>CM077565.1:22475377-23713066 GCA_039657345.1 Stephania japonica | reverse complement strand
AGTTTTAACGATTTTGTATAAAATCATTATTCTAATAGTTTTAAAATTTAACAAGACGAGCATAAACATATTTTATCTACAAACGCTTATTTTTAATAGAAATCGTTGTTTTAATCCTTAACTTCACATTGGAAACGCGGGAAATCGAACTATAATGAAGTTTTACCCATTTTGACATAAATAATCAAATTAAGAGTTTTGAAAGTAAACAAGCGGAGTATAATCATTAAGATGTCACAAAGCTTATTGTGACTAGAAATCGTTGTTTTTAGCCTTAACTTCTCGTAGGGAACGTGGGACAATGGACGATAACGAAGTTTTAACGATTTTGTATAAAATCATAATTCTAATAGTTTTAAAATTTAACAAGACGAGCATAAACATATTTTATCTACAAACGCTTATTTTTAATAGAAATCGTTGTTTTAAGCCCTACCTTCAAATGGGAAACGTGGGAAATCGAATTACAATGAAGTTTTACCCATTTTGACATAAATAATCAAACTAAGAGTTTTGAAAGTAAACAAGCCGAGTATAATCATTAAAGCTTTCGCAAAGCTTGTTGTGATTAGAAATAGTTGTTTTAAGCCTTAACATCTTTTGAAAACGTTGGAAATCGAACTATAATGAAGTTTTACCCATTTTGACATAAATAATCAAACTTAGAGTTTTGAAAGTAAACAAGCGGTGTATAATCATTAAGATGTCACAAAGCTTCTTGTGACTAGAAATCGTTGTTTTTAGCCTTAACTTCTCGTAGGGAACGTGGGACATTGGACGATAACGAAGTTTTAACGATTTTGTATAAAATCATTATTCTAAAAGTTTTAAAATTTAACAAGACGAGCATAAACATATTTTATCTACAAACGCTTATCTTTAATAGAAATCGTTGTTTTAATCCTTAACTTCACATTGGAAACGCGGGAAATCGAACTATAATGAAGTTTTACCCATTTTGACATAAATAATCAAATTAAGAGTTTTGAAAGTAAACAAGCGGAGTATAATCATTAAGATGTCACAAAGCTTATTGTGACTAGAAATCGTTGTTTTTAGCCTTAACTTCTCGTAGGGAACGTGGGACAATGGACGATAACGAAGTTTTAACGATTTTGTATAAAATCATAATTCTAATAGTTTGAAAATTTAACAAGACGAGCATAAACATATTTTATCTACAAACGCTTATTTTTAATAGAAATCGTTGTTTTAAGCCCTACCTTCAAATGGGAAACGTGGGAAATCGAATTACAATGAAGTTTTACCCATTTTGACATAAATAATCAAACTAAGAGTTTTGAAAGTAAACAAGCCGAGTATAATCATTAAAGCTTTCGCAAAGCTTGTTGTGATTAGAAATAGTTGTTTTAAGCCTTAACATCTTTTGAAAACGTGGGAAATCGAACTATAATGAAGTTTTACCCATTTTGACATAAATAATCAAACTAAGAGTTTTGAAAGTAAACAAGCGGAGTATAATCATTAAGATGTCACAAGCATATTGTGACTAGAAATCGTTGTTTTTAGCCTTAACTTCTAGTAGGGAACGTGGGACATTGGACGATAACGGAGTTTTAACGATTTTGTATAAAATCATAATTCTAATAGTTTTAAAATTTAACAAGACGATCATAAACATATTTTATCTACAAACGCTTATTATTAATAGAAATTGTTGTTTTAAGCCCTACCTTCACATTCGAAACGTGGGAAATCGAATTATAATGAAGTTTTACCCATTTTGACATAAATAATCAAACTAAGAGTTTTGAAAGTAAACAAGCCGAGTATAATCATTAAAGCTTTCACAAAAGCTTACTGTGACATGAAATAGATGTTTTAAGCCTTAACTTCACATTGAAAACGTGGAAAATCGAACTATAATGAAGTTTTACCCATTTTGACATAAATAATCAAATTAAGAGTTTTGAAAGTAAAGAAGGGGAGTATAATCATTAAGATGTCACAAAGCTTATTGTGACTAGAAATCGTTGTTTTTAGCCTTAACTTCTCGTAGGGAACGTGGGACATTGGACGATAACGAAGTTTTAACGATTTTGTATAAAATCATAATTCTAATAGTTTTAAAATTTAACAAGACGAGCATAAACATATTTTATCTGCAAACGCTTATTTTTAATAGAAATCGTTGTTTTAAGCCCTACCTTAAAATTGGAAACGTGGGAAATCGAATTATAATGAAGTTTTACCCATTTTGACATAAAGAATCAAACTAAGAGTTTTTAAAGTAAACAAGCCGAGTATAATCATTAAAGCTTTCGCAAAGCTTGTTGTGACTAGAAACAGTTGTTTTAAGCCATAACATCTTTTGAAAACGTGGGAAATCGAACTATAATGAAGTTTTACCCATTTTGACATAAATAATCAAACTTAGAGTTTTGAAAGTAAACAAGCGGAGTATAATCATTAAGATGTCACAAAGCTTCTTGTGACTAGAAATCGTTGTTTTTAGCCTTAACTTCTCGTAGGGAACGTGGGACATTGGACGATAACGAAGTTTTAACGATTTTGTATAAAATAATAATTCTAATAGTTTTAAAATTTAACAAGACGAGCATAAACATATTTTATCTATAAACGCTTATTATTAATAGAAATTGTTGTTTTAAGCCCTATCTTCACATTGGAAATGTGGGAAATAGAATTATAATGAAGTTTTACCCATTTTGACATAAATAATCAAACTAAGAGTTTTGAAAGTAAACAAGCCGAGTATAATCATTAAAGCTTTCACAAAAGCTTATTGTGACTAGAAATAAATGTTTTCATCCTTAACTTCACATTGAAAATGTGGGAAATCGAACTATAATGAAGTTTTACCCATTTTGACATAAATAATCAAATTAAGAGTTTTGAAAGTAAACAAGCGAAGTATAATCATTAAGATGTCACAAAGCTTATTGTGACTAGAAATCGTTGTTTTTAGCCTTAACTTCTCGTAGGGAACGTGGGATATTGGACGATAACGAAGTTTTATCCATTTTGTATAAAATAATAATTCTAATAGTTTTAAAATTTAACAAGACGAGCATAAACATATTTTATCTACAAACGCTTATTATTAATAGAAATTGTTGTTTTAAGCCTTAACGTCACATTGGAAAGGTTCGAAATCGAACTATAATGAAGTTTTACCCATTTTGATACAAATAATCAAACTAAGAGTTTTGAAAGTAAACAAGCCGAGTATAATCATTAAAGCTTTCACAAAGCTTATTGTGACTAGAAATAGTTGTTTTAAGCCTTAACTTCACCTTGAAAACGTAGGAAATCGAACTATAATGAAGTTTTACCCATTTTGACATAAATAATCAAACTAATAGTTTTGAAAGTAAACAAGCCGAGTATAATCATTAAAGCTTTCACAAAGCTTATTGTGACTAGAAATAGTTGTTTTAAGCCTTAACTTCACATTGAAAACGTGGGAAATCGAACTATAATAAAGTTTTACCCATTTTGACATAAATAATCAAACTAAGAGTTTTGAAAGTAAACAAGCCGAGTATAATCATTAAAGCTTTCACAAAGCTTATTGTGACTAGAAATAGTTGTTTTAAGCCTTAACTTCACATTGGAAAGGTTAGAAATCGAACTATAAAGAAGTTTTACCCACTTTGATACAAATAATCAAACTAAGAGTTTTCAAAGTAAACAAGCGGAGCTTAATCATTAAAGCTTTGACAAAGCTTATTGTGACTAGAAATCGTTGTTTTAAGCCTTAACGTCACATTGGAAAGGTTGGAAATCGAACTATAAATAAGTTTTACCCATTTTGATACAAATAATCAAACTAAGAGTTTTGAAAGTAAACATGCCGAGTATAATCATTAAAGCTTTCAAAAAGTTTATTGTGACTAGAAATAGTTGTTTTAAGCCTTAACTTCACAATGGAAACGTTGAAACTGGAACTATAATGAAGTTTTACCCATTTTTGTACAAATAATCAAACTAAGAGTTTTGAAAGTAAACATGCCGAGTATAATCATTAAAGCTTTCAAAAGCTTATTGTGACTAGAAATAGCTATTTTAAGCCTTAACTTCACATTGGAAAGGTTGGAAATCGAACTATAATGAAGTCTTACCCATTTTGATACAAAAATCAAACTAAGAGTTTTGAAAGTAAACAAGATGAGCATAATCATTAAAGCTTTCACAAAGCTTATTGTGACTAGAAATAGTTGTTTTAAGCCTTAACTTCACATTGAAAACGTGGGAAATCGAACTATAATAAAGTTTTACCCATTTTGACATAAATAATCAAACTAAGAGTTTTGAAAGTAAACAAGCGAAGTATAATCATTAAGATGTCACAAAGCTTATTGTGACTAGAAATCGTTGTTTTTAGCCTTAACTTCTCGTAGGGAACGTGGGATATTTGACGATAACGAAGTTTTATCCATTTTGTATAAAATAATAATTCTAATAGTTTTAAAATTTAACAAGACGAGCATAAACATATTTTATCTACAAACGCTTATTATTAATAGAAATTGTTGTTTTAAGCCTTAACGTCACATTGGAAAGGTTTGAAATCGAACTATAATGAAGTTTTACCCATTTTGATACAAATAATCAAACTAAGAGTTTTGAAAGTAAACAAGCCGAGTATAATCATTAAAGCTTTCACAAAGCTTATTGTGACTAGAAATAGTTGTTTTAAGCCTTAACTTCACCTTGAAAACGTAGGAAATCGAACTATAATGAAGTTTTACCCATTTTGACATAAATAATCAAACTAATAGTTTTGAAAGTAAACAAGCCGAGTATAATCATTAAAGCTTTCACAAAGCTTATTGTGACTAGAAATAGTTGTTTTAAGCCTTAACTTCACATTGAAAACGTGGGAAATCGAACTATAATAAAGTTTTACCCATTTTGACATAAATAATCAAACTAAGAGTTTTGAAAGTAAACAAGCCGAGTATAATCATTAAAGCTTTCACAAAGCTTATTGTGACTAGAAATAGTTGTTTTAAGCCTTAACTTCACATTGGAAAGGTTAGAAATCGAACTATAAAGAAGTTTTACCCACTTTGATACAAATAATCAAACTAAGAGTTTTCAAAGTAAACAAGCGGAGCTTAATCATTAAAGCTTTGACAAAGCTTATTGTGACTAGAAATCGTTGTTTTAAGCCTTAACGTCACATTGGAAAGGTTGGAAATCGAACTATAAATAAGTTTTACCCATTTTGATACAAATAATCAAACTAAGAGTTTTGAAAGTAAACATGCCGAGTATAATCATTAAAGCTTTCAAAAAGTTTATTGTGACTAGAAATAGTTGTTTTAAGCCTTAACTTCACAATGGAAACGTTGAAACTCGAACTATAATGAAGTTTTACCCATTTTTGTACAAATAATCAAACTAAGAGTTTTGAAAGTAAACATGCCGAGTATAATCATTAAAGCTTTCAAAAGCTTATTGTGACTAGAAATAGTTGTTTTAAGCCTTAACTTCACCTTGAAAACGTAGGAAATCGAACTATAATGAAGTTTTACCCATTTTGACATAAATAATCAAACTAATAGTTTTGAAAGTAAACAAGCCGAGTATAATCATTAAAGCTTTCACAAAGCTTATTGTGACTAGAAATAGTTGTTTTAAGCCTTAACTTCACATTGAAAACGTGGGAAATCGAACTATAATAAAGTTTTACCCATTTTGACATAAATAATCAAACTAAGAGTTTTGAAAGTAAACAAGCCGAGTATAATCATTAAAACTTTCACAAAGCTTATTGTGACTAGAAATAGTTGTTTTAAGCCTTAACTTCACATTGGAAAGGTTAGAAATCGAACTATAAAGAAGTTTTACCCACTTTGATACAAATAATCAAACTAAGAGTTTTCAAAGTAAACAAGCGGAGCTTAATCATTAAAGCTTTGACAAAGCTTATTGTGACTAGAAATCGTTGTTTTAAGCCTTAACGTCACATTGGAAAGGTTGGAAATCGAACTATAAATAAGTTTTACCCATTTTGATACAAATAATCAAACTAAGAGTTTTGAAAGTAAACATGCCGAGTATAATCATTAAAGCTTTCAAAAAGTTTATTGTGACTAGAAATAGTTGTTTTAAGCCTTAACTTCACAATGGAAACGTTGAAATCTGGAACTATAATGAAGTTTTACCCATTTTTGTACAAATAATCAAACTAAGAGTTTTGAAAGTAAACATGCCGAGTATAATCATTAAAGCTTTCAAAAGCTTATTGTGACTAGAAATAGCTATTTTAAGCCTTAACTTCACATTGGAAAGGTTGGAAATCGAACTATAATGAAGTCTTACCCATTTTGATACAAAAATCAAACTAAGAGTTTTGAAAGTAAACAAGATGAGCATAATCATTAAAGCTTTCACAAAGCTTATTGTGACTAGAAATAGTTGTTTTAAGCCTTAACTTCACATTGAAAACGTGGGAAATCGAACTATAATAAAGTTTTACCCATTTTGACATAAATAATCAAACTAAGAGTTTTGAAAGTAAACAAGCGAAGTATAATCATTAAGATGTCACAAAGCTTATTGTGACTAGAAATCGTTGTTTTTAGCCTTAACTTCTCGTAGGAACGTGGGATATTTGACGATAACGAAGTTTTATCCATTTTGTATAAAATAATAATTCTAATAGTTTTAAAATTTAACAAGACGAGCATAAACATATTTTATCTACAAACGCTTATTATTAATAGAAATTGTTGTTTTAAGCCTTAACGTCACATTGGAAAGGTTCGAAATCGAACTATAATGAAGTTTTACCCATTTTGATACAAATAATCAAACTAAGAGTTTTGAAAGTAAACAAGCCGAGTATAATCATTAAAGCTTTCACAAAGCTTATTGTGACTAGAAATAGTTGTTTTAAGCCTTAACTTCACCTTGAAAACGTAGGAAATCGAACTATAATGAAGTTTTACCCATTTTGACATAAATAATCAAACTAATAGTTTTGAAAGTAAACAAGCCGAGTATAATCATTAAAGCTTTCACAAAGCTTATTGTGACTAGAAATAGTTGTTTTAAGCCTTAACTTCACATTGAAAACGTGGGAAATCGAACTATAATAAAGTTTTACCCATTTTGACATAAATAATCAAACTAAGAGTTTTGAAAGTAAACAAGCCGAGTATAATCATTAAAGCTTTCACAAAGCTTATTGTGACTAGAAATAGTTGTTTTAAGCCTTAACTTCACATTGGAAAGGTTAGAAATCGAACTATAAAGAAGTTTTACCCACTTTGATACAAATAATCAAACTAAGAGTTTTCAAAGTAAACAAGCGAGCTTAATCATTAAAGCTTTGACAAAGCTTATTGTGACTAGAAATCGTTGTTTTAAGCCTTAACGTCACATTGGAAAGGTTGGAAATCGAACTATAAATAAGTTTTACCCATTTTGATACAAATAATCAAACTAAGAGTTTTGAAAGTAAACATGCCGAGTATAATCATTAAAGCTTTCAAAAAGTTTATTGTGACTAGAAATAGTTGTTTTAAGCCTTAACTTCACAATGGAAACGTTGAAACTGGAACTATAATGAAGTTTTACCCATTTTTGTACAAATAATCAAACTAAGAGTTTTGAAAGTAAACATGCCGAGTATAATCATTAAAGCTTTCAAAAGCTTATTGTGACTAGAAATAGTTGTTTTAAGCCTTAACTTCACCTTGAAAACGTAGGAAATCGAACTATAATGAAGTTTTACCCATTTTGACATAAATAATCAAACTAATAGTTTTGAAAGTAAACAAGCCGAGTATAATCATTAAAGCTTTCACAAAGCTTATTGTGACTAGAAATAGTTGTTTTAAGCCTTAACTTCACATTGAAAACGTGGGAAATCGAACTATAATAAAGTTTTACCCATTTTGACATAAATAATCAAACTAAGAGTTTTGAAAGTAAACAAGCCGAGTATAATCATTAAAGCTTTCACAAAGCTTATTGTGACTAGAAATAGTTGTTTTAAGCCTTAACTTCACATTGGAAAGGTTAGAAATCGAACTATAAAGAAGTTTTACCCACTTTGATACAAATAATCAAACTAAGAGTTTTCAAAGTAAACAAGCGAGCTTAATCATTAAAGCTTTGACAAAGCTTATTGTGACTAGAAATCGTTGTTTTAAGCCTTAACGTCACATTGGAAAGGTTGGAAATCGAACTATAAATAAGTTTTACCCATTTTGATACAAATAATCAAACTAAGAGTTTTGAAAGTAAACATGCCGAGTATAATCATTAAAGCTTTCAAAAGTTTATTGTGACTAGAAATAGTTGTTTTAAGCCTTAACTTCACAATGGAAACGTTGAAACTGGAACTATAATGAAGTTTTACCCATTTTTGTACAAATAATCAAACTAAGAGTTTTGAAAGTAAACATGCCGAGTATAATCATTAAAGCTTTCAAAAGCTTATTGTGACTAGAAATAGCTATTTTAAGCCTTAACTTCACATTGGAAAGGTTGGAAATCGAACTATAATGAAGTCTTACCCATTTTGATACAAAAAATCAAACTAAGAGTTTTGAAAGTAAACAAGATGAGCATAATCATTAAAGCTTTCACAAAGCTTATTGTGACTAGAAATAGTTGTTTTAAGCCTTAACTTCACATTGAAAACGTGGGAAATCGAACTATAATAAAGTTTTACCCATTTTGACATAAATAATCAAACTAAGAGTTTTGAAAGTAAACAAGCGAAGTATAATCATTAAGATGTCACAAAGCTTATTGTGACTAGAAATCGTTGTTTTTAGCCTTAACTTCTCGTAGGGAACGTGGGATATTTGACGATAACGAAGTTTTATCCATTTTGTATAAAATAATAATTCTAATAGTTTTAAAATTTAACAAGACGAGCATAAACATATTTTATCTACAAACGCTTATTATTAATAGAAATTGTTGTTTTAAGCCTTAACGTCACATTGGAAAGGTTGAAATCGAACTATAATGAAGTTTTACCCATTTTGATACAAATAATCAAACTAAGAGTTTTGAAAGTAAACAAGCCGAGTATAATCATTAAAGCTTTCACAAAGCTTATTGTGACTAGAAATAGTTGTTTTAAGCCTTAACTTCACCTTGAAAACGTAGGAAATCGAACTATAATGAAGTTTTACCCATTTTGACATAAATAATCAAACTAATAGTTTTGAAAGTAAACAAGCCGAGTATAATCATTAAAGCTTTCACAAAGCTTATTGTGACTAGAAATAGTTGTTTTAAGCCTTAACTTCACATTGAAAACGTGGGAAATCGAACTATAATAAAGTTTTACCCATTTTGACATAAATAATCAAACTAAGAGTTTTGAAAGTAAACAAGCCGAGTATAATCATTAAAGCTTTCACAAAGCTTATTGTGACTAGAAATAGTTGTTTTAAGCCTTAACTTCACATTGGAAAGGTTAGAAATCGAACTATAAAGAAGTTTTACCCACTTTGATACAAATAATCAAACTAAGAGTTTTCAAAGTAAACAAGCGGAGCTTAATCATTAAAGCTTTGACAAAGCTTATTGTGACTAGAAATCGTTGTTTTAAGCCTTAACGTCACATTGGAAAGGTTGGAAATCGAACTATAAATAAGTTTTACCCATTTTGATACAAATAATCAAACTAAGAGTTTTGAAAGTAAACATGCCGAGTATAATCATTAAAGCTTTCAAAAAGTTTATTGTGACTAGAAATAGTTGTTTTAAGCCTTAACTTCACAATGGAAACGTTGAAATGGAACTATAATGAAGTTTTACCCATTTTTGTACAAATAATCAAACTAAGAGTTTTGAAAGTAAACATGCCGAGTATAATCATTAAAGCTTTCAAAAGCTTATTGTGACTAGAAATAGTTGTTTTAAGCCTTAACTTCACCTTGAAAACGTAGGAAATCGAACTATAATGAAGTTTTACCCATTTTGACATAAATAATCAAACTAATAGTTTTGAAAGTAAACAAGCCGAGAGTATAATCATTAAAGCTTTCACAAAGCTTATTGTGACTAGAAATAGTTGTTTTAAGCCTTAACTTCACATTGAAAACGTGGGAAATCGAACTATAATAAAGTTTTACCCATTTTGACATAAATAATCAAACTAAGAGTTTTGAAAGTAAACAAGCCGAGTATAATCATTAAAGCTTTCACAAAGCTTATTGTGACTAGAAATAGTTGTTTTAAGCCTTAACTTCACATTGGAAAGGTTAGAAATCGAACTATAAAGAAGTGTTACCCACTTTGATACAAATAATCAAACTAAGAGTTTTCAAAGTAAACAAGCGGAGCTTAATCATTAAAGCTTTGACAAAGCTTATTGTGACTAGAAATCGTTGTTTTAAGCCTTAACGTCACATTGGAAAGGTTGGAAATCGAACTATAAATAAGTTTTACCCATTTTGATACAAATAATCAAACTAAGAGTTTTGAAAGTAAACATGCCGAGTATAATCATTAAAGCTTTCAAAAAGTTTATTGTGACTAGAAATAGTTGTTTTAAGCCTTAACTTCACAATGGAAACGTTGAAACTGGAACTATAATGAAGTTTTACCCATTTTTGTACAAATAATCAAACTAAGAGTTTTGAAAGTAAACATGCCGAGTATAATCATTAAAGCTTTCAAAAGCTTATTGTGACTAGAAATAGCTATTTTAAGCCTTAACTTCACATTGGAAAGGTTGGAAATCGAACTATAATGAAGTCTTACCCATTTTGATACAAAAAATCAAACTAAGAGTTTTGAAAGTAAACAAGATGAGCATAATCATTAAAGCTTTCACAAAGCTTATTGTGACTAGAAATAGTTGTTTTAAGCCTTAACTTCACATTGAAAACGTGGGAAATCGAACTATAATAAAGTTTTACCCATTTTGACATAAATAATCAAACTAAGAGTTTTGAAAGTAAACAAGCGAAGTATAATCATTAAGATGTCACAAAGCTTATTGTGACTAGAAATCGTTGTTTTTAGCCTTAACTTCTCGTAGGGAACGTGGGATATTTGACGATAACGAAGTTTTATCCATTTTGTATAAAATAATAATTCTAATAGTTTTAAAATTTAACAAGACGAGCATAAACATATTTTATCTACAAACGCTTATTATTAATAGAAATTGTTGTTTTAAGCCTTAACGTCACATTGGAAAGGTTCGAAATCGAACTATAATGAAGTTTTACCCATTTTGATACAAATAATCAAACTAAGAGTTTTGAAAGTAAACAAGCCGAGTATAATCATTAAAGCTTTCACAAAGCTTATTGTGACTAGAAATAGTTGTTTTAAGCCTTAACTTCACCTTGAAAACGTAGGAAATCGAACTATAATGAAGTTTTACCCATTTTGACATAAATAATCAAACTAATAGTTTTGAAAGTAAACAAGCCGAGTATAATCATTAAAGCTTTCACAAAGCTTATTGTGACTAGAAATAGTTGTTTTAAGCCTTAACTTCACATTGAAAACGTGGGAAATCGAACTATAATAAAGTTTTACCCATTTTGACATAAATAATCAAACTAAGAGTTTTGAAAGTAAACAAGCCGAGTATAATCATTAAAGCTTTCACAAAGCTTATTGTGACTAGAAATAGTTGTTTTAAGCCTTAACTTCACATTGGAAAGGTTAGAAATCGAACTATAAAGAAGTTTTACCCACTTTGATACAAATAATCAAACTAAGAGTTTTCAAAGTAAACAAGCGAGCTTAATCATTAAAGCTTTGACAAAGCTTATTGTGACTAGAAATCGTTATTTTAAGCCTTAACGTCACATTGGAAAGGTTGGAAATCGAACTATAAATAAGTTTTACCCATTTTGATACAAATAATCAAACTAAGAGTTTTGAAAGTAAACATGCCGAGTATAATCATTAAAGCTTTCAAAAAGTTTATTGTGACTAGAAATAGTTGTTTTAAGCCTTAACTTCACAATGTAAACGTTGAAACTGGAACTATAATGAAGTTTTACCCATTTTTGTACAAATAATCAAACTAAGAGTTTTGAAAGTAAACATGCCGAGTATAATCATTAAAGCTTTCAAAAGCTTATTGTGACTAGAAATAGCTATTTTAAGCCTTAACTTCACATTGGAAAGGTTGGAAATCGAACTATAATGAAGTCTTACCCATTTTGATACAAAAAATCAAACTAAGAGTTTTGAAAGTAAACAAGATGAGCATAATCATTAAAGCTTTCACAAAGCTTATTGTGACTAGAAATAGTTGTTTTAAGCCTTAACTTCACATTGAAAACGTGGGAAATCGAACTATAATAAAGTTTTACCCATTTTGACATAAATAATCAAACTAAGAGTTTTGAAAGTAAACAAGCCGAGTATAATCATTAAAGCTTTCACAAAGCTTATTGTGACTAGAAATAGTTGTTTTAAGCCTTAACTTCATATTCTAAAGGTTGGAAATCGAACTATAATGAAGTCTTACCCATTTTGATACAAATAATGAAACTAAGAGTTTTTAAAGTGAACAAGATGAGCATAGTCATTAAAGCTTTCACAAAGCTTATTGTGACTACAAATAGTTGTTTTAAGCCTTAACTTCACATTGAAAACGTAGGAAATCGAACTATAATAAAGTTTTATCCATTTTGACATAAATAATCAAACTAAGAGTTTTGAAAGTAAACAAGCCGAGTATAATCATTAAAGCTTTCACAAAGCTTATTGTGACTAGAAATAGTTGTTTTAAGCCTTAACTTCACATTGAAAACGTGCGAAATCGATATATAATAAAGTTTTACCCATTTTGACATAAATAATCAAACTAAGAGTTTTAAAAGTAAACAAGCTGAATATAATCATTAAAGCTTTCACAATGCTTATTGTGACTAGAAATAGTTGTTTTAAGCCTTAACTTCACATTGGAAAGGTTGGAAACGAACTATAATGAAGATTTACCCATTTTGATACAAGTAATCAAACTAAGAGTTTTGAAAGTAAACAAGTTGAGCGTAATCATTAAAGCTTTCACAAAGCTTATTGTGACTAGAAATAGTTGTTTTAAGCCTTAACTTCACATTGGAAACATTGAAAATCGAACTATTATGATGTTTTACCCATTTTTATACAAATAATGAAACTAAGAGTTTTGAAAGTAAACTAGATGAGCATAATCATCAAAGCTTTCACAAAGCTTATTGTGACTAGAAATACTTGTTTTAAGCCTTAACTTCACGTTGAAAACGTGGGAAATCGAACTATAATGAAGTTTTACCCAATTTGACGTAAATAATCAAATTAAGAGTTTTGAAAGTAAACAAGCCGAGTATAATCATTAAAGCTTTCACAGGGCTTATTGTGACTAGAAATAGGTTTTTTATTCCTTAACTTCACATTGAAAAGTTTGGAAATCGAACTATAATGAAGTTTTACCCATTTTGATACAAATAACCGAACTAAGAGTTTTCAAAGTAAACAAGCCGAGCTTAATCATTAAAGCTTTGACAAAGCTTATTGTGACTAGAAATCGTTGCTTTAAGCCTTAACGTCACATTGGAAAGGTTGGAAATCGAACAATAATGAAGTTTTACCCATTTTGATACAAATAATCAAACTAAGAGTTTTGAAAGTAAACAAGCCGAGTATAATCATTAAAGCTTTCACAAAGCTTATTGTGACTAGAAATAGTTGTTTTAAGCCTTAACTTCACCTTGAAAACGTAGGAAATCGAACTATAATGAAGTTTTACCCATTTTGACATAAATAATCAAACTAATAGTTTTGAAAGTAAACAAGCCGAGTATAATCATTAAAGCTTTCACAAAGCTTATTGTGACTAGAAATAGTTGTTTTAAGCCTTAACTTCACATTGAAAACGTAGGAAATCGAACTATAATGAAGTTTTATCCATTTTGACATAAATAATCAAACTAAGAGTTTTGAAAGTAAACAAGCCGAGTATAATCATTAAAGCTTTCACAAAGCTTATTGTGACTAGAAATAGTTGTTTTAAGCCTTAACTTCACCTTGAAAACGTAGGAAATCGAACTATAATGAAGTTTTACCCATTTTGACATAAATTATTCAAAGTAAACAAGCTGAGTTTAATCATTAAAGCTTTCACAAAGTTTATTGTGACTAGAAATAGTTGTTTTAAGCCTTAATTTCACATTGAAAACGTGGGAAATCGAACTATAATGAAGTTTTACTAATTTTAACTAAAATAATCAAACTAAGAGTTTTGAAAGTAAACAAGCCGAGTATAATCATTAAGATGCCACAACGCTTATTATGACTAGAAATCGTTGTTTTCAGCCTTAACTTCACGTAGGGAACGTGGGACATAGGACGATAATGAAGTTTTAACGACTTTGTATAAAATCATAATTCTAATAGTTTTTAAATTTAATAAGACGAGCATAAACATATTTTATCTGCAAACGCTTATTTTTAATGGAAATCATTGTTTTAAGACATACCTTCACATTTGAAACGTGCGAAATCGAACTATATAGAAGTTTTACCCATTTTGACATAAATAATCAAACTAAAAGTTTTGAAAGTAAACAAGCCGAGTATAATCCTTAAAGCTTTCACAAAGCTTATTGTGAGTAGAAATAGTTGTTTTAAGCCTTAACTTCACATTGGAAACGTTGGAAATCGAACTATAATAAAGTCTTAACCATTTTGATACAAATAATCAAACTAAGAGTTTTGAAAGTAAACAAGCCGAGTATAGCCATTAAGATGTCACAAAGCTTATTGTGACTAGAAATCGTTGTTTTCACCTTAACTTCACGTAGGGAACGTAGGACATAGGATGATACTGAAGTTTTAACGATTTTGTAAAAAATCATAATTCTAAGAGTTTTAAAATTTAACAAGACGGGCGTAAAAATATTTTATCTACAAACGCTTATTTGAATAAAAATCGGTGTTTTCAGCCTTAACTTCACATTAGGAACGTTGGAAATTGAATTATAATGAAGTTTTACCCATTTTGATACAAATAATCAAACTAAGAGTTTTGAAAGTAAACATGCCGAGTATGATCATTAAGATGTCACAAAGCTTATTGTGACTAGATATAGTTGTTTTCAGCATTAACTTCCCGTAGGGAACGTGGGAAATAGGTCGATAATGAAGTTTCAACGATTCTGTAAAAAATCAAAATTATGAGAGTTTTAAAATTGAACAAGCCGAGCATAAACATATTTTATCTACAAACGCTTATTTTGAATGAAAATCGTTGTTTTAAACCTTAACTTCACATTGGAAACGTTGAAAATCGAACTGTAATGAAGTTTTATCCATTTTGATACAAATAATCAAACTAAGAGTTTTGAAAGTAAACAAGCCGAGTTTAATCATTAAAGCTTTCACAAAGCTTATTGTGACTAGAAATAGTTGTTTTAAGCCTTAACTTCACATTAAAAAAGTGGGAAATCGAACTATAATGAAGTTTTACCCATTTTGACATAAATAATCAAACTAAGTGTTTTGAAAGTATACAAGCCGAGTATAATCATTAAGATGTCACAAAGCTTATAGTGACTAGAAATCGTTGTTTTCAGTCTTAACTTCACGTACGGAACGTGGGATATAGAATGATACTGAAGTTTTAACGATTTTGTATAAAATCATAATTCTAAGGGTTTTAAAATTTAACAAGACGTGCATTAACATATTATCAACAAACGCTTATTTTGAATAAAAATTGTTGTTTTAAGCCTTAACTTCACATTGGGAACGTTGAAAATCGAACTATAATGAGATTTTACCCATTTTGATACAAATAATGAAACTAAGAGTTTTCAAAGTAAACAAGCCGAGTTTAATCATTAAAGCTTTCACAAAGCTTATTGTGACTAGAAATAGTTGTTTTAAGCCATAACTTCACATTGAAAACGTGGGAAATCGAACTATAATGAAGTTTTATTAATTTTGACTAAAATAATCAAACTAAGAGTTTTGAAAGTAAACAAGCCGAGTATAATCATTAAGATGTCACAAAGCTTATTGTGACTAGATATAGTTGTTTTCAGCATTAACTTCCCGTAGGGAACGTGGGAAATAGGTCGATAATGAAGTTTCAACGATTCTGTATAAAATCATAATTATAAGAGTTTCAAAATTGAACAAGCCGAGCATAAACATATTTTATCTACAAACGCTTATTTTGAATAGAAATCGTTGTTTTAGACCTTAACTTCACATTGGAAACGTTGGAAACCGAACTATAATGAAGTTTTATCCATTTTGATACAAATAATCAAACTAAGAGTTTTCAAAGTAAACAAGCCGAGTTTAATCATTAAAGCTTTCACAAAGCTTATTGTGACTAGAAATAGTTGTTTTAAGCCTTAACTTCACATTGAAAAAGTGGAAAATTGCACTATAATGAAGTTTTACTAATTTTGACTAAAATAATCAAACTAAGAGTTTTGAAAGTAAGCAAGCCGAGTATAATCATTAAGATGTCACAAAGCTTATTGTGACTAGAAATCGTTGTTTTCAGCCTTAACTTCACGTACGGAATGTGGGATATAGGATGATACTGTAGTTTTAACGATTTTGTATAAAATCATAATTATAAGAGTTTTAAAATTGAACAAGCCGAGCATAAACAACTTTTATCTACAAACGCTTATTTTGAATAGAAATCTTTGTTTTAAGCCTTAATTTCGCATTGGGAATGTTGAAAATCGAACTATAATGAAGTTTTATCCATTTTGATACAAATAATAAAACTAAGAGTTTTCAAAGTAAACAAGCCGAGTTTAATCATTAAAGCTTTCACAAAGTTTATTGTGACTAGAAATAGTTGTTTTAAGCCTTAATTTCACATTGAAAACGTGGGAAATCGAACTATAATGAAGTTTTACTAATTTTGACTAAAATAATCAAACTTAGAGTTTTGAAAGTAAACAAGCCGAGTATAATCATTAAGATGCCAGAACGCTTATTATGACTAGAAATCGTTGTTTTCAGACTTAACTTCACGTAGGGAACGTGGGACATAGGACGATAATGAAGTTTTAACGACTTTGTATAAAATCATAATTCTAATAGTTTTTAAATTTAACAAGACGTGCATAAACATATTTTATCTGCAAACGCTTATTTTTAATGGAAATCATTGTTTTAAGACATAACTTCACATTTGAAACGTGCGAAATTGAACTATATAGAAGTTTTACCCATTTTGACATAAATAATCAAACTAAAAGTTTTGAAAGTAAACAAGCCGAGTATAATCCTTAAAGCTTTCACAAAGCTTATTGTGACTAGAAATAGTTGTTTTAAGCCTTAACTTCACATTGGAAACGTTGGAAATCGAACTATAATAAAGTCTTAACCATTTTGATACAAATAATCAAACTAAGAGTTTTGAAAGTAAACAAGCCGAGTATAGCCATTAAGATGTCACAAAGCTTATTGTGACTAGAAATCGTTGTTTTCAGCCTTAACTTCACGTAGGGAACGTAGGACATAGGATGATACTGAAGTTTTAACGATTTTGTAAAAAATCATAATTCTAAGAGTTTTAAAATTTAACAAGACGGGCGTAAAAATATTTTATCTACAAACGCTTATTTGAATAAAAATCGGTGTTTTCAGCCTTAACTTCACATTGGGAACGTTGGAAATTGAATTATAATGAAGTTTTACCCATTTTGATACAAATAATCAAACTAAGAGTTTTGAAAGTAAACATGCCGAGTATGATCATTAAGATGTCACAAAGCTTATTGTGACTAGATATAGTTGTTTTCAGCATTAACTTCCCGTAGGGAACGTGGGAAATAGGTCGATAATGAAGTTTCAACGATTCTGTAAAAAATCAAAATTATGAGTGTTTTAAAATTGAACAAGCCGAGCATAAACATATTTTATCTACAAACGCTTATTTTGAATAAAAATCGTTATTTTAAACCTTAGTGAAGTTTTATCCATTTTGATACAAATAATCAAACTAAGAGTTTTCAAAGTAAACAAGCCGAGTTTAATCATTAAAGCTTTCACAAAGCTTATTGTGACTAGAAATAGTTGTTTTAAGCCTTAACTTCACATTGAAAAAGTGGGAAATCGAACTATAATGAAGTTTTACCCATTTTGACATAAATAATCAAGCTAAGAGTTTTGAAAGTAAACAAGCCTAGTATAATCATTAAGATGTCACAATGCTTATCGTGACTAGAAATCGTTGTTTTCAGCCTTAACTTCACGTACGGAACGTAGGATACAGGATGATACTGAAGTTTTAACGATTTTGTATAAAATCATAATTCTAAGAGTTTTAAAATTTAACAAGACATGCATAAACATATTATCTACAAACGCTTATTTTGAATAGAAATCGTTGTTTTAAGCCTTAACTTCGCATTGGGAACGTTGAAAATCGATCTATAATGAAGTTTTACCCATTTTGATACAAATAATAGAACTAAGAGTTTTCAAAGTAAACAAGCCGAGTTTAATCATTAAAACTTTCACAAAGCTTATTGTGACTAGAAATATTTGTTTTAAGCCTTAACTTCACATTGAAAACGTGAGAAATCGAACTATAATGAAGTTTTACTAATTTTGACTAAAATAATCAAACGTAGAGTTTTGAAAGTAAACAAGCCGAGTATAATCATTAAGATGTCACAAAGCTTATTGTGACTAGAAATCATTATTTTCAGCCTTAACTTCACGTAGGGAACGTGGGACATAGGACGATAATGAAGTTTTAACGACTTTCTATAAAATCATAATTCTAATAGTTTTTAAATTTAACAAGGTGAAGTTAAGGCTTATAACAACGATTTCTAGTCACAATAAGCTTTGTGACATCCAAATGATTATACTCGGCTTGTTTACTTTCAAAACTCTTAGTTTGATTATTTATGTCAAAATGGGTAAAACTTCATTATAGTTCGATTTCCCACGTTTTCAATGTGAAGTTAAGGCTTAAAACAACTATTTCTAGTCACAATAAGCATTGTGAAAGCTTTAATGATTATACCTAGCTTGTTTACTTTCAAAACTCATAGTTTGATTATTTATGTCAATATGGGTAAAACTTCATTATAATTCGATTTCCCACGTTTCCAATGCGAAGGTAGGACTTAAAACAACGATTTTTATTAAAAATAAGCGTTTGTAGATAAAATATTTTTATGCTCGTCTTGTTAAATTTTAAAACTATTAGAATTATGATTTTATACAAAATCGTTAAAACATCGTTATCGTCCAATGTCCCACGTTCCCTATGAGAAGTTAAGGATAAAAATAACAATTTCTAGTCACAATAAGCTTTGTGACATCTAAATGATTATACTCGGTTTGTTTACTTTCAAAACTCTTAGTTTATTTATTTATGTCAAAATGGGTAATAATTCATTATAGTTCAATTTCCCACGTTTTCAATGAGAAGTTAGGGCTTAAAACAACTATTTCTAGTCACAATAAGCTTTGTGAAAGCTTTAATAATTATACTCGGCATGTTTACTTTCAAAACTCTTAGTTTGATTATTTATGTCAAAATGGGTAAAACCTCATTATAGTTCGATTTCCCACGTTTTCAATGTGAAGTTAAGGCTTATAACAACGATTTCTATTAAAAATAAGCGTTTGTAGATAAAATATGTTTATGCTCGTCTTGTTAAATTTTAAAACTATTAGAATTATGATTTTATACAAAATAGTTAAAACTTCGTTATCCTCCAATGTCCCACGTTCCCTACGAGAAGTTAAGGCTAAAAACAACGATTTCTAGTCACAATAAGCTTTGTGACATCTTAATGATTATACTCGACTTGTTTACTTTCAAAATTTTTAGTTTGATTATTTACGTCAAAATGGGTAAAACTTCATTATAGTTTGATTTCCCACGTTTTCAATGAGAAGTTAAGGCTTAAAACAATTATTTCTAGTCACAATAAGCTTTGTGAAAGCTTAATAATTATACTCAACATGTTTACTTTCAAAACTCTTAGTTTGATTATTTATGTCAAAATGGGTAAAACCTCATTATAGTTCGATTTCCCACGTTTCCGATGTGAAGTTAAGGCTTATAACAACGATTTCTATTAAAAATAAGCGTTTGTGGATAAAATATGTTTATTCTCGTCTTGTTAAATTTTCAAACTATTAGAATTATGATTTTATAAAAAATTGATAAAACTTCGTTACCCTCCAATGTCCCACATTCGCTACGAGAAGTTAAGGCTAAAAACAACGATTTCTAGTCACAATAAGCTTTGTGACATCTTAATGATTATACACGGCTTGTTTACTTTCAAAACTCTTAGTTTTATTATTTATGTCAAAATGGGTAAAACTTCATTATAGTTCGATTTCCCACGTTTTCAATGTGAAGTTAAGGCTTAAAACAACTATTTCTAGTCACAATAAGCTTTGTGAAAGCTTTAATGATTATACCTGTCTCGTTTACTTTCAAAACTCATAGTTTGATTATTTATGTCAAAATGGGTAAAACTTCATTATAATTCGATTTCCCACGTTTCCAATGCGAAGGTAGTGCTTAAAAAACGATTTCTATTAAAAATAAGCGTTTGTAGATAAAATATGTTTATGCTCGTCTTGTTAAATTTTAAAACTATTAGAATTATGATTTTATACAAAATTGTTAAAACATCGTTATCGTCCAATGTCCCACGTTCCCTATGAGAAGTTAAGGATAAAAATAACGATTTCTAGTCACAATAAGCTTTGTGACATCTAAATGATTATACTCGGTTTGTTTACTTTCAAAACTTTTAGTTTGATTATTTACGTCAAAATGGGAAAAACTTCATTATAGTTTGATTTCCCACGTTTTCAATGAGAAGTTAAGGCTTAAAACAACTATTTCTAGTCACAATAAGCTTTGTGAAAGCTTTAATAATTATACTCGGCATGTTTACTTTCAAAACTCTTAGTTTGATTATTTGTCAAAATGGGTAAAACTTCATTATAGTTCGATTTCCCACGTTTCCAATGTGAAGTTAAGGCTTATAACAACGATTTCTATTTAAAATAAGCGTTTGTAGATAAAATATGTTTATGCTCGTCTTGTTAAATTTTAAAACTATTAGAATTATGATTTTATACAAAATAGTTATTACTTCGTTATCGTCCAATATCCCACGTTCCCTACGAGAAGTTAAGGCTAAAAACAACGATTTCTAGTCACAATAAGCTTTGTGACATCTTAATGCTTATACTCGGCTTGTTTACTTTCAAAACTCTTAGTTTGATTATTTACGTCAAAATGGGTAAAACTTCATTATAGTTCGATTTCCCACGTTTCAATGTGATGTTAAGGCTTAAAACAACTATTTCAAGTCATAATAAGCTTTGTGAAAACTTTAATGATTATACCCGGCTTGTTTACTTTCAAAACTCTTAGTTTGATTATTTATGTCAAAATGGGTAAAACTTCATTATAATCCGATTTCCCACGTTTCCAATGTAAAGGTAGGGCTTAAAACTACGATTTCTATTAAAAATAAGCTTTTGTAGATAAAATATGTTTACACTCGTCTTGTTAAATTTTAAAACTATTAGAATTATGATTTTATACAAAATCGATAAAACTTCGTTATCGTCCAATGTCCCACGTTTCCTACGAGAAATTAAGGCTAAAAACAACGATTTCTAGTCACAATAAGCTTTGTGACATCTTAATGATTATACTCGGCTTGTTTACTTTCAAAACTCTTTGTTTAATTATTTATGTCAAAATGGGTAAAACTTCATTATAGTTCGATTTCCCGCGTTTTCAATGTGAAGTTAAGCCTAAAAACAACTATTTCGAGTCACAATAAGCTTTGTGAAGCTTTAATGATTATACTCCGCTTGTATACTTTCAAAACTCTTAGTTTGATTATTTATGTGAAAATGGGTAAAACTTCATTATAGTTCGATTTCCCACGTTTCCAATATGAAGTTAAGGTTAAAACAACGATTTCTATTAAAAATAAGCGTTTGTAGATAAAACTATTAGAATTATGATTTTATACAAAATCGTTAAAACTTCATTATCGTCCAATGTCCCGCATTTTCAATGTGAAATTAAGGCTTAAAACAACTATTTCTAGTCACAATAAGCTTTGTAAAAGCTTTAATAATTATACTCGGCTTGTATACTTTCAAAACTCTTAGTTTGATTATTTATGTCAAAATGGATAAAACTTCATTATAGTTCGATTTACAGCGTTTTCAATGTGAAGTTAAGGCTTAAAACAACTACTTCTAGTCACAAAAAGCTTTGTGAAAGCTTTAATAATTATACTCGGCTTGTTTACTTTCAAAACTCTTAGTTTGATTATTTATGTCAAAATGGGTAAAACTTCATTATAATTCGATTTCCCACGTTTCCAATATGATGGTAGGGCTTAAAACAACGATTTCTATTAAAAATAAGCGTTTGCAGATAAAATATGTTTATGCTCGTCTCGTTAAATTTTAAAACTATTAGAATTATGATTTTATACAAAATCGTTAAAATTTCGTTATCGTCCAATGTCCCACGTTCCCTACGAGAAGTTAAGGCTAAAAACAACGATTTCTAGTCACAATAAGCTTTGTGACATCTTAATGATTATACTCGGCTTGTTTACTTTCAAACTCTTAGTTTAATTATTTATATCAAAATGGGTAAAACTTCATTATAGTTCGATTTCCCACGTTTTGAATGTGAAGTTAAGGCTTAAAACAACTATTTCTAGTCACAATAAGCTTTGTGAAAGCTTTAATGATTATACTCGGTTTTTATACTTTCAAAACTTTTAGTTTGATTATTTATGTCAAAATGGGTAAAACGTCATTATAGTTCGATTTCCCACGTTTCCAATGTGAAGTTAAGGTTTAAAACAACGATTTCTATTAAAAATAAGCATTTGTAGAAAAAATATGTTTATTCTCGTCTTGTTAAAATTTAAAACCATTAGAATTATGAATTTATACAAAATCGATATAACTTCGTTATCGTCCAATGTCCCACGTTCCCTACGAGAAGTTAAGGCTAAAAACAACGATTTCTAGTCACAATAAGCTTTGTGACATCTTAATGATTATACTCGGCTTGTTTACTTTCAAAACTTTTAGTTTGATTATTTACGTCAAAATGGGTAAAACTTCATTATAGTTTGATTTCCCACGTTTTCAATGAGAAGTTAAGGCTTAAAACAACTATTTCTAGTCACAATAAGCTTTGTGAAAGCTTTAATAATTTTACTCGGCATGTTTACTTTCAAAACTCTTAGTTTGATTATTTATGTCAAAATGGGTAAAACTTCATTATAGTTCGATTTCCCACGTTTCCAATGTGAAGTTAAGGCTTATAACAACGATTTCAACTAAAAATAAGCGTTTGTATATAAATTATGTTTATGCTCGTCTTGTTAAATTTTAAAACTATTAGAATTATGATTTTATACAAAATAGTTAAAACTACGTTATCGTCCAATGTCCCACGTTCCCTACGAGAAGTTAAGGCTAAAAACAACGATTTCTAGTCACAATAAGCTTTGTGACATCTTAATGATTATACTCGACTTGTTTACTTTCAAAATTTTTAGTTTGATTATTTACGTCAAAATGGGTAAAACTTCATTATAGTTTGATTTCCCACGTTTTCAATGAGAAGTTAAGGCTTAAAACAATTATTTCTAGTCACAATAAGCTTTGTGAAAGCTTTAATAATTATACTCAACATGTTTACTTTCAAAACTCTTAGTTTGATTATTTATGTCAAAATGGGTAAAACCTCATTATAGTTCGATTTCCCACGTTTCCGATGTGAAGTTAAGGCTTATAACAACGATTTCTATTAAAAATAAGCGTTTGTGGATAAAATATGTTTATTCTCGTCTTGTTAAATTTTCAAACTATTAGAATTATGATTTTATAAAAAATTGTTAAAACTTCGTTACCCTCCAATGTCCCACATTCGCTACGAGAAGTTAAGGCTAAAAACAACGATTTCTAGTCACAATAAGCTTTGTGACATCTTAATGATTATACTCGGCGGCTTGTTTACTTTCAAAACTCTTAGTTTTATTATTTATGTCAAAATGGGTAAAACTTCATTATAGTTCGATTTCCCACGTTTTCAATGTGAAGTTAAGGCTTAAAACAACTATTTCTAGTCACAATAAGCTTTGTGAAAGCTTTAATGATTATACCTGTCTCGTTTACTTTCAAAACTCATAGTTTGATTATTTATGTCAAAATGGGTAAGACTTCATTATAATTCGATTTCCCACGTTTCCAATGCGAAGGTAGTGCTTAAAAAAACGATTTCTATTAAAAATAAGCGTTTGTAGATAAAATATGTTTATGCTCGTCTTGTTAAATTTTAAAACTATTAGAATTATGATTTTATACAAAATTGTTAAAACATCGTTATCGTCCAATGTCCCACGTTCCCTATGAGAAGTTAAGGATAAAAATAACGATTTCTAGTCACAATAAGCTTTGTGACATCTAAATAATTATACTCGGTTTGTTTACTTTCAAAACTTTTAGTTTGATTATTTACGTCAAAATGGGAAAAACTTCATTATAGTTTGATTTCCCACGTTTTCAATGAGAAGTTAAGGCTTAAAACAACTATTTCTAGTCACAATAAGCTTTGTGAAAGCTTTAATAATTATACTCGGCATGTTTACTTTCAAAACTCTTAGTTTGATTATTTGTCAAAATGGGTAAAACTTCATTATAGTTCGATTTCCCACGTTTCCAATGTGAAGTTAAGGCTTATAACAACGATTTCTATTTAAAATAAGCGTTTGTAGATAAAATATGTTTATGCTCGTCTTGTTAAATTTTAAAACTATTAGAATTATGATTTTATACAAAATAGTTATTACTTCGTTATCGTCCAATATCCCACGTTCCCTACGTGAAGTTAAGGCTAAAAACAACGATTTCTAGTCACAATAAGCTTTGTGACATCTTAATGATTATACTTTGGCTTGTTTACTTTCAAAACTCTTAGTTTGATTATTTATGTCAAAATGGGTAAAACTTCATTATAGTTCGATTTCCCACGTTTCAATGTGATGTTAAGGCTTAAAACAACTATTTCAAGTCATAATAAGCTTTGTGAAAACTTTAATGATTATACCCGGCTTGTTTACTTTCAAAACTCTTAGTTTGATTATTTATGTCAAAATGGGTAAAACTTCATTATAATCCGATTTCCCACGTTTCCAATGTAAAGGTAGGGCTTAAAACTACGATTTCTATTAAAAATAAGCTTTTGTAGATAAAATATGTTTACACTCGTCTTGTTAAATTTTAAAACTATTAGAATTATGATTTTATACAAAATCGATAAAACTTCGTTATCGTCCAATGTCCCACGTTTCCTACGAGAAATTAAGGCTAAAAACAACGATTTCTAGTCACAATAAGCTTTGTGACATCTTAATGATTATACTCGGCTTGTTTACTTTCAAAACTCTTTGTTTAATTATTTATGTCAAAATGGGTAAAACTTCATTATAGTTCGATTTCCCGCGTTTTCAATGTGAAGTTAAGCCTAAAAACAACTATTTCGAGTCACAATAAGCTTTGTGAAGCTTTAATGATTATACTCCGCTTGTATACTTTCAAAACTCTTAGTTTGATTATTTATGTGAAAATGGGTAAAACTTCATTATAGTTCGATTTCCCACGTTTCCAATATGAAGTTAAGGTTAAAACAACGATTTCTATTAAAAATAAGCGTTTGTAGATAAAACTATTAGAATTATGATTTTATACAAAATCGTTAAAACTTCATTATCGTCCAATGTCCCGCATTTTCAATGTGAAATTAAGGCTTAAAACAACTATTTCTAGTCACAATAAGCTTTGTAAAAGCTTTAATAATTATACTCGGCTTGTATACTTTCAAAACTCTTAGTTTGATTATTTATGTCAAAATGGATAAAACTTCATTATAGTTCGATTTCCCACACTTTTTCAATGTGAAGTTAAGGCTTAAAACAACTATTTCTAGTCACAAAAAAGCTTTGTGAAAGCTTTAATAATTATACTCGGCTTGTTTACTTTCAAAACTCTTAGTTTGATTATTTATGTCAAAATGGGTAAAACTTCATTATAATCCGATTTCCCACGTTTCCAATGTAGGGCTTAAAATAACGATTTCAATTAAAAATAAGCGTTTGTAGATAAAATATGTTTATGCTCGTCTTGTTAAATTTTAAAACTATTAGAATTATGATTTTATACAAAATCGTTAAAATTTCGTTATCGTCCAATGTCCCACGTTCCCTACGAATAGTTAAGGCTAAAAACAACGATTTCTAGTCACAATAAGCTTTGTGACATCTTAATGATTATACTCGGCTTGTTTACTTTCAAACTCTTAGTTTAATTATTTATATCAAAATGGGTAAAACTTCATTATAGTTCGATTTCCCACGTTTTGAATGTGAAGTTAAGGCTTAAAACAACTATTTCTAGTCACAATAAGCTTTGTGAAAGCTTTAATGATTATACTTAGCTTGTTTACTTTCAAAACTCTTAGTTTGCTTTTTACTTTCAAAACTTTTAGTTTGATTATTTATGTCAAAATGGGTAAAACTTCATTATAGTTCGATTTCCCACGTTTCCAATGTGAAGTTAAGGTTTAAAACAACGATTTCTATTAAAAATAAGCGTTTGTAGATAAAATATGTTTATTCTCGTCTTGTTAAAATTTAAAACTATTAGAATTATGAATTTATACAAAATCGATAAACTTCGTTATCGTCCAATGTCCCACGTTCCCTACGAAAGTTAAGGCTAAAAACAACGATTTCTAGTCACAATAAGCTTTGTGACATCTTAATGATTATACTCGGCTTGTTTACTTTCAAAACTTTTAGTTTGATTATTTATGTCAAAATGGGTAAAACTTCATTATAGTTTGATTTCCCACGTTTTCAATGAGAAGTTAAGGCTTAAAACAACTATTTCTAGTCACAATAAGCTTTGTGAAAGCTTTAATAATTATACTCGGCTTGTTTACTTTCAAAACTCTTAGTTTGATTATTTATGTCAAAATGGGTAAAACTTCATTATAGTTCGATTTCCCACGTTTCCAATGTGAAGTTAAGGCTTAAAACAACGATTTCAACTAAAAATAAGCGTTTGTATATAAATTATGTTTATGCTCGTCTTGTTAAATTTTAAAACTATTAGAATTATGATTTTATACAAAATAGTTAAAACTTCGTTATCGTCCAATGTCCCACGTTCCCTACGAAAGTTAAGGCTAAAAACAACGATTTCTAGTCACAATAAGCTTTGTGACATCTTAATGATTATACTCGACTTGTTTACTTTCAAAATTTTTAGTTTGATTATTTATGTCAAAATGGGTAAAACTTCATTATAGTTTGATTTCCCACGTTTTCAATGAGAAGTTAAGGCTTAAAACAATTATTTCTAGTCACAATAAGCTTTGTGAAAGCTTTAATAATTATACTCAACATGTTTACTTTCAAAACTCTTAGTTTGATTATTTATGTCAAAATGGGTAAAACTTCATTATAGTTCGATTTCCCACGTTTCCAATGTGAAGTTAAGGCTTAAAACAACGATTTCTATTAAAAATAAGCGTTTGTGGATAAAATATGTTTATTCTCGTCTTGTTAAATTTTAAAACTATTAGAATTATGATTTTATAAAAAATTGTTAAAACTTCGTTATCCTCCAATGTCCCACGTTCCCTACGAGAAGTTAAGGCTAAAAACAACGATTTCTAGTCACAATAAGCTTTGTGACATCTTAATGATTATACTCGGCTTGTTTACTTTCAAAACTCTTAGTTTTATTATTTATGTCAAAATGGGTAAAACTTCATTATAGTTCGATTTCCCACGTTTTCAATGTGAAGTTAAGGCTTAAAACAACTATTTCTAGTCACAATAAGCTTTGTGAAAGCTTTAATGATTATACTCGTCTTGTTTACTTTCAAAACTCTTAGTTTGATTATTTATGTCAAAATGGGTAAAACTTCATTATAATTCGATTTCCCACGTTTCCAAGTGAAGGTAGTGCTTAAAACAACGATTTCTATTAAAAATAAGCGTTTGTAGATAAAATATGTTTATGCTCGTCTTGTTAAATTTTAAAACTATTAGAATTATGATTTTATACAAAATTGTTAAAACATCGTTATCGTCCAATGTCCCACGTTCCCTATGAGAAGTTAAGGATAAAAATAACGATTTCTAGTCACAATAAGCTTTGTGACATCTTAATGATTATACTCGGCTTGTTTACTTTCAAAACTTTTAGTTTGATTATTTACGTCAAAATGGGTAAAACTTCATTATAGTTTGATTTCCCACGTTTTCAATGAGAAGTTAAGGCTTAAAACAACTATTTCTAGTCACAATAAGCTTTGTGAAAGCTTTAATAATTATACTCGGCTTGTTTACTTTCAAAACTTTTAGTTTGATTATTTACGTCAAAATGGGTAAAACTTCATTATAGTTTGATTTCCCACGTTTTCAATGAGAAGTTAAGGCTTAAAACAACTATTTCTAGTCACAATAAGCTTTGTGAAAGCTTTAATAATTTTACTCGGCATGTTTACTTTCATAACTCTTAGTTTGATTATTTATGTCAAAATGGGTAAAACTTCATTATAGTTCGATTTCCCACGTTTCCAATGTGAAGTTAAGGCTTAAAACAACGATTTCAATTAAAAATAAGCGTTTGTATATAAAATATGTTTATGCTCGTCTTGTTAAATTTTAAAACTATTAGAATTATGATTTTATACAAAATAGTTAAAACTTCGTTATCGTCCAATGTCCCACGTTCCCTACGAGAAGTTAAGGCTAAAAACAACGATTTCTAGTCACAATAAGCTTTGTGACATCTTAATGATTATACTCGGCTTGTTTACTTTCAAAACTCTTAGTTTGATTATTTATGTCAAAATAGGTAAAACTTCATTATAGTTCGATTTCTCACGTTTTCAATGTGAAGTTAAGGCTTAAAACAACTATTTCTAGTCACAATAAGCTTTGTGAAAGCTTTAATGATTATACCTGGCTTGTTTACTTTCAAAACTCATACTTTGATTATTTATGTCAAAATGGGTAAAACTTCATTATAATTCGATTTCCCACGTTTCCAATGCGAAGGTAGGGCTTAAAACAACGATTTCTATTAAAAATAAGCGTTTGTAGATAAAATATGTTTATGCTCGTCTTGTTAAATTTTAAAACTATTAGAATTATGATTTTATACAAAATTGTTAAAACATCGTTATCGTCCAATATCCCACGTTCCCTATGAGAAGTTAAGGATAAAAATAACGATTTCTATTCACAATAAGCTTTGTGACATCTAAATGATTATACTCGGTTTGTTTACTTTCAAAACTCTTAGTTTATTTATTTATGTCAAAATGGGTAATACTTCATTATAGTTCAATTTCCCACGTTTTCAATGTGAAGTTAAGGCTTAAAACAACTATTTCTAGTCACAATAAGCTTTGTGAAAGCTTTAATAATTATACTCGGCTTGTTTACTTTCAAAACTCTTAGTTTGATTATTTATGTCAAAATGGGTAAAACTTCATTATAGTTCAATTTCCCACGTTTCCAATGTGAAGTTAAGGCTTAAAACAACGATTTCTATTAAAAATAAGCGTTTGTAGATAAAATATGTTTATGCTCGTCTTGTTAAATTTTAAAACTATTAGAATTATGATTTTATACAAAATTGTTAAAACTTCATTATCGTCCAATGTCCCACGTTCCCTACGAGAAGTTAAGGCCAAAAACAACGATTTCTAGTCACAATAAGCTTTGTGCCATCTTAATGATTATAGTCTGCTTGTTTACTTTCAAAACTCTTAGTTTGATTATTTATGTCAAAATGGGCAAAACTTCATTATAGTTCGATTTCCCACGTTTCAATGCGATGTTAAGGCTTCAAACAACTATTTCATGTCACAATAAGCTTTGTGAAAGCTTTAATGATAATACCCGGCTTGTTTACTTTCAAACCACTTAGTTTGATTATTTATGTCAAAATGGGTAAAACTTCATTATAATCCGATTTCCCACGTTTCCAATGTAGGGCTTAAAATAACGATTTCAATTAAAAATAAGCGTTTGTAGATAAAATATGTTTATGCTCGTCTTGTTAAATTTTAAAACTATTAGAATTATGATTTTATACAAAATCGTTAAAATTTCGTTATCGTCCAATGTCCCACGTTCCCTACGAGTAGTTAAGGCTAAAAACAACGATTTTTAGTCACAATAAGCTTTGTGACATCTTAATGATTATACTCGGCTTGTTTACTTTCAAAACTCTTAGTTTGATTATTTATGTCAAAATGGGTAAAACTTCATTATAGTTCGATTTCCCACGTTTCCAATGTGAAGTTAAGGCTTAAAACAACGATTTCTATTAAAAATAAGCGTTTGTAGATAAAATATGTTTATGCTCGTCTTGTTAAATTTTAAAACTATTAGAATTATGATTTTATACAAAATCGTTAAAACATCGTTATCGTCCAATGTCCCACGTTCCCTACGAGAAGTTAAGGCTAAAAACAACGATTTCTAGTCACAATAAGCTTTGTGACATCTAAATGATTATACTCGGCTTGTTTACTTTCAAAACTCTTAGTTTGATTATTTATGTCAAAATGGGTAAAACTTCATTATAGTTCGATTTCCACGTTTTCAACGTGAAGTTAAGGCCTAAAACAACTATTTCTAGTCACAATAAGCTTTGTGAAAGCTTTAATGATTATACTCGGCTTGTTTACTTTCAAAACTCTTAGTTTGATTATTTATGTCAAAATGGGTAATACTTCATTATAGTTCAATTTCCCACGTTTTCAATGTGAAGTTAATGCTTAAAACAACTATTTCTAATCACAATAAGCTTTGTGAAAACTTTAATAATTATAATCGGCTTGTTTACTTTCAAAACTCTTAGTTTGATTATTTATGTCAAAATGGGCAAAACTTCATTATAGTTCGATTTCCCACGTTTCCAATGTGAAGTTAAGGCTTAAAACAACGATTTCTATTAAAAATAAGCGTTTGTAGATAAAATATGTTTATGCTCGTCTTGTTAAATTTTAAAACTATTAGAATTATGATTTTATACAAAATCGTTAAAACTTCGTTATCGTCCAATGTCCCACGTTCCCTACGAGAAGTTAAGGCTAAAAACAACGATTTCTAGTCACAATAAGCTTTGTGACATCTTAATGATTATACTCGGCTTGTTTACTTTCAAAACTCTTAGTTTGATTATTTATGTCAAAATGGGTAAAACTTCATTATAGTTCGATTTCCCACGTTTTCAATGAGAAGTTAAGGCTTAAAACAACTATTTCTAGTCACAATAAGCTTTGTGAAAGCTTTAATGATTATACTCGGCTTGTTTACTTTCAAAACTCTTAGTTTGATTATTTATGTCAAAATGGGTAAAACTTCATTATAGTTCGATTTCCCACGTTTCAATGTGAAGTTAAGGCTTAAAACAACGATTTCTATTAAAAATAAGCGTTTGTGATAAAAATATGTTTATTCTCGTCTTGTTAAATTTTAAAACTATTAGAATTATGATTTTATAAAAAATTGTTAAAACTTCGTTATCGTCCAATGTCCCACGTTCCCTACGAAAGTTAAGGCTAAAAACAACGATTTCTAGTCACAATAAGCTTTGTGACATCTTAATGATTATACTCGGCTTGTTTACTTTCAAAACTCTTAGTTTGATTATTTATGTCAAAATGGGTAAAACTTCATTATAGTTCGATTTCCTACGTTTTCAATGTGAAGTTAAGGCTTAAAACAACTATTTCTAGTCACAATAAGTTTTGTGAAAGCTTTAATGATTATACCTGGCTCGTTTACTTTCAAAACTCATAGTTTGATTATTTATGTCAAAATGGGTAAAACTTCATTATAATTCGATTTCCCTAGTTTCCAATGTGAAGTTAAGGCTTAAAACAACGATTTCTATTAAAAATAAGCGTTTGTAGATAAAATATGTTTATGCTCGTCTTGTTAAATTTTAAAACTATTAGAATCATGATTTTATACAAAATCGTTAAAACATCGTTATCGTCCAATGTCCCACGTTCCCAATGAGAAGTTAAGGATAAAAATAACGATTTCTAGTCACAATAAGCTTTGTGACATCTAAATGATTATACTCGGTTTGTTTACTTTCAAAACTCTTAGTTTGATTATTTATGTCAAAATGGGTAAAACTTCATTATAGTTCAATTTCCCACGTTTTCAATGTGAAGTTAAGGCTTAAAACAACTATTTCTAGTCACAATAAGCTTTGTGAAAGCTTTAATGATTATACTCGGCTTGTTTACTTTCAAAACTCTTAGTTTGATTATTTATGTCAAAATGGGTAAAACTTCATTATAGTTCGATTTCCCACGTTTCCAATGTGAAGTTAAGGCTTAAAACAACGATTTCTATTAAAAATAAGCGTTTGTAGATAAAATATGTTTATGCTCGTCTTGTTAAATTTTAAAACTATTAGAATTATGATTTTATACAAAATCGTTAAAACTTCGTTATCGTCCAATGTCCCACGTTCCCTACGAGAAGTTAAGGCTAAAAACAACGATTTCTAGTCACAATAAGCTTTGTGACATCTTAATGATTATACTCGGCTTGTTTACTTTCAAAACTCTTAGTTTGATTATTTATGTCAAAATGGGTAAAACTTCATTATAGTTCGATTTCCCACGTTTTCAATGTGAAGTTAAGGCTTAAAACCACTATTTCTAGTCACAATAAGCTTTGTGAAAGCTTTAATGATTATACCTGGCTTGTTTACTTTCAAAACTCATAGTTTGATTATTTATGTCAAAATGGGTAAAACTTCATTATAATTTGATTTCCCACGTTTCCAATGCTTTCCAATGTGAAGGTAAGGGCTTAAAACAACGATTTCTATTAAAAATAAGCGTTTGTAGATAAAATATGTTTATGCTCGTCTTGTTAAATTTTAAAACTATTAGAATTATGATTTTATACAAAATCGTTAAAACTTCGTTATCGTCCAATGTCCCATGTTCCCTACGAGAAGTTAAGGCTAAAAACAACGATTTCTAGTCACAATAAGCTTTGTGACATCTTAATGATTATACTCGGCTTGTTTACTTTTAAAACTCTTAGTTTGATTATTTATGTCAAAATGGGTAAAACTTCATTATAGTTCAATTTCCCACGTTTTCAATGTGAAGTTAAGGCTTAAAACAACTATTTCTAGTCACAATAAGCTTTGTGAAAGCTTTAATGATTATACTCGGCTTGTTTACTTTCAAAACTCTTAGTTTGATTATTTATGTCAAAATGGGTAAAACTTCATTATAGTTCGATTTCACACGTTTCCAATGTGAAGTTAAGGCTTAAAACAACGATTTCTATTAAAAATAAGCGTTTGTAGATAAAATATGTTTATGCTCGTCTTGTTAAATTTTAAAACTATTAGAATTATGATTTTATACAAAATCGTTAAAACATCGTTATCGTCCAATGTCCCACGTTCCCTATGAGAAGTTAAGGCAAAAAAACAACGATTTCTAGTCACAATAAGCTTTGTGACATCTTAATGATTATACTCGGTTTGTTTACTTTCAAAACTCTTAGTTTGATTATTTATGTCAAAATGGGTAAAACTTCATTATTGTTCGATTTCTCACGTTTTTCAATGTGAAGTTAAGGCTTAAAACAACTATTTCTAGTCACAATAAGCTTTGTGAAAAGCTTTAATATTATACTCGGCTTGTTTACTTTCAAAACTCTTAGTTTGATTATTTATGTCAAAATGGGTAAAACTTCATTATAGTTCGATTTCCCACGTTTCCAATGTGAAGTTAAGGCTTAAAACAACGATTTCTATTAAAAATAAGCGTTTGTAGATAAAATAAGTTTATGCTCGTCTTGTTAAATTTTAAAACTATTAGAATTATGATTTTATACAAAATCGTTAAAACTTCGTTATCGTCCAATGTCCCACGTTCCCTATGAGAAGTTAAGGCTAAAAATAACGATTTCTAGTCACAATAAGCTTTGTGACATCTTAATGATTATACTCGGCTTGTTTACTTTCAAAACTCTTAGTTTGATTATTTATGTCAAAATGGTAAAACTTCATTATAGTTCAATTTCCCACGTTTTCAATGTGAAGTTAAGGCTTAAAACAACTATTTCTAGTCACAATAAGCTTTGTGAAAGCTTTAATGATTATACTCGGCTTGTTTACTTTCAAAACTCTTAGTTTGATTATTTATGTCAAAATGGGTAAAACTTCATTATAGTTCGATTTCCCACGTTTCCAATGTGAAGTTAAGGCTTAAAACAACGATTTCTATTAAAAATAAGCGTTTGTAGATAAAATATGTTTATGCTCGTCTTGTTAAATTTTAAAACTATTAGAATTATGATTTTATACAAAATCGTTAAAACTTCGTTATCGTCCAATGTTCCACGTTCCCTACGAGAAGTTAAGGCTAAAACAACGATTTCTAGTCACAATAAGCTTTGTGACATCTTAATGATTATACTCGGCTTGTTTACTTTCAAAACTCTTAGTTTGATTATTTCGGTCAAAATGGGTAAAACTCCATTATAGTTCGATTTTCCACGCATTCAATGTGAAGTTAAGGCTTAAAACCACTATTTCTAGTCACAATAAGCTTTGTGAAAGCTTTAATGATTATACTCGGCTTGTTTACTTTCAAAACTCTTAGTTTGATTATTTATGTCAAAATGGGTAAAACTTCATTATAATTTGATTTCCCACGTTTCCAATGTGAAGTTAAGGCTTAAAACAACGATTTCTATTAAAAATAAGCGTTTGTAGATAAAATATGTTTATGCTCGTCTTGTTAAATTTTAAAACTATTAGAATTATGATTTTATACAAAATCGTTAAAACTTCGTTATCGTCCAATGTCCCATGTTCCCTACGAGAAGTTAAGGCTAAAAACAACGATTTCTAGTCACAATAAGCTTTGTGACATCTTAATGATTATACTCTGCTTGTTTACTTTTAAAACTCTTAGTTTGATTATTTATGTCAAAATGGGTAAAACTTTATTATAGTTCAATTTCCCACGTTTTCAATGTGAAGTTAAGGCTTAAAACAACTATTTCTAGTCACAATAAGCTTTGTGAAAGCTTTAATAATTATACTCGGCTTGTTTACTTTCAAAACTTTTAGTTTGATTATTTATGTCAAAATGGGTAAAACTTCATTATAGTTCGATTTCACACGTTTCCAATGTGAAGTTAAGGCTTAAAACAACGATTTCTATTAAAAATAAGCGTTTGTAGTTAAAATATGTTTATGCTCGTCTTGTTAAATTTTAAAACTATTAGAATTATGATTCTATACAAAATCTTTAAAACATCGTTATCGTCCAATGTCCCACGTTCCCTATGAGAAGTTAAGGATAAAAATAACGATTTCTAGTCACAATAAGCTTTGTGACATCTAAATGATTATACTCGGTTTGTTTACTTTCAAAACTCTTAGTTTATTTATTTATGTCAAAATGGGTAATACTTCATTATAGTTCAATTTCCCACATTTTCAATGTGAAGTTAAGGCTTAAATCAACTATTTCTAGTCACAATAAGCTTTGTGAAAGCTTTAATAATTATACTCGGCTTGTTTACTTTCAAAACTCTTAGCTTGATTATTTATGTCAAAATGGGTAAACTTCATTTCCCACGTTTCCAATGTGAAGTTAAGGCTTAAAACAACGATTTCTATTAAAAATAAGCGTTTGTAGATAAAATATGTTTATGCTCCTCTTGTTAAATTTTAAAACTATTAGAATTATGATTTTATACAAAATCGTTAAAACTTCGTTATCGCCCAATGTCCCACGTTCCCTACGAGAAGTTAAGGCCAAAAAAAACGATTTCTAGTCACAATAAGCTTTGTGACATCTTAATGATTATACTCGGCTTGTTTACTTTCAAAACTCTTAGTTTAATTATTTATGTCAAAATCGTTAACACTTCATTATAGTTCGATTTCCCACGTTTTCAATGTGAAGTTAAGGTTTAAAACAACTATTTCTAGTCACAATAAGCTTTGTGAAAGCTTTAATGATTATACTCGGCTTGTTTACTTTCAAAACTCTTAGTTTGATAATTTATGTCAAAATGGGAAAAACTTCATTATAGTTTGATTTCCCATGTTTCCAATGAGAAGTTAAGGCTTGAAACAATGATTTCTATTAAAAATAAGCGTTTATAGATAAAATATGTTTATACTCGTCTTGTTAAATTTTAAAACTATTAGAATTATGATTTTATACAAAATCTTTAAAACATCGTTATCGTCTAATGTCCCACGTTCCCTACGAGAAGTTAAGGCTAAAAATAACGATTTCTAGTCACAATAAGCTTTGTGACATCTAAATGATTATACTAGGCTTGTTTACTTTCAAAACTCTTAGTTTGATTATTTATGTCAAAATGGGTAAAACTTCATTATAGTTCGATTTTCACATTTTCAACGTGAAGTTAAGGCCTAAAACAACTATTTATAGTCACAATAAGCTTTGTGAAAGCTTTAATGATTATACTCGCTTTGTTTACTTTCAAAACTCTTAGTTTGATTATTTATGTCAAAATGGGTAATACTTCATTATAGTTCAATTTCCCACGTTTTCAATGTGAATTTAATGCTTAGAACAACTATTTCTAGTCACAATAAGCTTTGTGAAAACTTTAATAATTATACTCGGCTTGTTTACTTTCAAAACTCTTAGTTTGATTATTTATGTCAAAATGGGTAAAACTTCATTATAGTTCGATTTCCCACGTTTCCAATGTGAAGTTAAGGCTTAAAACAACGATTTCTATTAAAAATAAGCGTTTGTAGATAAAATATGTTTATGCTCGTCTTGTTAAATTTTAAAACTATTAGAATTATGATTTTATACAAAATCGTTAAAACATCGTTATCGTCCAATGTCCCACGTTCCCTATGAGAAGTTAAGGATAAAAATAACGATTTCTAGTCACAATAAGCTTTGTCACATCTAAATGATTATACTCGGTTTGTTTACTTTTAAAACTCTTAGTTTGATTATTTATGTCAAAATGGGTAAAACTTCATTATAGTTCGACTTCCCACGTTTTCAATGTGAAGATAAGGCTTAAAACAACTATTTCTAGTCACAATAAGCTTTGTGAAAGCTTTAATGATTATACCTGGCTTGTTTACTTTCAAAACTCTTAGTTTGATTATTTATGTCAAAATGGGTAAAACTTCATTATAATTCGATTTCTCATGTTTCCAATGAGAAGTTAAGGCTTAAAACGACGATTTCTATTAAAAATAAGCGTTCATAGATAAAATATGTTTATGCTCGTCTTGTTAAATTTTAAAACTAATAGAATTATGATTTTATACAAAATCGTTAAAACATCGTTATCGTCCAATGTCCCACGTTCCCTACGAGAAGTTAAGGCTAAAAAAAACGATTTCTAGTCACAATAAGCTTTGTGACATCTTAATGATTATACACGGCTTGTTTACATTCAAAACTCTTAGCCTGATTATTTTTGTCAAAATGGGTAAAAATTCATTGTAGTCCGATTTCCCACGTTTTCAATGTGAAGTTAAGGCTTAAAACAACTATTTCTAGTCACAGTAAGCTTTGTGAAAGCTTTAATGATTATACTTGGCTTGTTTAATTTCAAAACTCTTAGTACAAATATTTATGTCAAAACGGGTAAAACTTCATTATAGTTCAATTTCCCACGTTTTCAATGTGAAGTTAAGGCTTAAAACAACTATTTTTAGTCACAGTAAGCTTTGTGAAAGCTTTAATGATTATACTCGGCTTGTTTACTTTCAAAACTCTTAGTAAAATTATTTATGTCAAAACGGGTAAAACTTCATTATAGTTCAATTTTCGACGTTTTCAATGTGAAGTTAAGGCTTAAAACAACTATTTCTAGTCACAATAAGCTTTGTGAAAGCTTTAATGATTATACTCCACTTGTATACTTTCAAAACTCTTAGTTTGATTATTTATGTCAAAATGGGTAAAACTTCATTATAGTTCGATTTCCCATGTTTCCAATGTGAAGTTAAGGTTTAAAACAACGATTTCTATTAAAAATATGCGTTTTTAGATAAAATATGTTTATGCTCGTCTGGTTAAATTTTAAAACTATTAGAATTATGATTTTATACAAAATCGTTAAAACTTCGTTATCGTCCAATGTCCCACGTTCCCTACGAGAAGTTAAGTATAAAAATAACGATTTCTAGTCACAATAAGCTTTGTGACATCTAAATGATTATACTCGGTTTGTTTTCTTTCAAAACTCTTAGTTTGATTATTTATGTCAAAATGGGTAAAACTTCATTATAGTTCGATTTCCCACGTTTTCAATGTGAAGTTAAGGCATAAAACAACTATTTCTAGTCACAATAAGCTTTGTGAAAGCTTTAATGATTATACTCGGCTTGTTTACTTTCAAAACTCTTAGTTTGATTATTTTTGTCAAAATTGGTAACACTTCATTATAGTTCGATTTCCCACGTTTCGAATGTGAAGTTAAGGCTTAAAACAACGATTTCTATTAAAAATAAGCGTTTGTAGATAAAATATGTTTATGTTCGTCTTGTTAAATTTTAAAACTATTAGAATTTTGATTTCATAAAAAATCGTTAAAACTTCGTTATCGTCCAATGTCCCACGTTCCCTACGAGAAGTTAACGCTAAAAACAACGATTTCTAGTCACAATAAGCTTTGTGACATCTTAATGATTATACTCGGCTTGTTTACTTTCAAAACTCTTAGTTTGATTATTTATGTCAAATTGGGTAAAAATTCATTATATTCCGATTTCCCACGTTTTCAATGTGAAGTTAAGGCTTAAAACAACTATTTCTAGTCACAGTAAGCTTTGTGAAAGCTTTAATGATTATACCTGGCTTGTTTACTTTCAAAACTCTTAGTTTGATTATTTGTGTCAAAATGGGTAAAACTTCATTATAATTCGATTTCCCACGTTTCCAATGTGAAGGTAGGGCTTAAAACAACAATTTCTATTAAAAATAAGCGTTTGTAGACAAAATATGTTTATGCTCGTCTTGTTAAATTTTAAAACTATTAGAATTATGATTTTATATAAAATCGTTAAAACATCGTTATCGTCCAATGTCCCACGTTCCCTACGAGAAGTTAAGGCTAAAAACAACGATTTCTAGTCACAATAAGCTTTGTGACATCTTAATGATTATACTCTGCTTGTTTACATTCAAAACTCTTAGTTTGATTATTTTTGTCAAAATGGGTAAAAATTCATTGTAGTCTGATTTCCCACGTTTTCAATGTGAAGTTAAGGCTTAAAACAACTATTTCTAGTCACAGTAAGCCTTGTGAAAGCTTTAATGATTACACTTGGCTTGTTTAATTTTAAAACTCTTAGTTTGATTATTTATGTAAAAATGGGTAAAACTTCATTATAATACGATTTCCCACGTTTCCAATGTGAAGGTAGGGCTTAAAACAACGATTTCTATTAAAAATAAGTGTTTGTAGATAAAATATGTTTATGCTCGTCTTGTTAAATTTTAAAACTATTAGAATTATGATTTTATACAAAATCGTTAAAACTTCGTTGTCGTCCAATGTCCCACGTTCCCTACGAGAAGTTAAGGCTACAAACAACGATTTCTTGTCACAATAAGTTTTGTGACATCTTAATGATTATACTCGTCTTGTTTACTTTCAAAACTCTTAGTTTGATTATTTATGTCAAAATGGGTAAAACTTCATTATAGTTCGATTTCTCACATTTTCAATGTGAAGTTAAGGCTAAAAACATCTATTTCTAGTCACAATAAGCTTTTGTGAAAGCTTTAACGATTATACTCGGCTTGTTTACTTTCAAAACTCTTAGTTTGATTATTTATGTCAAATAGGGTAAAACTTCATTGTAATTTCATTTCCCACGTTTCCAATATGAAGTTATGGCTTAAAACAACGATTTTTATTAAAAATAAGCGTTAGTAGATAAAATATGTTTATGTTCATCTTGTTAAATTTTAAAACTATTAGAATTATGATTTTATACAAAATCGTTAAAACTTCGTTATCGTCCAATGTCCCACGTTCCCTACGAGAAGTTAAGGCTAAAAACAACGATTTCTAGTCACAATAAGCTTTGGGACATCTTAATGATTATACTCCGCTTGTTTACTTTCAAAACTCTTAGTTTGATTATTTATGTCAAAATGGGTAAAACTTCATTATAGTTCGATTTCCCACGTTTTCAATGTGAAGTTAAGGCTTAAAACATCTATTTCTAGTCACAATAAGCTTTGTGAAAGCATTAATGATTATACTTGGCTTGTTTAATTTCAAAACTCTTAGTTTGATTATTTATGTAAAAATGGGTAAAACTTCATTATAATTCGATTTCCACGTTTCCAATGTGAAGTAGGGCTTAAAACAACGATTTCTATTAAAAATAAGCGTTTGTAGATAAAATATGTTTATGCTCGTGTTGTTAAATTTTAAAACTATTAGAATTATGATTTTATACAAAATCGTTAAAACTTCGTTGTCGTCCAATGTCCCACGTTCCCTACGAGAAGTTAAGGCTACAAACAACGATTTCTTGTCACAATAAGTTTTGTGACATCTTAATGATTATACTCGTCTTGTTTACTTTCAAAACTCTTAGTTTGATTATTTATGTCAAAATGGGTAAAACTTCATTATAGTTCGATTTCTCACATTTTCAATGTGAAGTTAAGGCTAAAAACATCTATTTCTAGTCACTATAAGCTTTTGTGAAAGCTTTAACGATTATACTCGGCTTGTTTACTTTCAAAACTCTTAGTTTGATTATTTATGTCAAATAGGGTAAAACTTCATTATAATTTGATTTCCCATGTTTCCAATATGAAGTTAAGGCTTAAAACAACGATTTTTATTAAAAATAAGCGTTTGTAGATAAAATATGTTTATGTTCATCTTGTTAAATTTTAAAACTATTAGAATTATGATTTTATACAAAATCGTTAAAACTTCGTTATCGTCCAATGTCTCACGTTCCCTACGAGAAGTTAAGGCTAAAGACAACGATTTCTAGTCACAATAAGCTTTGGGACATCTTAATGATTATACTCCGCTTGTTTACTTTTAAAACTCTTAGTTTGATTATTTATGTCAAAATGGGTAAAACTTTATTATAGTTCAATTTCCCACGTTTTCAATGTGAAGTTAAGGCTTAAAACAACTATTTCTAGTCACAATAAGCTTTGTGAAAGCTTTAATAATTATACTCGGCTTGTTTACTTTCAAAACTTTTAGTTTGATTATTTATGTCAAAATGGGTAAAACTTCATTATAGTTCGATTTCACACGTTTCCAATGTGAAGTTAAGGCTTAAAACAACGATTTCTATTAAAAATAAGCGTTTGTAGTTAAAATATGTTTATGCTCGTCTTGTTAAATTTTAAAACTATTAGAATTATGATTCTATACAAAATCTTTAAAACATCGTTATCGTCCAATGTCCCACGTTCCCTATGAGAAGTTAAGGATAAAAATAACGATTTCTAGTCACAATAAGCTTTGTGACATCTAAATGATTATACTCGGTTTGTTTACTTTCAAAACTCTTAGTTTATTTATTTATGTCAAAATGGGTAATACTTCATTATAGTTCAATTTCCCACATTTTCAATGTGAAGTTAAGGCTTAAATCAACTATTTCTAGTCACAATAAGCTTTGTGAAAGCTTTAATAATTATACTCGGCTTGTTTACTTTCAAAACTCTTAGCTTGATTATTTATGTCAAAATGGGTAAACTTCATTTCCCACGTTTCCAATGTGAAGTTAAGGCTTAAAACAACGATTTCTATTAAAAATAAGCGTTTGTAGATAAAATATGTTTATTCTCCTCTTGTTAAATTTTAAAACTATTAGAATTATGGTTTTATACAAAATCGTTAAAACTTCGTTATCGCCCAATGTCCCACGTTCCCTACGAGAAGTTAAGGCCAAAAAAACGATTTCTAGTCACAATAAGCTTTGTGACATCTTAATGATTATACTCGGCTTGTTTACTTTCAAAACTCTTAGTTTAATTATTTATGTCAAAATGGGTAAAACTTCATTATAGTTCGATTTCCCACGTTTTCAATGTGAAGTTAAGGTTAAAACAACTATTTCTAGTCACAATAAGCTTTGTGAAAGCTTTAATGATTATACTCGGCTTGTTTACTTTCAAAACTCTTAGTTTGATTATTTATGTCAAAATGGGAAAAACTTCATTATAGTTTGATTTCCCATGTTTCCAATGAGAAGTTAAGGCTTGAAACAATGATTTCTATTAAAAATAAGCGTTTATAGATAAAATATGTTTATACTCGTCTTGTTAAATTTTAAAACTATTAGAATTATGATTTTATACAAAATCTTTAAAACATCGTTATCGTCTAATGTCCCACGTTCCCTACGAGAAGTTAAGGCTAAAAATAACGATTTCTAGTCACAATAAGCTTTGTGACATCTAAATGATTATACTAGGCTTGTTTACTTTCAAAACTCTTAGTTTGATTATTTATGTCAAAATGGGTAAAACTTCATTATAGTTCGATTTTCACATTTTCAACGTGAAGTTAAGGCCTAAAACAACTATTTATAGTCACAATAAGCTTTGTGAAAGCTTTAATGATTATACTCGCTTTGTTTACTTTCAAAACTCTTAGTTTGATTATTTATGTCAAAATGGGTAATACTTCATTATAGTTCAATTTCCCACGTTTTCAATGTGAATTTAATGCTTAGAACAACTATTTCTAGTCACAATAAGCTTTGTGAAAACTTTAATAATTATACTCGGCTTGTTTACTTTCAAAACTCTTAGTTTGATTATTTATGTCAAAATGGGTAAAACTTCATTATAGTTCGATTTCCCACGTTTCCAATGTGAAGTTAAGGCTTAAAACAACGATTTCTATTAAAAATAAGCGTTTGTAGATAAAATATGTTTATGCTCGTCTTGTTAAATTTCAAAACTATTAGAATTATGATTTTATACAAAATCGTTAAAACATCGTTATCGTCCAATGTCCCACGTTCCCTATGAGAAGTTAAGGATAAAAATAACGATTTCTAGTCACAATAAGCTTTGTCACATCTAAATGATTATACTCGGTTTGTTTACTTTTAAAACTCTTAGTTTGATTATTTATGTCAAAATGGGTAAAACTTCATTATACTTCGATTTCCCACGTTTTCAATGTGAAGATAAGGCTTAAAACAACTATTTCTAGTCACAATAAGCTTTGTGAAAGCTTTAATGATTATACCTGGCTTGTTTACTTTCAAAACTCTTAGTTTGATTATTTATGTCAAAATGGGTAAAACTTCATTATAATTCGATTTCTCATGTTTCCAATGTGAAGTTAAGGCTTAAAACAACACGATTTCTATTAAAAATAAGCGTTTAGATAAAATATGTTTATGCTCGTCTTGTTAAATTTTAAAACTAATAGAATTATGATTTTATACAAAATCGTTAAAACATCGTTATCGTCCAATGTCCCACGTTCCCTACGAGAAGTTAAGGCTAAAAAAAACGATTTCTAGTCACAATAAGCTTTGTGACATCTTAATGATTATACACGGCTTGTTTACATTCAAAACTCTTAGCTTGATTATTTTTGTCAAAATGGGTAAAAATTCATTGTAGTCCGATTTCCCACGTTTTCAATGTGAAGTTAAGGCTTAAAACAACTATTTCTAGTCACAGTAAGCTTTGTGAAAGCTTTAACGATTATACCTGGCTTGTTTAATTTCAAAACTCTTAGTATAATTATTTATGTCAAAACTGGTAAAACTTCATTATAGTTCAATTTCCCACGTTTTCAATGTGAAGTTAAGGCTTAAAACATCTATTTCTAGTCACAATAAGCTTTGTGAAAGCTTTAATGATTATACTCGGCTTGTTTACTTTCAAAACTCTTAGTTTGATTATTTATGTCAAAATGGGTAAAACTTCATTATAGTTCAATTTTCGACGTTTTCAATGTGAAGTTAAGGCTTAAAACAACTATTTCTAGTCACAATAAGCTTTGTGAAAGCTTTAATGATTATACTCCACTTGTATACTTTCAAAACTCTTAGTTTGATTATTTATGTCAAAATGGGTAAAACTTCATTATAGTTCGATTTCCCATGTTTCCAATGTGAAGTTAAGGTTTAAAACAACGATTTCTATTAAAAATATGCATTTTTAGATAAAATATGTTTATGCTCGTCTGGTTAAATTTTAAAACTATTAGAATTATGATTTTATACAAAATCGTTAAAACTTCGTTATCGTCCAATGTCCCACGTTCCCTACGAAGTTAAGTTAAGGCTAAAAAATAACGATTTCTAGTCACAATAAGCTTTGTGACATCTTAAATGATTATACTCTTTTGTTTTCTTTCAAAACTCTTAGTTTGATTATTTATGTCAAAATGGGTAAAACTTCATTATAGTTCGATTTCCCACGTTTTCAATGTGAAGTTAAGGCTTAAAACAACTATTTCTAGTCACAATAAGCTTTGTGAAAGCTTTAATGATTATACTCGGCTTGTTTACTTTCAAAACTCTTAGTTTGATTATTTATGTCAAAATGGGTAAAACTTCATTATAGTTCGATTTCCCACGTTTCGAATGTGAAGTTAAGGCTTAAAACAACGATTTCTATTAAAAATAAGCGTTTGTAGATAAAATATGTTTATGTTCGTCTTGTTAAATTTTAAAACTATTAGAATTTTGATTTCATAAAAAATCGTTAAAACTTCATTATCGTCCAATGTCCCACGTTCCCTACGAGAAGTTAACGCTAAAAACAACGATTTCTAGTCACAATAAGCTTTGTGACATCTTAATGATTATACTCGGCTTGTTTACTTTCAAAACTCTTAGTTTGATTATTTATGTCAAATTGGGTAAAAATTCATTATATTCCGATTTCCCACGTTTTCAATGTGAAGTTAAGGCTTAAAACAACTATTTCTAGTCACAGTAAGCTTTGTGAAAGCTTTAATGATTATACCTGGCTTGTTTACTTTCAAAACTCTTAGTTTGATTATTTGTGTCAAAATGGGTAAAACTTCATTATAATTCGATTTCCCACGTTTCCAATGTGAAGGTAGGGCTTAAAACAACAATTTCTATTAAAAATAAGCGTTTGTAGACAAAATATGTTTATGCTCGTCTTGTTAAATTTTAAAACTATTAGAATTATGATTTTATATAAAATCGTTAAAACATCGTTATCGTCCAATGTCCCACGTTCCCTACGAGAAGTTGAGGCTAAAAACAACGATTTCTAGTCACAATAAGCTTTGTGACATCTTAATGATTATACTCTGCTTGTTTACTTTCAAAACTCTTAGTTTGATTATTTATGTCAAAATGGGAAAAACTTTATTATAGTTCAATTTCCCACGTTTTCAATGTGAAGTTAAGGCTTAAAACAACTATTTCTAGTCACAATAAGCTTTGTGAAAGCTTTAATGATTATACTTGGCTTGTTTAATTTTAAAACTCTTAGTTTGATTATTTATGTAAAAATGGGTAAAACTTCATTATAATTCGATTTCCCACGTTTCCAATGTGAAGGTAGGGCTTAAAACAACGATTTCTATTAAAAATAAGTGTTTGTAGATAAAATATGTTTATGCTCGTCTTGTTAAATTTTTTAAAACTATTAGAATTATGATTTTATACAAAATCGTTAAAACTTCGTTATCGTCCAATGTCCCACGTTCCCTACGAAAGTTAAGGCTAAAACAACGATTTCTTGTCACAATAAGTTTTGTGACATCTTAATGATTATACTCGCTTGTTTACTTTCAAAACTCTTAGTTTGATTATTTATGTCAAAATGGGTAAAACTTCATTATAGTTCGATTTCTCACTTTTCAATGTGAAGTTAAGGCTAAAAACATCTATTTCTAGTCACAATAAGCTTTGTGAAAGCTTTAATGATTATACTCGGCTTGTTTACTTTCAAAACTCTTAGTTTGATTATTTATGTCAAAATAGGGTAAAACTTCATTAATTTCATTTCCCACGTTTCCAATATGAAGTTATGGCTTAAAACAACGATTTTTATTAAAAATAAGCGTTAGTAGATAAAATATGTTTATGTTCATCTTGTTAAATTTTAAAACTATTAGAATTATGATTTTATACAAAATCGTTAAAACTTCGTTATCGTCCAATGTCCCACGTTCCCTACGAGAAGTTAAGGCTAAAAACAACGATTTCTAGTCACAATAAGCTTTGGGACATCTTAATGATTATACTCCGCTTGTTTACTTTCAAAACTCTTAGTTTGATTATTTATGTCAAAATGGGTAAAACTTCATTATAGTTCGATTTCCCACGTTTTCAATGTGAAGTTAAGGCTTAAAACATCTATTTCTAGTCACAATAAGCTTTGTGAAAGCATTAATGATTATACTTGGCTTGTTTAATTTCAAAACTCTTAGTTTGATTATTTATGTAAAAATGGGTAAAACTTCATTATAATTCGATTTCCCACGTTTCCAATGTGAAGGTAGGGCTTAAAACAACGATTTCTATTAAAAATAAGCGTTTGTAGATAAAATATGTTTATGCTCGTGTTGTTAAATTTTAAAACTATTAGAATTATGATTTTATACAAAATCGTTAAAACTTCGTTGTCGTCCAATGTCCCACGTTCCCTACGAGAAGTTAAGGCTACAAACAACGATTTCTTGTCACAATAAGTTTTCTGACATCTTAATGATTATACTCGTCTTGTTTACTTTCAAAACTCTTAGTTTGATTATTTATGTCAAAATGGGTAAAACTTCATTATAGTTCGATTTCTCACATTTTCAATGTGAAGTTAAGGCTAAAAACATCTATTTCTAGTCACTATAAGCTTTTGTGAAAGCTTTAACGATTATACTCGGCTTGTTTACTTTCAAAACTCTTAGTTTGATTATTTATGTCAAATAGGGTAAAACTTCATTATAATTTGATTTCCCACGTTTCCAATATGAAGTTAAGGCTTAAAACAACGATTTTTATTAAAAATAAGCGTTTGTAGATAAAATATGTTTATGTTCATCTTGTTAAATTTTAAAACTATTAGAATTATGATTTTATACAAAATCGTTAAAACTTCGTTATCGTCCAATGTCTCACGTTCCCTACGAGAAGTTAAGGCTAAAGACAACGATTTCTAGTCACAATAAGCTTTGGGACATCTTAATGATTATACTCCGCTTGTTTACTTTTAAAACTCTTAGTTTGATTATTTATGTCAAAATGGGTAAAACTTCATTATAGTTCGATTTCCCACGTTTTCAATGTGAAGTTAAGGCTTAAAACAACTATTTCTAGTCACAATAAGCTTTGTGAAAGCTTTAATGATTATACCTGGCTTGTTTACTTTTAAAACTCTTAGTTTGATTATTTATGTCAAAATGGGTAAAACTTCATTATAGTTCGATTTCCCACGTTTCCAATGTGAAGTTAAGGCTTAAAACAACGATTTCTATTAAAAATAAGCGTTTGTAGATAAAATATGTTTATGCTCGTCTTGTTAAATTTTAAAACTATTAGAATTATGATTTTATACAAAATCGTTAAAACATCGTTATCGTCCAATGTCCCACGTTCCCTATGAGAAGTTAAGGATAAAAATAACGATTTCTAGTCACAATAAGCTTTGTGACATCTAAATGATTATACTCGGTTTGTTTACTTTCAAAACTCTTAGTTTGATTATTTATGTCAAAATGGGTAAAACTTCATTATAGTTCGATTTCCCACGTTTTCAATGTGAAGTTAAGGCTTAAAACAACTATTTCTAGTCACAATAAGCTTTGTGAAAGCTTTAATGATTATACCTGGCTTGTTTACTTTCAAAACTCTTAGTTTGATTATTTATGTCAAAATGGGTAAAACTTCATTATAATTCGATTTCCCATGTTTCCAATGTGAAGTTAAGGCTTAAAACAACTATTTCTATTAAAAATAAGCGTTTGTAGATAAAATATGTTTATGCTCGGTCTTGTTAAATTTTAAAACTAATAGAATTATGATTTTATACAAAATCCTTAAAACTTCGTTATCGTCCAATGTCCCACGTTCCCTACGAGAAGTTAAGGCTAAAAACAACGATTTCTAGTCACAATAAGCTTTGTGACATCTTAATGATTATACTCGGCTTGTTTACTTTCAAAACTCTTAGTTTGATTATTTATGTCAAAATGGGTAAAACTTCATTATAGTTCGATTTCCCACGTTTTCAATGTGAAGTTAAGGCTTAAAACAACTATTTCTAGTCACAATAAGCTTTGTGAAAGCTTTAATGATTATACTCGCTTGTTTACTTTCAAAACTCTTAGTTTGATTATTTATGTCAAAATGGGTAAAACTTCATTATAGTTCAATTTCCCACGTTTTCAATGTGAAGTTAAGGCTTAAAACAACTATTTCTAGTCACAATAAGCTTTGTGAAAGCTTTAATGATTATACTCAGCTTGTTTACTTTCAAAATTCTTAGTATAATTATTTATGTCAAAACGGGTAAAACTTCATTATAGTTCAATTTCCAACGTTTTCAATGTGAAGTTAAGGCTTAAAACAACTATTTCTAGTCACAATAAGCTTTGTGAAAGCTTTAATGATTATACTCCGCTTGTATACTTTCAAAACTCTTAGTTTGATTATTTATGTCAAAATGGGTAAAACTTCATTATAGTTCGATTTTCCACATTTCCAATGTGAAGTTAAGGTTTAAAACAACGATTTCTATTAAAAATATGCGTTTTTAGATAAAATATGTTTATGCTCGTCTTGTTAAATTTTAAAACTATTAGAATTCTTATTTTATACAAAATCGTTAAAACTTCGTTATCGTCCAATGTCCCACGTTCCCTAAGAGAAGTTAAGTATAAAAATAACGATTTCTTGTCACAATAAGCTTTGTGACATCTAAATGATTATACTCCGTTTGTTTACTTTCAAAACTCTTAGTTTGATTATTTATGTCAAAATGGGTAAAACTTCATTATAGTTCGATTTCCCACGTTTTCAATGTGAAGTTAAGGCTTAAAACAACTATTTCTAGTCACAATAAGCTTTGTGAAAGCTTTAATGATTATACTCGGCTTGTTTACTTTCAAAACTCTTAGTTTGATTATTTATGTCAAAATGGGTAAAACTTCATTATAGTTCGATTTCCCACGTTTCCAATGTGAAGTTAAGGCTTAAAACAACGATTTCTATTAAAAATAAGCGTTTGTAGATAAAATATGTTTATGTCGTCTTGTTAAATTTTAAAACTATTAGAATTATGATTTTATAAAAATCGTTAAAACTTCGTTATCGTCCAATGTCCCACGTTTCCTACGAGAAGTTAAGGCTAAAAACAACGATTTCTAGTCACAATAAGCTTTGTGACATCTTAATGATTATACTCGGCTTGTTTACTTTCAAAACTCTTAGTTTGATTATTTATGTCAAAATGGGTAAAACTTCATTATATTCGATTTCCCACGTTTTCAATGTGAAGTTAAGGCTTAAAACAACTATTTCTAGTCACAGTAAGCTTTGTGAAAGCTTTAATGATTATACCTGGCTTGTTTACTTTCAAAACTCTTAGTTTGATTATTTGTGTCAAAATGGGTAAAACTTCATTATAATTCGATTTCCCACGTTTCCAATGTGAAAGTAGGGCTTAAAACAACGATTTCTATTAAAAATAAGCGTTTGTAGATAAAATATATTTATGCTCGTCTTGTTAAATTTTAAAACTATTAGAATTATGATTTTATACAAAATCGTTAAAACATCGTTATCGTCCAATGTCCCACGTTCCCTACGAGAAGTTAAGGCTAAAAACAACGATTTCTAGTCACAATAAGCTTTGTGACATCTTAATGATTATACTCTGCTTGTTTACATTCAAAACTCTTAGTTTGATTATTTTTGTCAAAATGGGTAAAAATTCATTGTAGTCTGATTTCCAACGTTTTCAATGTGAAGTTAAGGCTTAAAACAACTATTTCTAGTCACAATAAACTTTGTGAAAGCTTTAATGATTATGCTCATCTTGTTTACTTTCAAAACTCTTAGTTTGATTATTTATGTCAAAATGGGTAAAACTTCATTATAGTTCGATTTCCCACGTTTTCAATGTGAAGTTAAGGCTTAAAACAACTATTTCTAGTCACAATAAGCTTTGTGAAAGCTTTAATGATTATACTCGGCTTGTTTACTTTCAAAACTCTTAGTTTGATTATTTATGTCAAAATGGGTAAAACTTCATTATAGTTCGATTTCCTACGTTTTCAATGTAAGTTAAGGCTTAAAACAACTATTTCTAGTCACAATAAGCTTTTGTGAAAGCTTTAATGATTATGCTCATCTTGTTTACTTTCAAAACTCTTAGTTTGATTATTTGTATCAAAATGGGTAAACTTCATTATAGTTCGATTTCCAACCTTTCCAATGTGAAGTTAAGGCTTAAAACAACTATTTCTAGTCACAATAAGCTTTGTGAAAGCTTTAATGATTATACTCGGCTTGTTTAATTCAAAACTCTTAGTTTGATTATTTATATAAAATGGGTAAAACTTCATTATAGTTCCATTTCCAACGTTTCCAATGTGAAGTTAAGGCTTAAAACAACTATTTCTAGTCACAATAAGCTTTGTGAAAGCTTTAATGATTATACTCGGCTTGTTTACTTTAAAAACTTTTAGTTTGATTATTTATGTCAAAATGGGAAAAACTTCATTATAGTTCGATTTCCTATGTTTTCAATGTGAAGTTAAGGCTTAAAACAACTATTTCTAGTCACAATAAGCTTTGTGAAAGCTTTAATGATTATCTCTTTGTTTACTTTCAAAACTCTTAGTTTGATTATTTATATCAAAATGGGCAAAACTTCATTATAGTTCGATTTCCAACCTTTCCAATGTGAAGTTAAGGCTTAAAACAACTATTTCTAGTCACAATAAGCTTTGTGAAAGCTTTAATGATTATACTCGGCTTGTTTACTTTCAAAACTCTTAGTTTGATTATTTATGTAAAAATGGGTAAAACTTCATTATAGTTCGATTTCCCACGTTTTCAATGTGGAGTTAAGGCTTAAAACAACTATTTCTAGTTACAATAAGCTTTGTGAAAGCTTTAATGATTATACTCGGCTTGTTTACTTTCAAAACTCTTAGTTTGATTATTTATGTCAAAATGGGTAAAACTTCATTATAGTTCGATTTCCCACATTTTCAAGGTGAAGTTAAGGCTTAAAATAACTATTTCTAGTCACTATAAGCTTTGTCAAAGCTTTAATGATTAAGCTCGGCTTGTTTACTTTGAAAACTCTTAGTTTTATTATTTGTATCAAAATGGGTAAAACTTCATTATAGTTCGATTTCCAACGTTTTCAATGTGAAGTTAAGGCTTAAAACAACTATTTCTAGTCACAATAAGCTTTGTGAAAGCTTTAATGATTATACTCTATTGTTTACTTTCAAAACTCTTAGTTTGATTATTTATGTCAAAATGGGTAAAACTTCATTATAGTTCGATTTCCCACAGTTTCAAGGTAAAGTTAAAGATTAAAACAACTATTTCAAATCACAATAAGCTTTGTGGAAGCTTTAATGATTATACTCGGGTTGTTTACTTTCAAAACTCTTAGTTTGATTATTTGTATAAAAATGGGTAAAACTTCATTATAGTTCCATTTTCAACGTTTCCAATGTGAAGTTAAGGCTTAAAACAACTATTTCTAGTCACAATAAGCTGTGTAAAAGCTTTAATGATTATACTCGGCTTGTTTACTTTGAAAACTCTTAGTTTGATTATTTGTATCAAAATGGGTAAAACTTCATTATAGTTCGATTTCCAACCTTTCCAATGTGAAGTTAAGTCTAAAAACAACTATTTCTAGTCACAATAAGCTTTGTGAAAGCTTTAATGATTATACTCGCTTGTTTACTTTCAAAACTCTTAGTTTGATTATTTATGTCAAAATGGGTAAAACTTCATTATAGTTCGATTTCCCACGTTTTCAAGGTGAAGTTAAGGCTTAAAACAACTATTTCTACTCACAATAAGCTTTGTGAATGCTTTAATGATTATGCTCATCTTGTTTACTTTCAAAACTCTTAGTTTGATTATTTGTATCAAAATGGGTAAAACTTCATTATAGTTCGATTTCCAACCTTTCCAATGTGTAGTTAAGGCTTAAAACAACTATTTCTAGTCACAATAAGCTTTGTGAAAGCTTTAATGATTATACTCGGCTTGTTTACTTTCAAAACTCTTAGTTTGATTATTTAAGTCAAAATGGGAAAAACTTCATTATAGTTCGATTTCCTACGTTTTCAACGTGAAGTTTAGTCTTAAAACAACTATTTCTAGTCACAATAAGCTTTGTGAATGCTTTAATGATTATGCTCATCTTGTTTACTTTCAAAACTCTTAGTTTGATTATTTGTATCAAAATGGGTAAAACTTCTTTATAGTTCGATTTCCAACCTTTCCAATGTGAAGTTAAGGCTTAAAACAACTATTTCTAGTCACAATAAGCTTTGTGAAAGCTTTAATGATTATACTCGGCTTGTTTTCTTTTAAAACTTTTAGTTTGATTATTTATGTCAAAATGGGTAAAACTTCATTATAGTTCGATTTCCTACGTTTTCAACGTGAAGTTAAGGCTTAAAACAACTATTTCTAGTCTCAATAAGTTTGTGAAAGCTTTAATGATTATGCTCATCTTGTTTACTTTCAAAACTCTTAGTTTGATTATTCGTATCAAAATGGGTAAAACTTCATTATAGTTCGATTTCCAATCTTTCTAATGTGAAGTTAAGGCTTAAAACAATTATTTCTAGTCACAATAAGCTTTGTGAAAGCTTTAATGATTATACTCGGCTTGTTTACTTTAAAAACTTTTAGTTTGATTATTAATGTCAAAATGGGTAAAACTTTATTATAGTTCGATTTCCCACGTTTTCAATGTGAAGTTAAGGCTTAAAACAACTATTTCTAGTCACAATAAGCTTTGTAAAAGCTTTAATGATTATACTCGACTTGTTTACTATCAAAACTCTTAGTTTGATTATTTATGTCAAAATGGGTAAAACTTCATTATAATTCGATTTCCTACATTTTCAAGGTGAAGTTAAGGCTTAAAACAACTATTTCTAGTCACAATAAACTTTGTGAAAGCTTTAATGATTATGCTCATCTTGTTTACTTTCAAAACTCTTAGTTTCATTATTTGTACCAAAATGGGTAAAACTTCATTGTCGTTCGATTTTCAACGTTTCCAATGTGAAGTTAAGGCTTCAAACAACTATTTCTAGTCACAATAAGCTTTGTGAAAGCCTTAATGATTATGCTCATCTTGTTTATTTCAAAACTCTTAGTTTGCTTATTTGTATCAAAATGGGTAAAACTTCATTATAGTTCGATTTCTAACCTTTCCAATGTGAAGTTAAGGCTTAAAACAACTATTTCTAGACACAATAAGCTTTGTGAAAGCTTTAATGATTATACTCGGCTTTTTTACTTTCAAAACTCTTAGTTTGATTACTTATATCAAAATGGGTAAAACTTTATTATAGTTCGATTTCCTACGTTTTCAATGTGATGTTAAGGCTTAAAACAACTATTTCTAGTTACAATAAGCTTTGTGAAAGCTTTTATGATTATGCTCATCTTGTTTACTTTCAAAATTCTTAGTTTGATTATTTGTATCAAAATGGGTAAGACTTCATTATAGTTCGATTTCCAACCTTTAGAATGTGAAGTTAACGCTTAAAAAAACTATTTCTAGTCACAATAAGCTTTGTGAAAGCTTTAATGATTATACTCGGTTTGTTTACTTTCAAAACTCTTAGTTTGATTATTTATGTCAAAATGGGTAAAACTTCATTATAGTTCGATTTTCTACGTTTTCAATGTGAAGTTAAGGCTTAAAACAACTATTTCTAGTCACAATAAGCTTTGTGAAAGCTTTAATGATTATGCTTATCTTGTTTACTTTCAAAACTCTTAGTTTGATTATTCATATCAAAATGGGTAAAACTTCATTATAGTTCGATTTCCAACCTTTCCAATGTGAAGTTAAGGCTTAAAACAACTATTTCTAGTCACAATAAGCTTTGTGAAAGCTTTAATGATTATACTCGGCTTTTTAACTTTCAAAACTCTTAGTTTGATTATTTGTATCAAATGGGTAAAACTTCATTATAGTTCGATTTCCTACGTTTTCAACGTGAAGTTAAGGCTTAAAACAACTATTTCTAGTCACAATAAGCTTTGTGAAAGCTTTAATGATTATGCTCATCTTGCTTACTTTCAAAACTCTTAGTTTGATTATTTGTATCAAAATGGGTAAACTTCATTATAGTTCGATTTCCAACCTTTCCAATGTGACGTTAAGGCTTAAAACAACGATTTCTAGTCACAATAAGCTTTGTCAAACTTTAATGATTATACTCGGCTTGTTTACTTTCAAAACTCTTAGTTTGATTATTTATGTCAAAATGGGTAAAACTTTTATTATAGTTCGATTTCCTACCTTTTCAATGTGAAGTTAAGGCTTAAAACAACTATTTCTATTCAAAATTTGTGAAGCTTATGTAGTTTACTTTCAAAACTCTTAGTTTGATTATTTATGTCAAAATGGGTAAAACTTCATTATAGTTCGATTTCCACATTTTCAAGGTGAAGTTAAGGCTTAAAACAACTATTTCTAGTCACAATAAGCTTTGTGAAAGCTTTAATGATTATACTCGGCTTGTTTACTTTCAAAACTTTCTTAGTTTGATTATTTATGTCAAAATGGGTAAAACTTCATTATTATAGTTCGATTTCCTACCTTTTCAATGTGAAGTTAAGGCTTAAAACAACTATTTCTAGTCACAATAAGCTTTGTGAAAGCTTTAATGATTATACTCGGCTTGTTTACTTTCAAAACTCTTAGTTTGATTATTTGCATCAAAATGGGTAAACCTTCATTATAGTTCGATTTCCCATGTTCCCAATGTGAAGTTAAGGCTTAAAACCATGATATCTATTCATAATAAACGTTTGTAGATAAAATATGTTTATGCTCGGCTTGTTAAATTATAAAACTCTTAGAATTATGATTTCATAAAAAATCGTTGAAACATCATTATCATCCTATTTTCCACGTTCCCTACGTGAAGTTAAGGCTCAAAATAACGATTTCTAGTCACAATAAGCTTTGTGACAACTTAATGATTATACTCGGCTTGTTTACTTTCAAAACTCTTAGTTTGATTATTTGTATCAAAATGGGTAAAACTTCATTATAGTTCGATTTCACACGTTCCCAATGTGAAGTTAAGGCTTAAAACATGATTTCTATCAAAATAAGCATTTGTAGATAAAATATGTTTATGCTCGGCTTGTTTAATTTTAAAACTCTTAGAATTATGATTTTATACAAAATCGTTGAAACATCATTATTGTCCTATTTCCCACGTTCCCTATGTGAAGTTAAGGCTCAAAACAACGATTTCTAGTCACAATAAGCTTTGTGATAGCTTAATGATTATACTCGGCTTGTTTACTTTTAAACTCTTAGTTTGATTATTTGCATCAAAATGGGTAAACCTTCATTATAGTTCGATTTAAAACGTTCCCAATGAGAAGTTAAGGCTTAAAACCATGATTTCTATTCAAAATAAGCATTTCTAGATAAAATATGTTTATTCTCGGCTTGTTAAATTTTAAAACTCTTAGAATTATGATTTTATAAAAATCGTTGAAACATCATTATCATCCTATTTCCCACGTTCCCTACGTGAAGTTAAGGCTCAAAACAACGATTTCTATTCACAATAAGCTTTGTGACAGCTTAATGATTATACTCGGTTTGTTTACTTTTAAAACTCTTAATTTGATTATTTGTATCAAAATGCGTAAAACTTCATTATAGTTCGATTTCAAACGTTCCCAATGAGAAGTTAAGGCTTAAAACCATGATTTCTATTCAAAATAAGCATTTGTAGATAAAATATGTTTATGCTCGGCTTGTTAAATTTTAAAACTCTTAGAATTATGACTTTATACAAAATCGTTGAAACATCATTATTATCCTATTTCCCACGATCCCTACGTGAAGTTAATGCTCAAAACAACGATTTCTAATCACAATAAGCTTTGTGACAACTTAATGATTATACTCGGCTTGTTTACTTTTGAAACTCTTAGTTTGATTATTTGCATCAAAATGGGTAAACCTTCATTACAGTTCGATTTCCCATGTTCCCATTGTGAAGTTAAGGCTTAAAACCATGATTTCTATTCAAAATAAGCATTTGTAGATAAAATATGTTTATGCTCGGCTTGTTAAATTTTAAAACTCTTAGAATTATGATTTTATAAAAAATCATTGAAACATCATTATCATCCTATTTCCCACGTTCCCTACGTGAAGTTAAGGATCAAAACAACGATTTCTAGTCACAATAAGCTTTGTGACAACTTAATGATTATACTCGGATTGTTTACTTTCAAAACTCTTAGTTTGATTATTTGTATCAAAATGGGTAAAACTTCATTATAGTTCGATTTCACATGTTCCCAATTTGAAGTTAAGGCTTAAAACCATGATTTCTATTCAAAATAAGCATTTGTAGATAAAATATGTTTATGCTCATCTTGTTAAATTTTAAAACTCTTAGAATTATGATTTTATACAAAATCGTTGAAAGTTCATTATCCTCCTATTTCCCACGTTCCCTACGTGAAGTTAAGATCAAAACAACGATTTCTAGTCACAATAAGCTTTGTGACAACTTAATGATTATACTCGGCTTGTTTACTTTTGAAACTCTTAGTTTGATTATTTGCATCAAAATGGGTAAACCTTCATTATAGTTCGATTTCCCATGTTCCCAATGAGAAGTTAAGGCTAAAACAATGATTTCTATTCAAAATAAGCATTTGTAGATAAAATATGTTTATGCTCGGCTTGTTAAATTTTAAAACTCTTAGAATTATGATTTCATAAAAAATCATTGAAACTTCATTATCATCCTATTTCCCACGTTCCCTACGTGAAGTTAAGGCTCAAAACAACGATTTCTAGTCACAATAAGCTTTGTGACAACTTAATGATTATACTCGGTTTGTTTACTTTCAAAACTCTTAGTTTGATTATTTGTATCAAAATGGGTAAAACTTCATTATAGTTCGATTTCAAACGTTCCCAATGAGAAGTTAAGGCTTAAAACCATGATTTCTATTCAAAATAAGCATTTGTAGATAAAATATGTTTATGCTCGGCTTGTTAAATTTTAAACTCTTAGAAATATGATTTCATAAAAATCGTTGAAACTTCATTATCGTCCTATTTCCCACGTTCCCTACGTGAAGTTAAGGCTCAAAACAACGATTTCTAATCACAATAAGCTTTGTGACAACTTAATGATTATACTCGGCTTTTTTTACTTTCGAAACTCTTGTTTGATTATTTGCATCAAAGGGTAAACCTTCATTATAGTTCGATTTCCCATGTTCCCAATGTGAAGATAAGGCTTAAAACTATGATTTCTATTCAAAATAAGCGTTTGTAGATAAAATATGTTTATGCTCGGCTTGTTAAATTTTAAAACTCTTAGAATTATGATTTTATACAAAATCGTTGAAACATCATTATTATCCTATTTCCCACGTTCCCTACGTGAAGTTAAGGCTCAAAACAACGATTTCTAGTCACAATAAGCTTTGTGACAACTTAATGATTATACTCGGCTTGTTTACTTTCTGAAACTCTTAGTTTGATTATTTGCATCAAAATGGGTAAACCTTCATATAGTTCGATTTCCCATGTTCCCATTGTGAAGTTAAGGCGTAAAACCATGATTTCTATTCAAAATAAGCATTTGTATATAAAATATGTTTATGCTCGGGTTGTTAAATTTTAAAACTCTTAGAATTATGATTTCATAAAAAATCGTTGAAACTTCTTTATCGTCCTATTTCCCACGTTCCCTACGTGAAGTGAAGGATAAAAAAAACGATTTCTAGTCACAATAAGCTTTGTGACTACTTAATGATTATACTCGGCTTGTTTACTTTCAAAACTCTTAGTTTGATTATTTGTATCAAAATGGGTAAACCTTCATTATAGTTCGATTTCACACGTTCCAATGTGAAGTTAAGTCTTAAAACAACGACTTCTACTCAAAATAAGCGTTTGTTGATAAAATATGTTTATGCTCGGTTTGTTAAATTTTAATACTCTTAGAATTATGATTTTCTACAAAATCGTTGAAACTTCATTCTCGTCCTATTTCCCACGGTCCCTACGTGAAGTTAAGGATCAAAAAAACGATTTCTAGTCACAATAAGCTTTGTGACAGCTTAATGATTCGACCCGACTTGTTTACTTTCGAAACTCTTAGTTTGATTATTTGCATTAAAATGGGTGAACCTTCAATATAGTTCGATTTCCAACGTTCCAGATGTTAAGTTAAAGCCTAAAACAACGATTTCTATTCAAAATAAGCATTTGTAGATAAAATATGTTTATGCTCGGCTTGTTAAATTTTAAAACTCTTAGAATTATGATTTTATAAAAAATCGTAGAAACATCGTTATCATCGTATTTCCCACGTTCCCTACGTGAAGTTAAGGCTAAAACAACGATTTCTAGTCACAATAAGCTTTGTGACAACTTAATGATTATACTCGGCTTGTTTACTTTCAAAACTCTTAGTTTGATTATTTGCATCAAAATGGGTAAACCTTCATTATAGTTCGATTTCCCAGTTCCCAATGTGAAGTTAAAGCCTAAAACAACAATTTTATTCAAAATAAGCGTTTGTAGATAAAATATGTTTATGCTCGGCTTGTTAAATTATAAAACTCTTAGAATTATGATTTCATAAAAAATCGTTGAAACTATATTATAGTCCTATTTCCCACATTCCCTACGTGAAGTTAAGGCTCAAAACAACGATTTCTTGTCACAATAAGCTTTGTGACAACTTAATGATTATACTCGGCTTGTTTACTTTCGAAACTCTTAGTTTGATTATTTGCATCAAAATAGGTAAACCTTTATTATAGTTCGATTTCCCATGTTCCCAATGTGAAGTTAAGGCTTAAAACCATGATTTCTATTCAAAATAAGCGTTTGTAGATAAAATATGTTTATGCTCGGCTTGTTAAATTTTAAAACTTTTAGAATTATGATTTCATAAAAAATCGTTGAAACTTCATTATTATCACATTTCCCACGTTCCCTACGTGAATTTAAGGCTCAAAACAACGATTTCTAGTCACAATAAGCTTTGTGACAACTTAATGATTATACTCGGCTTGTTTACTTTCGAAACTCTTAGTTTGATTATTTGCATCAAAATGGGTAAACCTTCATTATAGTTCGATTTCCCATGTTCCCAATGTGAAGTTAAGGCTTAAAACCATGATATCTATTCAAAATAAGCGTTTGTAGATAAAATATGTTTATGCTCGGCTTGTTAAATTTTAAAACTCTTAGAATTATGATTTTATACAAAATCGTTGAAACTTCATTATTGTCCTATTTCCCACGTTCCCTACGTGAAGTTAAGGCTCAAAACAACGATTTCTAGTCACAATAAGCTTTGTGACAACTTAATGATTATACTCGGCTTGTTTACTTTCGAAACTCTTAGTTTGATTATTTGCATCAAAATGGGTAAACCTTCATTATAGTTCGATTTCCCATGTTCCCAATGTGAAGTTAAGGCTTAAAACCATGATATCTATTCATAATAAACGTTTGTAGATAAAATATGTTTATGCTCGGCTTGTTAAATTATAAAACTCTTAGAATTATGATTTCATAAAAAATCGTTGAAACATCATTATCATCCTATTTTCCACGTTCCCTACGTGAAGTTAAGGCTCAAAATAACGATTTCTAGTCACAATAAGCTTTGTGACAACTTAATGATTATACTCGGCTTGTTTACTTTCGAAACTCTTAGTTTGATTATTTGCATCAAAATGGGTAAAACTTCATTATTGTTCGATTTCACACGTTCCCAATGTGAAGTTAATGCTTAAAACATCGATTTATACTCAAAATAAGCGTTTGTTGATAAAATATGTTTATGCTCGGCTTGTTTAATTTTAATACTCTAAGAATTATGATTTTATACAAAATCGTTGAAAGTTAATTCTTGTCCTATTTCCCACGTTCCCTATGTGAAGTTAAGGATCAAAACAATGATTTCTAGTCACAATAAGCTTTGTGATAGCTTAATGATTCTACTCGGCTTGTTTACTTTCGAAACTCTTAGTTTGATTATTTGCATCAAAATGAGTAAACCTTTATTATAGTTCGATTTCCCACGTTAACTATTAGAAGTAAATGCCTAAAACAACGATTTCTATTCAAAATAAGCGTTTGTAGATAAAATGTTTATTCTCGGCTTGTTAAATTTTAAAACTCTTAGAATTATGATAAAAAATCGTTGAAACATCATTATCATCCTATTTCCCACGTTCCTTACGTGAAGTTAAGGCTCAAAACAACGATTTCTAGTCACAATAAGCTTTGTGACAGCTTAATGATTATACTCGGTTTGTTTACTTTCAAAACTCTTAGTTTGATTATTTGTATCAAAATGCGTAAGACTTCATTATAGTTCGATTTCAAACGTTCCCAATGACAAGTTAAGGCCTAAAACCATGATTTCTATTCAAAATAAGCATTTGTAGATAAAATATGTTTATGCTCGGCTTGTTAAATTTTAAAACTCCTATAATTATGATTTCATAAAAATCGTTGAAACTTCATTTTCGTCCTATTTCCCACGTTCCCTACGTGAAGTTAAGGCTCAAAACAACGATTTCTAATCACAATAAGCTTTGTGACAACTTAATGATTATACTCGGCTCGTTTACTTATGAAACTCTTAGTTTAATTATTTGCATCAAAATAGGTAAACCTTCATTATAGTTCGATTTCCCATGTTCCCAATGTGAAGTTAAGGCTTAAAACCATGATTTATATTCAAAATAAGCGTTTGTAGATAAAATATGTTTAAGCTCGGCTTGTTAAATTTTAAAACCCTTAGAATTATGATTTTATACGAAATCATTGAAATTCATTCTCGTCCTATTTCGCACGTTCTCTACGTGAAGTTAAGGATCAAAACAACGATTTTTTGTGACAATAAGCTTTGTGACAGCTTAATGATTATACTCGGATTGTGTACTTTCAAAACTCTTAGGTTGATTATTTGTATCAAAATGGGTAAAACTTCATTATTTTTCGATTTCACATGTTCCCAATTTGAAGTGAAGGCTTAAAACAATGATTTCTACTCAAAATAAGAGTTTGTTGATAAAATATGTTTATGCTCATCTTGTTTAATTTTAAAACTCTTAGAATTATGATTTTATACAAAATCGTTGAAAGTTCATTCTCCTCCTATTTCCCACGTTCCCTACGTGAAGTTAAGATCAAAGCAATGATTTCTAGTTACAATAAGCTTTGTGACAGCTTAATGATTCTACTCAGCTTGTTTACTTTCGAAACTCTTAGTTTGATTATTTGCATAAAAATGGGTAAACCTTCATTATAGTTCGATTTCCCACGTTAACAATGAGAAGTTAATGTCTAAAACAATGATTTCTATTCAAAATAAGCATTTGTAGATAAAATATGTTTATGCTCGGCTTGTTAAATTTTAAAACTCTTGGAATTATGATTTCATAAATAATCGTTGAAACTTCATTATCGTCCTATTTCCCACGTTCCCTACGTGAAGTTAAGGCTCAAAACAACGATTTCTAATCACAATAAGTTTTGTGACAGCTTAATGATTATACTTGGTTTGTTTACTTTCAAAACTCTTAGTTTGATTATTTGTATCAAAATGGGTAAAACTTCATTATAGTTCGATTTCAAACGTTCGCAATGAGAAGTTAAGGATTAAAACCATGATTTCTATTCAAAATAAGCATTTGTAGATAAAATATGTTTATGCTCGGCTTGTTAAATTTTGAAACTCTTGGAATTATGATTTCATAAATAATCGTTGAAACTTCATTATCGTCCTATTTCCCACGTTCCCTACGTGAATTTAAGGCTCAAAACAACGATTTCTAATCACAATAAGTTTTGCGACAGCTTAATGATTATACTCGGCTTTTTTTACTTTCGAAACTCTATGTTTGATTATTTGCATCAAAATGGGTAAACCTTAATTATAGTTCGATGTCCCATGTTCCCAATGTGAAGATAAGGCTTAAAACTATGATTTATATTCAAAATAAGCGTTTGTAGATAAAATATGTTTATGCTCGGCTTGTTAAATTTAAAAACTCTTAGAATTATGATTTTATACAAAATCGTTGAAACATCATTATTATCCTATTTCCCACGTTCCCTACGTTAAGTTAAGGCTCAAAACAACGATTTCTAGTCACAATAAGCTTTATGACAATTTAATGATTATACTCGGCATGTTTACTTTCGAAACTTTTAGTTTGATTATTTGCATCAAAATGGGTAAACCTTCAATATAGTTCGATTTCCCATGTTCCCAATGTGAAGTTAAGGCTTAAAACCATTATATCTATTCAAAATAAGCTATTCAAAATATGTTTATGCGTTTGTAGATAAAATATGTTTATGCTCATTATTGTCATATTTTTCACGTTCTTGTTAAAAAACAACGATTTATAAAATAAGCTACTTAATGAATTACTTTCAAAACTCTTAGTTTGATTATTTGTATCAAAATGGGTAAACAAAATTTTCCATGTAATGTGAAACTTCATTATTTCTATTCAAAAAAGCGTTTGTACATATATTTTATGCTCGGCACGTTCCGTTGAAACTTCATTCGTGAAGTTAAGGCTCAAAACAACGATTTCTAGTCACAATAAGCTTTGTGACAACTTAATGATTATACTCGCTTGTTTACTTTCAAACTTTAGTTTGATTATTTGCAAAACTCATTAGTTTTTCCCACATTATTTAATGCCTATTTCTATTCAAAATAAGGGTAAAAAATATGTTTATTCATTTTATAATTATGATTTTATAAAAAATCGTAGAAACATCGTTTCATCGTATTTCCCACGTTCAACGATATGAAGTTAAGGCTTAAAACAACTATTTCTAGTCACAATAAGCTTTGTGAAAGCTTTAATGATTATACTCATCTTGTTTACTTTCAAAACTCTTAGTTTGATTATTTGTATCAAAATGGGTAAACCTTCATTATAGTTCGATTTCCCATGTTCCAATGTGAAGTTAAGGCTTAAAACCATGATTTCTATTCAAAATAAGCGTTTGTAGATAAAATATGTTTATGCTCGGCTTGTTAAATTTTAAAACTCTTAGAATTATGATTTTATAAAAAATCGTTGAAACTTCATTATCGTCCTATTTCCCACGTTCCCTACGTGAAGTTAAAGATCAAAACAATGATTTCTAATCACAATAAGCTTTGTGACAACTTAATGATTATACTCGGCTTGTTTACTTTCGAAACTCTTAGTTTGATTATTTGCATCAAAATGGGTAAACCTTCATTATAGTTCGATTTCCCATGTTCCCAATGTCAAGTTAAGGCTTAAAACCATGATTTCTATTCAAAATAAGCGTTTGTAGATAAAATATGTTTATGCTCATTATTGCTTGTTAAATTTTAAAACTCTTAGAATTATGATTTCGTTCGACAAAATCGTTGAAACTTCATTATTGTCATATTTCCCATTTCCCACGTTCCCTACGTGAAGTTAAGGCTCAAAACAACGATTTCTAGTCACAATATGCTTTGAGACAACTTAATGATTATACTCGGCTTGTTTACTTTCGAAACTCTTAGTTTGATTATTTGCATCAAAATGGGTAAAACTTCATTACAGTTCGATTTTCCATGTTCCCAATGTTTATGCTCGGCTTGTTAAATTTTAAAACCTTTAGAATTATGATTTTATACAAAATCATTGAAACTTCATTCTCGTCCTAATTCGCACGTTCCCTACGTGAAGTTAAGGATCAAAACAACGATTTCTAGTGACAATAAGCTTTGTGACAGCTTAATGATTATACTCAGTTTTTTACTTTCAAAACTCTTAGTTTGATTATTTGTATCAAAATGGGTAAAACTTCATTATTGTTCGATTTCACATGTTCCCAATGTGAAGTTAATGCTTAAAACAATGATTTCTACTCAAAATAAGCGTTTGTTGATAAAATATGTTTATGCTCGGCTTGTTTAATTTTAATACTCTAAGAATTATGATTTTATACAAAATCGTTGAAAGTTCATTCTCGTCCTATTTCCCACGTTCCCTACGTGAAGTTAAGGATCAAAACAATGATTTCTAGTCACAATAAGCTATGTGATAGCTTAATGATTCTACTCGGCTTGTTTACTTTCGAAACTCTTAGTTTGATTATTTGCATCAAAATGGGTAAACCTTCATTATAGTTCGATTTCCCATGTTAACAATGAGAAGTAAATGCCTAAAACAACGATTTCTATTCAAAATAAGCGTTTGTAGATAAAATATGTTTATTCTCGGCTTGTTAAATTTTAAAACTCTTAGAATTATGATAAAAAATTGTTGAAACATCATTATCATCCTATTTCCCACGTTCCTTACGTGAAGTTAAGGCTCAAAACAACGATTTCTAGTCACAATAAGCTTTGTGACAGCTTAATGATTATACTCGGTTTGTTTACTTTCAAGACTCTTAGTTTGATTATTTGTATCAAAATGGGTAAAACTTCATTATAGTTCGATTTCAAACGTTCCCAATGACAAGTTAAGGCCTAAAACCAAGATTTCTATTCAAAATAAGCATTTGTAGATAAAATATGTTTATGCTCGGCTTGATAAATTTTAAAACTCTTATAATTATGATTTCATAAAAATCGTTGAAACTTCATTTTCGTACCATTTCCCACGTTCCCTACATGAAGTTAAGGCTCAAAACAACGATTTCTAATCACAATAAGCTTTGTGAACACTTAATGATTATACTCGGCACGTTTACTTATGAAACTCTTAGTTTAATTATTTGCATCAAAATAGGTAAACCTTCATTATAGTTCGATTTCCCATGTTCCCAATGTGAAGTTAAGGCTTAAAACCACGATTTCTATTCAAAATAAGCGTTTGTAGATAAAATATATTTAAGCTCGGCTTGTTAAATTTTAAAACCCTTAGAATTATGATTTTATACGAAATCATTGAAACTTCATTCTCGTCCTATTTCGCACGTTCCTACGTGAAGTTAAGGATCAAAACAACGATTTCTTGTGACAATAAGCTTTGTGACAGCTTAATGATTATACTCGGATTGTGTAATTCCAAAACTCTTAGGTTGATTATTTGTATCAAAATGGGTAAAACTTCATTATTTTTCGATTTCACATGTTCCCAATTTGAAGTAAAGGCTTAAAACAATGATTTCTACTTAAAATAAGCGTTTGTTGATAAAATATGTTTATGCTCGTCTTGTTTAATTTTAAAACTCTTAGAATTATGATTTTATACAAAATCGTTGAAAGTTCATTCTCCTCCTATTTCCCACGTTCCCTACGTGAAGTTAAGGATCAAAACAATGATTTCTAGTTACAATAAGCTTTGTGACAGCTTAATGATTCTACTCGGCTTGTTTACTTTCGAAACTCTTAGTTTGATTATTTGCATGAACATGGGTAAACCTTCATTATAGTTCGATTTCCCACATTAACAATGAGAAGTTAATGTCTAAAACAATGATTTCTATTCAAAATAAGCATTTGTAGATAAAATATGTTTATTCTCGGCTTGTTAAATTTTAAAACTCTTAGAATTATGATTTTATTAAAAATCGTTGAAACATCATTATCATCCTATTTCCCACGTTCCCTACATGAAGTTAAGGCTCAAAACAACGATTTTTAGTCACAATAAGCTTTGTGACAACTTAATGATTATACTTGGTTTGTTTACTTTCAAAACTCTTAGTTTGATTATTTGTATCAAAATGGGTAAAACTTCATTATAGTTCGATTTCAAACGTTCGCAATGAGAAGTTAAGGATTAAAACCATGATTTCTATTCAAAATAAGCATTTGTAGATAAAATATGTTTATGCTCGGCTTGTTAAATTTTAAAACTCTTGGAATTATGATTTCATAAATAATCGTTGAAACTTCATTATCGTCCTATTTCCCACGTTCCCTACGGGAAGTTAAGGCTCAAAACAACGATTTCTAATCACAATAAGTTTTGTGACAGCTTAATGATTATACTCGGCTTTTTTTACTTTCGAAACTCTATGTTTGATTATTTGCATAAAAATGGGTAAACCTTAATTATAGTTCGATGTCCCATGTTCCCAATGTGAAGATAAGGCTTAAAACTATGGTTTCTATTCAAAATAAGCGTTTGTAGATAAAATGTGTTTATGCTCGGCTTGTTAAATTTAAAAACTCTTAGAATTATGATTTTATACAAAATCGTTGAAACATCATTATTATCCTATTTCCCACGTTCCCTACGTGAAGTTAAGGCTCAAAACAACGATTTCTAGTCACAATAAGCTTTGTGACAATTTAATGATTATACTTGGCTTGTTTACTTTCGAAACTTTTAGTTTGATTATTTGCATCAAAATGGGTAAACCTTCAATATAGTTCGATTTCCAATGTTCCCAATGTGAAGTTAAGGCTTAAAACCATTATATCTATTCAAAATAAGCGTTTGTAGATAAAATATGTTTATGCTCGGCTTGTTAAATTTTAAAACTCTTAGAATTACGATTTCGTACAAAATCGTAGAAACTTCATTATTGTCATATTTTTCACGTTCCCTACGTGAAGTTAAGGCTCAAAACAACGATTTCTAGTCACAATAAGCTTTGTGACAACTTAATGATTATACTCGGCTTGTTTACTTTCAAAACTCTTAGTTTGATTATTTGTATCAAAATGGGTAAAACTTCATTATAGTTCGATTTCCCACGTTTCCAATATGAAGTTAAGGCTTAAAACAACTATTTCTAGTCACAATAAGCTTTGTGAAAGCTTTAATGATTATGCTCATCTTGTTTACTTTCAAAACTCTTAGTTTGATTATTTGTATCAAAATGGGTAAACCTTCATTATAGTTCGATTTTCCATGTTCCAATGTGAAGTTAAGGCTTAAAACCATTATTTCTATTCAAAAAAAGCGTTTGTACATAAAATATGTTTATGCTCGGCTTGTTAAATTTTAAAACTCTTAGAATTATGAGTTTATACAAAATCGTTGAAACTTCATTCTCGTCCTATTTCGCACGTTCCCTACGTGAAGTTAAAGATCAAAACAACGATTTCCAGTCACAATAAGCTTTGTGACAACTTAATGATTCTACTCGGCTTGTTTACTTTCGAAACTCTTAGTTTGATTATTTGCATCAAAATGGGTAAACCTTCATTATAGTTCGATTTCCCATGTTCCCAATGTCAAGTTAAGGCTTAAAACCATGATATCTATTCAAAATAAGCGTTTGTAGATAAAATATGTTTATGCTCAGCTTGTTAAATTTTAAAACTCTTAGAATTATGATTTCGTACAAAATCGTTGAAACTTCATTATTGTCATATTTCCCACGTTCCCTATGTGAAGTTAAGGCTCAAAACAACGATTTCTAGTCACAATATGCTTTGAGACAACTTAATGATTATACTCGGCTTGTTTACTTTCGAAACTCTTAGTTTGATTATTTGCATCAAAATGGGTAAAACTTCATTACAGTTCGATTTTCCATGTTCCCAATGTTTATGCTCGGCTTGTTAAATTTTAAAACCTTTAGAATTATGATTTTATACAAAATCATTGAAACTTCATTCTCGTCCTAATTCGCACGTTCTCTACGTGAAGTTAAGGATCAAAACAACGATTTCTAGTGACAATAAGCTTTGTGACACTTAATGATTATACTCAGTTTTTTACTTTCAAAACTCTTAGTTTGATTATTTGTATCAAAATGGGTAAAACTTCATTATTGGTCGATTTCACATGTTCCCAATGTGAAGTTAATGCTTAAAACAATGATTTCTACTCAAAATAAGCGTTTGTTGATAAAATATGTTTATGCTCGGCTTGTTTAATTTTAATACTCTAAGAATTATGATTTTATACAAAATCGTTGAAAGTTCATTCTCGTCCTATTTCCCACGTTCCCTACGTGAAGTTAAGGATCAAAACAATGATTTCTAGTCACAATAAGCTATGTGATAGCTTAATGATTCTACTTGGCTTGTTTACTTTCGAAACTCTTAGTTTGATTATTTGCATCAAAATGGGTAAACCTTCATTATAGTTCGATTTCCCACTTAACAATGAGAAGTAAATGCCTAAAACAACGATTTCTATTCAAAATAAGCGTTTGTAGATAAAATATGTTTATTCTCGGCTTGTTAAATTTTAAAACTCTTAGAATTATGATAAAAAATCGTTGAAACATCATTATCATCCTATTTCCCACGTTCCTTACGTGAAGTTAAGGCTCAAAACAACGATTTCTAGTCACAATAAGCTTTGTGACAGCTTAATGATTATACTCGGTTTGTTTACTTTCAAGACTCTTAGTTTGATTATTTGTATCAAAATGGGTAAAACTTCATTATAGTTCGATTTCAAACGTTCCCAATGACAAGTTAAGGCCTAAAACCAAGATTTCTTTTCAAAATAAGCATTTGTAGATAAAATATGTTTATGCTCGGCTTGATAAATTTTAAAACTCTTATAATTATGATTTCATAAAAATCGTTGAAACTTCATTTTCGTACCATTTCCCACGTTCCCTACATGAAGTTAAGGCTCAAAACAACGATTTCTAATCACAATAAGCTTTGTGAACACTTAATGATTATACTCGGCACGTTTACTTATGAAACTCTTAGTTTAATTATTTGCATCAAAATAGGTAAACCTTCATTATAGTTCGATTTCCCATGTTCCCAATGTGAAGTTAAGGCTAAAAACCACGATTTCTATTCAAAATAAGCGTTTGTAGATAAAATATATTTAAGCTCGGCTTGTTAAATTTTAAAACCCTTAGAATTATGATTTTATACGAAATCATTGAAACTTCATTCTCGTCCTATTTCGCACGTTCCCTACGTGAAGTTAAGGATCAAAACAACGATTTCTTGTGACAATAAGCTTTGTGACAGCTTGATGATTATACTCGGATTGTGTAATTCCAAAACTCTTAGGTTGATTATTTGTATCAAAATGGGTAAAACTTCATTATTTTTCGATTTCACATGTTCCCAATTTGAAGTAAAGGCTTAAAACAATGATTTCTACTTAAAATAAGCGTTTGTTGATAAAATATGTTTATGCTCGTCTTGTTTAATTTTAAAACTCTTAGAATTATGATTTTATACAAAATCGTTGAAAGTTCATTCTCCTCCTATTTCCCACGTTCCCTACGTGAAGTTAAGGATCAAAACAATGATTTCTAGTTACAATAAGCTTTGTGACAGCTTAATGATTCTACTCGGCTTGTTTACTTTCGAAACTCTTAGTTTGATTATTTGCATGAACATGGGTAAACCTTCATTATAGTTCGATTTCCCACATTAACAATGAGAAGTTAATGTCTAAAACAATGATTTCTATTCAAAATAAGCATTTGTAGATAAAATATGTTTATTCTCGGCTTGTTAAATTTTAAAACTCTTAGAATTATGATTTTATTAAAAATCGTTGAAACATCATTATCATCCTATTTCCCACGTTCCCTACGTGAAGTTAAGGCTCAAAACAACGATTTTTAGTCACAATAAGCTTTGTGACAACTTAATGATTATACTTGGTTTGTTTACTTTCAAAACTCTTAGTTTGATTATTTGTATCAAAATGGGTAAAACTTCATTATAGTTCGATTTCAAACGTTCGCAATGAGAAGTTAAGGATTAAAACCATGATTTCTATTCAAAATAAGCATTTGTAGATAAAATATGTTTATGCTCGGCTTGTTAAATTTTAAAACTCTTGGAATTATGATTTCATAAATAATCGTTGAAACTTCATTATCGTCCTATTTCCCACGTTCCCTACGGGAAGTTAAGGCTCAAAACAACGATTTCTAATCACAATAAGTTTTGTGACAGCTTAATGATTATACTCGGCTTTTTTTACTTTCGAAACTCTATGTTTGATTATTTGCATAAAAATGGCTAAACCTTAATTATAGTTCGATGTCCCATGTTCCCAATGTGAAGATAAGGCTTAAAACTATGATTTCTATTCAAAATAAGCGTTTGTAGATAAAATGTGTTTATGCTCGGCTTGTTAAATTTAAAAACTCTTAGAATTATGATTTTATACAAAATCGTTGAAACATCATTATTATCCTATTTCCCACGTTCCCTACGTGAAGTTAAGGCTCAAAACAACGATTTCTAGTCACAATAAGCTTTGTGACAATTTAATGATTATACTTGGCTTGTTTACTTTCGAAACTTTTAGTTTGATTATTTGCATCAAAATGGGTAAACCTTCAATATAGTTCGATTTCCAATGTTCCCAATGTGAAGTTAAGGCTTAAAACCATTATATCTATTCAAAATAAGCGTTTGTAGATAAAATATGTTTATGCTCGGCTTGTTAAATTTTAAAACTCTTAGAATTACGATTTCGTACAAAATCGTAGAAACTTCATTATTATCATATTTTTCACGTTCCCTACGTGAAGTTAAGGCTTAAAACAACGATTTCTAGTCACAATAAGCTTTGTGACAACTTAATGATTATACTCGGCTTGTTTACTTTCAAAACTCTTAGTTTGATTATTTGTATCAAAATGGGTAAACCTTCATTACAGTTCGATTTCCCATGTCCCCAATGTGTAGCTTAAAACAACTATTTCTAGTCACAATAAGCTTTGTGAAAGCTTTAATGATTATGCTCATCTTGTTTACTTTCAAAACTCTTAGTTTGATTATTTGTATCAAAATGGGTAAACCTTCATTATAGTTCGATTTTCCATGTTCCAATGTGAAGTTAAGGCTTAAAACCATTATTTCTATTCAAAAAAAGCGTTTGTACATAAAATATGTTTATGCTCGGCTTGTTAAATTTTAAAACTCTTAGAATTATGAGTTTATACAAAATCGTTGAAACTTCATTCTCGTCCTATTTCGCACGTTCCCTACGTGAAGTTAAAGATCAAAACAACGATTTCCAAACAATAAGCTTTGTGACAACTTAATGATTCTACTCGGCTTGTTTACTTTCGAAACTCTTAGTTTGATTATTTGCATCAAAATGGGTAAACCTTCATTATAGTTCGATTTCCCATGTTCCCAATGTCAAGTTAAGGCTTAAAACCATGATATCTATTCAAAATAAGCGTTTGTAGATAAAATATGTTTATGCTCAGCTTGTTAAATTTTAAAACTCTTAGAATTATGATTTCGTACAAAATCGTTGAAACTTCATTATTGTCATATTTCCCACGTTCCCTATGTGAAGTTAAGGCTCAAAACAACGATTTCTAGTCACAATATGCTTTGAGACAACTTAATGATTATACTCGGCTTGTTTACTTTCGAAACTCTTAGTTTGATTATTTGCATCAAAATGGGTAAAACTTCATTACAGTTCGATTTTCCATGTTCCCAATGTTTATGCTCGGCTTGTTAAATTTTAAAACCTTTAGAATTATGATTTTATACAAAATCATTGAAACTTCATTCTCGTCCTAATTCGCACGTTCTCTACGTGAAGTTAAGGATCAAAACAACGATTTCTAGTGACAATAAGCTTTGTGACAGCTTAATGATTATACTCAGTTTTTTACTTTCAAAACTCTTAGTTTGATTATTTGTATCAAAATGGGTAAAACTTCATTATTGGTCGATTTCACATGTTCCCAATGTGAAGTTAATGCTTAAAACAATGATTTCTACTCAAAATAAGCGTTTGTTGATAAAATATGTTTATGCTCGGCTTGTTTAATTTTAATACTCTAAGAATTATGATTTTATACAAAATCGTTGAAAGTTCATTCTCGTCCTATTTCCCACGTTCCCTACGTGAAGTTAAGGATCAAAACAATGATTTCTAGTCACAATAAGCTATGTGATAGCTTAATGATTCTACTCGGCTTGTTTACTTTCGAAACTCTTAGTTTGATTATTTGCATCAAAATGGGTAAACCTTCATTATAGTTCGATTTCCCACTTAACAATGAGAAGTAAATGCCTAAAACAACGATTTCTATTCAAAATAAGCGTTTGTAGATAAAATATGTTTATTCTCGGCTTGTTAAATTTTAAAACTCTTAGAATTATGATAAAAAATCGTTGAAACATCATTATCATCCTATTTCCCACGTTCCTTACGTGAAGTTAAGGCTCAAAACAACGATTTCTAGTCACAATAAGCTTTGTGACAGCTTAATGATTATACTCGGTTTGTTTACTTTCAAGACTCTTAGTTTGATTATTTGTATCAAAATGGGTAAAACTTCATTATAGTTCGATTTCAAACGTTCCCAATGACAAGTTAAGGCCTAAAACCAAGATTTCTTTTCAAAATAAGCATTTGTAGATAAAATATGTTTATGCTCGGCTTGATAAATTTTAAAACTCTTATAATTATGATTTCATAAAAATCGTTGAAACTTCATTTTCGTACCATTTCCCACGTTCCCTACATGAAGTTAAGGCTCAAAACAACGATTTCTAATCACAATAACCTTTGTGAACACTTAATGATTATACTCGGCACGTTTACTTATGAAACTCTTAGTTTAATTATTTGCATCAAAATAGGTAAACCTTCATTATAGTTCGATTTCCCATGTTCCCAATGTGAAGTTAAGGCTTAAAACCATGATTTCTATTCAAAATAAGCGTTTGTAGATAAAATATATTTAAGCTCGGCTTGTTAAATTTTAAAACCCTTAGAATTATGATTTTATACGAAATCATTGAAACTTCATTCTCGTCCTATTTCGCACGTTCCCTACGTGAAGTTAAGGATCAAAACAACGATTTCTTTTGACAATAAGCTTTGTGACAGCTTAATGATTATACTCGGATTGTATAATTCCAAAACTCTTAGGTTGATTATTTGTATCAAAATGGGTAAAACTTCATTATTTTTCGATTTCACATGTTCCCAATTTGAAGTAAAGGCTTAAAACAATGATTTCTACTTAAAATAAGCGTTTGTTGATAAAATATGTTTATGCTCGTCTTGTTTAATTTTAAAACTCTTAGAATTATGATTTTATACAAAATCGTTGAAAGTTCATTCTCCTCCTATTTCCCACGTTCCCTACGTGAAGTTAAGGATCAAAACAATGATTTCTAGTTACAATAAGCTTTGTGACAGCTTAATGATTCTACTCGGCTTGTTTACTTTCGAAACTCTTAGTTTGATTATTTGCATGAACATGGGTAAACCTTCATTATAGTTCGATTTCCCACGTTAACAATGAGAAGTTAATGTCTAAAACAATGATTTCTATTCAAAATAAGCATTTGTAGATAAAATATGTTTATTCTCGGCTTGTTAAATTTTAAAACTCTTAGAATTATGATTTTATTAAAAATCGTTGAAACATCATTATCATCCTATTTCCCACGTTCCCTACGTGAAGTTAAGGCTCAAAACAACGATTTTTAGTCACAATAAGCTTTGTGACAACTTAATGATTATACTTGGTTTGTTTACTTTCAAAACTCTTAGTTTGATTATTTGTATCAAAATGGGTAAAACTTCATTATAGTTCGATTTCAAACGTTCGCAATGAGAAGTTAAGGATTAAAACCATGATTTCTATTCAAAATAAGCATTTGTAGATAAAATATGTTTATGCTCGGCTTGTTAAATTTTAAAACTCTTGGAATTATGATTTCATAAATAATCGTTGAAACTTCATTATCGTCCTATTTCCCACGTTCCTACGGGAAGTTAAGGCTCAAAACAACGATTTCTAATCACAATAAGTTTTGTGACAAACTTAATGATTATACTCGGCTTTTTTTACTTTCGAAACTCTATGTTTGATTATTTGCATAAAAATGGGTAAACCTTAATTATAGTTCGATGTCCCATGTTCCCAATGTGAAGATAAGGCTTAAAACTATGATTTCTATTCAAAATAAGCGTTTGTAGATAAAATGTGTTTATGCTCGGCTTGTTAAATTTAAAAACTCTTAGAATTATGATTTTATACAAAATCGTTGAAACATCATTATTATCCTATTTCCCACGTTCCCTACGTGAAGTTAAGGCTCAAAACAACGATTTCTAGTCACAATAAGCTTTGTGACAATTTAATGATTATACTTGGCTTGTTTACTTTCGAAACTTTTAGTTTGATTATTTGCATCAAAATGGGTAAACATTCAATATAGTTCGATTTCCAATGTTCCCAATGTGAAGTTAAGGCTTAAAACCATTATATCTATTCAAAATAAGCGTTTGTAGATAAAATATGTTTATGCTCGGCTTGTTAAATTTTAAAACTCTTAGAATTACGATTTCGTACAAAATCGTAGAAACTTCATTATTGTCATATTTTTCACGTTCCCTACGTGAAGTTAAGGCTCAAAACAACGATTTCTAGTCACAATAAGCTTTGTGACAACTTAATGATTATACTCGGCTTGTTTACTTTCAAAACTCTTAGTTTGATTATTTGTATCAAAATGGGTAAACCTTCATTACAGTTCGATTTCCCATGTTCCCAATGTGTAGCTTAAAACAACTATTTCTAGTCACAATAAGCTTTGTGAAAGCTTTAATGATTATGCTCATCTTGTTTACTTTCCAAACTCTTAGTTTGATTATTTGTATCAAAATAGGTAAGACTTCATTATAGTTCGATTTCCAACCTTTCCAATGTGAAGTTAAGGCTTAAAACAACTATTTCTAGTCACAATAAGCTTTGTGAAAGCTTTAATGATTATGCTCATCTTGTTTATTTCAAAACTCTTAGTTTGATTATTTGTATCAAAATGGGTAAGACTTCATTATAGTTAGATTTCCAACCTTTCCAATGAGAAGTTAAGGCTTAAAACAGCTATTTCTAGTCACAATAAGCTTTGTGAAAGCTTTAATGATTATACTCGCCTTGTTTACTTTCAAAACTCTTAGTTTGATTATTTGTATAAAAATGGGTAAAACTTCATTATAGTTCCATTTTCAACGTTTCCAATGTGAAGTTAAAGCTTAAAACAACTATTTGTAGTCACAATAAGCTTTGTGAAAGCTTTAATGATTATACTCGGCTTGTTTACTTTCAAAACTCTTAGTTTGATTATTTGTATCAAAATGGGTAAAACTTCATTATAGTTCGATTTCCAACCTTTCCAATGTGACGTTAAGGCTTAAAACAACGATTTCTAGTCACAATAAGCTTTGTCAAAGCTTTAATGATTAAGCTCGGCTTGTTTACTTTGAAAACTCTTAGTTTGATTATTTATATCAAATTGGGTAAAACTTCATTATAGTTCGATTTCCAACCTTTCCAATGTGAAGTTAAGGCTTAAAACAACTATTTCTAGTCACAATAAGCTTTGTGAAAGCTTTAATGATTATACTCGGCTTGTTTACTCTCAAAACTCTTTGTTTGATTATTTATGTCAAAATGGGCAAAACTTCATTATAGTTCGATTTCCCACATTTTCAAGGTGAAGTTAAGGCTTAAAACAACTATTTCTACTCACAATAAGCTTTGTGAAAGCTTTAATGATTATACTCGGCTTGTTTACTTTCAAAACTATAGTTTGATTATTTATGTCAAAATGGGTAAACCTTCATTATAGTTCGATTTCCTACGTTTTCAACGTGAAGTTAAGGCTTAAAACAACTATTTCTAGTCACAATAGGCTTTGTGAAAGCTTTAATGATTATACTCGGCTTGTTTACTTTCAAAACTCTTAGTTTGATTATTTATGTCAGAATGGGTAAAACTTTATTATAGTTCGATTTCCCACGTTTTCAATGCGAAGTTAAGGCTTAAAACAACTATTTCTAGTCACAATAAGCTTTGTGAAAGCTTTAATGATTATACTCGGCTTGTTTACTTTCAAAACTCTTAGTTTGATTATTTATGTCAAAATGGGTAAAACTTCATTATGGTTCGATTTCCTACGTTTTCAAGGTGAAGTTAAGGCTTTAAACAACTATTTCTAGTCACAATAAGCTTTGTGAAAGCTTTAATGATTATACTCAGCTTGTTTACTTTTAAAACTCTTAGTTTGATTATTTGTATCAAAATGGGTAGAACTTCATTATAGTTCGATTTCCAACATTTCCAATGTGACGTTAAGGCTTAAAACAACGATTTCTAGTCACAATAAGCTTTGTCAAAGCTTTAATGATTAAGCTCGGCTTGTTTACTTTGAAAACTCTTAGTTTGATTATTTGTATCAAAATGGGTAAAACTTCATTATAGTTCGATTTTCAACCTTTCCAAAGTGAAGTTAAGGCTTAAAACAACTATTGCTAGTCACAATAAGCTTTGTGAAAGCTTTAATGATTATACTCGGCTTGTTTACTTTCAAAACTCTTAGTTTGAATATTTATTTCAAAATGGGTAAAACTTCATTATAGTTCGATTTCCTACGTTTTCAAGGTTAAGTTAAGGCTTAAAACAACTATTTCTAGTCACAATAAACTTTGTGAAAGCTTTAATGATTATGCTCATCTTGTTTACTTTCAAAACTCTTAGTTTCATTATTTGTATCAAAATTGGTAAAACTTCATTGTAGTTCGATTTTCAACGTTTCCAATGTGAAGTTAAGGCTTAAAACAACTATTTCTAATCACAATAAGCTTTGTGAAAGCTTTAATGATTATGCTCATCTTGTTTATTTGAAAACTCTTAGTTTGATTATTTGTATCAAAATGGGTAAAACTTCATTATAGTTCGATTTCCAACCTTTCCAATGTGAAGTTAAGGCTTAAAACAACTATTTCTAGTCACAATAAGCTTTGTGAAAGCTTTAATGATAATGCTTATCTTGTTCACTTTCAAAACTCTTAGTTTGATTATTTGTATCAAAATGGGTAAAACTTCATAATAGTTCGATTTCCAACGTTTTCAATGTGAAGTTAAGGCTTAAAACAACTATTTCTAGTCACAATAAGCTTTGTGAAAGCTTTAATGATTATGCTCGTCTTGTTTACTTTCAAAACTCTTAGTTTGATTATTTGTATCAAAATGGGTAAGACTTCATTATAGTTCGATTTCCAACCTTTCCAATGAGAAGTTAAGGCTTGAAACAGCTATTTCTATTCACAATAAGCTTTGTGAAAGCTTTAATGATTATACTCGGCTTGTTTACTTTCACAACTCTTAGTTTGATTATTTGTATAAAAATGGGTAAAACTTCATTATAGTTCCATTCTCAACGTTTCCAATGTGAAGTTAAAGCTTAAAACAACTATTTGTAGTCACAATAAGCTTTGTGAAAGCTTTAATGATTATACTCGGCTTGTTTACTTTCAAAACTCTTAGTTTGATTATTTGTATCAAAATGGGAAAAACTTCATTATAGTTCAATTTCCAACTTTTCCAATGTGACGTTAAGGCTTAAAACAACGATTTCTAGTCACAATAAGCTTTGTCAAAGCTTTAATGATTAAGCTCGGCTTGTTTACTTTGAAAACTCTTAGTTTGATTATTTGTATCAAAATGGGTAAAACTTCATTATAGTTCGATTTCCAAGCTTTCCAATGTGAAGTTAAGGCTTAAAACAACTATTTCTAGTCACAATAAGCTTTGTGAAAGCTTTAATGATTATACTCGGCTTGTTTACTCTCAAAACTCTTAGTTTGATTATTTATGTCAAAATGGGTAAAACTTCATTATAGTTCGATTTCCCACATTTTTAAGGTGAAGTTAAGGCTTAAAACAATTATTTCTACTCACAATAAGCTTTGTGAAAGCTTTAATGATTATACTCGGCTTGTTTACTTTCAAAACTCATAGTTTGATTATTTATGTCAAAATGGATAAAACTTCATTATAGTTCGACTTCCTATGTTTTCAACGTGAAGTTAAGGCTTAAAACAACTATTTCTAGTCACAATAAGCTTTGTGAAAGCTTTAATGATTATACTCGGCTTGTTTACTTTCAAAACTCTTAGTTTGATGGGAAATTAAGACTTAAAACAACATATTTCTATTCAAAATAGGCGTTTGTAGTTAAAATATGTTTATGCTCGTATTGTTAAATTTTAAAACCCTTAGAATTCTAATTTTATACAAAATCGTTGAAACTTCATTATCGGCTTATGTCACATGTTCCCTACGTCAAGTTAAGGCAGAAAACAACGATGACTAGTCACAATAAGCTTTGTGACTTCTTAATGATTATACTAGGCTTGTTTACTTTCAAAACTCTTAGTTAGATTATTTAAATCAAAATGGGTAAAACTTCATTATAGTTCAATTTCCCACGTTTTCAATGTGAAGTTAAGGCTTAAAACAACTATTTCTAGTCACAATAAGCTTTGTGAATACTTTAATGATTATGCTCATCTTGTTTACTTTCAAAACTCTTAGTTTGATTATTTGTATCAAAATGGGTAAAACTTCTTTATAGTTTGATTTCCAACGTTCCCTACGTGAAGTTAAGGCTTAAAACAACTATTTTTAGTCACAATAAGCTTTGTGAAAGTTTTAATGATTATACTCGGCTTGTTTACTTTCAAAACTCTTAGTTTGATTATTTACGTCAAAATGCGTAAAACTTCACTATAGTTCGATTTCCCATATTTTCAATGTGAAGTTAAGGCTTAAAACAACTATTTCTAGTTACAATAAGCTTTGTGAAAGCTTTAATTATTATACTCGTCTTGTTAAATTTAAAAACTATTAGAATTATGATTTTATACAAAATAGTTAAAACTTCATTATCGTCCTTTGTCTAACGTTCCCTACGTGAAGTTAAGGCTGAAAACAACGATTTCTAGTCACAATAAGCTTTTTGACATCTTAATGACTATACTCGGCTTGTTTACTTTCAAAACTCTTAGTTTGATTATTTGTATCAAAATGGGTAAAACTTCATTATAGTCCGATTTCCAACATTTCCAATGTGAAGTTAAGGCTTAAAACAACTATTTCTAGTTACAATAAGCTTTGTGAATGCTTTAATGATTATACTCGGCTTGTTTACTTTCAAAACTCTTAGTTTGATTATTTATATCAAAATGGGTAAAACTTCATTATAGTTCGATTTTCCACGTTTCAAATGTGAAGTTAAGTATTAAAACAACGATTTCTATTAAAAATAAGCATTTGTAGATAAAATATGTTTATGCCCGTCTTATTAAATTTAAAAACTATTAGAATTATGATTTTATACAAAATCGTTGAAACTTCATTATCGTCCTATGTCCCACGTTTCTTACGTGAAGTTAAGGCTTAAAACAACTATTTCTAGTCACAATAAGCTTTGTGAAAGCTTTAATGATTATGCTCATCTTGTTTATTTGAAAACTCTTAGTTTGATTATTTGTATCAAAATGGGTAAAACTTCATTATAGTTCGATTTCCAACCTTTCCAATTTGAAGTTAAGGCTTAAAACAACTATTTCTAGTCACAATAAGCTTTGTGAAAGCTTTAATGATTATGCTCATCTTGTTAACTTTCAAAACTCTTAGTTTGATTATTTGTAACAAAATGGGTAAAACTTCATAATAGTTCGATTTCCAACGTTTCCAATGTGAAGTTGAGGCTTAAAACAACTATTTCTAGTCACAATAAGCTTTGTGAAAGCTTTAATGATTATGCTCGTCTTGTTTACTTTCAAAACTCTTAGTTTGATTATTTGTATCAAAATGGGTAAGACTTCATTATAGTTCGATTTCCAACCTTTCCAATGAGAAGTTAAGGCTTGAAACAGCTATTTCTAGTCACAATAAGCTTTGTGAAAGCTTTAATGATTATACTCGGCTTGTTTACTTTCAAAACTCTTAGTTTGATTATTTGTATAAAAGTGGGTAAAACTTCATTATAGTTCCATTCTCAACGTTTCCAATGTGAAGTTAAAGCTTAAAACAACTATTTGTAGTCACAATAAGCTTTGTGAAAGCTTTAATGATTATACTCGGCTTGTTTACTTTCAAAACTCTTAGTTTGATTATTTGTATCAAAATGGGAAAAACTTCATTATAGTTCAATTTCCAACTTTTCCAATGTGACGTTAAGGCTTAAAACAACGATTTCTAGTCACAATAAGCTTTGTCAAAGCTTTAATGATTATTACTCACTTGTTTACTTTGAAAACTCTTAGTTTGATTATTTGTATCAAAATGGGTAAAACTTCATTATAGTTCGATTTCCAAGCTTTCCAATGTGAAGTTAAGGCTTAAAACAACTATTTCTAGTCACAATAAGCTTTGTGAAAGCTTTAATGATTATACTCGGCTTGTTTACTCTCAAAACTCTTAGTTTGATTATTTATGTCAAAATGGGTAAAACTTCATTATAGTTCGATTTCCCACATTTTTAAGGTGAAGTTAAGGCTTAAAACAATTATTTCTACTCACAATAAGCTTTGTGAAAGCTTTAATGATTATACTCGGCTTGTTTACTTTCAAAACTCATAGTTTGATTATTTATGTCAAAATGGATAAAACTTCATTATAGTTCGATTTCCAACCTTTCCAATGTGAAGTTAAGGCTTAAAACAACTATTTTTAGTCACAATAAGCTTTGTGAAAGTTTTAATGATTATACTCGGCTTGTTTACTTTCAAAACTCTTAGTTTGATTATTTACGTCAAAATGCGTAAAACTTCACTATAGTTCGATTTCCCATATTTTCAATGTGAAGTTAAGGCTTAAAACCACTATTTCTAGTTACAATAAGCTTTGTGAAAGCTTTAATGATTATACTCGTCTTGTTAAATTTAAAAACTATTAGAATTATGATTTTATACAAAATAGTTAAAACTTCATTATCGTCCTTTGTCTAACGTTCCCTACGTGAAGTTAAGGCTGAAAACAACGATTTCTAGTCACAATAAGCTTTTTGACATCTTAATGACTATACTCGGCTTGTTTACTTTCAAAACTCTTAGTTTGATTATTTGTATCAAAATGGGTAAAACTTCATTATAGTCCGATTTCCAACATTTCCAATGTGAAGTCAATGCTTAAAACAACTATTTCTAGTTACAATAAGCTTTGTGAATGCTTTAATGATTATACTCGACTTGTTTACTTTCAAAACTCTTAGTTTGATTATTTATATCAAAATGGGTAAAACTTCATTATAGTTCGATTTCCCACGTTTCAAATGTGAAGTTAAGTATTAAAACAACGATTTCTATTAAAAATAAGCATTTGTAGATAAAATATGTTTATGCCCGTCTTGTTAAATTTAAAAACTATTAGAATTATGATTTTATACAAAATCGTTGAAACTTCATTATCGTCCTATGTCCCACGTTCCTTACGTGAAGTTAAGGCTAACAACAACGATTTCTAGTCGCAATAAGCTTTGTGACATCTTAATGATTATACTCGGCTTGTTTACTTTCAAAACTCTTAGTTTGATTATTTATGTCAAAATGGGTAAAACTTCATTATAGTTCGATTTCCCTCGTTTTCATTGTGAAGTTAAGGCTTAAAACAACTATTTCTAGTCACAATAAGCTTTGTGAAAGCTTTAATGATTATGCTCATCTTATTTACTTTCAAAACTCTTAGTTTGATTATTTGTATCAAAATGGGTAAAACATCATAATAGTTCGATTTCCAACGTTTCCAATGTGAAGTTAAGGCTTAAAACAACTATTTCTAGTCACAATAAGCTTTGTGAAAGCTTTAATGATTATGCTCGTCTTGTTTACTTTCAAAACTCTTAGTTTGATTATTTGTATCAAAATGGGTAAGACTTCATTATAGTTCGATTTCCAACCTTTCCAATGAGAAGTTAAGGCTTGAAACAGCTATTTCTAGTCACAATAAGCTTTGTGAAAGCTTTAATGATTATCCTCGGCTTGTTTACTTTCAAAACTCTTAGTTTGATTATTTGTATAAAAATGGGTAAAACTTCATTATAGTTCCATTCTCAACATTTCCAATGTGAAGTTAAAGCTTAAAACAACTATTTGTAGTCACAATAAGCTTTGTGAAAGCTTTAATGATTATACTCGGCTTGTTTACTTTCAAAACTCTTAGTTTAATTATTTGTATCAAAATGGGAAAAACTTCATTATAGTTCAATTTCCAACTTTCCAATGTGACGTTAAGGCTTAAAACAACGATTTCTAGTCACAATAAGCTTTGTCAAAGCTTTAATGATTAAGCTCGGCTTGTTTACTTTGAAAACTCTTAGTTTGATTATTTGTATCAAAATGGGTAAAACTTCATTATAGTTCGATTTCCAAGCTTTCCAATGTGAAGTTAATGCTTAAAACAACTATTTCTAGTCACAATAAGCTTTGTGAAAGCTTTAATGATTATACTCGGCTTGTTTACTCTCAAAACTCTTAGTTTGATTATTTATGTCAAAATGGGTAAAACTTCATTATAGTTCGATTTCCCACATTTTTAAGGTGAAGTTAAGGCTTAAAACAATTATTTCTACTCACAATAAGCTTTGTGAAAGCTTTAATGATTATACTCGGCTTGTTTACTTTCAAAACTCATAGTTTGATTATTTATGTCAAAATGGATAAAACTTCATTATAGTTCGATTTCCTACGTTTTCAACATGAAGTTAAGGCTTAAAACAACTATTTCTAGTCACAATAAGCTTTGTGAAAGCTTTAATGATTATACTCGGCTTGTTTACTTTCAAAACTCTTAGTTTGATGGGAAATTAAGACTTAAAACAACAATTTCTATTCAAAATAGGCGTTTGTAGTTAAAATATGTTTATGCTCGTATTGTTAAATTTTAAAACCCTTAGAATTCTAATTTTATACAAAATCGTTGAAACTTCATTATCGGCTTATGTCACATGTTCCCTACGTCAAGTTAAGGCAGAAAACAACAATGACTAGTCACAATAAGCTTTGTGACTTCTTAATGATTATACTAGGCTTGTTTACTTTCAAAACTCTTAGTTAGATTATTTAAATCAAAATGGGTAAAACTTCATTATAGTTCAATTTCCCACGTTTTCAATGTGAAGTTAAGGCTTAAAACAACTATTTCTAGTCACAATAAGCTTTGTGAATACTTTAATGATTATGCTCATCTTGTTTACTTTCAAAACTCTTAGTTTGATTATTTGTATCAAAATGGGTAAAACTTCTTTATAGTTCGATTTCCAACGTTCCCTACGTGAAGTTAAGGCTTAAAACAACTATTTTTAGTCACAATAAGCTTTGTGAAAGTTTTAATGGTTATACTCGGCTTGTTTACTTTCAAAACTCTTAGTTTGATTATTTACGTCAAAATGCGTAAAACTTCACTATAGTTCGATTTCCCATATTTTCAATGTGAAGTTAAGGCTTAAAACAACTATTTCTAGTTACAATAAGCTTTGTGAAAGCTTTAATGATTATACTCGTCTTGTTAAATTTAAAAACTATTAGAATTATGATTTTATACAAAATAGTTAAAACTTCATTATCGTCCTTTGTCTAACGTTCCCTACGTAAAGTTAAGGCTGAAAACAACGATTTCTAGTCACAATAAGCTTTTTGACATCTTAATGACTATACTCGGCTTGTTTACTTTCAAAACTCTTAGTTTGATTATTTGTATCAAAATGGGTAAAACTTCATTATAGTCCGATTTCCAACATTTCCAATGTGAAGTTAAGGCTTAAAACAACTATTTCTAGTTACAATAAGCTTTGTGAATGCTTTAATGATTATACTCGGCTTGTTTACTTTCAAAACTCTTAGTTTGATTATTTATATCAAAATGGGTAAAACTTCATTATAGTTCGATTTCCTACGTTTCAAATGTGAAGTTAAGTATTAAAACAACGATTTCTATTAAAAATAAGCATTTGTAGATAAAATATGTTTATGCCCGTCCTGTTAAATTTAAAAACTATTAGAATTATGATTTTATACAAAATCGTTGAAACTTCATTATCGTCCTATGTCCCACGTTCCTTATGTGAAGTTAAGGCTAACAACAACGATTTCTAGTCGCAATAAGCTTTGCGACATCTTAATGATTATACTCGGCTTGTTTACTTTCAAAACACTTAGTTTGATTAATTATGTCAAAATGGGTAAAACTTCATTATAGTTCGATTTCCCTCGTTTTCATTGTGAAGTTAAGGCTTAAAACAACTATTTCTAGTCAAAATAAGCTTTGTGAAAGCTTTAATGATTATGCTCATCTTGTTTACTTTCAAAACTCTTAGTTTGATTATTTGTATCAAAATGGGTAAAACTTCATTATAGTTCGATTTCTGACCTTTCCAATGTGAAGTTAAGGCTTAAAACAACTATTTCTAGTCACAATAAGCTTTGTGAAAGCTTTAATGATTATACTCGGCTTGTTTACTTTCAAAACTCTTAGTTTGATTATTTGTATCAAAACGGGTAAGACTTCATTATAGTTCGATTTCCAACCTTTCCAATGTGAAGTTAAGGCTTAAAACAACTATTTCTACTCACAATAAGCTTTGTGAAAGCTTTAATGATTATACTCGACTTGTTTACTTTCAAAACTCTTAGTTTGATTATTTGTATCAAAATGGGTAAAACTTCATTATAGTTCGATTTCCAACATTTCCAATGTGAAGTTAAGGCTTAAAAAACCTATTTCTAGTCACAATAAGCTTTGTGAAAGCTTTAATGATTATACTCGGCTTGTTTACTTTCAAAACTCTTAGTTTGATTATTTATGTCAAAATAGGTAAAACTTCTTTATAGTTCGATTTTCCACGTTTTCAATGTGAAGTTAAGGCTTAAAACAACTATTTCTAGTCACAATAAGCTTTGTGAAAGCTTTAATGATTATACTCGGCTTGTTTACTTTCAAAACTCTTAGTTTGATTATTTATGTCAAAATGGGTAAAACTTCATTATAGTTCGATTTCCCACGTTTTCAATGTGAAGTTAAGGCTTAAAACAACTATTTCTAGTCACAATAAGCTTTGTGAAAGCTTTAATGATTATACTCGGCTTGTTTACTTTCAAAACTCTTAGTTTGATTATTTATGTCAAAATAGGTAAAACTTCATTATAGTTCGATTTCCCACGTTTTCAATGTGAAGTTAAGGCTGAAAACTACTATTTCTAGTCACAATAAGCTTTGTGAAAGCTTTAATGATTATACTCGGCTTGTTTACTTTCAAAACTCTTAGTTTGATTATTTGTATCAAAATGGGTAAAACTTCATTATAGTTCGATTTCCAACATTTCCAATGTGAAGTTAAGGCTTAAAAAACCTATTTCTAGTCACAATAAGCTTTGTGAAAGCTTTAATGATTATACTCGGCTTGTTTACTTTCAAAACTCTTAGTTTGATTATTTATGTCAAAATAGGTAAAACTTCTTTATAGTTCGATTTTCCACGTTTTCAATGTGAAGTTAAGGCTTAAAACAACTATTTCTAGTCACAATAAGCTTTGTGAAAGCTTTAATGATTATACTCGGCTTGTTTACTTTCAAAACTCTTAGTTTGATTATTTATGTCAAAATGGGTAAAACTTCATTATAGTTCGATTTCCCACGTTTTCAATGTGAAGTTAAGGCTTAAAACAACTATTTCTAGTCACAATAAGCTTTGTGAAAGCTTTAATGATTATACTCGGCTTGTTTACTTTCAAAACTCTTAGTTTGATTATTTATGTCAAAATAGGTAAAACTTCATTATAGTTCGATTTCCCACGTTTTCAATGTGAAGTTAAGGCTGAAAACTACTATTTCTAGTCACAATAAGCTTTGTGAAAGCTTTAATGATTATACTCGGCTTGTTTACTTTCAAAACTCTTAGTTTGATTATTTGTATCAAAATGGGTAAAACTTCATTATAGTTCGATTTCCAACATTTCCAATGTGAAGTTAAGGCTTAAAAAACCTATTTCTAGTCACAATAAGCTTTGTGAAAGCTTTAATGATTATACTCGGCTTGTTTACTTTCAAAACTCTTAGTTTGATTATTTATGTCAAAATAGGTAAAACTTCTTTATAGTTCGATTTTCCACGTTTTCAATGTGAAGTTAAGGCTTAAAACAACTATTTCTAGTCACAATAAGCTTTGTGAAAGCTTTAATGATTATACTCGGCTTGTTTACTTTCAAAACTCTTAGTTTGATTATTTATGTCAAAATGGGTAAAACTTTCATTATAGTTCGATTTCCCACGTTTTCAATGTGAAGTTAAGGCTTAAAACAACTATTTCTAGTCACAATAAGCTTTGTGAAAGCTTTAATGATTATACTCGGCTTGTTTACTTTCAAAACTCTTAGTTTGATTATTTATGTCAAAATAGGTAAAACTTCATTATAGTTCGATTTCCCACGTTTTCAATGTGAAGTTAAGGCTGAAAACTACTATTTCTAGTCACAATAAGCTTTGTGAAAGCTTTAATGATTATACTCGGCTTGTTTACTTTCAAAACTCTTAGTTTGATTATTTATGTCAAAATGAGTAAAACTTCATTATAGTTCGATTTCCCACGCTTCAAATGTGATGTTAAGTCTTAAAACAACGATTTCTATTAAAAATAAGCTTTTGTAGATAAAATATGTTTATGCTCGTCTTATTAAATTTAAAAACTATTAGAATTATGATTTTATACAAAATAGTTAAAACTTCATTATCGTCCTTTGTCTAACGTTCCCTACGTGAAGTTAAGGCTGAAAACAACGATTTCTAGTCACAATAAGCTTTTTAACATCTTAATGACTATACTCGGCTTGTTTACTTTCAAAACTCTTAGTTTGATTATTTGTATCAAAATGGGTAAAACTTCATTATAGTCCGATTTCCAACATTTCCAATGTGAAGTTAAGGCTTAAAACAACTATTTCTAGTTACAATAAGCTTTGTGAATGCTTTAATGATTATACTCGGCTTGTTTACTTTCAAAACTCTTAGTTTGATTATTTATATCAAAATAGGTAAAACTTCATTATAGTTCGATTTCCCACGTTTCAAATGTGAAGTTAAGTATTAAAACAACGATTTCTATTAAAAATAAGCATTTGTAGATAAAATATGTTTATGCCCGTCTTGTTAAATTTAAAAACTATTAGAATTATGATTTTATAAAAAATCGTTGAAACTTCATTATCGTCCTATGTCCCACGTTCCCTACGTGAAGTTAAGGCTAATAACAACGATTTCTAGTCGCAATAAGCTTTGTGAAAGCTTTAATGATTATACTCGGCTTGTTTACTTTCAAAACTCTTAGTTTGATTATTTATGTCAAAATAGGTAAAACTTCAATATAGTTCGATTTCCCACGTTTTCAATGTGAAGTTAAGGCTTAAAACAACTATTTCTAGTCACAATAAGCTTTGTGAAAGCTTTAATGATTATGCTCATCTTGTTTACTTTCAAAACTCTTAGTTTGATTATTTGTATCAAAATGGGTAAAACTTCATTATAGTTCGATTTTCAACCTTTCCAATGTGAAGTTAAGGCTTAAAACAACTATTTCTAGTCACAATAAGCTTTGTGAAAGCTTTAATGATTATACTCGGCTTGTTTACTTTCAAAACTCTTAGTTTGATTATTTGTATCAAAACGGGTAAGACTTCATTATAGTTCGATTTCCAACCTTTCCAATATGAAGTTAAGGCTTAAAACAACTATTTCTACTCACAATAAGCTTTATGAAAGCTTTAATGATTATACTCGGCTTGTTTACTTTCAAAACTCTTAGTTTGATTATTTGTATCAAAATGGGTAAAACTTCATTATAGTTCGATTTCCAACCTTTCCAATGTGAAGTTAAGGCTTAAAAAACCTATTTCTAGTCACAATAAGCTTTGTGAAAGCTTTAATGATTATACTCGGCTTGTTTACTTTCAAAATTCTTAGTTTGATTATTTATGTCAAAATAGGTAAAACTTCTTTATAGTTCGATTTTCCACGTTTTCAATGTGAAGTTAAGGCTTAAAACAACTATTTCTAGTCACAATAAGCTTTGTGAAAGCTTTAATGATTATACTCGGCTTGTTTACTTTCAAAACTCTTAGTTTGATTATTTATGTCAAAATGGGTAAAACTTCATTATAGTTCGATTTCCCACGTTTTCAATGTAAAGTTAAGGCTTAAAACAACTATTTCTAGTCACAATAAGCTTTGCGAAAGCTTTAATGATTATACTCGGCTTGTTTACTTTCAAAACTCTTAGTTTGATTATTTATGTCAAAATAGGTAAAACTTCATTATAGTTCGATTTCCCACGTTTTCAATGTGAAGTTAAGGCTTAAAATAACTATTTCTAGTCACAATAAGCTTTGTGAAAGCTTTAATGATTATACTCGGCTTGTTTACTTTCAAAACTCTTAGTTCGATTATTTATGTCAAAATGAGTAAAACTTCATTATAGTTCGATTTCCCACGCTTAAATGTGATGTTAAGTCTTAAAACAACGATTTCTATTAAAAATAAGCTTTTGTAGATAAAATATGTTTATACTCGTCTTGTTAAATTTAAAAACTATTAGAATTATGATTTTATACAAAATAGTTAAAACTTCATTATCGTCCTTTGTCTAACGTTCCCTACGTGAAGTTAAGGCTGAAAACAACGATTTCTAGTCACAATAAGCTTTTTGACATCTTAATGACTATACTCGGCTTGTTTACTTTCAAAACTCTTAGTTTGATTATTTGCATCAAAATGGGTAAAACTTCATTATAGTCCGATTTCCAACATTTCCAATGTGAAGTTAAGGCTTAAAACAACTACTTCTAGTTACAATAAGCTTTGTGAATGCTTTAATGATTATACTCGGCTTGTTTACTTTCAAAACTCTTAGTTTGATTATTTATATCAAAATGGGTAAAACTTCAATATAGTTCGATTTCCCACATTTCAAATGTGAAGTTAAGTATTAAAACACCGATTTCTATTAAAAATAAGCATTTGTAGATAAAATATGTTTATGCCCGTCTTGTTAAATTTAAAAACTATTAGAATTATGATTTTATACAAAATCGTTGAAACTTCATTATCGTCCTATGTCCCACGTTCCCTACGTGAAGTTAAGGCTAATAACAACGATTTCTAGTCGCAATAAGCTTTGTGACATCTTAATGATTATACTCGGCTTGTTTACTTTCAAAACACTTAGTTTGATTATTTATGTTAAAATGGGTAAAACTTCATTATAGTTCGATTTCCCTCGTTTTCAATGTGAAGTTAAGGCTTAAAACAACTATTTCTAGTCACAATAAGCTTTGTGAAAGCTTTAATGATTATGCTCATCTTGTTTACTTTCAAAACTCTTAGATTGATTATTTGTATCAAAATGGGTAAAACTTTATTATAGTTCGATTTCCGACCTTTCCAATGTGAAGTTAAGGCTTAAAACAACTATTTCTAGTCACAATAAGCTTTGTGAAAGCTTTAATGATTATACTCGGCTTGTTTACTTTCAAAACTCTTAGTTTGATTATTTGTATCAAAACGGGTAAGACTTCATTATAGTTCGATTTCCAACCTTTCCAATGTGAAGTTAAGGCTTAAAACAACTATTTCTACTCATAATAAGCTTTGTGAAAGCTTTAATGATTATACTCGGCTTGTTTACATTCAAAACTCTTAGTTTGATTATTTGTATCAAAATGGGTAAAACTTCATTATAGTTCGATTTCCAACCTTTCCAATGTGAAGTTAAGGCTTAAAAAACCTATTTCTAGTCACAATAAGCTTTGTGAAAGCTTTAATGATTATACTCGGCTTGTTTACTTTCAAAATTCTTAGTTTGATTATTTATGTCAAAATAGGTAAAACTTCTTTATAGTTCGATTTTCCACGTTTTCAATGTGAAGTTAAGGCTTAAAACAACTATTTCTAGTCACAATAAGCTTTGTGAAAGCTTTAATGATTATACTCGGCTTGTTTACTTTCAAAACTCTTAGTTTGATTATTTATGTCAAAATGGGTAAAACTTCATTATAGTTCGATTTCCCACGTTTTCAATGTGAAGTTAAGGCTTAAAACAACTATTTCTAGTCACAATAAGCTTTGTGAAAGCTTTAATGATTATACTCGGCTTGTTTACTTTCAAAACTCTTAGTTTGATTATTTATGTCAAAATAGGTAAAACTTTATTATAGTTCGAATTCCCACGTTTTCAATGTGAAGTTAAGGCTTAAAACAACTATTTCTAGTCACAATAAGCTTTGTGAAAGCTTTAATGATTATACTCGGCTTGTTTACTTTCAAAACTCTTAGTTTGATTATTTATGTCAAAATGAGTAAAACTTCATTATAGTTCGATTTCCCACGCTTCAAATGTGATGTTAAGTCTTAAAACAATGATTTCTATTAAAAATAAGCTTTTGTAGATAAAATATGTTTATGCCGTCTTGTTAAATTTAAAAACTATTAGAATTATGATTTTATACAAAATAGTTAAAACTTCATTATCGTCCTTTGTCTAACGTTCCCTACGTGAAGTTAAGGCTGAAAACAACGATTTCTAGTCACAATAAGCTTTTTGACATCTTAATGACTATACTCGGCTTGTTTACTTTCAAAACTCTTAGTTTGATTATTTGTATCAAAATGGGTAAAACTTCATTATAGTGCGATTTCCAACATTTCCAATGTGAAGTTAAGGCTTAAAACAACTATTTCTAGTTACAATAAGCTTTGTGAATGCTTTAATGATTATACTCGGCTTGTTTACTTTTAAAACTCTTAGTTTGATTATTTATATCAAAATGGGTAAAACTTCATTATAGTTCGATTTCCCACGTTTCAAATGTGAAGTTAAGTATTAAAACAACGATTTCTATTAAAAATAAGCATTTGTAGATAAAATATGTTTATGCCCGTCTTGTTAAATTTAAAAACTATTAGAATTATGATTTTATACAAAATCGTTGAAACTTCATTATCGTCCTATGTCCCAAGTTCCCTACGTGAAGTTAAGGCTAATAACAACGATTTCTAGTCGCAATAAGCTTTGTGACATCTTAATGATTATACTCGGCTTGTTTACTTTCAAAACACTTAGTTTGATTATTTATGTCAAAATGGGTAAAACTTCATTATAGTTCGATTTCCCTCGTTTTCAATGTGAAGTTAAGGCTTAAAACAACTATTTCTAGTCACAATAAGCTTTGTGAATACTTTAATGATTATGCTCATCTTGTTTACTTTCAAAACTCTTAGTTTTATTATATGTATCAAAATGGGTAAAACTTCTTTATAGTTCGATTTCCAACATTTCCAATGTGAAGTTAAGGCTTAAAACAACTATTTCTAGTCACAATAAGCTTTGTGAAAGCTTTAATGATTATACTCGGCTTGTTTACTTTCAAAACTCTTAGTTTGATTATTTACGTCAAAATGGGTAAAACTTCATTATAGTTCTATTTCCCATGTTTTCAATGTGAAGTTAAGGCTTAAAACAACTATTTCTAGTTACAATAAGCTTTGTGAAAGCTTTAATAATTATGCTCATCTTGTTCACTTTCAAAACTCTTAGTTTGATTATTTGTATCAAAATGGGTAAAACTTCATAATAGTTCGATTTCCAACGTTTCCAATGTGAAGTTATGGTTTAAAACAACTATTTCTAGTTACAATAAACTTTGTGAAAGCTTTAATGATTATACTCGGCTTGTTTACTTTCAAAACTCTTAGTTTGATTATTTATGTCAAAATGCGTAAAACTTCATTATAGTTCGATTTTCCATGTTTCAAATGTGAAGTTAAGTCTTAAAACTACGATTTCTATTCAAAATAAGTGTTTGTTGAAAAAATATGTTTATGCTCGGCTTTTAAAATTTTAAAAGTCTTACAATTATGATATTATACAAAATCGTTGAAACTTCATTATCGTCCTATGTCCCACGTTCCCTACGTGAAGTTAAGGCTAATAACAACGATTTCTAGTCGCAATAAGCTTTGTGACATCTTAATGATTATACTCGGCTTGTTTACTTTCAAAACACTTAGTTTGATTATTTATGTCAAAATGGGTAATTCATTATAATTCGATTTCCCACGTTTCCAATGGGAAGTTAAGACTTAAAACAACAATTTCTATTCAAAATAGGCCTATGTAGTTAAAATATGTTTATGCTCGTAGTGTTAAACTTTAAAACCCTTAGAATTATAATTTTATACAAAATCGTTAAACTTCATTATCGACTTATGTCCCACGTTCCTACTACGTGAAGTTAAGGCAGAAAACAACGATGTCTAGTCACAATAAGCTATGTGACTTCTTAATGATTATACTAGGCTTGTTTAATTTCAAAACACTTAGTTTAATTATTTAAATCAAAATGGGTAAAACTTCATTATAGTTCGATTTCCCTCGTTTTCAATGTGAAGTTAAGGCTTAAAACAACTATTTCTAGTCACAATAAGCTTTGTGAATACTTTAATGATTATGCTCATCTTGTTTACTTTCAAAACTCTTAGTTTTATTATTTGTATCAAAATGGGTAAAACTTCTTTATAGTTCGATTTCCAACGTTTCCAATGTGAAGTTAAGGCTTAAAACAACTATTTCTAGCCACAATAAGCTTTGTGAAAGCTTTAATGACTATACTCGGCTTGTTTACTTTCAAAACTCTTAGTTTGATTATTTTTATCAAAATGGGTAAAACTTCATTATAGTTCTATTTCCCATGTTTTCAATGTGAAGTTAAGGCTTAAAACAACTATTTCTAGTCACAATAAGCTTTGTGAAAGCTTTAATGATTATGCTCATCTTGTTCACTTTCAAAACTCTTAGTTTGATTATTTGTATCAAAATGGGTAAAACTTCATAATAGTTCGATTTCCAACGTTTCCAATGTGAAGTTATGGTTTAAAACAACTATTTCTAGTCACAATAAGCTTTGTGAAAGCTTTAATGATTATACTCGGCTTGTTTACTTTCAAAACTCTTAGTTTGATTATTTATGTCAAAATGCGTAAAACTTCATTATAGTTCGATTTTCCATGTTTCAAATGTGAAGTTAAGTCTTAAAACTACGATTTCTATTCAAAATAAGTGTTTGTTGAAAAAATATGTTTATGCTCGGCTTTTAAAATTTTAAAAGTCTTACAATTATGATATTATACAAAATCGTTGAAACTTCATTATCGTCCTATGTCCCACGTTCGCTACGTGAAGTTAAGGCTAATAACAACGATTTCTAGTCGCAATAAGCTTTGTGACATCTTAATGATTATACTCGGCTTGTTTACTTTCAAAACACTTAGTTTGATTATTTATGTCAAAATTGGTAATTCATTATAATTCGATTTCCCACGTTTCCAATGGGAAGTTAAGACTTAAAACAACAATTTCTATTCAAAATAGGCCTATGTAGTTAAAATATGTTTATGCTCGTAGTGTTAAACTTTAAAACCCTTAGAATTATAATTTTATACAAAATCGTTAAAACTTCATTATCGACTTATGTCCCACGTTCCCTACGTGAAGTTAAGGCAGAAAACAACGATGTCTAGTCACAATAAGCTATGTGACTTCTTAATGATTATACTAGGCTTGTTTAATTTCAAAACACTTAGTTTAATTATTTAAATCAAAATGGGTAAAACTTCATTATAGTTCGATTTCCCTCGTTTTCAATGTGAAGTTAAGGCTTAAAACAACTATTTCTAGTCACAATAAGCTTTGTGAATACTTTAATGATTATGCTCATCTTGTTTACTTTCAAAACTCTTAGTTTTATTATTTGTATCAAAATGGGTAAAACTTCTTTATAGTTCGATTTCCAACGTTTCCAATGTGAAGTTAAGGCTTAAAACAACTATTTCTAGCCACAATAAGCTTTGTGAAAGCTTTAATGACTATACTCGGCTTGTTTACTTTCAAAACTCTTAGTTTGATTATTTTTATCAAAATGGGTAAAACTTCATTATAGTTCTATTTCCCATGTTTTCAATGTGAAGTTAAGGCTTAAAACAACTATTTCTAGTCACAATAAGCTTTGTGAAAGCTTTAATGATTATGCTCATCTTGTTCACTTTCAAAACTCTTAGTTTGATTATTTGTATCAAAATGGGTAAAACTTCATAATAGTTCGATTTCCAACGTTTCCAATGTGAAGTTATGGTTTAAAACAACTATTTCTAGTCACAATAAGCTTTGTGAAAGCTTTAATGATTATACTCGGCTTGTTTACTTTCAAAACTCTTAGTTTGATTATTTATGTCAAAATGCGTAAAACTTCATTATAGTTCGATTTCCCATGTTTCAAATGTGAAGTTAAGTCTTAAAACAACGATTTCTATTCAAAATAAGTGTTTGTTGATAAAATATGTTTATGCTCGGCTTTTTAAATTTTAAAAGTCTTACAATTATGATATTATACAAAATCGTTGAAACTTCATTATCGTCCTATGTCCCACGTTCCCTACGTGAAGTTAAGGCTAATAACAACGATTTCTAGTCGCAATAAGCTTTGTGACATCTTAATGATTATACTCGGCTTGTTTACTTTCTAAACACTTAGTTTGATTATTTATGTCAAAATGGGTAAAACTTCATTATAATTCGATTTCCCACGTTTCCAATGGGAAGTTAAGAATTAAAACAACAATTTCTATTCAAAATAGGCCTATGTAGTTAAAATATGTTTATGCTCGTTGTGTTAAACTTTAAAACCCTTAGAATTATAATTTTATACAAAATCGTTAAAACTTCATTATCGACTTATGTCCCACGTTCCCTACGTGAAGTTAATGCAGAAAACAACGATGTCTAGTCACAATAAGCTTTGTGACTTCTTAATGATTATACTAGGCTTGTTTACTTTTGAAACTCTTAGTTTGATTATTTAAATCAAAATGGGTAAAACTTCATTATAGTTCGATTTCCCTCGTTTCCAATGTGAGGTTAAGGCTTAAAACAACGATTTCTATTCAAAATAAGCGTTTCTAGATAAAATATGTTTATGCTCGGCTTGTTAAATTTAAAAACTATTAGAATTATGATTTTATACAAAATCGTTAAAACCACATTATCGTCCTTTGTCCAACGTTCCCTACGTGAAGTTAAGGCTGAAAACAACGATTTCTAGTCACAATAAGCTTTGTGACATCTTAATGATTATCCTCGGCTTGTTTACTTTCAAAATTCTTAGTTTGATTATTTTAGTCAAAATTGGTAAAACTTCATTATAGTTCGATTTCCAACGTTCCCAATGTGATGTTAAGGTTTAAAACAACAATTTCTATTCAAAATAAGCATTTGTAGATAAAATATGTTTATGCTCGACTTGTTCAATTTTAAAACTCTTATAATTATGATTTTATATAGAATCGTTGAAACTTCATTATCGACTTATTTCCCAAGTTCCCTACGGGAAGTTAATGCTGAAAACAACGATATCTAGTCACAATAAGCTTTGTGACATCTTAATGATTATGCTCGGCTTGTTTACTTTCAAAACACTTAGTTTGATTATTTGTATCAAAATGGGTAAAACTTCATTATAATTCGATTTTCAACATTCCCAATGTGAAGTTAAGGCGTAAAACAACGATTTCTATTCAAAATAAGCGTTTGTAGATAAAATATGTTTATGCTCGTCTTGTTAAATTTTAAAACTCTTAGAATTATGATTTTATACAAAATCGTTAAAACTTCATTATCCTCCTATGTCCCACGTTCCCTAGGTGAAGTTAAGACTGAAAACAACGATTTCTAGTCACAATAAGCTTTCGAACATCTTAATGACTATACTAGGCTTGTTTAATTTCAAAACTCTTAGTTTGATTATTTGTATCAAAATGGGTAAAACGTCATTATAGTTCGATTTCCAAAGTTTCCAATGTGAAGTTAAGTCTTAAAACAACTATTTCTAGTCACAATAAGCTTTGTGAAAGCTTTAATGATTATACTCGGCTTGTTTACTTTCAAAACTCCTAGTTTGATTATTTATGTCAAAATAGGTAAAACTTAATTATAGTTCGATTTCCCGAGTTTCAAATGTGAAGTTAAGTCTTAAAACAACGATTTCTATAAAAGAAAAGCGTTTGTAGATAGAATATGTTTATGCTTGTCTTGTTAAATTTTAAAACTATTAGAATTTTGATTTTATAGAAAATCGTTAAAACTTCATTATCATCCTATGTCCCACGTTCCATATGTGAAGTTAAGGCTGAAAACAACTATTTCTAGTCACAATAAGCTTTCTGACATCTTAATGACTATACTCGGCTTGTTTACTTTTAAAACTCTTAGTTTGATTATTTGTATCAAAATGGGTAAAACTTCATTATAGTTCGATTTCCAACGTTTCCAATGTGAAGTTAAGTCTTAAAACAACTATTTCTAGTCATAATATGCTTGGTGAAAGCTTTAGTGATTATACTCGGCTTGTTTACTTTCAAAACTCTTAGTTTGATTATTTATGTCAAAATAGGTAAAACATAATTATAGTTCGATTTCCAATGTTCCCAATGTGAAGTTAAGGATTAGAACAACGGTTTCTATTCAAAATAAGCGTTTGTAGAAAAAATATGTTTACGCTCGTCTTGTAAAATTTTAAAACTCTTAGAATTTTGATTTTATACAAAATCGTTAAAACTTCATTATCATCCTATGTCCCACGTTCTCTACGTGAAGTTAAAGCTGAAAACAACGATTTCTAGTCACAATAAGCTTTCTGACATCTTAAGGACTATACTCGGCTTGTTTACTTTCAAAACTCTTAGTTTGATTATTTGTATCAAAATGTGTAAAACTACATTATAGTTCAATTTCTCACGTTTCCAATGGGAAGTTAAGGCTTAAAACAACAATTACTATTCAAAATAAGCGTTTGTAGATAAAATATGTTTACGCTCAGCTTTTTAAATTTTAAAACGCTTAAAATTAAGATATTATACAAAATCGTTGAAACTTCATTATTGACCTATTTCCCACGTTCCCTACGTGAAGTTAAGGCTGAAAACAATGATTTCTAGTCACATTAAGCTTTGTGACATCTTAATGATTATACTCGGCTTGTTTACTTTCAAAACTCTTAGTTTGATTATTTATGTCAAAATGGGTAAAACTTCATTATAGTTCAATTTCCCACGTTTCCAATGGGAAGTTAAGGCTTAAAACAACAATTACTATTCAAAATAAGCGTTTGTAGATAAAATATGTTTATGCTCGTCTTGTTAAATTTTAAAACTCTGAGAATTATAATTTTATACAAAATCGTTCAAACTTCATTATCGTCCTATGTCCCACGTTCCCGACGTAAAGTTAAGGCTAATAACAACGATTTTTAATCACAATAAGCTTTGTTACATCTTAATGATTATACTCGGCTTGTTTACTTTCAAAACTCTTAGTTTCATTATTTATGTCAAAATGGGTAAAACTTCATTATAGTTCGATTTCCCATGTTTCCAATGCGAAGTTAAGGCTTAAAACAACAATTTCTATTCAAAATAAGCGTTTGTAGTTAAAATATGTTTATGCTCGTAGTGTTAAATTTTAAAACTCTTAGAATTATAATTTTATACAAAATCATTAAAACTTCATTATCGTCTTATGTCCCACGTTCCCTACGTGACGTTAAGGCAGAAAACAACGATTTCTTGTCACAATAAGCTTTGTGACTTCTTAATGATTATACTCGGCTTGCTTACTTTCAAAACTCTTAGTTTGATTATTTTAGTCAAAATTGGTAACACTTCATTATTGTTCGATTTCCCACGTTTTCAATGTGAAATTAAGGCTTAAAATAACTATTTCTAGTCACAATAAGCTTTGCGAAAGCTTTAATGATTAAACTTGGCTTGTTTACTTTGAAAACTCTTAGTTTGATTATTTGAATCAAAATGGGTAAAACTTCATTATAGTTCGATTTCCAACGTTTCCAATGTGAAGTTAAGGTTTAAAACAATGATTTCTATTCAAAATAAGCGTTTATAGATAACATATGTTTTTGCTCGGCTTGTTCAATTTTAAAACTCTTATAATTATGATTTTATACAGAATCGTTGAAACTTCATTATCGACCTATTTCCCACGGTCCCTACGGGAAGTTAATGCTAAAACAACGATATCTAGTCACAATAAGCTTTGTGACATCTTAATGATTATACTCGGCCTGTTTACTTTCAAAACTTTTAGTTTGATTATTTGTATCAAAATGGGTCAAACTTCATTATAATTCGATTTCCAACGTTCCCAATGTGAAGTTAAGGCTTAAAACAACGATTTCTATTCAAAATAAGCATTTGAAGATAAAATATTTTTATGCTCGTCTTGTTAAAATTTAAAACTCTTAGAATTATGATTTTATACAAAATCGTTTAAACTTCATTATCATCCTATGTCCCACGTTCCCTACGTGAAGTCTAGGCTGAAAACAACGATTTCTATTTACAATAAGCTTTCCGACATCTTAATGACTATACTCGGCTTGTTTACTTTCAAAACACTTAGTTTGATTATTTGTATCAAAATTGGTAAAACTTCATTATAGTTCGATTTCCAACGTTTCCAATGTGAAGTTAAGGCTTAAAACAACTATTTCTAGTCACAATAAACTTTGTGAAAGCTTTAATGATTATACACGGCTTGTTTACTATCAAAACTCTTAGTTTGATTATTTATGTCAAAATGGGTAAAACTTCATTAAAAGAACGATTTCTATTAAAAATAAGCGTTTGTAGATAAAATATGTTTATGCTCGTCTTGTTAAATTTAAAAACTATTAGAATTATGATTTTATACAAAATCGTTAAAACTTTATTGCAGTCCTATGTCCCACGTTCCCTACTTGAAGTTAAGGCTGAAAACAACGATTTCTAGTTACAATAAGCTTTGTGACATATTAATGATTATACTCGGCTTGATTACTTTCAAAACTCTTAGTTTGATTATTTGTATCAAAATGTGTAAAACTTCATTATAGTTCGATTTCCAACGTTTCCAATGTGAGATTAAGGCTTAAAACAACGATTTCTATTCAAAATAAGCGTTTGTAGATAAAATATTTTTATGCTCGTCTTGTTAAATTTTAAAACTATTAGAATTTTGATTTTATACAAAATCGTTAAAACTTCATTATCATCCTATGTCCCACGTTCTCTACGTGAAGTTAAGGCTGAAAACAACGATTTCTAGTCACAATAAGCTTTCTGACATCTTAATGACTATACTCGGCTTGTTTACTTTCAAAACTTTTAGTGTGATTATTTGTATCAAAATGGGTAAAACTTCATTATAATTCAATTTCCAACGTTCCCAATGTGAAGTTAAGGCTTAAAACAACGATTTCTATTCAAAATAAGCGTTTGTAAATAAAATATGTTTATGCTCGTCTTGTTAAATTTTAAAACTCTTAGAATTATGATTTTATACAAAATTGTTAAAACTTTATTATCATCCTATGTCCCACGTTCCCTACGTGAAGTTAAGGCTGAAAACAACGATTTCTAGTCACAATAAGCTTTCTGACATCTTAATGACTATACTCGGCTTATTTACTTTCAAAACTTGCAGTTTGATTATTTGTATCAAAATGGTAAAACTTCATTATAGTTCGATTTCCAACGTTTCCAATGTGAAGTTAAGGCTTAAACTTCGTGAAAGCTTTAATGATTATACTCGACTTGTTTACTATCAAAACTCTTAGTTTGATTATTTATGTCAAAATGGGTAAAACTTCATTATAGTTTGATTTCCCACGTTTGATTTCTATTTAAAATAAGCGTTTCTAGATAAAATATGTTTATGCTCGTCTTGTTAAATTTAAAAAATATTAAAATTATGATTTTATACAAAATCGTTAAAACTTTATTATCGTTCTGTGTCCTAGGTTCCCTACGTGAAGTTAAGGCTGAAAACAACGATTTCTAGTCACAATAAACTTTGTGACATATTAATGATTATACTCGGCTTGTTTACTTTCAAAACTCTTAGTTTGATTATTTTAGTCAAAATTGGTAAAACTTCATTATAGTTCGATTTCCCACGTTTTCAATGTGAAATTAAGGTTTAAAACAACTATTTCTAGTTACAATAAGCTTTGTGAAAGCTTTAATGATTAAACTCGGCTTGTTTACTTTGAAAACTCTTAGTTTGATTATTTGTATCAAAATGGGTAAAACTTCATTATAGTTCGATTTCCAACGTTTCCAATGTGAAGTTAAGGTTTAAAACAATGATTTCTATTCAAAATAAGCGTTTGTAGATAAAATATATTTATGCTCGGCTTGTTCAATTTTAAAACTCTTATAATTATGATTTTATACAGAATCGTTGAAACTTCATTATCGACCTATTTCCTATGGGAAGTTAATGCTGAAAACAACGATATCTAGTCACAATAAGCTTTGTGACATCTTAATGATTATACTCGGCCTGTTTACTTTCAAAACTCTAAGTTTGATTATTTGTATCAAAATGGGTAAAACTTCATTATAATTCGATTTCCAACGTTCCCATTGTGAAGTTAAGGCTTAAAACAACGATTTCTATTCAAATTAAGCATTTGTAGATAAAATATATTTATGCTCGTCTTGTTAAATTTTAAAACTCTTAGAATTATGAATTTATACAAAATCATTAAAACTTCATTATCATCCTACGTGAAGTTATGGCTGAAAACAACAATTTCTAGCCATAATAAGCTTTCTGACATCTTAATGACTATACTCGGCTTGTTTACATTCAAAACTCTTATTTTGATTATTTGTATCAAAATGCGTAAAACTTCATTATAGTTCGATTTCCAACGTTTCCAATGTGAGGTTAAGGCTTAAAACAACCGATTCTATTCAAAATAAACGTTTGTAGATAAAATATGTTTACGCTCGGCTTTTTAATTTTAAAACTCCTTCAATTATGATATTATACAAAATCGTTGAAACTTCATTATCGACCTATTTCCCACGTTCCCTACGTGAAGTTAAGGCTGAAAACAATGATTTCTAGTCACAATAAGCTTTAAGACATCTTAATGATTATACTCGACTTGTTTACTTTCAAAACTCTTAGTTTGATTATTTATGTCAAAATGGGTAAAACCTCATTATAATTCGATTTCCAACGTTCCCAATGTGAAGTTAAAGCTTAAAACAACGATTTCTATTCAAAATAAGCGTTTGTAAATAAAATATATTTATGCCCGTCTTGTTAAATTTTAAAACTCTTAGAATTATGATTTTATACAAAATTGTTAAAACTTCATTATCATCCTATGTCCCACGTTCCCCACGTGAAGTTAAGGCTGAAAACAACGATTTCTAGTCACAATAAGCTTTCTGACATCCTAATGACTATACTCGGCTTGTTTACTTTCAAACCTCTTAGTTTGATTATTTGTATCAAAATGGGTAAAACTTCATAATAGTTCGATTTCCCACATTTCCAATGGGAAGTTAAGGCTTAAAACAACAATTTCTATTCAAAATAAGCGTTTGTAGTTAAAATATGTTTATGCTAGTAGTGTTAAGTTTTAAAACTCTTAGAATTAAAATTTTAAACAAAATCGTTAAAACTTCATTATCGTCTCATGTCCCACGTTCCCTACGTGAAGTTAAGGCTGAAAACAACGATTTCTAGTCAGAATAAGCTTTGTGACTTCTTAATGATTATACTCGGCTTGTTTACTTTCAAAACTCTTAGTTTGATTATTTATGTCAAAATGGGTAAAACTTCATTATAGTTCGATTTCCCCCGTTTTAAATGTGAAGTTAAGGCTTAAAACAACTATTTGTAGTCACAATAAGCTTTGTGAAAGCTTTAATGATTATGCTCATCTTGTTTACTTTCAAAACTCTTAGTTTGATTATTTGTATCAAAATGGGAAAAACTTCATTATAGTTCGCTTTCCAACGTTTCCAACGTGAAGTTCAAGCTTAAAACAACTATTTCTAGTGACAATAAGCTTTGTGAAAGCTTTAATGATTATATTCGGCTTGTTTACTTTCAAAACTCTTAGTTTGATTATTTATGTCAAAATGGGTCAAACATCATCATAGTTCAATTTCCCACGTTTCAAATGTGAAGTTGAGTCCTAAAACAACGATTTCTATTAAAAATAAGCGTTTGTAGATAAAATATGTTTATGCTCGTCGTGTTAAATTTAAGAAATATTAGAATTATGATTTTATGAAAAATCGTTAAAACTTCATTATCGTCCTATGTCCCACGTTCGCTGCGTGAAGTTAAGGCTGAAAACAACGATTTCTAGTCACAATAAGTTTTGTGACATCTTAATGATTATACTCGGCTTGTTTACATTCAAAACTCTCAGTTTGATTATTTTATTCAAAATTAGTAAAACTTCATTATAGTTCGATTTCCCACGTTTTCGATGTGAAATAAGGCTTAAAACAACTATTTCTAGTCACAATAAGCTTAGTGAAAGCTTTAATAATTATATTCGGCTTGTTTACTTTCAAAACTCTTAGCTTGATTATTTGTATCAAAATGGTAAAACTTCATTATAGTTCGATTTCCAACGTTTCCAATTTGAAGTTAAGGCTTAAAACAACTATTTCTAGTTACAATAAGCTTTGTGAAAGCTTTAATGATTAATCTCGGCTTGTTTACTTTGAAAACTCTTAGTTTGATTATTTGTATCAAAATAGGTAATACTTCATTATAATTCAATTTCCAACGTTCCCAATGTAAAGTTAGGGCTTAAAACAACGATTTCTATTCAAAATAAGCGTTTGTAGATAAAATATTTTTAGGCTCGTCTTGTTAAATTTTAAAACTCTTAGAATTTTGATTTTATACAAAATCGTTAAAACTTCATTATCATCCTATGCCCCACGTTCCCTACATGAAGTTAAGTCTAAAAGCAACTATTTCTAGTCACAATAAGCTTTCTGACATCTTAATGACTATACTCGGCTTGTTTACTTTCAAAACTCTTAGTTTGATTATTTGTATCAAAATGTGTAAAACTTCATTATAGTTCGATTTCCAACATTTCCAAGGTGAGGTTAAGGCTTAAAACAACGATTTCTATTCAAAATAAGCGTTTGTTGATAAAATATGTTTACGCTCAGCTTTTTAAATTTTGAAACTCTTACAATTATGATATTATACAAAATCGTTGAAACTTCATTATCGGCATATTTCCCACGTTCCATACGTGAAGTTAAGGCTGAAAAAATTGATTTCTAGTCACAATAAGCTTTGTGATATCTTAATGATTAAACTCGGCTTGTTTACTTTCAAAACACTTAGTTTGATTATTTGTATCAAAATGGATAAAACTTCATTATAATTCGATTTCCAACGTTCCCAATGTGAAGTTAAGGCTTAAAACAACGATTTCTATTCAAAATAAGCGTTTGTAGATAAAATATTTTTTATGCTCGTCTTGTTAAATTTTAAAACTCTTAGAATTTTGATTTTATACAAAATCGTTAAAACTTTATTATCATCCTATGTCCCACGTTCCCTACGTGAAGTTAAGGCTGAAAAAAACGATTTCTAGTCACAATAAGCTTTCTGACATCTTAATGACTATACTCGGCTTGTTTACTTTCAAAACTCTTAGTTTGATTATTTGTATCAAAATGTGTAAAACTTCATTATAGTTCGATTTTCAACGTTTCAAATGTGAGGTTAAGGCTTAAAACAACGATTTCTATTCAAAATAAGCGTTTGTAGATAAAATATGTTTATTCTCGGCTTGTTAAATTTTAAAACTCTTAGAATTATGATTTTATACAAAATTGTTAAAACTTCATTATCCTCCTATGTCCCACGTTCCCTACGTGAAGTTAAGGCTGAAAACAACAATTTTAGTCACAATAAGCTTTCTGACATCTTAATGACTATACTAGGCTTGTTTACTTTCAAAACTCTTAGTTTGATTATTTGTATCAAAATGGGTAAAACGTCATTATAGTTCGATTTCCAACGTTTCCAATGTGAAGTTAAGTCTTAAAACAACTATTTCTAGTCACAATAAGCTTTGTGAAAGCTTTAATGATTATACTCGGCTTGTTTACTTTCAAAACTCTTAGTTTGATTATTTATGTCGAAATGGGTAAAACTTCATTATAGTTCGATTTCCCACGTTTTCAATGTGAAGTTAAGGCTTAAAACAACTATTTCTAGTCACAATAAGCTTTGTGAAAGCTTTAATGATTATACTCAGCTTGTTTACTTTCAAAACTCCTAGTTTGATTATTTATGTCAAAATGGGAAAAACTTCATTATAGTTCGATTTCCCACGTTTTCAACGTGAAGTTAAGGCTTAAAACAACTATTTCTAGTCACAATAAGCTTTGTTAAAGCTTTAATGATTATGCTCATCTTGTTTACTTTCAAAACTCTTAGTTTGATTATTTGTATCAAAATGGGTAAGACTTCATTATAGTTAGATTTCCAACCTTTCCAATGTGAAGTTAAGGCTTAAAACAACTATTTGTAGTCACAATATGCTTTGTGAAAGCTTTAATGATTATACTCTGCTTGTTTACTTTCAAAACTCCTAGTTTGATTATTTATGTCAAAATAGGTAAAACATAATTATAGTTCGATTTCCAACGTTCCCAATGTGAAGTTAAGGCTTAAAACAACGATTTCTATTGAAAATAAGCGTTTGTAGATAAAATATGTTTATGCTCGTCTTGTTAAATTTTAAAACTTTTAGAATTTTTATTTTATACAAAATCGTTAAAACTTCATTATCATCCTCTGTCCCACGTTCCCTACGTGAAGTTAAAGCTGAAAACAACTATTTCTAGTCACAATAAGCTTTCTGACATCTTAATGACTATACTCGGCTTGTTTACTTTAAAAACCCTTAGTTTGATTATTTGTATCAAAATGTGTAAAACTTTATTACAATTCGATTTCCAACGTTTCCAATGTGAGGTTAAGGCTTAAAACAACGATTTCTATTCAAAATAAGCGTTTGTAGAAAAAATATGTCTACGCTCGGATTTTAAATTTTAAAACTCTTACAATTATGATATTATACAAAATCGTTGAAACTTCATTATCGACCTATTTTCCACGTTCCCTACGTGAAGTTAAGGCTGAAAACAATGATTTCTAATCACAATAAGCTTTGTGACATCTTAATGATTATACTCGGCTTGTTTACTATCAAAACTCTTAGTTTGATTATTTGTATCAAAATGGGTAAAACTTTACTATAATTCGATTTCCAACGTTTCCAATGTGAAGTTAAGGCTTAAAACAACGATTTCTATTCAAAATAAGCGTTTGTAGAAAAAATATGTTTACGCTCGGCTTTTTAAATTTTAAAACACTTACAATTATGATATTATACAAAATCGTTGAAACTTCATTATCGACCTATTTCCCACGTTCCCTACGTGAAGTTAAGGCTGAAAACAATGATTTCTAGTCACAATAAGCTTTGTGACATCTTAATGATTATACTCGGCTTGTTTACTATCAAAACTCTTAGTTTGATTATGTGTATCAAAATGGGTAAAACTTCATTATAATTCAATTTCCAACGTTCCCAATGTAAAGTTAAGGCTTAAAACAACGATTTCTATTCAAAATAAGCGTTTGTAGATAAAATATTTTTATGCTCGTCTTGTTAAATTTTAAAACTCTTAGAATTTTGATTTTATACAAAATCGTTAAAACTTCATCATCATCCTATGTCCCACGTTCTCTACGTGAATTTAAAGCTGAAAACAACGATTTCTAGTCACAATAAGCTTTCTGACATCTTAATGACTATACTTGGCTTTTTTACTTTCAAAACTCTTAGATTGATTGTTTATATCAAAATGTGTAAAACTTCATTATAGTTCGATTTCCAACGTTTCCAATGTGAGGTTAAGGCTTAAAACAACGATTTCTATTCAAAATAAGCGTTTGTAGATAAAATATGTTTACGTTCGGCTTTTTAAATTTTAAAACTCTTACAATTATGATATTATACAAAATCGTTGAAACTCCATTATCGATCTATTTCCCAAGTTCCCTACGTGAAGTTAAGGCTGAAAACAATGATTTCTAGTCACAATAAGCTTTGTGACATCTTAATGATTATACTCGGCTTGTTTACTTTCAAAACTCTTAGTTTAATTATTTGTATCAAAATGGGTAAAACTTCATTATAATTCAATTTCCAACGTTCCCAATGTAAAGTTAAGGCTTAAAACTACGATTTCTATTCAAAATAAGCGTTTGTAGGTAAAATATTTTTATGCTCGTCTTGTTAAATTTTAAAACTCTTAGAATTTTGATTTTATACAAAATCGTTAAAACTTCATCATCATCCTATGTCCCACGTTCTCTACGTGAAGTTAAAGCTGAAAACAACGATTTCTACTCACAATAAGCTTTCTGACATCTTAATGACTATACTCGGCTTGTTTACTTTCAAAACTCTTAGTTTGATTATTTATGTCAAAATGGATAAAACTTCATTATAGTTCAATTTCCCACGTTTCCAATGTGAAGTTAAGGCTTAAAACAACAATTACTATTCAAAATAAGCATTTGTAGATACAATATGTTTATGCTCATTTTGTTAAATTTTAAAACTCTGAGAATTATAATTTTATACAAAATCATTAAAACTTCATTATCGTCCTATGTCCCACGTTCCCGACGTGAAGTTAAGGCTAATAGCAACGATTTTTAGTCACAATATGCTTTGTGACATCTTAATGATTATACTCGGCTTGTTTACTTTCAAAACTCTTAGTTTGATTATTTATGTCAAAATTGGTAACACTTCATTATAGTTCGATTTCCCACGTTTTCAATGTGAAATTAAGGCTTAAAACAACTATTTCTTGTCACAATAAGCTTTGTGAAAGCTTTAATGATTAAACTCGACTTGTTTACTTTGAAAACTCTTAGTTTGATTATTTGTATCAAAATGGGTAAAACTTCATTATAGTTCGATTTCCAACGTTTCCAACGTGAAGTTAAGGTTTAAAACAATGATTTCTATTCAAAATAAGCGTTTGTAGAGAAAATATGTTTTTGCTCGGCTTGTTCAATTTTAAAACTCTTATAATTATGATTTTATACAGAATCGTTGAAACTTCATTATCGACCTATTTCCCACAGTCCCTACGGGAAGTTAATGCTAAAACAATAATATCTAGTCATAATAAGCTTTGTGACATCTTAATGATTATACTCGGCATGTTTACTTTCAAAACTCTTAGTTTGATTATTTGTATCAAAATGGGTAAAACTTCGTTATAATTCAATTTTCAACGTTCCCAACGTGAAGTTAAGGCTTAAAACAACGATTTCTATACAAAATTAGCGTTTGTAAATAAAATATGTTTATGCTCGTCTTGTTAAATTTTAAAACTCCTAGAATTATGATTTTATACAAAATCGTTAAAACTTCATTATCATTTTATGTCCCACGTTCCCTACGTGAAGTTAAGGCTAAAAACAACGATTTCTAGTCACAATAAGCTTTCTGACATCTTAATGACTATACTCGGCTTGTTTACTTTCAAAAGTCTTAGTTTGATTATTTGTATCAAAATGGGTAAAACTTCACTATAGTTTGATTTCCAACGTTTCCAATGTGAAGTTAATGCTTAAAACAACTATTTCTAGTCACAATAAACTTTGTGAAAGCTTTAATGATTATACTCGGCTTGTTTACTATCAAAACTCTTAGTTTGATTATTTATGTCAAAATGGGTAAAAATTCATTATAGTTCGATTTCCCACATTTCAAATGTGAAGTTAAGTCTTAAAACAACGATTTCTATTAAAAATAAGCGTTTTTAGATAAAATATGTTTATGCTCGTCTTGTTAAATTTAAAAACTATTAGAATTATGATTTTATACAAAATCATTAAAACTTTATTATCGTCCTATGTCCCACGTTCCCTACGTGAAGTTAAGACTGAAAACAACGATTTCTAGTCACAATAAGCTTTGTGACATATTAATGATTATACTCGGCTTGTTTACGTTCAAATCTCTTAGTTTGATTATTTTAGTCAAAATTGGTAAAACTTCATTATAGTTCGATTTCCCACATTTTCAATGTGAAATTAAGGCTTAAAACAACTATTTCTTGTCACAATAAGCTTTGTGAAAGCTTTAATGATTAAACTCGGCTTGTTTACTTTGAAAACTCTTAGTTTGATTATTTGTATCAAAATGGGTAAAACTTCATTACAGTTCAATTTTCAACGTTCCCAATGTAAAGTTAAGGCTTAAAACAACGATTTCTATTCAAAATAAGCGTTTATAGATAAAATATGTTTACGCTCGGCTTTTTAAATTTAAAACTCTTACAATTATGATATTATACAAAATCGTTGAAACTTCATTATCGCCCTATTTCCCACGTTCCCTACTTGAAGTTAAGGCTGAAAACAATGATTTTTAGTCACAATTAGCTTTGTGACATCTTAATGATTATACTCAGCTTGTTTACTTTCAAAACTCTTAGTTGATTATTTATGTCAAAATGGGTAAAAATTCATTATAATTAGATTTCCAACGTTCCCAATGTGAAGTTAAAGCTCAAAAAGACGATTTATATTCAAAATAAGCGTTTTTAAGTAAAATATGTTTATGCTCGTCTTGTTAAATTTTAAAACTCTTAGAATTATTATTTTATACAAAATTGTTAAAACATCATTATCATCCTATGTCCCACGTTCCCTACGTGAAGTTAAGGCTGAAAACAACGATTTCTAGTCACAATAAGCTTTCTGACGTCTTAATGACTGTACTCGGCTTGTTTACTTTCAAAACTCTTAGTTTAATTATTTGTATCAAAATGGGTAAAACTTCATTATGGTTCGATTTCCAACGTTTCCAATGTGAAGTTAAGGTTTAAAACAATGATTTCTATTCAAAATAAGCGTTTGTAGATAAAATATGTTTATGCTCGGCTTGTTCAATTTTAAAACTCTTATAATTATGATTTTATACAGAATCGTTGAAACTTCATTATCGACCTATTTCCCACGGTCCCTACGGGAAGTTAATGTTGAAAACAACGATATCTAGTCACAATAAGCTTTGTGACATCTTAATGATTATACTCGGCTTGTTTACTTTCAAAACTCTTAGTTTGATTATTTATGTCAAAATGGGTAAAACTTCATTATAATTCGATTTCCAACGTTCCCAATGTGAAGTTAAGGCTTAAAACAACAATTTCTATTCAAAATATGCGTTTGTAAATAAAATATGTTTATGCTCGTCTTGTTAAATTTTAAAACTCTTAAAATTTTGATTCTATACAAAATCGTTAAAACTTCATTATCGTCTTATGTCCCACGTTCCCTACGTGAAGTTAAGGCAGAAAACAACGATTTGAAGTCACAATAAGCTTTGTAACTTCTTAAAAATTATACTCGGCTTGTTTACTTTCAAAACTCTTAGTTTGATTATTTATGTCAAAATGGGTAAAACTTCATTATTGTTCGATTTCCAACGTTTCCAATGTGAAGTTAAGGCTTAAAACAACTATTTCTAGTCACAATAAGCTTTGTGAAAGCTTTAATGATTAATCTCGGCTTGTTTACTTTGAAAACTCTTAGTTTGATTATTTGTATCAAAATGGGTAAAACTTCATTATAGTTCGATTTCCGACGTTTCCAATGTGAAGTTAAGGTTTAAAACAACGATTTCTATTAAAATAAGCGTTTGTAGATAAAATATGTTTATGCTCGGATTGTTCAATTTTAAAACTCTTATAATTATGATTTTTGTAACAACCCAAAATTTCTAACTGACTTGTGTTGCACTTTTCAGAAATTATGACCTGGCTACATGAATACTGGACAGTATTTCGAACTTTGGGAGTCGACACCGAAGTGATTTTATGATTTTTTTGATTGTGTGTATTAGTATTGTAGTATTTTACGGGTTTCGAGCCGTTCGGGCAGTATTTAATTTAGTGAGGTTTCGATTAGTTAAACGGGGGAGAAAAACAAGTAAAAAAGACAAAATAAATGAATTTTTAATTAATTTAATTAATTAGTTGGCGAGACAAGGCGATACTACGCGAATTACGAGAGTCGGAACAAGGAAAAATGGACCAAGGAATGTCGTTTGAACGCAGATGTTTGTTAATTACGCAACATATGGTCTATGGAATTGGAATTGTTAAATTGACACAGTTCAATGGTGAGGAACCATGAAATTGACCTCGAGATGTGGGTGTGTTGAGGTGGAGAGTCATGCAAGTGACAACTCACATACACTTTAATGTGTAATAAAGAGAAATAAATAGAATGGTTACACACTTTAATGTGTAATAAAGAGAAATAAATGGAATGGTTACACACTTTAATGTGTAATAAAGAGAAATAAATAGAAAAGTAAAAAGACCCATAAGGGCAATGGCTTAAAAATGGTGTAGGAAGTAAGTTGGGGGTAAAAAGGTCATTTGACCATATAAATATAACAACAAACAAAACCCTACACTATTCACCTTCTTTTTCACACACCACCGCCCCCCACCCTTCTCCTCCTCCTTTTCGGATCTCTCCCTCACTCTCGGCCTCTCTATCTTTCTCTCTCGGCCACGCGATCTCTCTCTCTCTCTCTCTCTCTCTCGGATCTCTCTCTTCTCGGCCTCACATTTCCCCTCCTATTCTCGGCTTCACGTCACCGCCGCCACCTCCCTCGCCGTTGGAGACTCCACGTCCCACCCTAGGTAGTCGAGAATGCACGAGGAACGTATTAGAGTCTCGGAGTGAATACCGGGTTGCGAATAGTTCAGGTAAGTACATTTGCCTTAAAAAGCATTTGTACGTTTGTAAGCCAGTAAGAAAATGTCATGTGATTCATTATCATTTATTTAGTCTTGTTATACTCTATTATTGGTATTCCATTCCATTTCTTGTTGTGTATTTCTCGGCGTAAGTGTTTCGTCTCAAAAGTACTAGGACCTGCACTAGAGGGATAAAACGTGGGCACTCGTGGCCACGAGTGTGTGACCACCCTTAGTGACTGTGTGACACCAAGTACTGGGTGGATGGGTTTGAGTCCCTTTCCAGTCATAGCTGTGCTTTCGCTTGTGTTGATGCCCGGGAAGATCTCGCGAGGTCTTCGTCGTTATGCTATGGTTTAGACCACTTATGAGCCTATTTTGATTCCTTGGAACACACTTGATTTTCGATTGATATCTATTAGTCTGTTTATCATGCATCTTGCCTATTTAATTTCCAGTCTTTTTTATTACCGCATGATATTTAGACTACTTTACTTGTATTATCATGAATTACTGTTGTTTTCTGCTGGCATTACATTCGATTTTATTCAGTTACTCACCATCTAGTTCGTGATGGTGGGTGCAGATAGGGCAGAGAGCAGCAAGGGCAAGGGACTTTGCCTAGGTGATCTATTGTGAGGATTAGCGGCTGGATTTAGAGACTATTTTATAGGTTTTTGTTATGTTTTGCTTTTATGTATATCGTTTTATATATATATGCTTTGGGATATTAGAACTTGGTATTTTGATGAGATTGGTATCATGTAACTTTGCATTTCGTGTTGTACATGAATACCCGGGGTTTTCCACATTTATAGAATTCCTTTACTTCCTTTGATTGAGTTATTTCCCTTTGTTTTAATTGTTTAGTCTTCCGTTGTTTACTATTGCAATAACTCTTTCATAAATTACTAAATTTATTAAGTTGAAGGCTGACTAGGCTCGTCAGGTTGCCGAGTGATGACTCGGGGCTTGTACGGGTCTAGGCCGGGCGTACCCAATTGCATAGGGAAATTGGGGCCGTCACAGTTGGTATCAGAGCTTAGGCTTCATAATCTTAAGGACAGTGTATAGAGTTGTCTAAAAAAAATTTATGATACCAACATCACAGTTGGTATCAGAGCCTAGGTTTGAGGAGCCTAGGGATGAGGTGTCAGTTATTCTTTAACTTGATACCAACGTCACAGTTGGTATCAAAGCTTAAGGTTATAACGACCTGACTCTCAAGTTAAAACACAAACCATTAAGACAACGGAAGTTAGGAATGGTTGAACTTAGAGTGGAAACCCTGTAATCCTTTTAAAAAACTTAGATGGGGGAGTTAGGGATGAGTCGGATTTAACTTTGTACATATTATGATTGTTGTGTGTATTATATCGTATCGGTAGTTATCCATTGATCCGAGAAAGTCGTTTTCTTGTTCAAACGATGATTGCGGATTAGCCAGGTCCGAGCGACGATATCGGCATGATTTTGTCACGATGCCTTAAGGAGATACATACATTATCTCAGAGAGCTGCGACGCAGGACCAGATATTTGATGAGTTAGTGCGGTCACTGAGGACACCCGTACAGGCTACTATGACGCCATCTACCCCTACTACGTTGCTTCCTACGAATACTACTCGGGGAGTCGAGATTCCGATTGCTGCAACGTTCGCGACTCCGATTTCATTAGCGGTGATACCTGAGGGAGTTGTTTCGTCAGTTGCACAAACTGAGGCTGAAACACCGCCGATAGCACAAGCAAAGGAGATACCTACTACATTAGCTACACCGGCGGCCAGTGCTGAGACTACTTCAGTAATGACTCCATCAAAGAGTGTGGGAGCCACTACCAAGGCTAGGTAGTGGAGAGAGTTCAAGAGGCACGACCCGTTGAAGTTCTATGGTGGTACCAACATTAGAGCGGCAGCGCTATTCTTGAAGAATCACGAGAAGGTTCACACCATCATCGCTATTGATGAACGCATGAAGGCGACGATCTCTTCGTCAATGTTGCAGGGGGAGGCGGACGATTGGTAGACGATAATTGTTGCTACCCGAGGCATCCCGAGCGATTGGGTTGACTTCAAGACCCAGTTTAGTTAGAAGTACTTACCACCGACTGTCCTTCGAGCGAAAAGGAACGAATTCATTGCGTTGAGGCAGAGCGCATGCGAGTCCGTGATGGAGTTTAAGATTCAATGTTTCTTTTGGTACGAACTGATTTGGTGCATTTCATGTTCGGTTTATAATACGAGAAGACGAAATTAAGACCCTTGTAGGTAGTGTATGTAGTAGAACGAAACAGGATGTCGATGCTACTAAGATATTGAATCGCGTACGAGTATTTGTTACCCAAGGTTAGATTTTAGGATGCGTGTCTAGAGCAAACGATGATGCAATTGATTTCGAGAAGATTTAAGCCGTGAGATCGCTTATGTATTCAAATATCTGAAAGTTTGCGAGAAGAACTGACCAACCCATGACCTGGAATGAGCTACGATAATGTTCGCGCTGATGATATGAGAACGTCACTGGTACGATGCTCGTTCGAGTTACGTAATGACCCTGAGAACTTGAAGCATCTATTCATTCAGAGGGAGCTGAACCTGACACAAAAGCCTTGGCCTAAGTTCGTGAAGGATTACAACTTTTCGTTTTGCGTAGCATCCGAGGAAGACCAACGTGGTTGCTGATGAGTTGCGCTGCAAAAGGATTGGATGCGGAGGTAGTCGTACGTTAAAGAACCTACGAGCGTGGTTTACGTGAGGCAGTCAAGTTGATGAGTTCAGCGGATGTGCTGATGACTACCATGACCTATATACGTGGTCAAACGATGTTGTAGACCGTCTCATTTGGCATTGTGCACGAGGGACAGCAAGGCGATGCATCATACCAACGGTGTAGTGAGATTGTGGATAGTTCAGATTGCCCAGACGAGTCGGTCGACAGACTCATGCTAGAGGTGTCGCGGGCGACTGAGGATTCCATTGGTGGCTGATGTGTGTGAAATGTTACTTCAGGAGATTCATTGTTTCGGTTTTGTTGTGTATCCGGGTCGACCTAAGATGTGCGCCGATATGCGACATTCATTTGGTGGCCAGGGATGATTTCCGAGGTGTTGGAGTTGTTCGAGCGTGTGACATGCCAGCGCGTAGAGGCTGGGCATCGATGACCTGGAGGACTACTACAGCCCCACCCATTTCTCGATGGAATTGGGTACATATTGATATGGATTTCATTAGTGGTTGCCCCGATCTCCTCGTGGTTACGATAGCATCTAGGTAGTTGTGAATAGTTTTGTTTGAGACTTAAGAGTGCCCAGTAGTGGCAAAAGAAATACTTGTCGAGTATCACAATGAGCTTCAGTATGATTTGGGGAGACTATAAATATCTGAAGGTCTCTCCACTAAAGGGTCACGAACGGTTCGGAGTCAAGAAATGACTCACTTTGAATTTTTATCGGTCTTGTTAGGAGTTGCGAATAGTTGCTAATCTAGTTTACTTATTAGATTAATTTCGGGGACGAAATTCTAATAACCAAATTTCTAACTGACTTGTGTTGCACTTGTCAGAAATTATGACTTGGCTACATGAATACTGGACAGTATTTCGAACTTCGGGAGTTGACACCGAAGTGATTTTATGATTTTTTGATTGTGTGTATTAGTATTGTAGTATTTTACGGGTTTCGAGCCGTTCGGGCAGTATTTAATTGAGTGAGGTTTCGATTAGTTAAACGGGGGAGAAAACAAGTAAAACATACAAAATAAATGAATTTTTAATTAATTTAATTAATTAGTTGGCGAGACAAGGCGAGACTACGCGAATTATGAGAGTCGGAACAAGGAAAAATGGACCAAAGAATGTCGTTTGAACGCATAAGTTAGTTAATTACGCAACATATGGTCTATGGAATTGGAATTGTTAAATTGACACAGTTCAATGGTGAGGAACCATGAAATGGACCTCGAGATGTGGGTGTGTTGAGGTGGAGAGTCATGCAAGTGACAACACACACATACTTTAATGTGTAATAAAGAGAAATAAATAGAATGGTTACACACTTTAATGTGTAATAAAGAGAAATAAATGGAATGGTTACACACTTTAATGTGTAATAAAAAGAAATAAATAGAAAAGTAAAAAGACCCATAAGGGTAATGGTTTAAAAATGGTGTAGGAAGTAAGTTGGGGGTAAAAAGGTCATTTGACCATATAAATATAACAACAAACAAAACCCTACACTATTCACATTCTTCTTCACACACCACCGCCCCCCACCCTTCTCCTCCTCCATTTCGGATCCCTCCCTCACTCTCGGCCTCTCTATCTTTCTCTCTCGGCCACGCCATCTCTCTCTCTCTCACTCTCGTTGCTCTCTCTCTCTCTCTCCTCTCTCTCTCTCTCTCTCTCTCTCTCTCTCGGATCTCTCTCTTCTCGGCCTCACATTTCCCCTCCTATTCTCGGCTTCACGTCACCGCTGCCACCTCCCTCACCGTCGGAGACTCCACGTCCCACCCTAGGTAGTCGAGAACGCACGGGGAATGTATTAGAGTCTCGGAGTGAATACCGGGTTGCGAATAGTTCAGGTAAGTACATTTGCCTTAAAAATCATTTGTACATTTGTAAGCCAGTAAGAAAATGTCATGTGATTCATTATCATTTATTTAGTCTTGTTATACTCTATTATTGGTATTCCATTCCATTTCTTGTCTTGTTAAACCCTAGGACCTGCACTAGAGGGATAAAACATGGGCACTCGTGGCCACGAGTGTGTGACCACCCTTAGTGACTGTGTGACCCCGAGTACTGGGTGGATGGGTTTGAGTCCCTTTCCAGTCATAGCTGTGCTTTCGCTTGTGTCGATGCCCAGGAAGATCTCGCGAGGTCTTCGCCGTTATGCTATGGTTTATACCACTTATGAGCCTCTTTTGATTCCTTGGAACACACTTGATTTTCGATTGATATCTATTAGTCTGTTTATCATGCATCTTGCCTATTTAATTTCCAGTCTTTTTTATTATCGCATGATATTTAGACTACTTTACTTGTATTATCATGAATTACTGTTGTTTTCTGCTGGCATTACATTCGATTTTATTCAGTTACTCACCGTCTAGTTTGTGACGGTGGGTGCAGATAGGGCAGAGAGCAGCAAGGGCAAGGGACTTTGCCTAGGTGATCTATTGTGAGGATTAGCGGTTGGATTTGGAGACTATTTTATAGGTTTTTGTTATGTTTTGCTTTTATGTATATCGTTTTATATATATATGCTTTGGGATATTTGAACTTGGTATTTTGATGAGATTGGTATCATGTAACTTTGCATTTCGAGTTGTACATGAATACCCGGGGTTTTCCACATTTATGGAATTCCTTTACTTCCTTTGATTGAGTTATTTCCCTTTGTTTTAATTGTTTAGTCTTCTGTTGTTTACTATTGCAATAACTCTTTCATAAATTACTAAATTGATTAAGTTGAAGGCTGACTAGGCTCGTCAGGTTGCCGAGTGATGACTCGCGGCTTGTACGGGTCTAGGCCGGGCGTACCCAATTGCATGGGGAAATTGGGGCCGTCACAATTTTATACAAAATCATTAAAACTTCATTATCGTCCTTTGTCCAACGTTCCCTACGTGAAGTTAAGGCTGAAAACAAGGATTTCTAGTCACAATAAGCTTTGTGACATCTTAATGATTATACTCGGCTTGTTTACTTTCAAAACTCTTAGTTTGATTATTTCTATCAAAATGGGTAAAACTTCATTATAGTTCGATTTCCCACGTTTCAAATGTGAAGTTAAGTCTTAAAACAACGATTTCGATTTAAAATAAGCGTTTGTAGATAAAATATGTTTATGCTCGTCTTGTTAAATTTAAAGACTATTAGAATTATGATTTTATACAAAATCGTTAAAACTTTATTATCGTCCTATGTCCCACGTTCCCTACGTGAAGTTAAGGCTGAAAACAACGTTTTTCTAGTCACAATAAGCTTTGTGACATCTTAATGATTATACTCGGCTTGTTTACTTTCAAAACTCTTAGTTTGATTATTTCTATCAAAATGGGTAAAACTTCATTATAGTTCGATTTCCCACGTTTCAAATGTGAAGTTAAGTCTTAAAACAACGATTTCTATTTAAAATAAGCATTTGTAGATAAAATATGTTTATGCTCGTCTTGTTAAATTTAAAAACTATTAGGATTATGATTTTATACAAAATCGTTAAAACTTCATTATCATCCTATGTCCCACGTTCCCTACGTGAAGTTAAGGCTGAAAACAACGATTTCTAGTCACAATAAGCTTTCGAACATCTTAATGACTATACTCGACTTGTTTACTTTCAAAACTCTTAGTTTGATTATTTGTATCAAAATGGGTAAAACTTCGTTATAGTTCGATTTCCAACGTTTCTAACGTGAAGTTAAGTCTTAAAACAACTATTTCTAGTCACAATAAGCTTTGTGAAAGCTTTAATGATTATACTCGGCTTGTTTACTTTCAAAATCTTAGTTTTATTATTTATGACAAAATAGGTAAAACTTCATTATAGTTCGATTTCCCACGTTTCAAATGTGAAGTTAAGTCTTAAAACAACGATTTCTATTAAAAATAAGCGTTTGTAGATAATATATGTTTATGCTCGTCTTTTAAAATTTAAAAACTATTAGAATTATGATTTTATACAAATCGTTAAAACTTTATTATCGTCCTATGTCCCACGTTCCCTACGTGAAGTTAAGGCCGAAAACAACGATTTCTAGTCACAATAAGCTTTGTGACATCTTAATGATTATACTCGGCTTGTTTACATTCAAAACTCTTAGTTTGATTATTTTAGTCAAAATTGGTAAAACTTCATTATAGTTCGATTTTCCATGTTTTCAATGTGAAATTAAGGCTTAAAAAAACTATTTCTAGTAACAATAAGCTTTGTGAAAGCTTTAATGATTAAACTCGACTTGTTTACTTTAAAAACTCTTAGTTTGATTATTTGTATCAAAAAAGGTAAAACTTCAAAATAGTTCGATTTCCAACGTTTCCAATGTGAAGTTAAGGTTTAAAACAATGATTTCTATTCAAAATAAGCGTTTGTAGATAAAATATGTTTATGCTCGGCATGTTCAATTTTAAAACTCTTATAATTATGATTTTATATAGAATCGTTGAAACTTCATTATGGACATATTTCCCACGTTCCCTACGGGAAGTTAATGCTGAAAACAACGATATCTTGTCACAATAAGCTTTGTGACATCTTAATGATTATACTCGGCCTGTTCACTTTCAAAACTCTTAGTTTGATTATTTGTATCAAAATGGGTAAAACTTCATTATAATTCAATTTCCAACGTTCCCAATGTAAAGTTATGGCTTAAAACAACGATTTCTATTCAAAATAAGCGTTTGTAGATAAAATATTTTTAGGCTCGTCTTGTTAAATTTTAAAACTCTTAGAATTTTGATTTTATACAAAATCGTTAAGACTTCATTATCATCCTATGTCCCACGTTCCCTACGTGAAGCTAAGTCTGAAAGCAACTATTTCAAGTCACAATAAGCTTTCTGACATCTTAATGATTATACTCGGCTTGTTTACTTTAAAACCTCTTAGTTTGATTATTTGTATCAAAATGTGTAAAACTTCATTATAGTTCGATTTCCAACGTTTCCAAGGTGAGGTTAAGGCTTGAAACAACGATTTCTATTCAAAATAAGCATTTGTTGATAAAATATATTTACGCTCAGCTTTTTAAATTTTAAAACTCTTACAATTATGATATTATACAAAATCGTTGAAACCTTATTATCGACCTTTTCCCACGTTCCCTACGTGAAGTTAAGGCTGAAAAAATTGATTTCTAGTCACAATAAGCTTTGTGACATCTTAATGATTATATTCGGCCTGTTTACTTTCAAAACTCTTAGTTTGATTATTTGTATCAAAATGGGTAAAACTTCATTATAATTCGATTTTCAACGTTCCCAATGTGAAGTTAAGGCTTAAAACAACGATTTCTATTCAAAATAAGCGTTTGTAGATAAAATATTTTTATGCTCGTCTTATTAAATTTTAAAACTCTTAGAATTTTGATTTTATACAAAATCGTTAAAACTTCATTATCATCCAATGTCCCGCGTTCTCTACGTGAAGTTAAGGCTAATAACAACGATTTCTAGTTACAATAAACTTTGTGACAACTTAATGATTATACTCGGCCTGTTTACTTTCAAAACTCTTAGTTTGATTACTTGTGTCAAAATGGGTAAAACTTCATTATAGTTCGATTTCCAACGTTTCCAATGTGAGGTTAAGGCTTAAAACAACGATTTCTATTCAAAATAAGCGTTTGTAGATAAAATATGTTTATGCTCGGCTTTTTAAATTTTAAAACTCTTACAATTATGATATTATACAAAATCGTAGAAACTTCATTATCGACCTATTTCCCAAATTCCCTACGTGAAGTTAAGGCTGAAAACAACGATATCTAGTCACAATAAGCTTTGGGACATATTAATGATTATACTCGACTTGTTTACTTTCAAAACTCTTAGTCAAAATTGGTAAAACTTCATTATAGTTCGATTTCCCACGTTTTCAATGTAAAATTAAGCCTTAAAACAACTATTTCTATTCAAAATAAGCGTTTGTAGATAAAATATGTTTACGCTCGGCTTTTTAAATTTTAAAACTCTTACAATTATGATATTATAGATAATCGTTGAAACTTCATTATCGACCTATTTCCCACGTTCCCTAAGTGAAGTTAAGGCTAAAAACAATGATTTCTAGTCACAATAAGCTTTGTGACATCTTAATGATTATACTCGGCATGTTTACTTTCAAAACTCTTAATTTGATTATTTGTATCAAATTGGGTAAAACTTCATTATAATTCGATTTCCAACGTTCCCAATGTAAAGTTAAGGCTTAAAACAACGATTTGTATTGAAAATAAGCGTTTGTAGATAAAATATTTTTATGCTCATCTTGTTAAATTTTAAAACTCTTAGAAATATGATTTTATACAAAATCCTTTAAACTTCATTATCATCCTATGTCCCACGTTCCCAACGTGAAGTTAAGGCTGAAAACAACGATTTCTAGTCACAATAAGCTTTCTGACATCTTAATGACTATACTCGGCTTGTTTACTTTCAAAACTCTTAGTTTGATTATTTGTATCAAAATGGGTAAAACTTCATTATAGTTCGATTTCCAACGTTTCTAATGTGAAGTTAAGGCTTAAAACAACTATGTCTAGTCACAATAAACTTTGTGAAAGCTTTAATGATTATACTCGGCTTGTTTACTATCAAAACTCATAGTTTGATTATTTATGTCAAAATGGGTAAAACTTCATTATAGTTCGATTTCCCACGTTTCAAATGTGAAGTTAAGTCTTAAAACAACGATTTCTATTAAAAATAAGCGTTTGTAGATAAAATAGTTTTATGCTCGTCTTGTTAAATTTTAAAACTATTAGAATTATGATTTTATACAAAATCGTTAAAACTTTATTATCGTCCTATGTCCTACGTTCCCTACGTGAAGTTAAGGCTGAAAACAACGATTTCTAGTCACAATAAGCTTTGTGACATATTAATGATTATACTCGGCTAGTTTACTTTCAAAACTCTTAGTTTGATTATTTTAGTCAAAATTGGTAAAACTTCATTATAGTTCGATTTCCCACGTTTTCAATGTGAAATTAAGGCTTAAAAAACTATTTCTAGTCACAATAAGCTTTGTGAAAGCTTTAATAATTAAACTCGGCTTGTTTACTTTTAAAACTCTTAGTTTGATTATTTGTATCAAAATGGGTAAAACTTCATTATAGTTCGATTTCAAATGTTTCCAATGTGAAGTTAAGGTTTAAAAGAATTATTTCTATTCAAAATAAGCGTTTGTAGATAAAATATGTTTATGCTCGGCTTGTTCAATTTTATAACTCTTATAATTATGATTTTATACAGAATCGTTGAAACTTCATTATCGACCTATTTCCCACGGTCCCTACGGGAAGTTAATGCTGAAAACAACGATATCTAGTCACAATAAGCTTTGTGACATCTTAATGATTATACTCGGCCTGTTTACTTTCAAAACTCTAAGTTTGATTATTTGTATCAAAATGGGTAAAAATTCATTATAATTCGATTTCCAACGTTCCCAATGTGAAGTTAAGGCTTAAAACAACGATTTCTATCCAAAATAAGCATTTGTAGATAAAATATTTTTATGCTCGTCATGTTAATTTTTAAAACTCTTAGAATTTTGATTTTATACAAAATCTTTAAAACTTCATTATCATCCTATGTCCCACGTTCCCTACGTGAAGTTATGGCTGAAAACAATAATTTCTAGTCACAATAAGCTTTCTGACATCTTAATGACTACACTCGGCTTGTTTACTTTCAAAACTATTATTTTGATTATTTGTATCAAAAAGCGTAAAACTTCATTATAGTTCGATTTCCAACGTTTCCAATGTGAGGTTAAGGCTTAAAACAACGATTTCTATTCAAAATAAACGTTTGTTGATAAAATATGTTTACGCTCTGCTTTTTAAATTTTAAAACTCTTACAATTATGATATTATACAAAATCGTTGAAACTTCATTATCGACCTATTTCCCACATTCCCTACGTGAAGTTAAGGCTGAAAACAATGATTTCTAGTCACAATAAGCTTTGTGACATCTGAATGATTATACTCGGATTGTTTACTTTCAAAACATTTAATTTGATTATTTGTATCAAAATGGGTAAACCTTCATTATAATTCAATTTCCAACATTCCCAATAAAACAATGATTTCTATTCAAAATAAGCGTTTGTAGAAAAAATATTTTCATGCTCGTCTTGTTAAATTTTAAAACTCTTAGAATTTTGATTTTATACAAAATCGTTAAAACTTCATTATCATCCTATGTTCGACGTTCTCTACGTGAAAACAACGATTTCTAGTCACAATAAGCTTTCTGACATCTTAATGACTATACTCGGCTTGTTTATTTTCAAAACTCTTAGTGTGATTATTTGTATCAAAATGGGTAAAACTTCATTATAATTCGATTTCCAACGTTCCCAATGTGAAGTTAAGGCATAAAACAACGATTTCTATTCAAAATAAGCGTTTGTAGATAAAATATTTTTATGCTCGTCTTGTTAAATTTTAAAACTCTTAGAATTTTGATTTTATACAAAATCGTTAAAACTTCATTATCGTCCTATGTCCGACGTTCTCTACGTGAAAACAACGATTTCTAGTCACAATAAGCTTTCTGACATCTTAATGACTATACTCGGCTTGTTTACTTTCAAAACTCTTAGTGTGATTATGTGTATCAAAATGGGTAAAACTTCATTATAATTCGATTTCCAACGTTCCCAATGTGAAGTTAAGGCTTAAAACAATGATTTCTATTCAAAATAAACGTTTGTAAATAAAATGTGTTTATGCTCGTCTTGTTAAATTTTAAAACTCTTAGAATTATGATTTTATACAAAATAGTTAAAACTTCATTATCATCCTATGTCCCACGTTCCCTACATGAAGTTAAGGATGAAAACAACGATTTCTAGTCACAATAAGCTTTCTGACATCTTAATGACTATACTCGGCTTGTTTACTATCAAAACTCTTAGTTTGATTATTTTTGTCAAAATGGGTAAAACTTCATTATAGTTCGATTTCCCACATTTCAAATGTGAAGTTAAGTCTTAAAACAACGATTTCTATTAAAAATGAGCGTTTGTAGAAAAAATATGTTTATGCTCGTCTTGTTAAATTTTAAAACTATTAGAATTATGATTTTATACAAAATTGTTAAAACTTTATTATCGTCCTTTGTCCCACGTTCCCTACGCGAAGTTAAGGCGGAAAACAACGATTTCAGTCACAATAAGCTTTGTGACATATTAATGATTATACACGGCTTGTTTACTTTCAAAACTCTTAGTTTGATTATTTTAGTCAAAATTGGTAAAACTTCATTATAGTTCAATTTCGCACGTTTTCAATCTGAAATTAAGGCTTAAAACAACTATTTCTAGTCACAATAAGCTTTTTGAAAGCTTTAATGATTAAACTCAGCTTGTTTACTTTGAAAACTCTTAGTTTGATTATTTGTATCAAAATGGGTAAAACTTCATTATAGTTCCATTTCCAATGTTTCCAATGTGAAGTTAAGGTTTAAAACAATGATTTCTATTCAAAATAAGCGTTTGTAAAAAAAATATGTTTATGCTCGGCTTGTTCAATTTTAAAACTCTTATAATTACGATTTTATACAGAATCGTTGAAACTTCATTATCGACCTATTTCCCACGGTCACTACGGGAAGTTAATGCTGAAAACAACGATATCTAGTCACAATAAGCATTGTGACATCTTAATGATTATACTCGGCTTGTTTACTTTCAAAATTCTTAGTTTGATTATTTATGTCAAAATGGGTAAAACTTCATTATAGTTCGATTTCCCACGTTTTCAATGTGAAGTTAAGGCTAAAAACAACGATTTCTAGTCACAATAAGCTTTGTGACATCTTAATGATTATACTCGGCTTGTTTACTTTCAAAACTCTTAGTTTGATTATTTATGTCAAAATGGGTAAAACTTCATTATAGTTCGATTTCCTACGTTTTCAATGTGAAGTTAAGGCTTAAAACAACTATTTCTAGTCATAATAAGCTTTGTGAAAGCTTTAATGATTATACTCGGCTGTTTTACTTTCAAAACTCTTAGTTTGATTATTTATCTCAAAATGGGTAAAACTTCATTATAGTTCGATTTCCTATGTTTTCAAGGTGAAGTTAAGGCTTAAAACAACTATTTCTAGTCACAATAAACTTTGTGAAAGCTTTAATGATTATACTCGGCTTGTTTACTTTCAAAACTCTTAGTTTGATTATTTGTATCAAAATGGGTAAAACTTCATTATAATTCAACTTCCAACTTTCCCAATGTGAAGTTAAGGCTTAAAACGACGATTTCTATTTAAAATAAGCGTTTGTAGATAAAATATGTTTATGCTCGTCTTGTTAAATTTTAAAACTCTTACAATTTTGATTTTATACAAAATCTTTAAAACTTCATTATCATCCTATGTCCCACGTTCCCTACGTGAAGTTAAGGCTGAAAACAACTATTTCTAGTCACAATAAGCTTTCTGACATCTTAATGACTATACTCGGCTTGTTTACTTTCAAAACTCTTAGTTTGATTATTTGTATCAAAATGCGTAAAACTTCATTATAGTTCGATTTCCAACGTTTCCAATGTGAGGTTAAGGCTTAAAACAACGATTTCTATTAAAAATAAGCGTTTGTAGATAAAATATGTTTATGCTCGTCTTGTTAAATTTTAAAACTCTTAGAATTATAATTTTATACAAAATCTTTAAAACTTCATTATCGTCTTATGTCCCATGTTCCCTACGTGAAGTTAAGGCTGAAAACAACGATTTCTAGTCACAATAAACTTTCGAACATCTTAATGATTATACTCGGCTTGTTTACTTTCAAAACTCTTAGTTTGATTATTTGTATCAAAATGGGAAAAACATCATTATAGTTAAATTTTCAACGTTTCCAATGTGAAGTTAAGGCTTAAAACAACTATTTCTAGTCACAATAAGTTTTGTAAAAGCTTTAATGATTATACTCGGCTTGTTTACTTTCAAAACTCTTAGTTTGATTATTTTAGTGAAAATTGGTAAAACTTCATTATAGTTCGATTTCTCACGTTTTCAATGTGAAATGAAGGCTTAAAACAACTATTTCTAGTCACAATATGCTTTGTGAAAGCTTTAATGATTAAACTCGGCTTGTTTACTTTGAAAACTCTTAGTTTGATTATTTGTATCAAAATGGGTAAAACTTCATTATAATTCGATTTCCAACGTTTCCAATGTGAATTTAAGGTTTAAAACAACGATTTCTATTCAAAATAAGCGTTTGTAGATAAAATATGTTTATGCTCGTCTTGTTAAATTTTGAAACTCTTAGTATTATGATTTTATACAAAATCGTTAAAACTTAATTATCATCCTATGTTCCACGATCCCTACGTGAAGTTAAGGCTGAAAACAACGATTTCTAGTCACAATAAGCTTTCGAACATCTTAATGATTATACTCGGCTTGTTTACTTTCAAAACTCTTAGTTTGATTATTTGTATCAAAATGGGTAAAACTTCATTATAGTTTGATTTCCAACGTTTCCAATGTGAAGTTAAGGCTTAAAACAACTATTTCTAGTCATAATAAGTTTTGTAAAAGCTTTAATGATTATACTCGGCTTGTTTACTTTCAAAACTCTTAGTTTGATTATTTATGTCAAAATAGGTAAAACTTCATTATAGTTCGATTTTCAACGTTTCCAATGTGAAGTTAAGGCTTAAAATAACTATTTCCAGTCACAATAAGCTTTGTGAAAGCTTTAATGATTATACTCGGCTTGTTTATTTTCAAAACTCTTAGTTTGATTATTTACGTCAAAATAGGTAAAACTTCATTATAGTTCGATTTCCCACGTTTCAAATGTGAAGTTAAGTCTTAAAACAACGATTTCTGTTAAAAATAAGCGTTTGCAGATAAACTATGTTTATACTCATCTTGTTAAATTTAAAAACTATTAGAATTATGAATTTATACAGAATCGTTAAAACTTTATTATCGTCCAATGCCCCACGTTCCCTACGTGAAGTTAAGGCTGAAAACAACGATTTCTAGTCAAAATAAGCTTTGTGGCATGTTAATGATTATACTCGGCTAGTTTACTTTCAAAACTCTTAGTTTGATTATTTTAGTGAAAATGGGTAAAACTTCTTTATAGTTCGATTTCCCACGTTTTCAATATGAAATTAAGGCTTAAAACAACTATTTCTAGTCACAATAAGCTTTGTGAAAGCTTTAATGATTAAACTCGGCTTGTTTACTTTGAAAACTCTTAGTTTGATTATTTGTATCAAAATGGGTAAAACATCATTATAGTTCCATTTCCAACGTTTCCAATGTGAAGTTAAGGTTTAAAACAATGATTTCTATTCAAAATAAGCGTTTGTAGATAAAATATGTTTATGTTCGGTTTGTTTAATTTTAAAACTCTTATAATTATGATTTTATACAGAATCGCTGAAACTTCATTATCATCCTATGTCCCACGTTCCCTACGTGAAGTCAAGGCTAAAAACAACGATTTCTAGTCACAATAAGCTTTCTGACATCTTAATGACTATACTCGGCTTGTTTACTTTCATAACTCTTAGTTTAATTATTTGTATCAAAATGGATAAAACTTCATTATAATTCGATTTCCAACGTTCCCAATGTGAGGTTAAGGCTTAAAACAACGATTTCTATTCAAAATAATCATTTGTAGATAAAATATGTTTACGCTCGGCTTTTTAAATTTTAAAACTCTTACAATTATCATATTAAACAAAATCGTTGAAACTTCATTATCGACCTATTTCCCACGTTCCCTACGTGAAGTTAAGGCTGAAAACAATGATTTCTAGTCACAATAAGCTTTGTGACATCTTAATGATTATACTCGGCTTGTTTACTTTCAAAACATTTAATTTCATTATTTGTATCAAAATGGGTAAAACTTCATTATAATTCGATTTCCAACGTTCCCAATGTGAAGTTAAGGCTTAAAACAACGATTTCGATTCAAAATAAGCGTTTGTAGATAAAATTTTTTTATGCTCGTCTTGTTAAATTTTAAAACTCTTAGAATTTTGATTTTATACAAAATCGTTAAAACTTCATTATCATCCTATGTCCGACGTTCTCTACGTGAAGTTAAGGCTGAAAACAACGATTTCTAGTCACAATAAGCTTTCTGAAATCTTAATGACTGTACTCGGCTTGTTTACTTTCAAAACTCTTATTGTGATTATTTGTATCAAAATGGGTAAAACTTCATTATAATTCAATTTCCAACGTTCCCAATGTGAAGTTAAGGCTTAAAACAACGATTTCTATTCAAAATAAACGTTTGTAAATAAAATATGTTTATGCTCGTCTTGTTAAATTTTAAAACTATGAGAATTATGATTTTATACAAAATCGTTAAAACTTAATTATCATCCTATGTCCCACGTTCCCTACGTGAAGTTAAGGCTGAAAACAAGGATTTCTAGTCACAATAAGCTTTCGAACATCTTAATGATTATACTCGGCTTGTTTACTTTCAAAACTCTTAGTTTGATTATTTGTATCAAAATGGGTAAAACTTCATTATAGTTCGATTACCAACATTTCCAATGTGAAGTTAAGGCTTAAAACAACTATTTCTAGTCACAATAAGTTTTGTGAAAGCTTTAATGATTATACTCGGCTTGTTTACTTTCAAAACTCTTAGTTTGATTATTTATGTCAAAATAGGTAAAACTTCATTATAGTTCGATTTTCAACGTTTCCAATGTGAAGTTAAGGCTTAAAACAACTATTTCTAGTCATAATAAGCTTTGTGAATGCTTTAATGATTATACTCGGCTTGTTTACTTTCAAAACTCTTAGTTTGATTATTTATGTCCAAATAGGTAAAACTTCATTATAGTTCGACTTCCCACGTTTCAAATGTGAAGTTAAGTCTTAAAACAACGATTTCTATTAAAAATAAGCTTTTGTAGATAAAATATGTTTATACTTATCTTGTTAAATTTAAAAACTATTAGAATTATGATTTTATACAGAATCGTTAAAACTTTATTATCGTCCAATGCCCCACGTTCCCTACGTGAAGTTAAGGCTGAAAACAACGATTTCTAGTCACAATAAGCTTTGTCGCATGTTAATGATTATACTCGGCTAGTTTACTTTCAAAACTCTTAGTTTGATTATTTTAGTGAAAATTGGTAAAACTTCATTATAGTTCGATTTCCCACGTTTTCAATGTGAAATGAAGGCTTAAAACAACTATTTCTAGTCACAATAAGCTTTGTGAAAGCTTTAATGATGAAACTCGGCTTGTTTACTTTGAAAACTCTTAGTTTGATTATTTGTATCAAAATGGGTAAAACTTCATTACAATTCGATTTCCAACGTTTCCAATGTGAAGTTAAGGTTTAAAACAATGATTTCTATTCAAAATAAGCGTTTTTAGATAAAATATGTTTATGCTCGGCTTGTTCAATTTTAAAACTCTTATAATTATGATTTTATATAGAATCGTTGAAACTTCTTTATGGACTTATTTCCCACGTTCCCTACGGGAAGTTAATGCTGAAAACAACGAGATCTAGTCACAATAAGCTTTGTAACATCTTAATGATTATACTCGGCTTGTTTACTTTCAAAACTCTTAGTTTGATTATTTTTATCAAAATGGGTAAAACATCATTAAAGTTCAATTTCCAACGTTCCCAATGTGAAGTTAAGGCTTAGAACAATAATTTCTATTCAAAATAAGCGTTTGTAGATAAAATATGTTTATGCTCGTCTTGTTAAATTTTAAAACTCTTAGAATTATGATTTTATACAAAATCGTTAAAACTTAATTATCATCCTATGTTCCACGATCCCTACGTGAAGTTAAGGCTGAAAACAACGATTTCTAGTCACAATAAGCTTTCGAACATCTTAATGATTATACTCGGCTTGTTTACTTTCAAAACTCTTAGTTTGATTATTTGTATCAAAATGGGTAAAACTTCATTATAGTTCGATTTCCAACGTTTCCAATGTGAAGTTAAGGCTTAAAACAACTATTTCTATTCACAATAAGTTTTTTGAAAGCTTTAATGATTATACTCGGCTTGTTTACTTTCAAAACTCTTAATTTGATTATTTAAGTCAAAATAGGTAAAACTTCATTATAGTTCGATTTTCAACGTTTCCAATGTGAAGTTAAGACTTAAAACAACTATTTCTAGTCACAATAAGCTTTGTGAAAGCTTTAATGATTATACTCGGCTTGTTTACTTTCAAAACTCTTAATTTGATTATTTATGTCAAAATAGGTAAAACTTCATTATAGTTCGATTTTCAACGTTTCCAATGTGAAGATAAGGCTTAAAACAACTATTTCTAGTCACAATAAGTTTTGTAAAAGCTTTAATGATTATACTCGGCTTGTTTACTTTCAAAACTCTTAGTTTGATTATTTATGTCAAAATAGGTAAAACTTCATTATAGTTCGATTTTCAACGTTTCCAATGTGAAGTTAAGGCTTAAAACAACTATTTCCAGTCACAATAAGCTTTGTGAAAGCTTTAATGATTATACTCGGCTTGTTTACTTTCAAAACTCTTAGTTTGATTATTTATGTCAAAATAGGTAAAACTTCATTATAGTTCGATTTCCCACGTTTCAAATGTGAAGTTAAGTCTTAAAACAACGATTTCTATTAAAAATAAGCGTTTGCAGATAAACTATGTTTATACTCGGCTTGTTTACTTTCAAAACTCTTAGTTTGATTATTTATGACAAAATGGGTAAAACTTCATTATAGTTCGATTTCCTACGTTTTCAAGGTGAAGTTAAGGCTTAAAACAACTATTTCTAGTCACAATAAGCTTTGTGAAAGCTTTAATGATTATACTCGGCTTGTTTACTTTCAAAACTCTTAGTTTGATTATTTATGTCAAAATGGGTAAAACTTCATTATAGTTCGATTTCCCACGTTTTCAAGGTGAAGTTAAGGCTTAAAAAAACTATTTCTAGTCACAATAAACTTTGTGAAAGCTTTAATGATTATGCTCATCTTGTTTACTTTCAAAACTCTTAGTTTGATTATTTTTATCAAAATGGGTAAAACTTCATTGTCGTTCGATTTTCAACGTTTCCAATGTGAAGTTAAGGCTTAAAACAACAATTTCTAGTCACAATAAGCTTTGTGAAAGCTTTAATGATTATGCTCATCTTGTTTATTTCAAAACTCTTAGTTTGATTATTTGTATCAAAATGGGTAAAACTTCATTATAGTTCGATTTCCAACCTTTCCAATGTGAAGTTAAAGCTTAAAACAACTATTTCTAGTCACAATAAGCTTTGTGAAAGCTTTAATTATTATACTCGGCATTTTACTTTCAAAACTCTTAGTTTGATTATTTATGTCAAAATGGGTAAAACTTTATTATAGTTCGATTTCCAACCTTTCCAATGTGAAGTTAAGGCTTAAAACAACTATTTTTAGTCACAATAAGCTTTGTGAAAGCTTTAATGATTATACTCGGCTTGTTTACTTTCAAAACTCTTAGTTTGATTATTTATGTCAAAATGGGTAAAACTTTATTATAGTTCGATTTCTCACGTTTTCAATGTGAAGTTAAGGCTTAAAACAATTATTTCTAGTCACAATAAGCTTTGTGAAAGCTTTAATGATTATGGTCATCTTGTTTACTTTCAAAACTCTTAGTTTGATTATTTGTATCAAAATGGGTAAGACTTCATTATTGTTCGATTTCCAACATTTAGAATGTGAAGTTAAGGCTTAAAACAACTATTTCTAGTCACAATAAGCTTTGTGAAAGCTTTAATGATTATACTCGATTTGTTTACTTTCAAAACTCTTAGTTTGATTATTTATGTCAAAATGGGTAAAACTTCATTATAGTTCGATTTTCTACGTTTTCAATGTGAAGTTAAGGCTTAAAACAACGATTTCTAGTCACAATACGCTTTGTCAAAGCTTTAATGATTAAGCTGGGCTTGTTTACTTTGAAAACTCTTAGTTTGATTATTTGTATCAAAATGGGTAAAACATCATTATAGTTCGATTTCCAACCTTTCCAATGTGAAGTTAAGGCTTAAAACAACTATTGCTAGTCACAATAAGCTTTGTGAAAGCTTTAATGATTATACTCGGCTTGTTTACTTTCAAAACTCTTAGTTTGAATATTTATGTCAAAATGGGTAAAACTTCATTATAGTTCGATTTCCCACGTTTTCAAGGTGAAGTTAAGGCTTCAAAAAACTATTTCTAGTCATAATAAACTTTGTGAAAGCTTTAATGATTATGCTCATCTTGTTTACTTTCAAAACTCTTCGTTTCATTATTTATGTCAAAATGGGTAAAACTTCATTGTAGTTCGATTTTCAACGTTTCCAATGTGAAGTTAAGGCTTAAAACAACTATTTCTAGACACAATAAGCTTTGTGAAAGCTTTAATAATTATGCTCATCTTGTTTATTTCAAAACTCTTAGTTTGATTATTTGTATCAAAATGGGTAAAACTTCATTATAGTTCGATTTCCAACCTTTCCAATGTGAAGTTAAGGCTTAAAACAACTATTTCTAGTCACAATAAGCTTTGTGAAAGCTTTAATGATTATACTCGGCTTGTTTACTTTCAAAACTCTTAGTTTGATTATTTATGTCAAAATGGGTAAAACTTTATTATAGTTCGATTTCCCACGTTTTCAATATGAAGTTAAGGCTTAAAACAACTATTTCTAGTCACAATAAGCTTTGTGAAAGCTTTAATGATTATACTCGGCTTGTTTACTTTCTAAACTCTTAGTTTGATTATTTATGTCACAATGAGCTTTGTGACATCTTAATGAATATACTCGGCTTTTTTACTTTCAAAACTCATAGTTTGATTATTTATGTCAAAATGGGTAAAACTTATTGTGACTAGAAATAGTTGTTTTAAGCCTTAACTTCACATTGAAAACGTGGGAAATCGAACTATAATGAAGTTTTTACCCATTTTGACATAAATAATCAAACTAAGAGTTTAGAAAGTAAAAAAGCAGAGTATAATCATTAAAGCTTTCACAAAGCTTATTTTGACTAGAAATAGTTGTTTTAAGCCTTAACTTCACATTGAAAACGTGGGAAATCGAACTATAATGAAGTTTTACCCATTTTGACATAAATAATCAAAGTATGAGTTTTGAAAGTAAAAAAGCCGAGTATAATCATTAAGATGTCACAAAGCTCATTGTGACTACAAATCGTTGTTTTCAGCATTAACTTCACGTAGGGAACGTGGGACATAGGACGATAATGAAGTTTTAACGATTTTGTATAAAATCATAGTTCTAATAGTTTTAAAATTTAAATAGACGAGCATAAACATATTTTATCTACAAACGCTTATTTTTAAAAGAAATCGTTGTTTTAAGCTTTAACTTCACATTGGAAACGTGGGAAATCGAACTATAATGAAGTTTTACACATTTAGACATAAATTATCAAACTAAGAATTTTGAAAGTAAACAAGCTGAGTATAATCATTAAAGCTTTCACAAAGCTTATTGTGACTAGAAATAGTTGTTTTAAGCCTTAACTTCACATTGAAAACGTGGGAAATCAAACTATTATGAAGTTTTACCCATTTTGACATAAATAATTAAACTAAGATTTTTGAAAGTAAACAACCCGAGTAAAATCATTAAGATGTCACAATGCTTATTGTGACTAGATATCGTTGTTTTCATCCTTAACTTCACGTAGGGAACGTGGGACATAGGACGATAATGAAGTTTTAACAATTTTGTATAAAATCATAGTTCTAACAGTTCTAAAAGTTAACATGACGATCATAAATATATTTTAGCTACAAACGCTTATTTTTAATAGAAATCGTTGTTTTAAGCCTTAACTTCACATTGGAAACGTGGGAAATTGAACTATAATGAAGTTCTACCCATTTTGACATAAATAATCAAACTAAGAGTTTTGAAAGTAAACAAGCTGAGTATAATCATTAAGATGTCACAAAGCTTATTTTGACTAGAAATCGTTGTTTTTAGTCTTAACTTCTCGTAGGGAACGTGGGACATTGGACGATAACGAAGTTTTAACGATTTTGTATAAAATCATAATTCTAATAGTTTTAAAATTTAACAAGACGAGCATAAACATATTTTATCTACAAACGCTTATTTTTAATAGAAATCATTGTTTTAAGCCTTAGCTTCACATTGGAAACGTGGGAAATCGAACTATAATGAAGTTTTACCCATTTTGACATAAATAATCAAACTAAGAGTTTAGAAAGTAAAAAAGCAGAGTATAATCATTAAAGCTTTCACAAAGCTTATTGTGACTAGAAATATTTGTTTTAAGCCTTAACTTCACATTGAAAACGTGGGAAATTGAACTATAATGAAGTTTTAACCATTTTGACATAAATAATCAAACTAAGAGTTTTGAAAGTAAACAAGCCGAGTATAATCATTAAAGTCTTAACACAGCTTATTGTGACTAGAAATAGTTGTTTTGAGCCTTAACTTCACATTTAAAACGTGGAAATTAAACTATTATGAAGTTTTACCCATTTTGACATAAATAATTAAACTAAGATTTTGGAAAGTAAACAACCCGAGTAAAATCATTAAGATGTCACAATGCTTCTTGTGACTAGATATCGTTGTTTTCATCCTTAACTTCACGTAGGGAACGTGGGACATAGGACGATAATGAAGTTTTAACAATTTTGTATAAAATCATAGTTCTAACAGTTCTAAAAGTTAACATGACGATCATAAATATATTTTATCTACAAACGCTTATTTTTAATAGAAATCGTTGTTTTAAGCCTTAACTTCACATTGGAAACGTGGGAAATCGAACTATAATGAAGTTCTACCCATTTTGACATAAATAATCAAATTAAGAGTTTTGAAAGTAAACAAGCCGAGTATAATCATTAAGATGTCACAAAGCTTATTGTGACTAGAAATCGTTGTTTTTGGCCTTAACTTCTCGTAGGGAACGTGGGACATTGGACGATAACGAAGTTTTAACCATTTTGTATAAAATCATAATTCTAATAGTTTTAAAATTTAACAAGACGAGCATAAACATATTTTATCTACAAACGCTTATTTTTAATAGAAATCGTTGTTTTAAGCGTTAGCTTCACATTGGAAACGTGGGAAATCGAACTATAATGAAGTTTTACCCATTTTGACATAAATAATCAAACTAAGAGTTTAGAAAGTAAACAAGCCGAGTATAATCATTAAAGCTTTCACAAAGCTTATTGTGACTAGAAATAGTTGTTTTAAGCCTTAACTTCACATTGAAAACGTGGGAAATCGAACTATAATGAAGTTTTACCCATTTTGACATAAATAATCAAACTATGAGTTTTGAAAGTAAAAAAGCCGAGTATAATCATTAAGATGTCACAAAGCTCATTGTGACTACAAATCGTTGTTTTCAGCATTAACTTCACGTAGGGAACGTGGGACATAGGACGATAATGAAGTTTTAACAATTTTGTATAAAATCATAGTTCTAATAGTTTTAAAATTTAAATAGACGAGCATAAACATATTTTATCTACAAACGCTTATTTTTAATAGAAATCGTTGTTTTAAGCTTTAACTTCACATTGGAAACGTGGGAAATCGAACTATAATGAAGTTTTACACATTTTGACATAAATTATCAAACTAAGAATTTTGAAAGTAAACAAGCTGAGTATAATCATTAAAGCTTTCACAAAGCTTATTGTGACTAGAAATAGTTGTTTTAAGCCTTAACTTCACATTGGAAACGTGGGAAATCGAACTATAATGAAGTTTTACCCATTTTGACATAAACTATCAAACTAAGAGTTTTGAAAGTAAACAAGCCGAGTATAATCATTAAAGCTTTCACAAAGCTTATTGTGACTAGAAATAGTTGTTTTAAACCTTAACTTCACATTGAAAACGTGGGAAATCGAACGATAATGAAGTTTTAACCATTTTGACATAAATAATCAAACTAAGAGTTTTGAAAGTAAACAAGCCGAATATAATCATTAAAGTCTTAACACAGCTTATTGTGACTAGAAATAGTTGTTTTGAGCCTTAGCTTCACATTTAAAATGTGGGAAATCAAACTATTATGAAGTTTTACCCATTTTGACATAAATAATTAAACTAAGATTTTTGAAAGTAAACAACCCGAGTAAAATCATTAAGATGTCACAAAGCTTGTTGTGACTAGATATCGTTGTTTTCATCCTTAACTTCACGTAGGGAACGTGGGACATAGGACGATAATGAAGTTTTAACGATTTTGTATAAAATCATAGTTCTAACAGTTCTAAAAGTTAACATGACGATCATAAACATATTTTATCTACAAACGCTTATTCTTAATAGAAATCGTTGTTTTAAGCCTTAACTTCTCATTGGAAACGTGGGAAATCGAACTATAATGATGTTCTACCCATTTTGACATAAATAATCAAACTAAGAGTTTTGAAAGTAAACAAGCCGAGTATAATCATTAAGATGTCACAAAGCTTATTGTGACTAGAAATCGTTGTTTTTAGCCTTAACTTCTCGTAGGGAACGTGGGACATTGGACGATAACGAAGTTTTAACGATTTTGTATAAAATCATAATTCTAATAGTTTTAAAATTTAACAAGACGAGCATAAACATATTTTATCTACAAACGCTTATTTTTAATAGAAATCGTTGTTTTAAGCCTTAGCTTCACATTGGAAACGTGGGAAATCGAACTATAATGAAGTTTTACCCATTTTGACATAAATAATCAAACTAAGAGTTTAGAAAGTAAACAAGCCGAGTATAATCATTAAACCTTTCACAAAGCTTATTGTGACTAGAAATAGTTGTTTTAAGCCTTAACTTCACATTGAAAACTTGGGAAATCGAACTATAATGAAGTTTTAACCATTTTGACATAAATAATCAAACTAAGAGTTTTGAAAGTAAACAAGCCGAGTATAGTCATTAAAGTCTTAACACAGCTTATTGTGACTAGAAATAGTTGTTTTGAGCCTTAACTTCACATTTAAAACGTGGGAAATCAAACTATAATGAAGTTTTACCCATTTTGACATAAATAATCAAACTAAGAGTTTTGAAAGTAAGCAAGCCATGTATAATCATTAAGATGTCACAAAGCTTATTGTGACTAGAAATCGTTGTTTTTAGCCTTAACTTCATGTAAGGAACGTGGGACATAGGACGATAATGAAGTTTTAACGATTTTGTAGGAAATCATAGTTCTAATAGTCTTAAAATTTAACAGGACAAGCATAAACAGATTTTATTTACAAACGCTTATTTTGAATAGAAATCGTTGTTATAAGCCTTAACTTCAAATTGGAAACGTTGGAAATCGAACTATAATGAAGTTTTAGCCATTTTGATAGAAATAGTGAAACTAAGAGTTTTGAAAGTAAACAAGCCGAGTATAATCATTTAAGCTTTCACAAAGTTATTGTGACTAGAAATAGTTGTTTTAAGCCTTAACTTCACATTGAAAACCTGGGAAATCGAACTATAATGAAGTTTTACCCATTTTGACAAAATAATCAATATAAGAGTTTTGTAAGTAAACAGGCCGAGTAAAATCATTAAAGCTTTCACAAAGCTTATTGTGACTAGAAATAGTTTTTTTAAGCCTTAACTTCACATTGAAAACGTGGGAAATCGAACTATAATGAAGTTTTACCCATTTTGACATAAATAATCAATCTAAGTGTTTTGAAAGTAAACAAGCCAAGTATAATCATTAAGATGTCACAAAAGCTTATTGTGACTAGAAATCGTTGTTTTTAGCCTTAACTTCAAATAAGGAACGTGGGACATAGGACGATAATGAAGTTTTAACGATTTTGTATAAAATCATAATTCTAATTGTCTTTAAATTTAACAAGACGAGGATAAACATATTTTATCCACAAACGCTAATTTTTAATATAAATCGTTGTTTTGATCCTTAACTTCACATTGGAAACATTGGAAATCGAACTATAATGAAGTTTTACCCATTTTGAGACAAATAATGAAACTACGAGTTTTTAAAGTTAAAAAGCCGAATATAATCAGTAAAGCTTTCACAAAGCTTATTGTGACTAGAAATAGTTGTTTTAAGCCTTAACTTCACATTGAAAACCTGGGAAATCGAACTATAATGAAGTTTTACCCATTTTGACATAAATAATCAAACAAAGAGTTTTGAAAGTAAGCAAGCCAAGTATAATCATTAAGATGTCACAAAGCTTATTGTGACTAGAAATCGTTGTTTTCAGCCTTAACTTCATGTAAGGAACGTGGGACATAGGACGATAATGAAGTTTTAACGATTTTGTATGAAATCATAATTCTAATAGTCTTAAAATTTAACAAGACGAGCATAAACATATTTTATCTACAAACGCTTATTTTTAATAGAAATCGTTGTTTTAAGCCTTAACTTCATATTGGAAACGTGGGAAATCGAACTATAATGAAGTTTTACCCATTTTGACATAAATAATCAAACTAAGAGTTTTGAAAGTAAACAAGCCGAGTATAATCATTAAAGCTTTCACAAAAGCTTATTGTGACTAGAAATAGTTGTTTTAAGCCTTAACTTCACATTGAAAACGTGAGAAATCGAACTATAATGAAGTTTTACCCATTTTGACATAAATAATCAAATTAAGAGTTTTGAAAGTAAACAAGTGGAGTATAATCATTAAGATGTCACAAAGCTTATTGTGACTAGAAATCGTTGTTTTTAACGTTAACTTCTCGTAGGGAACGTGGGACATTGGACGATAACGAAGTTTTAACGATTTTAAATAAAATCATAATTCTAATAGTTTTAAAAGTTAACAAGACGAGCATAAACATATTTTATCTACAAACGCTTATTTCTAATAGAAATCGTTGTTTTTAGCCTTAACTTCACATTGGAAACGTTGGAAATCGAACTATAATGAAGTTTTACCCATTTTGATACAAATAATGAAACTAAGAGTTTTCAAAGTAAAAGCCGAGTATAATCATTAAAGCTTTCACAAAGCTTATTGTGACTAGAAATAGTTGTTTTAAGCCTTAACTTTACATTGAAAACGTGAGAAATCGAACTATAATGAAGTTTTACCCATTTTAACATAAATAATCAAACTAAGAGTTTTGAAAGTAAACAAGCCGAGTATAATCATTAAAGCTTTCACAAAAGCTTATTGTGACTAGAAATCGTTGTTTTAATTCTTAACTTCACATTGAAAACGTGGGAAATCGAACTACAATGAAGTATTACCCATTTTGACATAAATAATCAAACTAAGAGTTTTGAAAGTAAACAAGCCGAGTATAATCATTAAAGCTTTCACAAAGCTTATTGTGACTATAAATAGTTGTTTTAAGCCTTAACCTCAAATTAAAAACTTGGGAAATTGAACTATAATGAACTTTTACCCATTTTGACATAAATAATCAAACTAAGGGTTTTGAAAGTAAACAAGCCGGGTATAATCATTAGGATGTCACAAAGCTTATTGTGAATAGAAATCGTTGTTTTTAGCCTTATCTTCTCCTAGGGAACGTGGGACATTGGACGATAACGAAGTTTTAACGATTTTGTATAAAATCATAATTCTAATAGTTTTAAAATTTAACAAGACGAGCATAAACATATTTTATCTACAAACGCTTATTTTTATTAGAAATCGTTGTTTTAAGCCTTAGCTTCGAATTGGAAACGTGGGAAATCAAACTATAATTAAGTTTTACCCATTTTGACATAAATAATCAAACTAAGAGTTTTGAAAGTAAACAAGCCGAGTATAATCATTAAAGCTTTCACAAAGCTTATTGTGACTAAAAATAGTTGTTTTGAGCCTTAACTTCACATTTAAAACGAGGGAAATCAAACTATTATGAAGTTTTACCCATTTTGACATAAATAATCAAACTAAGAGTTTTTGAAAGTAAACAAGCCGAGTATAATCATTAAGATGTCACAAAGCTCATTGTGACTACAAATCGTTGTTTTCAGCATTAACTTCACGTAGGGAACGTGGGACATAGGACGATAATGAAGTTTTAACGATTTTGTATAAAATCATAGTTCTAACAGTTTTAAAAGTTAACATGACGATCATAAACATATTTTATCTACAAACACTTATTTTTAATAGAAATCGTTGTTTTAAGCCTTAACTTCACATTGGAAACGTGAGAAATCGAACTATAATGAAGTTCTACCCATTTTGACATAAATAATCAAACTAAGAGTTTTGAAAGTAAACAAGCCGAGTATAATCATTAAGATGTCACAAAGCTTATTGTGACTAGAAATCGTTGTTTTTAGCCTTAACTTCTCGTAGGGAACGTGGGACATTGGACCATAACGAAGTTTTAACGATTTTGTATAAAATCATAATTCTAATAGTTTTAAAATTTAACAAGACGAGCATAAACATATTTTATCTACAAACGCTTATTTTTAATAGAAATCGTTGTTTTAAGCCTTAGCTTCACATTGGAAACGTGGGAAATCGAACTATAATGAAGTTTTACCTATTTTGACATAAATAATCAAACTAAGAGTTTTGAAAAGTAAACAAGCCGAGTATAATCATTAAAGCTTTCACAAAGCTTATTGTGACTATAAATAGTTGTTTTAAGCCTTAACCTCAAATTGATACTAGGGAAATTGAACTATAATAAAGTTTTACCCATTTTGACATAAATAATCAAACTAAGAGTTTTTGAAAGTAAACAAGCCGAGTATAATCATTAAGATGTCACGAAGCTCGTTGTGACTACAAATCGTTATTTTCAGCATTAACTTCACGTAGGGAATGTGGGACATAGGACGATAATGAAGTTTTAACGATTTTGTATAAAATCATAGTTCTAATAGTTTTAAAATTTAAATAGACGAGCATAAACATATTTTATCTACAAACGCTTATTTTTAATAGAAATCGTTCTTTTAAGCTTTAACTTCACATTGGAAACGTGGGAAATCGAACTATAATGAAGTTTTATCCATTTTGACATAAATGATCAAACTAAGAGATTTGAAAGTAAACAAGCCGAGTATAATCATTAAAGCTTTCATAAAGCTATTTGTGACTAGAAATAGTTGTTTTAAGCCTTAAGTTCACATTGAAAACGTGGGAAATCGAACTATAATGAAGTTTTAACCATTTTGACATAAATAATCAAACTAAGAGTTTTGAAAGTAAACAAGCCGAGTATAATCATTAAAGTCTTAACACAGCTTATTGTGACTAGAAATAGTTGTTTTGAGGCTTAACTTCACATTTAAAACGTGGGAAATCAAACTATTATGAAGTTTTACCCATTTTGACATAAATAATCAAACTAAGAGTTTTTGAAAGTAAACAAGCCGAGTATAATCATTAAGATGTCACAAAGCTCATTGTGACTACAAATCGTTGTTTTCAGCATTTACTTCACGTAGGGAACGTGGGACATAGGACGATAATGAAGTTTTAACGATTTTGTATAAAATCATAGTTCTAACAGTTTTAAAAGTTAACATGACGATCATAAACATATTTTATCTACAAACACTTGTTTTTAATAGAAATCGTTGTTTTAAGCATTAACTTCACATTGGAAACGTGGGAAATTGAATTATAATGAAGTTTTACCCATTTTGACATAAATAATCAAACTAAGAGTTTTGAAAGTAAACAAGCCGAGTATAATCATTAAAGCTTTCACAAAGCTTATTGTGACTACAAATAGTTGTTTTAAGCCTTAACTTTACATTGAAAACGTTGGAAATCGAACTATAATGAAGTTTTACCCATTTTGACATAAATAATCAAACTAAGAGTTTTGAAAGTAAACAAGCCGAGTATAATCATTAAAGCTTTCACAAAGATTATTGTAACTAGAAATTGTTGTTTTAAGCCTTAACTTCCCATTGAAAATGTGGGAAATCGAACTATAATGAAGTTTTACCCATTTTGAAATAAATAATCAAACTAACAGTTTTGAAAGTAGACAACTCGAATAAAATCATTAAGATGTCACAAATCTTATTGTGACTAGAAATCGATTTTTTCAGCCTTAACTTCACGTAGAGAACGTGGGACATAGGACGATAATGAAGTTTTAACGATTTTGTATAAAATCATAGTTCTAATAGTTTTAAAATTTAACAAGACGAGCATAAAAATATTTTATCTACAAACTCTTATTTTTGATAGAAATCGTTGTTTTAAGCCTTAACTTCACATTGGAAACGTGGGAAATCGAACTATAATGAAGTTTTACCCATTTTGACACAAATAATCCAACTAAGAGTTTTGAAAATAAACAAGCCGAGTATAATCATTAAAGCTTTCACAAAGCTTATTGTGAGTAGAAATAGTTGTTTTAAGCCTTAACTTCACATTGAAAATGTGGGAAATCGAACTATAATGAAGTTTTACCCATTTTGAAATAAATAATTAAAATAAGAGTTTTGAAAGAAGACAACCCGTGTAAAATCATTAAGATGTCACAAAGCTGATTGTGACTAGAAATCGTTATTTTCTGCCTTAACTTCACATAGGGAACGTGGGACATAGGACGATAATGAAGTTTTAAAAATTTTGTATAAAATCATAGTTCTAATAGTTTTAAAATTTAACAAGACGAGCATAAACATATTTTATCTACAAATGTTTATTTTTAATAGAAATTGTTGTTTTAAGCCTTAAGTTCAAATTGGAAACGTAGTAAATTGAACTATAATGAAGTTTTACCTTTTTTGACATAAAGAATCAAACTAAGAGTTTAGAAAGTAAACAAGCCGAGTATAATCATTAAGACTAGAAATCGGTTTTTTCAGCCTTAACTTCACGTAGGGAACGTGGGACATAGGACGATAATGATGTTTTAACAATTTTGTATAAAATCATAGTTCTAATAGTTTTAAAATTTAACAAGACGAGCATAAACATATTTTATCTACAAACGCTTATTTTGAATAGAAATCGTTGTTTTAAGCCTTAACTTCACATTGGAAACGTGGGAGATCGAACTATAATGAAGTTTTACCCATTTTGACAAAAATAATCAAACTAAGAGTTTTGAAAGTAAACAAGCCGAGTATAATCATTAAGATGTCATAAAGGTTATTGTGACTAGAAATCATTATTTTCAGCCTTAACTTCCCGTAGGGAACGTGGAAATAGGTCGATAATTAAGTTTCAACAATTTTGTATAAAATCATAATTATATGAGTTTTAAAATTTGACAAGCCGAGAATAAACATATTTTATCTACAAACGCTTATTTTGAATAGAAATCGTTGTTTTAAGCCTTAACTTCACATTGGAAACGTTGAAAATCGAACTATAATGAAGTTTTACTCATTTTGACATAAATAATCAAACTAAGAGTTTTGAAAGTAAACAAGCCGTGTATAATCATTAAAGCTTTCACAAAGCTTATTGTGACTAGAAATTGTTGTTTTAAGCCTTAACTTCACATTGAAAACGTGGGAAATCGAACTATAATGAAGTTTTACCCATTTTGACATAAATAATCAAACTAAGAGTTTTGAAAGTAAACAAGCCGAGTATAATCATTAAAGCTTTCACAAAGCTTATTGTGACTAGAAATAGTTGTTTTAAGCCTTAACTTCACATTGAAAAAGAGGGAAATCGAACTATAATGAAGTTTTACCCATTTTGACATAAATAATCAAACTAAGAGTTTTGAAAGTAGACAACCCGAGTAAAATCATTAAGATGTCACAAAGCTTATTGTGACTAGAAATCGTTGCTTTCAGCGTTAACTTTACGTAGGGAACGTGGGACATAGGACGATAATGAAGTTTTAACGATTTTGTATAAAATTATAGTTCTAATAGTTTTAAAATTTAACAAGACGAGCATAACCAAATTTTATCTAAAAACGCTTATTTTTAAAAGAAATCATTGTTTTAAACCTTAACTTCAAATTGGAAACGTGGAAAATCGAACTATAATGAAGTTTTACCCTTTTTGACATAAACAATCAAGCTAAGAGTTTTGAACGTAAACAAGCCGAGTATAATCATTAAAGCTTTCACAAAGCTTATTGTAACTAGAAATAGTTGTTTTAAGCCTTAACTTCACATTGGAAAGGTTGGAAATCGAGATATAATGAAGTTTTACCCTTTTTGAAATAAATAATTAAATTAAGAGTTTTGAAAGTAAACAATCCGAGTATAATCATTAAGATGTCACAAAGCTTATTGTGACTAGAAATCATTGTTTTCAGCCGTAACTTCCCGTAGGGAACGTGGAAATAGGTCGATAATTAAGTTTCAACGATTTTGTATAAAATCATAATTATATGAGTTTTAAAATTTAACAAGATAAGAATAAACATATTTTATCTACAAACGCTTATTTTGAATAGAAATCGTTGTTTTAAGCCTTAACTTCACATTGGAAACGTTGGAAATCGAACTATAATGAAGTTTTACCCATTTTGACAAAAATAATGAAACTAAGAGTTTTGAAAGTAAAAAGCCGAGTAAAATCATTAAGATGTCACAAAGCTTATTGTGACTAGAAATCGTTGTTTTCAGCCTTAACTTCACGAAGAGAACGTGGGAGATAGGACGATAATGAAGTTTTAACGATTTTGTATAAAATCATAGTTCTAATAGTTTTAAAATTTAACAAGACGAGCATAAACATATTTTATCTACAAACGCTTATTTTTAATAGAAATCGTTGTTTTAAGCCTTAACTTCACATTGGAAACATGGGAAATTGAATTATAATGAAGTTTTACCCATTTTGACATAAATAATCAAACTAAGAGTTTTGAATGTAAACAAGCCGAGTATAATCATTAAAGCTTTCACAAAGCTTATTGTGACTAGAAATAGTTATTTTAAGCCTTAACTTTACATTGAAAACGTTGGAAATCGAACTATAATGAAGTTTTACCCATTTTGACATAAATAATCAAACTAAGAGTTTTGAAAGTAAACAAGCCGAGTATAATCATTAAAGCTTTCACAAAGCTTATTGTGACTAGAAATTGTTGTTTTGAGCCTTAACTTCCCATTGAAAATATGGGAAATCGAACTATAATGAAGTTTTACCCATTTTGAAATAAATAATCAAACTAACAGTTTTGAAAGTAGACAACTCGAATAAAATCATTAAGATGTCACAAATCTTATTGTGACTAGAAATCGATTTTTTCAGCCTTAACTTCACGTAGAGAACGTGGGACATAGGACGATAATGAAGTTTTAACGATTTTGTATAAAATCATAGTTCTAATAGTTTTAAAATTTAACAAGACGAGCATAAAAATATTTTATCTACAAACTCTTATTTTTGATAGAAATCGTTGTTTTAAGCCTTAACTTCACATTGGAAACGTGGGAAATCGAACTATAATGAAGTTTTACCCATTTTGACACAAATAATCCAACTAAGAGTTTTGAAAATAAACAAGCCGAGTATAATCATTAAAGCTTTCACAAAGCTTATTGTGAGTAGAAATAGTTGTTTTAAGCCTTAACTTCACATTGAAAACGTGGGAAATCGAACTATAATGAAGTTTTACCCATTTTGAAATAAATAATTAAAATAAGAGTTTTGAAAGAAGACAACCCGTGTAAAATCATTAAGATGTCACAAAGCTGATTGTGACTAGAAATCGTTATTTTTCGCCTTAACTTCACATAGGGAACGTGGGACATAGGACGATAATGAAGTTTTAAAAATTTTGTATAAAATCATAGTTCTAATAGTTTTAAAATTTAACAAGACGAGCATAAACATATTTTATCTACAAATGTTTATTTTTAATAGAAATCGTTGTTTTAAGCCTTAAGTTCACATTGGAAACGTGGGAAATTGAACTATAATGAAGTTTTACCTTTTTTGACATAAAGAATCAAACTAAGAGTTTTGAAAGTAAACAAGCCGAGTATAATGATTAAGATGTCACAAAGCTTATTGTGACTAGAAATCGGTTTTTTCAGCCTTAACTTTACGTAGGGAACGTGGGACATAGGACGATAATGAAGTTTTAACAATTTTGTATAAAATCATATTTCTAATAGTTTTAAAATTTAAAAAGACGAGCATAAACATATTTTATCTACAAACTCTTATTTTTAATAGAAATCGTTGTTTTAAACCCTAACTTCACAATGGAAACGTGTGAAATCGAACTATAATGAAGTTTTACCCATTTTGACATAAATAATCAAACTAAGAGTTTTGAAAATAAACAAGCCGAGTATAATAATTAAAGCTTTCACAAAGCTTATTGTGACTAGAAATAGTTGTTTTAAGCCTTAATATCACATTAAAAACTTGGGAAATCGAACTATAATGAAGTTTTACCAATTTTGACATAAATAATCAAACACAGAGTTTTGAAAGTAAACAAGCCGAGTATAGTCATTAAAGCTTTCACAAAGCTTATTGTGACTAGAAATTGTTGTTTTAAGCCTTAACATCCCATTGAAAACGTGGGAAATCGAACTACAATTAAGTTTTACCCATTTTGAAATAAATAATCAAACTAAGAGTTTTGAAAGTAAACAAGCCGAGTATAATCATTAAGATGTCACAAAGCTTATTGTGACTAGAAATCATTGTTTTCAGCCTTAACTTCCAGTAGGGGACGTGGAAATAGGTCGATAATTAAGTTTCAACGATTTTGTATAAAATCATAATTATATGAGTTTTAAAATTTAACAAGCCGAGAATAAACATATTTTATCTACAAACGCTTATTTTGAATAGAAATCGTTGTTTTAAGCCTTAACTTCACATTGGAAACGTTGAAAATCGAACTATAATGAAGTTTTACTCATTTTGACATAAATAATCAAACTAAGAGTTTTGAAAGTAAACAAGCCGAGTATAATCATTAAAGCTTTCACAAAGCTTATTGTGACTAGAAATAGTTGTTTTAAGCCTTAACTTCACATTGAAAACGTGGGAAATCGAACTATAATGAAGTTTTACCCATTTTGACATAAATAATCAAACTAAGAGTTTTGAAAGTAAACAAGCCGAGTATAATCATTAAAGCTTTCACAAAGCTTATTGTGACTAGAAATAGTTGTTTTAAGCCTTAACTTCATATTGAAAAAGAGGGAAATCGAACTATAATGAAGTTTTACCCATTTTGACATAAATAATCAAACTAAGAGTTTTGAAAGTAGACAACCCGAGTAAAAGCATTAAGATGTCACAAAGCTTATTGTGACTAGAAATCGTTGCTTTCAGCCTTAACTTTACGTAGGGAACGTGGGACATAGGACGATAATAATAATTTTAACGATTTTGTATAAAATCATAGTTCTAATAGTTTTAAAATTTAACAAGACGAGCATAAACATATTTTATCTAAAACGCTTATTTTTAATAGAAATCATTGTTTTAAACCTTAACTTCAAATTGAAAAACGTGGGAATCGAACTATAATGAAGTTTTACCCATTTTGACATAAATAATCAAACTAAGAGTTTTGAAAGTAAACAAGCCGAGTATAATCATTAAAGCTTTCACAAAGCTTATTGTGACTAGAAATAGTTGTTTTAAGCCTTAACTTCCCATTGAAAACGTGGAAAATCGAATATAATGAAGTTTTACCCATTTTGAAATAAATAATCAAACTAAGAGTTTTGAAAGTAAACAATCCGAGTATAATCATTAAGATGTCACAAAGCTTATTGTGACTAGAAATCATTGTTTTCCTTAACTTCACGTAGGGGACGTGGAAATAGGTCGATAATGAAGTTTTAACGATTTTGTATAAAATCATAATTATATGAGTTTTAAAATTTAACAAGACGAGAATAAACATATTTTATCTACAAACGCTTATTTTGAATAGAAATCGTTGTTTTAAGCCTTAACTTCACATTGGAAACGTTGAAAATCGAACTATAATGAAGTTTTACCCATTTTGACATAAATAATCAAACTAAGAGTTTTGAAAGTAAACAAGCCGAGTATAATATTAATCATTAAAGCTTTCACAAAATCAGCTTATTGTGACTAGAAATTTTAAAGTTGTTTTAAGCCTTAACTTCACATTGAAAAACGTTATTTTTAATAGAAATCGAACTTAACTAATTGAAATGTTTTATAATGAAGTTTTACCATTTTGACATAAATAATCAAACTAAGAGTTTTGAAAGTAAACAAGCCGAGTATAATCATTAAAGCTTTCACAAAGCTTATTGTGACTAGAAATAGTTGTTTTAAGCCTTAACTTCACATTGAAAAAGAGGGAAATCGAACTATAATGAAGTTTTACCCATTTTGACATAAATAATCAAACTAAGAGTTTTGAAAGTAAACAAGCCGAGTAAATCATCATTAAGATGTCACAAAGCTTATTGTGACTAGAAATCGTTGTTTTCAGCCTTAACTTTACGTAGGGAACGTGGGACATAGGACGATAATGAAGTTTTAACGATTTTGTATAAAATTATAATTCTAATAGTTTTAAAATTTAACAAGACGAGCATAAAATATTTTATCTAAAAACGCTTATTTTGAATAGAAATCATTGTTTTAAACCCTTAACTTCACATTGGAAACGTTGGAAATCGAACTATAATGAAGTTTTACCCATTTTGACATAAATAATCAAACTAAGAGTTTTGAAAGTAAACAAGCCGAGTATAATCATTAAAGCTTTCACAAAGCTTATTGTAACTAGAAATAGTTGTTTTAAGCCTTAACTTCACATTGGAAAGGTTGGAAATCGAATATAATGAAGTTTTACCCATTTTGAAATAAATAATCAAATTAAGAGTTTTGAAAGTAAACAATCCGAGTATAATCATTAAGATGTCACAAAGCTTATTGTGACTAGAAATCATTGTTTTCAGCCTTAACTTCCGTAGGGAACGTGGAAATAGGTCGATAATTAAGTTTTAACGATTTTGTATAAAATCATAATTATATGAGTTTTAAAATTTAACAAGATAAGAATAAACATATTTTATCTACAAACGCTTATTTTGAATAGAAATCGTTGTTTTAAGCCTTAACTTCACATTGGAAACGTTGGAAATCGAACTATAATGAAGTTTTACCCATTTTGACAAAAATAATCAAACTAAGAGTTTTGAAAGTAAACAAGCCGAGTATAATCATTAAGATGTCACAAAGCTTATTGTGACTAGAAATCGTTGTTTTCAGCCTTAACTTCACGTAGGAAACGTGGGACATAGGACGATAATGAAGTTTTAACGATTTTGTATAAAATCATAGTTCTAATAGTTTTAAAATTTAACAAGACGAGCATAAACATATTTTATCTACAAACGCTTATTTTTAATAGAAATCGTTGTTTTAAGCCTTAACTTCACATTGGAAACGTGGGAAATCGAACTATAATGAAGTTTTACCCATTTTGACATAAATAATCAAACTAAGAGTTTTGAAAATAAACAAGCCGAGTATAATCATTAAAGCTTTCACAAAGCTTATTGTGACTAGAAATAGTTGTTTTAAGCCTTAACTTCACATTGAAAACGTTGGAAATCGAACTATAATGAAGTTTTACCCATTTTGACATAAATAATCAAACTAAGAGTTTTGAAAGTAAACAAGCCGAGTATAATCATTAAAGCTTTCACAAAGCTTATTGTGACTAGAAATTGTTGTTTTAAGCCTTAACTTCCCATTGAAAACGGGAAATCGAACTATAATGAAGTTTTACCCATTTTGAAATAAATAATCAAACTAAGAGTTTTGAAAGTAAACAACTCCGAGTATAATCATTAAGATGTCACAAAGCTTATTGTGACTAGAAATCGATTGTTTTCAGCCTTAACTTCACGTAGAGAACGTGGGACATAGGACGATAATGAAGTTTTAACGATTTTGTATAAAATCATAGTTCTAATAGTTTTAAAATTTAACAAGACGAGCATAAAAATATTTTATCTACAAACTCTTATTTTTAATAGAAATCGTTGTTTTAAGCCTTAACTTCACATTGGAAACGTTGGAAATCGAACTATAATGAAGTTTTACCCATTTTGACATAAATAATCAAACTAAGAGTTTTGAAAGTAAACAAGCCGAGTATAATCATTAAAGCTTTCACAAAGCTTATTGTGACTAGAAATAGTTGTTTTAAGCCTTAACTTCACATTGAAAACGTGGGAAATCGAACTATAATGAAGTTTTACCCATTTTGAAATAAATAATTAAAATAAGAGTTTTGAAAGTAACAACCCGTAAAATCATTAAGATGTCACAAAGCTTATTGTGACTAGAAATCGTTGTTTTCAGCCTTAACTTCACATAGGGAACGTGGGACATAGGACGATAATGAAGTTTTAAAAATTTTGTATAAAATCATAGTTCTAATAGTTTTAAAATTTAACAAGACGAGCATAAACATATTTTATCTACAAATGTTTATTTTTAATAGAAATCGTTGTTTTAAGCCTTAACTTCACATTGGAAACGTGGGAAATCGAACTATAATGAAGTTTTACCCATTTTGACATAAATAATCAAACTAAGAGTTTTGAAAGTAAACAAGCCGAGTATAATGATTAAGATGTCACAAAGCTTATTGTGACTAGAAATCGTTTTTTCAAATTTAACTTTACGTAGGGAACGTGGGACATAGGACGATAATGAAGTTTTAACATTTTGTATAAAATCATATTTCTAATAGTTTTAAAATTTAACAAGACGAGCATAAACATATTTTATCTACAAACTCTTATTTTTAATAGAAATCGTTGTTTTAAACCTTAACTTCACAATTAGAAACGTGGAAATCGAACTATAATGAAGTTTTACCCATTTTGACATAAATAATCAAACTAAGAGTTTTGAAAATAAACAAGCCGAGTATAATCATTAAAGCTTTCACAAAGCTTATTGTGACTAGAAATAGTTGTTTTAAGCCTTAACTCACATTGAAAACGTGGGAAATCGAACTATAATGAAGTTTTACCCATTTTGACATAAATAATCAAACAAGAGTTTTGAAAGTAAACAAGCCGAGTATAATCATTAAAGTCACAAAGCTTCACAAAGCTTATTGTGACTAGAAATTGTTGTTTTAAGCCTTAACATCCCATTGAAAAAATCGTTGGGAAATCGAACTATAATGAAGTTTTACCCATTTTGAAATAAATAATCAAACTAAGAGTTTTGAAAGTAAACAAGCCGAGTATAATCATTAAGATGTCACAAAGCTTATTGTGACTAGAAATCATTGTTTTCAGCCTTAACTTCCGTAGGGGACGTGGAAATAGGTTGATAATTAAGTTTCAACGATTTTGTATAAAATCATAATTATATGAGTTTTAAAATTTAACAAGCCGAGAATAAACATATTTTATCTACAAACGCTTATTTTGAATAGAAATCGTTGTTTTAAGCCTTAACTTCACATTGGAAACGTTGAAAATCGAACTATAATGAAGTTTTACTCATTTTGACATAAATAATCAAACTAAGAGTTTTGAAAGTAAACAAGCCGAGTATAATCATTAAAGCTTTCACAAAGCTTATTGTGACTAGAAATAGTTGTTTTAAGCCTTAACTTCACATTGAAAACGTGGGAAATCGAACTATAATGAAGTTTTACCCATTTTGACATAAATAATCAAACTAAGAGTTTTGAAAGTAAACAAGCCGAGTATAATCATTAAAGCTTTCACAAAGCTTATTGTGACTAGAAATAGTTGTTTTAAGCCTTAACTTCATATTGAAAAAGAGGGAAATCGAACTATAATGAAGTTTTACCCATTTTGACATAAATAATCAAACTAAGAGTTTTGAAAGTAGACAACCCGAGTAAAAGCATTAAGATGTCACAAAGCTTATTGTGACTAGAAATCGTTGCTTTCAAATTTTAACTTTACGTAGGGAACGTGGGACATAGGACGATAATAAAGTTTTAACGATTTTGTATAAAATTATAGTTCTAATAGTTTTAAAATTTAACAAGACGAGCATAACCAAATTTTATCTAAAAACGCTTATTTTTAATAGAAATCATTGTTTTAAACCTTAACTTCAAATTGGAAACGTGGGAAATCGAACTATAATGAAGTTTTACCCTTTTTGACATAAACAATCAAGCTAAGAGTTTTGAACGTAAACAAGCCGAGTATAATCATTAAAGCTTTCACAAAGCTTATTGTAACTAGAAATAGTTGTTTTAAGCCTTAACTTTACATTGAAAACGTGGAAAATCGAGATATAATGAAGTTTTACCCTTTTTGAAATAAATAATCAAATTAAGTGTTTTGAAAGTAAACAATCCGAGTATAATCATTAAGATGTCACAAAGCTTATTGTGACTAGAAATCGTTGTTTTAAGCCTTAAATTGTGACTAGAAATCATTGTTTTCAGCCTTAACCTCCCGTAGGGAACGTGGAAATAGGTCGATAATTAAGTTTCAACGATTTTGTATAAAATCATAATTATATGAGTTTTAAAATTTAACAAGAAAAGAATAAAGATATTTTATCTACAAACGCTTATTTTGAATAGAAATCGTTGTTTTAAGCCTTAACTTCACATTGGAAACGTGGGAGATCGAACTATAATGAAGTTTTACCCATTTTGACAAAAATAATCAAACTAACAGTTTTGAAAGTAAACAAGCCGAGTATAATCATTAAGATGTCACAAAGGTTATTGTGACTAGAAATCATTATTTTCAGCCTTAACTTCCCGTAGGGAAACGCGGGAATAGGACGATAATTAAGTTTTAACAATTTTGTATAAAATCATAATTAATGAGTTTTAAAATTTGACAAGAGAATAAACATATTTTATCTACAAACGCTTATTTTGAATAGAAATCGTTGTTTTAAGCCTTAACTTCACATTGGAAACGTTGAAAATCGAACTATAATGAAGTTTTACTCATTTTGACATAAATAATCAAACTAAGAGTTTTGAAAGTAAACAAGCCGAGTATAATCATTAAAGCTTTCACAAAGCTTATTGTGACTAGAAATAGTTGTTTTAAGCCTTAACTTCACATTGAAAACGTGGGAAATCGAACTATAATGAAGTTTTACCCATTTTGACATAAATAATCAAACTAAGAGTTTTGAAAGTAAACAAGCCGAGTATAATCATTAAAGCTTTCACAAAGCTTATTGTGACTAGAAATAGTTGTTTTAAGCCTTAACTTCATATTGAAAATAGAGGGAAATCGAACTATAATGAAGTTTTACCCATTTTGACATAAATAATCAAACTAAGAGTTTTGAAAGTAGACAACCCGAGTAAAATCATTAAGATGTCACAAAGCTTATTGTGACTAGAAATCGTTGCTTTCAGCCTTAACTTCACGTAGGGAACGTGGGACATAGGACGATAATAAGTTTTAACGATTTTGTATAAAATTATAGTTCTAATAGTTTTAAAATTTAACAAGACGAGCATAAACCAAATTTTATCTAAAAACGCTTATTTTTAATAGAAATCGTTGTTTTAAACCTTAACTTCACATTGGAAACGTGGGAAATCGAACTATAATGAAGTTTTACCCATTTTGACATAAATAATCAAACTAAGAGTTTTGAAAATAAACAAGCCGAGTATAATCATTAAAGCTTTCACAAAGCTTATTGTAACTAGAAATAGTTGTTTTAAGCCTTAACTTCACATTGAAAACGTGGAAAATCGAATATAATGAAGTTTTACCCTTTTTGAAATAAATAATCAAATTAAGAGTTTTGAAAGTAAACAATCCGAGTATAATCATTAAGATGTCACAAAGCTTATTGTGACTAGAAATCATTGTTTTCAGCTTAACCTCACAATAGGGAAAGACGAGCATAAACGTGGGAAATAGGTCGATAATTAAGTTTCAACGATTTTGTATAAAATCATAATTATATGAGTTTTAAAATTTAACAAGAAAAGAATAAAGATATTTTATCTACAAACGCTTATTTTGAATAGAAATCGTTGTTTTAAGCCTTAACTTCACATTGGAAACGTGGAAATCGAACTATCGAACTATAATGAAGTTTTACCCATTTTGACAAAAATAATCAAACTAAGAGTTTTGAAAGTAAACAAGCCGAGTATAATCATTAAGATGTCACAAAGCTTATTGTGACTAGAAATCATTGTTTTCAGCCTTAACTTCCGTAGGAGAAAACGCGGAAATAGGTTGATAATTAAGTTTCAACAATTTTGTATAAAATCATAATTATATGAGTTTTAAAATTTGACAAAGCCGAGAATAAACATATTTTATCTACAAACGCTTATTTTGAATAGAAATCGTTGTTTTAAGCCTTAACTTCACATTGGAAACGTTGAAAATCGAACTATAATGAAGTTTTACTCATTTTGACATAAATAATCAAACTAAGAGTTTTGAAAGTAAACAAGCCGAGTATAATCATTAAAGCTTTCACAAAGCTTATTGTGACTAGAAATAGTTGTTTTAAGCCTTAACTTCACATTGAAAACGTGGGAAATCGAACTATAATGAAGTTTTACCCATTTTGACATAAATAATCAAACTAAGAGTTTTGAAAGTAAACAAGCCGAGTATAATCATTAAAGCTTTCACAAAGCTTATTGTGACTAGAAATAGTTGTTTTAAGCCTTAACTTCATATTGAAAAAGAGGGAAATCGAACTATAATGAAGTTTTACCCATTTTGACATAAATAATCAAACTAAGAGTTTTGAAAGTAGACAACCCGAGTAAAAGCATTAAGATGTCACAAAGCTTATTGTGACTAGAAATCGTTGCTTTCAAATTAACTTTACGTAGGGAACGTGGGACATAGGACGATAATAAAGTTTTAACGATTTTGTATAAAATTATAGTTCTAATAGTTTTAAAATTTAACAAGACGAGCATAACCAAATTTTATCTAAAAACGCTTATTTTTAATAGAAATCATTGTTTTAAACCTTAACTTCAAATTGGAAACGTGGGAAATCGAACTATAATGAAGTTTTACCCTTTTTGACATAAACAATCAAGCTAAGAGTTTTGAACGTAAACAAGCCGAGTATAATCATTAAAGCTTTCACAAAGCTTATTGTAACTAGAAATAGTTGTTTTAAGCCTTAACTTTACATTGAAAACGTGGAAAATCGAGATATAATGAAGTTTTACCCTTTTTGAAATAAATAATCAAATTAAGAGTTTTGAAAGTAAACAATCCGAGTATAATCATTAAGATGTCACAAAGCTTATTGTGACTAGAAATCATTGTTTTCAGCCTTAACTTCCCGTAGGGAACGTGGAAATAGGTCGATAATTAAGTTTCAACGATTTTGTATAAAATCATAATTATATGAGTTTTAAAATTTAACAAGAAAAGAATAAAGATATTTTATCTACAAACGCTTATTTTGAATAGAAATCGTTGTTTTAAGCCTTAACTTCACATTGGAAACGTGGGAGATCGAACTATAATGAAGTTTTACCCATTTTGACAAAAATAATCAAACTAAGGGTTTTGAAAGTAAAAAGCCGAGTATAATCATTAAGATGTCACAAAGCTTATTGTGACTAGAAATCATTATTTTCAGCCTTAACTTCACGTAGAGAACGTGGGAATAGGTTGATAATGAAGTTTTAACGATTTTGTATAAAATCATAATTCTAATAGTTTTAAAATTTAACAAGACGAGAATAAACATATTTTATCTACAAACGCTTATTTTGAATAGAAATCGTTGTTTTAAGCCTTAACTTCACATTGGGAACGTTGAAAAGCGAACTATAATGAAGTTTTACCCATTTTGACATAAATAATCAAACTAAGAGTTTTGAAAGTAAACAAGCCGAGTATAATCATTAAAGCTTTCACAAAGCTTATTGTGACTAGAAATAGTTGTTTTAAGCCTTAACTTTACATTGAAAACGTTGGAAATCGAACTATAATGAAGTTTTACCCATTTTGACATAAATAATCAAACTAAGAGTTTTGAAAGTAAACAAGCCGAGTATAATCATTAAAGCTTTCACAAAGCTTATTGTGACTAGAAATAGTTGTTTTAAGCCTTAACTTCACATTGAAAATATGGGAAATCGAACTATAATGAAGTTTTACCCATTTTGACATAAATAATCAAACTAAGAGTTTTGAAAGTAGACAAACTCGAATAAAATCATTAAGATGTCACAAAGCTTATTGTGACTAGAAATCGTTTTTTCAGCCTTAACTTCACGTAGGAACGTGGGACATAGGACGATAATGAAGTTTTAACGATTTTGTATAAAATCATAGTTCTAATAGTTTTAAAATTTAACAAGACGAGCATAAAAATATTTTATCTACAAACTCTTATTTTTGATAGAAATCATTGTTTTAAGCCTTAACTTCACATTGGAAACGTGGGAAATCGAACTATAATGAAGTTTTACCCATTTTGACATAAATAATCAAACTAAGAGTTTTGAAAATAAACAAGCCGAGTATAATCATTAAAGCTTTCACAAAGCTTATTGTGACTAGAAATAGTTGTTTTAAGCCTTAACTTCACATTGGAAAACGTTGGAAATCGAATATAATGAAGTTTTACCCATTTTGAAATAAATAATTAAATAAGAGTTTTGAAAGTAAACAATCCGAGTATAATCATTAAGATGTCACAAAGCTTATTGTGACTAGAAATCGTTGTTTTCCGCCTTAACTTCACATAGGGAACGTGGGAAATAGGACGATAATGAAGTTTTAAAAATTTTGTATAAAATCATAATTCTAATAGTTTTAAAATTTAACAAGATAAGAATAAACATATTTTATCTACAAATGCTTATTTTTAATAGAAATCGTTGTTTTAAGCCTTAACTTCACATTGGAAACGTTGGAAATCGAACTATAATGAAGTTTTACCCATTTTGACATAAATAATCAAACTAAGAGTTTTGAAAGTAAACAAGCCGAGTATAATCATTAAGATGTCACAAGCTTATTGTGACTAGAAATCGTTTTTTTAGCCTTAACTTCACGTAGGGAACGTGGGAAATAGGACGATAATGAAGTTTTAACAATTTTGTATAAAATCATATTTCTAATAGTTTTAAAATTTAAAAAGACGAGCATAAACATATTTTATCTACAAACTCTTATTTTTAATAGAAATCGTTGTTTTAAACCTTAACTTCACATTGGAAACGTGTGAAATCGAACTATAATGAAGTTTTACCCATTTTGACATAAATAATCAAACTAAGAGTTTTGAAAATAAACAAGCCGCCGAGTATAATCATTAAAGCTTTCACAAAGCTTATTGTGACTAGAAATAGTTGTTTTAAGCCTTAACTTCACATTGGAAACGTTGGGAAATCGAACTATAATGAAGTTTTACCCATTTTGACATAAATAATCAAACAAGAGTTTTGAAAGTAAACAAGCCGAGTATAATCATTAAAGCTTTCACAAAGCTTATTGTGACTAGAAATTGTTGTTTTAAGCCTTAACTTCCATTGAAAACGTGGGAAATCGAACTATAATTAAGTTTTACCCATTTTGAAATAAATAATCAAACTAAGAGTTTTGAAAGTAAACAAGCCGAGTATAATCATTAAGATGTCACAAAGCTTATTGTGACTAGAAATCATTGTTTTCAAGCCTTAACTTCACATTAGGGGACGTGGGAATAGGTCGATAATGAAGTTTTAACGATTTTGTATAAAATCATAATTATAAGTTTTAAAATTTAACAAGCCGAGATAAACATATTTTATCTACAAACGCTTATTTTGAATAGAAATCGTTGTTTTAAGCCTTAACTTCACATTGGAAACGTTGAAAATCGAACTATAATGAAGTTTTACTCATTTTGACATAAATAATCAAACTAAGAGTTTTGAAAGTAAACAAGCCGAGTATAATCATTAAAGCTTTCACAAAGCTTATTGTGACTAGAAATAGTTGTTTTAAGCCTTAACTTCACATTGAAAACGTGGGAAATCGAACTATAATGAAGTTTTACCCATTTTGACATAAATAATCAAACTAAGAGTTTTGAAAGTAAACAAGCCGAGTATAATCATTAAAGCTTTCACAAAGCTTATTGTGACTAGAAATAGTTGTTTTAAGCCTTAACTTCATATTGAAAAAGAGGGAAATCGAACTATAATGAAGTTTTACCCATTTTGACATAAATAATCAAACTAAGAGTTTTGAAAGTAGACAACCCGAGTAAAATCATTAAGATGTCACAAAGCTTATTGTGACTAGAAATCGTTTTTTTCAGCCTTAACTTTACGTAGGGAACGTGGGACATAGGACGATAATGAAGTTTTAACGATTTTGTATAAAATTATAGTTCTAATAGTTTTAAAATTTAACAAGACGAGCATAACCAAATTTTATCTAAAAACGCTTATTTTTAATAGAAATCATTGTTTTAAACCTTAACTTCAAATTGGAAACGTGGGAAATCGAACTATAATGAAGTTTTACCCTTTTTGACATAAATAATCAAACTAAGAGTTTTGAAAGTAAACAAGCCGAGTATAATCATTAAAGCTTTCACAAAGCTTATTGTAACTAGAAATAGTTGTTTTAAGCCTTAACTTTACATTGAAAACGTGGAAAATCGAATATAATGAAGTTTTACCCTTTTGAAATAAATAATCAAATTAAGAGTTTTGAAAGTAAACAATCCGAGTATAATCATTAAGATGTCACAAAGCTTATTGTGACTAGAAATCATTGTTTTCAGCCTTAACTTCCCGTAGGGAACGTGGGAAATAGGTCGATAATTAAGTTTTAACGATTTTGTATAAAATCATAATTATATGAGTTTTAAAATTTAACAAGAAAAGAATAAACATATTTTATCTACAAACGCTTATTTTGAATAGAAATCGTTGTTTTAAGCCTTAACTTCACATTGGAAACGTGGGAGATCGAACTATAATGAAGTTTTACCCATTTTGACAAAAATAATCAAACTAACAGTTTTGAAAGTAAACAAGCCGAGTATAATCATTAAGATGTCACAAAGGTTATTGTGACTAGAAATCATTATTTTTAGCCTTAACTTCCCGTAGGGAACGTGGAAATAGGTTGATAATTAAGTTTCAACAATTTTGTATAAATACATAATTATATGAGTTTTAAAATTTGACAAGCCGAGAATAAACATATTTTATCTACAAACGCTTATTTTGAATAGAAATCGTTGTTTTAAGCCTTAACTTCACATTGGAAACGTTGAAAATCGAACTATAATGAAGTTTTACTCATTGTGACATAAATAATCAAACTAAGAGTTTTGAAAGTAAACAAGCCGAGTATAATCATTAAAGCTTTTACAAAGCTTATTGTGACTAGAAATAGTTGTTTTAAGCCTTAACTTCAAATTGAAAACGTGGGAAATCGAACTATAATGAAGTTTTACCTATTTTGACATAAATAATCAAACTAAGAGTTTTGAAAGTAAACAAGCCGAGTAAAATCATTAAGATGTCACAAAGCTTATTGTGACTAGAAATAGTTGTTTTAAGCCTTAACTTCACATTGAAAAAGAGGGAAATCGAACTATAATGAAGTTTTACCCATTTTGACATAAATAATAAAACTAAGAGTTTTGAAAGTAGACAACCCGAGTAAAATCATTAAGATGTCACAAAGCTTATTGTGACTAGAAATTGTTGCTTTCAGCCTTAACTTTACATAGGGAACGTGGGACATAGGACGATAATGAAGTTTTAACGATTTTGTATAAAATTATAGTTCTAATAGTTTTAAAATTTAACAAGGCGAGCATAACCAAATTTTATCTAAAAACGCTTATTTTTAAAAGAAATCATTGTTTTAAACCTTAACTTCAAATTGGAAACGTGGAAAATCGAACTATAATGAAGTTTTACCCTTTTTGACATAAACAATCAAGCTAAGAGTTTTGAACGTAAACAAGCCGAGTATAATCATTAAAGCTTTCACAAAGCTTATTGTAACTAGAAATAGTTGTTTTAAGCCTTAACTTCACATTGGAAAGGTTGGAAATCGAGATATAATGAAGTTTTACCCTTTTTGAAATAAATAATTAAATTAAGAGTTTTGAAAGTAAACAATCCGAGTATAATCATTAAGATGTCACAAAGCTTATTGTGACTAGAAATCATTGTTTTCAGCCGTAACTTCCCGTAGGGAACGTGGAAATAGGTCGATAATTAAGTTTCAACGATTTTGTATAAAATCATAATTATATGAGTTTTAAAATTTAACAAGATAAGAATAAACATATTTTATCTACAAACGCTTATTTTGAATAGAAATCGTTGTTTTAAGCCTTAACTTCACATTGGAAACGTGGGAGATCGAACTATAATGAAGTTTTACCCATTTTGACAAAAATAATGAAACTAAGAGTTTTGAAAGTAAACAAGCCGAGTATAATCACTAAAGCTTTCACCAAGCATATTATGACTAGAAATAGTTGTTTTAAGCCTTAACTTCACATTGGAAACGTTGGAAATCGAACTATAATGAAGTTTTACCCATTTTGACAAAAATAATGAAACTAAGAGTTTTGAAAGTAAACAAGCCGAGTATAATCATTAAAGCTTTCACAAAGCTTATTGTGACTAGAAATAGTTGTTTTAAGCCTTAACTTTACATTGAAAACGTTGGAAATCGAACTATAATGAAGTTTTACCCATTTTGACATAAATAATCAAACTAAGAGTTTTGAATGTAAACAAGCCGAGTATAATCATTAAAGCTTTCACAAAGCTTATTGTGACTAGAAATAGTTGTTTTAAGCCTTAACTTTACATTGAAAACGTTGGAAATCGAACTATAATGAAGTTTTACCCATTTTGACATAAATAATCAAACTAAGAGTTTTGAAAGTAAACAAGCCGAGTATAATCATCAAAGCTTTCACAAAGCTTATTGTGACTAGAAATTGTTGTTTTGAGCCTTAACTTCCCATTGAAAATATGGGAAATCGAACTATAATGAAGTTTTACCCATTTTGAAATAAATAATCAAACTAACAGTTTTGAAAGTAGACAACTCGAATAAAATCATTAAGATGTCACAAATCTTATTGTGACTAGAAATCGATTTTTTCAGCCTTAACTTCACGTAGAGAACGTGGGACATAGGACGATAATGAAGTTTTAACGATTTTGTATAAAATCATAGTTCTAATAGTTTTAAAATTTAACAAGACGAGCATAAAAATATTTTATCTACAAACTCTTATTTTTGATAGAAATCGTTGTTTTAAGCCTTAACTTCACATTGGAAACGTGGGAAATCGAACTATAATGAAGTTTTACCCATTTTGACACAAATAATCCAACTAAGAGTTTTGAAAATAAACAAGCCGAGTATAATCATTAAAGCTTTCACAAAGCTTATTGTGAGTAGAAATAGTTGTTTTAAGCCTTAACTTCACATTGAAAACGTGGGAAATCGAACTATAATGAAGTTTTACCCATTTTGAAATAAATAATTAAAATAAGAGTTTTGAAAGAAGACAACCCGTGTAAAATCATTAAGATGTCACAAAGCTGATTGTGACTAGAAATCGTTATTTTCCGCCTTAACTTCACATAGGGAACGTGGGACATAGGACGATAATGAAGTTTTAAAAATTTTGTATAAAATCATAGTTCTAATAGTTTTAAAATTTAACAAGACGAGCATAAACATATTTTATCTACAAATGTTTATTTTTAATAGAAATCGTTGTTTTAAGCCTTAAGTTCACATTGGAAACGTGGGAAATTGAACTATAATGAAGTTTTACCTTTTTTGACATAAAGAATCAAACTAAGAGTTTTGAAAGTAAACAAGCCGAGTATAATCATTAAGATGTCACAAAGCTTATTGTGACTAGAAATCGATTTTTTCAGCCTCAACTTCACGTAGGAACGTGGGACATAGGACGATAATGATGTTTTAACGATTTTGTATAAAATCATAGTTCTAATAGTTTTAAAATTTAACAAGACGAGCATAAACATATTTTATCTAGAAACTCTTATTTTTAATAGAAATCGTTATTTTAAGCCTTAACTTCACATTGAAAACGTGGGAAATCGAACTATAATGAAGTTTTACCCATTTTGACATAAATAATCAAACTAAGAGTTTTGAAAGTAAACAAGCCGAGTATAGTCATTAAAGCTTTAACAAAGCTTATTGTGACTAGAAATTGTTGTTTTAAGCCTTAACTTCCCATTGAAAACGTGGGAAATCGAACTATAATGAAGTTTTACCCATTTTGAAATAAATAATCAAACTAAGAGTTTTGAAAGTAGACAACCCGAGTAAAATCATTAAGATATCACAAAGCTTATTGTGACTAGAAATCGGTTTTTTCATCCTTAACTTCACGTAGGGAACGTGGGACATATGACGATAATGAAGTTTTAACGATTTTGTATAAAATCATAGTTCTAATAGTTTTAAAATTTAACAAGACGAGCATAAACATATTTTATCTACAAACTCTTATTTTTAATAGAAATCGTTGTTTTAAGCCTTAACTTCACATTGAAAACGTGGGAAATCGAACTATAATGAAGTTTTACCCATTTTGACAAAAATAATCAAACTAAGAGTTTTGAAAGTAAACAAGCCGAGTATAATCATTAAGATCTCACAAAGCTTATTGTGACTAGAAATCGCTTTTTTCACCTTAACTTCACGTAGGGAACGTGGGACATAGGATGATAATGAAGTTTTAACGATTTTGTATAAAATCATAGTTCTAAAAATTTAAAATTTAACAAGACGAGCATAAACATATTCTATCTACAAACACTTATTTTTAATAGAAATCGTTATTTTAAGCATTAACTTCACATTGGAAATGTGGGAAATCGAACTATAATGAAGTTTACCCATTTTGACTTAAATAATCAAACTAAGAGTTTTGAAAGTAAACAAGCCGAGTATAGTCATTAAAGCTTTCACAAAGCTTATTGTGACTAGAAATTGTTGTTTTAAGCCTTAACTTCCCATTGAAAACGTGGGAAATCGAACAATAATTAAGTTTTACCCATTTTGAAATAAATAATCAAACTAAGAGTTTTGAAAGTAAACAAGCTGAGTATAATCATTAAGATGTCACAAAGTTTATTGTGACTAGAAATCATTGTTTTCAGCCTTAACTTCCCGTAGGGAACGTGGAAATAGGACGATAATTAAGTTTCAACGATTTTTTATAAAATAATAATTATATGAGTTTTAAAATTTAACAAGCCGAGAATAAATATATTTTATCTACAAACGCTTATTTTGAATAGAAATCGTTATTTTAAGCCATAACTTCACATTGGAAACGTTGGAAATCGAACTATAATGATGTTTTACCCATTTTGACATAAATAACCAAACTAAGAGTTTTAAAAGTAAACAAGCCGAGTATAATCATTAAAGTTTTCACAAAGCTTATTGTGACTAGAAATAGTTGTTCTAAGCCTTAACATCACATTAAAAACGTGGGAAATCGAACTATAATGGAGTTTTACCCATTTTAAAATAAATAATCAAACTAAGAGTTTTGAAAGTAGACAACCCGAGTAAAATCATTAAGATGTCACAAAGAAGATTGTGACTAGAAATCGTTATTTTCCGCCTTAACTTCACGTAGGGAACGTGGGACATAGGACGATAATGAAGTTTTAACAATTTTGTACAAAATCATAGTTCTAATAGTTTTAAATTTAACAAGACGAGCATAAACATATTTTATCTACAAACGCTTATTTTTAATAGAAATCGTTGTTTTAAGCCTTAACTTCACATTGGAAACGTGGGAAATTGAACTATAATGAAGTTTTACCCATTTTCACATAAATAATCAAACTAAGAGTTTTGAAAGTAAACAAGCCGAGTATAATCATTAAGATGTCACAAAGCTTATTGTGACTAGAAATCGGTTTTTTCAGCCTTAACTTCACGTAGGGAACGTGGGACATAGGACGATAATGAAGTTTTAACAATTTTGTATAAAATCATATTTCTAATAGTTTTAAAATTTAAAAAGACGAGCATAAACATATTTTATCTACAAACTCTTATTTTTAATAGAAATCGTTGTTTTAAACCTTAACTTCACAATGGAAACGTGGGAAATCGAACTATAATGAAGTTTTACCCATTTTGACATAAATAATCAAACTAAGAGTTTTGAAAATAAACAAGCCGAGTATAATAATTAAAGCTTTCACAAAGCTTATTGTGACTAGAAATAGTTGTTTTAAGCCTTAATATCACATTAAAAACGTGGGAAATCGAACTATAATGAAGTTTTAAACATTTTGACATAAATAATCAAACACAAGAGTTTTGAAAGTAAACAAGCCGAGTATAGTCATTAAAGCTTTCACAAAGCTTATTGTGACTAGAAATTGTTGTTTTAAGCCTTAACTTCCCATTGAAAACGTGGGAAATCGAACTACAATTAAGTTTTACCCATTTTGAAATAAATAATCAAACTAAGAGTTTTGAAAGTAAACAAGCCGAGTATAATCATTAAGATGTCACAAAGCTTATTGTGACTAGAAATCATTGTTTTCAAAAAAGCCTTAACTTCCAAATTGTAGGGGACGTGGAAATAGGTCGATAATTAAGTTTCAACGATTTTGTATAAAATCATAATTATATGAGTTTTAAAATTTGACATAAATAATCAAACTATAATGAAGTTTCAACGCTTATTTTTAATAGAAATCGTTGTTTTAAGCCTTAACTTCACATTGGAAACGTTGAAAATCGAACTATAATGAAGTTTTACTCATTTTGACATAAATAATCAAACTAAAAGTTTTGAAAGTAAACAAGCCGAGTATAATCATTAAAGCTTTTACAAAGCTTATTGTGACTAGAAATAGTTGTTTTAAGCCTTAACTTCACATTGAAAACGTGGGAAATCGAACTATAATGAAGTTTTACCCATTTTGACATAAATAATCAAACTAAGAGTTTTGAAAGTAAACAAGCCGAGTATAATCATTAAAGCTTTCACAAAGCTTATTTGACTAGAAATAGTTGTTTTAAGCCTTAACTTCATATTGAAAAAGAGGGAAATCGAACTATAATGAAGTTTTACCCATTTTGACATAAATAATCAAACTAAGAGTTTTGAAAGTAGACAACCCGAGTAAAATCATTAAAATGTCACAAAGCTTATTGTGACTAGAAATCGTTGCTTTCAAATTTAACTTTACGTAGGGAACGTGGGACATAGGACGATAATGAAGTTTTAACGATTTTGTATAAAATCATAGTTCTAATAGTTTTAAAATTTAACAAGACGAGCATAAACATATTTTATCTAAAACGCTTATTTTTAATAGAAATCGTTGTTTTAAGCCTTAACTTCACATTGGAAACGTGGGAAATCGAACTATAATGAAGTTTTACCCATTTTGACATAAATAATCAAACTAAGAGTTTTGAAAGTAAACAAGCCGAGTATAATCATTAAAGCTTTCACAAAGCTTATTGTAACTAGAAATAGTTGTTTTAAGCCTTAACTTCCCATTGAAAACGTGGAAAATCGAACTATAATGAAGTTTTACCCATTTTGAAATAAATAATCAAACTAAGAGTTTTGAAAGTAAACAACCCGAGTAAAATCATTAAGATGTCACAAAGCTTATTGTGACTAGAAATCATTGTTTTCATCCTTAACTTCACGTAGGGAACGTGGAAATAGGACGATAATGAAGTTTTAACGATTTTGTATAAAATCATAATTCTAATAGTTTTAAAATTTAACAAGATAAGAATAAACATATTTTATCTACAAACGCTTATTTTGAATAGAAATCGTTGTTTTAAGCCTTAACTTCACATTGGAAACGTGGGAGAATCGAACTATAATGAAGTTTTACCCATTTTGACAAAAATAATCAAACTAAGAGTTTTGAAAGTAAACAAGCCGAGTATAATCATTAAGATGTCACAAAGCTTATTGTGACTAGAAATCATTATTTTCAGCCTTAACTTCACGTAGGGAACGTGGGAAATAGGATGATAATTAAAGTTTTAACAATTTTGTATAAAATCATAATTATAAAAGTTTTAAAATTTAACAAGACGAGAATAAACATATTTTATCTACAAACGCTTATTTTTAATAGAAATCGTTGCTTTAAGCCTTAACTTCACATTGGAAACGTTGAAAATCGAACTATAATGAAGTTTTACCCATTTTGACATAAATAATCAAACTAAGAGTTTTGAAAGTAAACAAGCCGAGTATAATCATTAAAGCTTTCACAAAGCTTATTGTGACTAGAAATAGTTGTTTTAAGCCTTAACTTCACATTGAAAACGTGGGAAATCGAACTATAATGAAGTTTTACCCATTTTGACATAAATAATCAAACTAAGAGTTTTGAAAGTAAACAAGCCGAGTATAATCATTAAAGATGTCACAAAGCTTATTGTGACTAGAAATAGTTGTTTTAAGCCTTAACTTCACATTGAAAAAGAGGGAAATCGAACTATAATGAAGTTTTACCCATTTTGACATAAATAATCAAACTAAGAGTTTTGAAAGTAGACAACCCGAGTAAAATCATTAAGATGTCACAAAGCTTATTGTGACTAGAAATCGATCAATTAAGTTTACGTAGGGAACGTGGGACATAGGACGATAATTTTTAACGATTTTGTATAAAATTATAGATCTAATAGTTTTAAAATTTAACAAGCCGAGCATAACCAAATTTTTATCTAAAAACGCTTATTTTTAATAGAAATCATTGTTTTAAACCTTAACTTCAAATTGGAAACGTGGAAATCGAACTATAATGAAGTTTTACCCATTTTGACATAAACAATCAAACTAAGAGTTTTGAAAGTAAACAAGCCGAGTATAATCATTAAAGCTTTCACAAAGCTTATTGTAACTAGAAATAGTTGTTTTAAGCCTTAACTTCACATTGGAAAGGTTGGAAATCGAGATATAATGAAGTTTTACCCTTTTTGAAATAAATAATTAAATTAAGAGTTTTGAAAGTAAACAATCCGAGTATAATCATTAAGATGTCACAAAGACTTATTGTGACTAGAAATCATTGTTTTCAGCCTTAACTTCCGTAGGGAACGTGGGAATAGGTCGATAATTAAGTTTTAACGATTTTGTATAAAATCATAATTATATGAGTTTTAAAATTTAACAAGATAAGAATAAACATATTTTATCTACAAACGCTTATTTTGAATAGAAATCGTTGTTTTAAGCCTTAACTTCACATTGGAAACGTTGGAAATCGAACTATAATGAAGTTTTACCCATTTTGACAAAAATAATCAAACTAAGAGTTTTGAAAGTAAACAAGCCGAGTAAATCAAAGATGTCACAAAGCTTATTGTGACTAGAAATCGTTGTTTTGAGCCTTAACTTCACGTAGGAACGTGGGACATAGGACGATAATGAAGTTTTAACGATTTTGTATAAAATCATAATTCTAAGAGTTTTAAAATTTAACAAGACGAGCATAAACATATTTTATCTACAAACTCTTATTTTTAATAGAAATCGTTGTTTTAAGCCTTAACTTCACATTGGAAACGTGGGAAATCGAACTATAATGAAGTTTTACCCATTTTGACATAAATAATCAAACTAAGAGTTTTGAAAGTAAACAAGCCGAGTATAATCATTAAAGCTTTCACAAAGCTTATTGTGACTAGAAATAGTTGTTTTAAGCCTTAATTCACATTGGAAAACGTGGGAAATCGAACTATAATGAAGTTTTACCCATTTTGACATAAATAATCAAACTAAGAGTTTTGAAAGTAAACAAGCCGAGTATAATCATTAAAGCTTTCACAAAGCTTATTGTGACTAGAAATAGTTGTTTTAAGCCTTAACTTCCCATTGAAAACGTGGGAAATCGAACTATAATGAAGTTTTACCCATTTTGAAATAAATAATCAAACTAAGAGTTTTGAAAGTAAACAAGCGAGTATAAACATATTAAGATGTCACAAAGCTTATTGTGACTAGAAATCATTTTTTCAGCCTTAACTTCACATTAGGGGACGTGGAAATAGGTCGATAATGAAGTTTTAACGATTTTGTATAAAATCATAATTAATGAGTTTTAAAATTTGACAAAATAATCATATAATGAAGTCTCAAAGCTTATTTTTAATAGAAATCGTTGTTTTAAGCCTTAACTTCACATTGGAAACGTTGAAAATCGAACTATAATGAAGTTTTACTCATTTTGACATAAATAATCAAACTAAGAGTTTTGAAAGTAAACAAGCGAGTATAATCATTAAAGCTTTCACAAAGCTTATTGTGACTAGAAATAGTTGTTTTAGCCCTTAACTTCACATTGAAAACGTGGAAAATCGAACTATAATGAAGTTTTACCCATTTTGACATAAATAATCAAACTAAGAGTTTTGAAAGTAAACAAGCCGAGTATAATCATTAAAGCTTTCACAAAGCTTATTGTGACTAGAAATAGTTGTTTTAAGCCTTAACTTCATATTGAAAAAGAGGGAAATCGAACTATAATGAAGTTTTACCCATTTTGACATAAATAATCAAACTAAGAGTTTTGAAAGTAGACAACCCGAGTAAAATCATTAAGATGTCACAAAGCTTATTGTGACTAGAAATCGTTGCTTTCAGCCTTAACTTTACGTAGGGAACGTGGGACATAGGACGATAATGATGTTTTAACGATTTTGTATAAAATCATAGTTCTAATAGTTTTAAAATTTAACAAGACGAGCATAAACATATTTTATCTAGAAACTCTTATTTTTAATAGAAATCGTTATTTTAAGCCTTAACTTCACATTGAAAACGTGGGAAATCGAACTATAATGAAGTTTTACCCATTTTGACATAAATAATCAAACTAAGAGTTTTGAAAGTAAACAAGCCGAGTATAGTCATTAAAGCTTTAACAAAGCTTATTGTGACTAGAAATTGTTGTTTTAAGCCTTAACTTCCCATTGAAAACGTGGAAATCGAACTATAATGAAGTTTTACCCATTTTGAAATAAATAATCAAACTAAGAGTTTTGAAAGTAGACAACCCGAGTAAAATCATTAAGATATCACAAAGCTTATTGTGACTAGAAATCGGTTTTTTCATCCTTAACTTCACGTAGGGAACGTGGGACATATGACGATAATGAAGTTTTAACGATTTTGTATAAAATCATAGTTCTAATAGTTTTAAAATTTAACAAGACGAGCATAAACATATTTTATCTACAAACTCTTATTTTTAATAGAAATCGTTGTTTTAAGCCTTAACTTCACATTGAAAACGTGGGAAATCGAACTATAATGAAGTTTTACCATTTTGACAAAAATAATCAAACTAAGAGTTTTGAAAGTAAACAAGCCGAGTATAATCATTAAGATCTCACAAAGCTTATTGTGACTAGAAATCATTTTTTCAAACTTCACGTAGGGAACGTGGGACATAGGATGATAATGAAGTTTTAACGATTTTGTATAAAATCATAGTTCTAAAAATTTAAAATTTAACAAGACGAGCATAAACATATTCTATCTACAAACACTTATTTTTAATAGAAATCGTTATTTTAAGCATTAACTTCACATTGGAAATGTGGGAAATCGAACTATAATGAAGTTTACCCATTTTGACTTAAATAATCAAACTAAGAGTTTTGAAAGTAAACAAGCCGAGTATAGTCATTAAAGCTTTCACAAAGCTTATTGTGACTAGAAATTGTTGTTTTAAGCCTTAACTTCCCATTGAAAACGGGGAAATCGAACAATAATTAAGTTTTACCCATTTTGAAATAAATAATCAAACTAAGAGTTTTAAAGTAAACAAGCGAGTATAAATCATTAAGATGTCACAAAGTTTATTGTGACTAGAAATCATTGTTTTCAGCCTTAACTTCCCGTAGGGAACGTGGAAATAGGACGATAATTAAGTTTCAACGATTTTTTATAAAATAATAATTATATGAGTTTTAAAATTTAACAAGCCAAGAATAAATATATTTTATCTACAAACGCTTATTTTGAATAGAAATCGTTATTTTAAGCCTTAACTTCACATTGGAAACGTTGGAAATCGAACTATAATGATGTTTTACCCATTTTGACATAAATAACCAAACTAAGAGTTTTAAAAGTAAACAAGCCGAGTATAATCATTAAAGTTTTCACAAAGCTTATTGTGACTAGAAATAGTTGTTCTAAGCCTTAACATCACATTAAAAACGTGGGAAATCGAACTATAATGGAGTTTTACCCATTTTAAAATAAATAATCAAACTAAGAGTTTTGAAAGTAGACAACCCGAGTAAAATCATTAAGATGTCACAAAGAAGATTGTGACTAGAAATCGTTATTTTCCGCCTTAACTTCACGTAGGGAACGTGGGACATAGGACGATAATGAAGTTTTAACAATTTTGTACAAAATCATAGTTCTAATAGTTTTAAATTTAACAAGACGAGCATAAACATATTTTATCTACAAACGCTTATTTTTAATAGAAATCGTTGTTTTAAGCCTTAACTTCACATTGGAAACGTGGGAAATTGAACTATAATGAAGTTTTACCCATTTTCACATAAATAATCAAACTAAGAGTTTTGAAAGTAAACAAGCCGAGTATAATCATTAAGATGTCACAAAGCTTATTGTGACTAGAAATCGGTTTTTTCAGCCTTAACTTCACGTAGGGAACGTGGGACATAGGACGATAATGAAGTTTTAACAATTTTGTATAAAATCATATTTCTAATAGTTTTAAAATTTAAAAAGACGAGCATAAACATATTTTATCTACAAACTCTTATTTTTAATAGAAATCGTTGTTTTAAACCTTAACTTCACAATGGAAACGTGGGAAATCGAACTATAATGAAGTTTTACCCATTTTGACATAAATAATCAAACTAAGAGTTTTGAAAATAAACAAGCCGAGTATAATAATTAAAGCTTTCACAAAGCTTATTGTGACTAGAAATAGTTGTTTTAAGCCTTAATATCACATTAAAAACGTGGGAAATCGAACTATAATGAAGTTTTAAACATTTTGACATAAATAATCAAACACGAGTTTTGAAAGTAAACAAGCCGAGTATAGTCATTAAAGCTTTCACAAAGCTTATTGTGACTAGAAATTGTTGTTTTAAGCCTTAACTTCCCATTGAAAACGTGGGAAATCGAACTACAATTAAGTTTTACCCATTTTGAAATAAATAATCAAACTAAGAGTTTTGAAAGTAAACAAGCCGAGTATAATCATTAAGATGTCACAAAGCTTATTGTGACTAGAAATCATTGTTTTCAGCCTTAACTTCCAGTAGGGGACGTGGAAATAGGTCGATAATTAAGTTTCAACGATTTTGTATAAAATCATAATTATATGAGTTTTAAAATTTGACATAAATAATCAAACTATAATGAAGTTTCAACGCTTATTTTTAATAGAAATCGTTGTTTTAAGCCTTAACTTCACATTGGAAACGTTGAAAATCGAACTATAATGAAGTTTTACTCATTTTGACATAAATAATCAAACTAAGAGTTTTGAAAGTAAACAAGCCGAGTATAATCATTAAAGCTTTCACAAAGCTTATTGTGACTAGAAATAGTTGTTTTAAGCCTTAACTTCACATTGAAAACGTGGGAAATCGAACTATAATGAAGTTTTACCCATTTTGACATAAATAATCAAACTAAGAGTTTTGAAAGTAAACAAGCCGAGTATAATCATTAAAGCTTTCACAAAGCATATTGTGACTAGAAATAGTTGTTTTAAGCCTTAACTTCATATTGAAAAAGAGGGAAATCGAACTATAATGAAGTTTTACCCATTTTGACATAAATAATCAAACTAAGAGTTTTGAAAGTAGACAACCCGAGTAAAATCATTAAGATGTCACAAAGCTTATTGTGACTAGAAATCGTTGCTTTCAGCCTTAACTTTACGTAGGGAACGTGGGACATAGGACGATAATGATGTTTTAACGATTTTGTATAAAATCATAGTTCTAATAGTTTTAAAATTTAACAAGACGAGCATAAACATATTTTATCTAGAAACTCTTATTTTTAATAGAAATCGTTATTTTAAGCCTTAACTTCACATTGAAAACGTGGGAAATCGAACTATAATGAAGTTTTACCCATTTTGACATAAATAATCAAACTAAGAGTTTTGAAAGTAAACAAGCCGAGTATAGTCATTAAAGCTTTAACAAAGCTTATTGTGACTAGAAATTGTTGTTTTAAGCCTTAACTTCCCATTGAAAACGTGGGAAATCGAACTATAATGAAGTTTTACCCATTTTGAAATAAATAATCAAACTAAGAGTTTTGAAAGTAGACAACCCGAGTAAAATCATTAAGATATCACAAAGCTTATTGTGACTAGAAATCGGTTTTTTCATCCTTAACTTCACGTAGGGAACGTGGGACATATGACGATAATGAAGTTTTAACGATTTTGTATAAAATCATAGTTCTAATAGTTTTAAAATTTAACAAGACGAGCATAAACATATTTTATCTACAAACTCTTATTTTTAATAGAAATCGTTGTTTTAAGCCTTAACTTCACATTGAAAACGTGGGAAATCGAACTATAATGAAGTTTTACCCATTTTGACAAAAATAATCAAACTAAGAGTTTTGAAAGTAAACAAGCCGAGTATAATCATTAAGATCTCACAAAGCTTATTGTGACTAGAAATCAGTTTTTTCAGCCTTAACTTCACGTAGGGAACGTGGGACATAGGATGATAATGAAGTTTTAAAGATTTTGTATAAAATCATAGTTCTAAAAATTTAAAATTTAACAAGACGAGCATAAACATATTTTATCTACAAACACTTATTTTTAATAGAAATCGTTATTTTAAGCATTAACTTCACATTGGAAATGTGGGAAATCGAACTATAATGAAGTTTACCCATTTTGACTTAAATAATCAAACTAAGAGTTTTGAAAGTAAACAAGCCGAGTATAGTCATTAAAGCTTTCACAAAGCTTATTGTGACTAGAAATTGTTGTTTTAAGCCTTAACTTCCCATTGAAAACGTGGGAAATGGAACAATAATTAAGTTTTACCCATTTTGAAATAAATAATCAAACTAAGAGTTTTGAAAGTAAACAAGCCGAGTATAATCATTAAGATGTCACAAAGTTTATTGTGACTAGAAATCATTGTTTTCAAAGCCTTAACTTCCCGTAGGGAACGTGGAAATAGGACGATAATTAAGTTTCAACGATTTTTTATAAAATAATAATTATATGAGTTTTAAAATTTAACAAGCCGAGAATAAATATATTTTATCTACAAACGCTTATTTTGAATAGAAATCGTTATTTTAAGCCTTAACTTCACATTGGAAACGTTGGAAATCGAACTATAATGATGTTTTACCCATTTTGACATAAATAATCAAACTAAGAGTTTTAAAAGTAAACAAGCCGAGTATAATCATTAAAGTTTTCACAAAGCTTATTGTGACTAGAAATAGTTGTTTAAGCCTTAACATCACATTAAAAACGTGGGAAATCGAACTATAATGAAGTTTTACCCTTTTTGAAATAAATAATTAAATTAAGAGTTTTGAAAGTAGACAACCCGAGTAAAATCATTAAGATGTCACAAAGAAGATTGTGACTAGAAATCGTTATTTTCCGCCTTAACTTCACGTAGGGAACGTGGGACATAGGACGATAATGAAGTTTTAACAATTTTGTACAAAATCATAGTTCTAATAGTTTTAAATTTAACAAGACGAGCATAAACATATTTTATCTACAAACGCTTATTTTTAATAGAAATCGTTGTTTTAAGCCTTAACTTCACATTGGAAACGTGGGAAATTGAACTATAATGAAGTTTTACCCATTTTGACATAAATAATCAAACTAAGAGTTTTGAAAGTAAACAAGCCGAGTATAATCATTAAGATGTCACAAAGCTTATTGTGACTAGAAATCGGTTTTTTCAGCCTTAACTTCACGTAGGGAACGTGGGACATAGGACGATAATGAAGTTTTAACAATTTTGTATAAAATCATATTTCTAATAGTTTTAAAATTTAAAAAGACGAGCATAAACATATTTTATCTACAAACTCTTATTTTTAATAGAAATCGTTGTTTTAAACCTTAACTTCACAATGGAAACGTGGGAAATCGAACTATAATGAAGTTTTACCCATTTTGACATAAATAATCAAACTAAGAGTTTTGAAAATAAACAAGCCGAGTATAATAATTAAAGCTTTCACAAAGCTTATTGTGACTAGAAATAGTTGTTTTAAGCCTTAATATCACATTAAAAACGTGGGAAATCGAACTATAATGAAGTTTTAAACATTTTGACATAAATAATCAAACACAGAGTTTTGAAAGTAAACAAGCCGAGTATAGTCATTAAAGCTTTCACAAAGCTTATTGTGACTAGAAATTGTTGTTTTAAGCCTTAACTTCCCATTGAAAACGTGGGAAATCGAACTACAATTAAGTTTTACCCATTTTGAAATAAATAATCAAACTAAGAGTTTTGAAAGTAAACAAGCCGAGTATAATCATTAAGATGTCACAAAGCTTATTGTGACTAGAAATCATTGTTTTCAAGCCTTAACTTCCATAGGGGACGTGGAAATAGGTCGATAATTAAGTTTCAACGATTTTGTATAAAATCATAATTATATGAGTTTTAAAATTTGACATAAATAATCAAACTATAATGAAGTTTCAACGCTTATTTTTAATAGAAATCGTTGTTTTAAGCCTTAACTTCACATTGGAAACGTTGAAAATCGAACTATAATGAAGTTTTACTCATTTTGACATAAATAATCAAACTAAGAGTTTTGAAAGTAAACAAGCCGAGTATAATCATTAAAGCTTTCACAAAGCTTATTGTGACTAGAAATAGTTGTTTTAAGCCTTAACTTCACATTGAAAACGTGGGAAATCGAACTATAATGAAGTTTTACCCATTTTGACATAAATAATCAAACTAAGAGTTTTGAAAGTAAACAAGCCGAGTATAATCATTAAAGCTTTCACAAAGCATATTGTGACTAGAAATAGTTGTTTTAAGCCTTAACTTCATATTGAAAAAGAGGGAAATCGAACTATAATGAAGTTTTACCCATTTTGACATAAATAATCAAACTAAGAGTTTTGAAAGTAGACAACCCGAGTAAAATCATTAAGATGTCACAAAGCTTATTGTGACTAGAAATCGTTGCTTTCACCTTTAACTTTACGTAGGGAACGTGGGACATAGGACGATAATGATGTTTTAACGATTTTGTATAAAATCATAGTTCTAATAGTTTTAAAATTTAACAAGACGAGCATAAACATATTTTATCTAGAAACTCTTATTTTTAATAGAAATCGTTATTTTAAGCCTTAACTTCACATTGAAAACGTGGGAAATCGAACTATAATGAAGTTTTACCCATTTTGACATAAATAATCAAACTAAGAGTTTTGAAAATAAACAAGCCGAGTATAATCATTAAAGCTTTCACAAAGCTTATTGTGACTAGAAATTGTTGTTTTAAGCCTTAACTTCCCATTGAAAACGTGGGAAATCGAACTATAATGAAGTTTTACCCATTTTGAAATAAATAATCAAACTAAGAGTTTTGAAAGTAGACAACCCGAGTAAAATCATTAAGATATCACAAAGCTTATTGTGACTAGAAATCGTTTTTTCATCCTTAACTTCACGTAGGGAACGTGGGACATATGACGATAATGAAGTTTTAACGATTTTGTATAAAATCATAGTTCTAATAGTTTTAAAATTTAACAAGACGAGCATAAACATATTTTATCTACAAACTCTTATTTTTAATAGAAATCGTTGTTTTAAGCCTTAACTTCACATTGAAAACGTGGGAAATCGAACTATAATGAAGTTTTACCCATTTTGACAAAAATAATCAAACTAAGAGTTTTGAAAGTAAACAAGCCGAGTATAATCATTAAGATCTCACAAAGCTTATTGTGACTAGAAATCGCTTTTTTCAGCCTTAACTTCACGTAGGGAACGTGGGACATAGGATGATAATGAAGTTTTAAAGATTTTGTATAAAATCATAGTTCTAAAAATTTAAAATTTAACAAGACGAGCAAAAACATATTTTATCTACAAACACTTATTTTTAATAGAAATCGTTATTTTAAGCATTAACTTCACATTGGAAATGTGGGAAATCGAACTATAATGAAGTTTACCCATTTTGACTTAAATAATCAAACTAAGAGTTTTGAAAGTAAACAAGCCGAGTATAGTCATTAAAGCTTTCACAAAGCTTATTGTGACTAGAAATTGTTGTTTTAAGCCTTAACTTCCCATTGAAAACGTGGGAAATCGAACAATAATTAAGTTTTACCCATTTTGAAATAAATAATCAAACTAAGAGTTTTGAAAGTAAACAAGCTGAGTATAATCATTAAGATGTCACAAAGTTTATTGTGACTAGAAATCATTGTTTTCAGAAAAAGAGGGAAATCCTTAACTTCCCGTAGGGAACGTGGAAATAGGACGATAATTAAGTTTCAACGATTTTTTATAAAATAATAATTATATGAGTTTTAAAATTTAACAAGCCGAGAATAAATATATTTTATCTACAAACGCTTATTTTGAATAGAAATCGTTATTTTAAGCCTTAACTTCACATTGGAAACGTTGGAAATCGAACTATAATGATGTTTTACCCATTTTGACATAAATAATCAAACTAAGAGTTTTAAAAGTAAACAAGCCGAGTATAATCATTAAAGTTTCACAAAGCTTATTGTGACTAGAAATAGTTGTTTAAGCCTTAACATCACATTAAAAACGTGGGAAATCGAACTATAATGAAGTTTTACCCATTTTAAAATAAATAATCAAACTAAGAGTTTTGAAAGTAGACAACCCGAGTAAAATCATTAAGATGTCACAAAGAAGATTGTGACTAGAAATCGTTATTTTCCGCCTTAACTTCAACTTCACGTAGGAACGTGGGACATAGGACGATAATGAAGTTTTAACAATTTTGTACAAAATCATAGTTCTAATAGTTTTAAATTTAACAAGACGAGCATAAACATATTTTATCTACAAACGCTTATTTTTAATAGAAATCGTTGTTTTAAGCCTTAACTTCACATTGGAAACGTGGGAAATTGAACTATAATGAAGTTTTACCCATTTTCACATAAATAATCAAACTAAGAGTTTTGAAAGTAAACAAGCCGAGTATAATCATTAAGATGTCACAAAGCTTATTGTGACTAGAAATCGGTTTTTTTCAGCCTTAACTTCACGTAGGGAACGTGGGACATAGGACGATAATGAAGTTTTAACAATTTTGTATAAAATCATATTTCTAATAGTTTTAAAATTTAAAAAGACGAGCATAAACATATTTTATCTACAAACTCTTATTTTTAATAGAAATCGTTGTTTTAAACCTTAACTTCACAATGGAAACGTGGGAAATCGAACTATAATGAAGTTTTACCCATTTTGACATAAATAATCAAACTAAGAGTTTTGAAAATAAACAAGCCGAGTATAATAATTAAAGCTTTCACAAAGCTTATTGTGACTAGAAATAGTTGTTTTAAGCCTTAATATCACATTAAAAACGTGGGAAATCGAACTATAATGAAGTTTTAAACATTTTGACATAAATAATCAAACACAGAGTTTTGAAAGTAAACAAGCCGAGTATAGTCATTAAAGCTTTCACAAAGCTTATTGTGACTAGAAATTGTTGTTTTAAGCCTTAACTTCCCATTGAAAACGTGGGAAATCGAACTACAATTAAGTTTTACCCATTTTGAAATAAATAATCAAACTAAGAGTTTTGAAAGTAAACAAGCCGAGTATAATCATTAAGATGTCACAAAGCTTATTGTGACTAGAAATCATTGTTTTCAGCCTTAACTTCCAGTAGGGGACGTGGAAATAGGTCGATAATTAAGTTTCAACGATTTTGTATAAAATCATAATTATATGAGTTTTAAAATTTGACATAAATAATCAAACTATAATGAAGTTTCAACGCTTATTTTTAATAGAAATCGTTGTTTTAAGCCTTAACTTCACATTGGAAACGTTGAAAATCGAACTATAATGAAGTTTTACTCATTTTGACATAAATAATCAAACTAAGAGTTTTGAAAGTAAACAAGCCGAGTATAATCATTAAAGCTTTCACAAAGCTTATTGTGACTAGAAATAGTTGTTTTAAGCCTTAACTTCACATTGAAAACGTGGGAAATCGAACTATAATGAAGTTTTACCCATTTTGACATAAATAATCAAACTAAGAGTTTTGAAAGTAAACAAGCCGAGTATAATCATTAAAGCTTTCACAAAGCTTATTGTGACTAGAAATAGTTGTTTTAAGCCTTAACTTCATATTGAAAACGTGGGAAATCGAACTATAATGAAGTTTTACCCATTTTGACATAAATAATCAAACTAAGAGTTTTGAAAGTAGACAACCCGAGTAAAATCATTAAGATGTCACAAAGCTTATTGTGACTAGAAATCGGTTTTTTCAGCCTTAACTTCACGTAGGGAACGTGGGACATAGGACGATAATGAAGTTTTAACGATTTTGTATAAAATCATAGTTCTAATAGTTTTAAAATTTAACAAGACGAGCATAAACATATTTTATCTACAAACTCTTATTTTTAATAGAAATCGTTGTTTTAAGCCTTAACTTCACATTGGAAACGTTGAAAATCGAACTATAATGAAGTTTTACCCATTTTGACATAAATAATCAAACTAAGAGTTTTGAAAGTAAACAAGCCGAGTATAATCATTAAAGCTTTCACAAAGCTTATTGTGACTAGAAATAGTTGTTTTAAGCCTTAACTTCACATTGAAAACGTGGGAAATCGAACTATAATGAAGTTTTACCCATTTTGACATAAATAATCAAACTAAGAGTTTTGAAAGTAAACAAGCCGAGTATAATCATTAAGATGTATAATAGAAATCATTAAAGCTTTCACAAATTTTGCTATATCATAATTATATGTTTTAAAATTTAACAAGATAGATATTTTATCTACAAACTCTTATTTTTAATAGAAATCGTTGTTTTAAGCCTTAACTTCACATTTGAAAAAGTGGGAAATCGAACTATAATGAAGTTTTACCCATTTTGACATAAATAATCAAACTAAGAGTTTTGAAAGTAAACAAGCCGAGTATAATCATTAAGATGTCACAAAGCTTATTGTGACTAGAAATCGTTGCTTTTTCAGCCTTAACTTCACGTAGGGGAACGTGGGACATAGGACGATAATGAAGTTTTAACGATTTTGTATAAAATCATAGTTCTAATAGTTTTAAAATTTAACAAGACGAGCATAAACATATTTTATCTACAAACTCTTATTTTTAATAGAAATCGTTATTTTAAGCCTTAACTTCACATTGAAAACGTGGGAAATCGAACTATAATGAAGTTTTACCCATTTTGACATAAATAATCAAACTAAGAGTTTTGAAAGTAAACAAGCCGAGTATAATCATTAAAGCTTTCACAAAGCTTATTGTGACTAGAAATAGTTGTTTTAAGCCTTAACTTCCCATTGAAAACGTGGGAAATCGAACTATAATGAAGTTTTACCCATTTTGAAATAAATAATCAAACTAAGAGTTTTGAAAGTAAACAACCCGAGTAAAATCATTAAGATGTCACAAAGCTTATTGTGACTAGAAATCGGTTTTTTCATCCTTAACTTCACGTAGGGAACGTGGGACATATGACGATAATGAAGTTTTAACGATTTTGTATAAAATCATAGTTCTAATAGTTTTAAAATTTAACAAGACGAGCATAAACATATTTTATCTACAAACGCTTATTTTTAATAGAAATCGTTGTTTTAAGCCTTAACTTCACATTGAAAACGTGGGAAATCGAACTATAATGAAGTTTTACCCATTTTGACATAAATAATCAAACTAAGAGTTTTGAAAGTAAACAAGCCGAGTATAATCATTAAGATTTCACAAAGCTTATTGTGACTAGAAATAGTTGTTTTAAGCCTTAACTTCACGTAGGGAACGTGGGACATAGGATGATAAATGAAGTTTTAAAGATTTTGTATAAAATATAGTTCTAAAAGAGTTTTGAAATTTAACAAGACGAGCATAATCATTAATATTTTATCTACAAACACTTATTTTTAATAGAAATCATTGTTTTAAGCCTTAACTTCACATTGGAAATGTGGGAAATCGAACTATAATGAAGTTTTACCCATTTTGACTAAATAATCAAACTAAGAGTTTTGAAAGTAAACAAGCCGAGTATAAAGATTAAAGCTTTCACAAAGCTTATTGTGACTAGAAATTGTTGTTTTAAGCCTTAACTTCACATTGAAAACGTGGGAAATCGAACATAATGAAGTTTTACCCATTTTGAAATAAATAATCAAACTAAGAGTTTTGAAAGTAAACAAGCCGAGTATAATCATTAAGATGTCACAAAGTTATTGTGACTAGAAATCATTGTTTTCACCTTAACTTCCCGTAGGGAACGTGGAAATAGGTCGATAATTAAGTTTCAACGATTTTGTATAAAATCATAATTATATGAGTTTTAAAATTTAACAAGCCAAGAATAAACATATTTTATCTACAAACGCTTATTTTGAATAGAAATCGTTGTTTTAAGCCTTAACTTCACATTGGAAACGTTGGAAATCGAACTATAATGAAGTTTTACCCATTTTGACATAAATAAACAAACTAAGAGTTTTGAAAGTAAACAAGCCGAGTATAATCATTAAAGCTTTCACAAAGCTTATTGTGACTAGAAATAGTTGTTTTAAGCCTTAACTTCACATTAAAAACGTGGGAAATCGAACTATAATGAAGTTTTACCCATTTTGACATAAATAATCAAACTAAGAGTTTTGAAAGTAAACAAGAGTATAATCATTAAAGCTTTCACAAAGCTTATTGTGACTAGAAATCGTTGTTTTAAGCCTTAACTTCAAATTGGGAACGTGGGAAATCGAACTATAATGAAGTTTTACCCATTTTGACATAATCATAATCAAACTAAGAGTTTTGAAATAAACAAGCCGAGTATAATCATTAAAGCTTTCACAAAGCTTATTTTGACTAGAAATAGTTGTTTTAAGCCTTAACTTCACATTGGAAACGTGGGAAATTGAACTATAATGAAGTTTTACCCATTTTGACATAAATAATCAAACTAAGAGTTTTGAAAGTAAACAAGCCGAGTATAATCATTAAGATGTCACAAAGCTTATTGTGACTAGAAATCGGTTTTTTCAGCCTTAACTTCACGTAGGGAACGTGGGACATAGGACGATAATGAAGTTTTAACGATTTTGTATAAAATCATAATTCTAATAGTTTTAAAATTTAAACAAGACGAGATAAACATATTTTATCTACAAACTCTTATTTTGAATAGAAATCGTTGTTTTAAGCCTTAACTTCACATTGGAAACGTTGGAAATCGAACTATAATGAAGTTTTACCCATTTTGACATAAATAATCAAACTAAGAGTTTTGAAAGTAAACAAGCCAAGTATAATCATTAAAGCTTTCACAAAGCTTATTGTGACTAGAAATAGTTGTTTTAAGCCTTAACTTCACATTGAAAACGTGGGAAATCGAACTATAATGAAGTTTTAAACATTTTGACATAAATAATCAAACTAAGAGTTTTGAAAGTAAACAAGCCGAGTATAATCATTAAAGCTTTCACAAAGCTTATTGTGACTAGAAATAGTTGTTTTAAGCCTTAACTTCCCATTGAAAACGTGGGAAATCGAACTATAATTAAGTTTTACCCATTTTGAAATAAATAATCAAACTAAGAGTTTTGAAAGTAAACAAGCCGAGTATAATCATTAAGATGTCACAAAGCTTATTGTGACTAGAAATCATTGTTTTCAGCCTTAACTTCCCGTAGGGAACGTGGAAATAGGTCGATAATTAAGTTTCAACGATTTTGTATAAAATCATAATTATATGAGTTTTAAAAAATTAACAAAATAATCAAACTAGAATAAACATATTTTATCTACAAACGCTTATTTTGAATAGAAATCGTTATTTTAAGCCTTAACTTCACATTGGAAACGTTGGAAATCGAACTATAATGAAGTTTTACCCATTTTGACATAAATAATCAAACTAAGAGTTTTGAAAGTAAACAAGCCGAGTATAATCATTAAAGCTTTCACAAAGCTTATTGTGACTAGAAATAGTTGTTTTAAGCCTTAACTTCACATTAAAAACGTGGGAAATCGAACTATAATGAAGTTTTACCCATTTTGAAATAAATAATCAAACTAAGAGTTTTGAAAGTAGACAACCCGAGTAAAATCATTAAGATGTCACAAAGCTTATTGTGACTAGAAATCGTTATTTTCAAACCTTAACTTCACGTAGGAACGTGGGACATAGGACGATAATGAAGTTTTAAAAATTTTGTATAAAATCATAGTTCTAATAGTTTTAAAATTTAACAAGACGAGCATAAACATATTTTATCTACAAACGCTTATTTTTAATAGAAATCGTTGTTTTAAGCCTTAACTTCACATTGGAAACGTGGGAAATCGAACTATAATGAAGTTTTACCCATTTTGACATAAATAATCAAACTAAGAGTTTTGAAAGTAAACAAGCCGAGTATAATCATTAAAGATGTCACAAAGCTTATTGTGACTAGAAATCAGTTTTTTAAGCCTTAACTTCACGTTGAAAACGTGGGACATAGGACGATAATGAAGTTTTAACGATTTTGTATAAAATCATAGTTCTAATAGTTTTAAGATTTAACAAGACGAGAATAAACAAAACATTTTTATCTACAAACGCTTATTTTGAATAGAAATCAATTTTTTTAAGCCTTAACTTCACATTGGAAACGTTGAAAATCGAACTATAATGAAGTTTTACCCATTTTGACATAAATAATCAAACTAAGAGTTTTGAAAGTAAACAAGCCGAGTATAATCATTAAGATGTCACAAAGCTTATTGTGACTAGAAATCGTTTTTTTTTTAACTTCACGTAGGGAACGTGGGACATAGGACGATAATGAAGTTTTAACGATTTTGTATAAAATCATAGTTCTAATAGTTTTAAAATTTAACAAGACGAGCATAAACATATTTTATCTACAAACTCTTATTTTTAATAGAAATCGTTGTTTTAAACCTTAACTTCACATTGAAATGTGGGAAATCGAACTATAATGAAGTTTTACCCATTTTGACATAAATAATCAAACTAAGAGTTTTGAAAGTAAACAAGCCGAGTATAATCATTAAAGCTTTCACAAAGCTTATTGTGACTAGAAATAGTTGTTTTAAGCCTTAACTTCCCATTGAAAACGTGGGAAATCGAACTATAATGAAGTTTTACCCATTTTGAAATAAATAATCAAACTAAGAGTTTTGAAAGTAAACAAGCCGAGTATAATCATTAAGATGTCACAAAGCTTATTGTGACTAGAAATCATTGTTTTCAGCCTTAACTTCCCGTAGGGAACGTGGAAATAGGTCGATAATTAAGTTTCAACAATTTTTTATAAATTCATAATTATATGAGTTTTAAAATTTAACAAGCCGAGAATAAACATATTTTTATCTACAAACGCTTATTTTGAATAGAATAAAATCATAATTATATGAGTTTTAAAATTTAACAAGATAAGAATAAAGATATTTTATCTACAAACGCTTATTTTGAATAGAAATCGTTGTTTTAAGCCTTAACTTCACATTGGAAACGTGGGAGATCGAACTATAATGAAGTTTTACCCATTTTGACAAAAATAATCAAACGAAGAGTTTTGAAAGTAAACAAGCCGAGTATAATCATTAAGATGTCACAAAGGTTATTGTAACTAGAAATCATTATTTTCAGCCTTAACTTCCCGTAGGGAACGTGGAAATAGGTCGATAATTAAGTTTCAACAATTTTGTATAAAATCATAATTATATGAGTTTTAAAATTTGACAAGCCGAGAATAAACATATTTTATCTACAAACGCTTATTTTGAATAGAAATCGTTGTTTTAAGCCTTAACTTCACATTGGAAACGTTGAAAATCGAACTATAATGAAGTTTTACTCATTTTGACATAAATAATCAAACTAAGAGTTTTGAAAGTAAACAAGCCGAGTATAATCATTAAAGCTTTCACAAAGCTTATTGTGACTAGAAATAGTTGTTTTAAGCCTTAACTTCACATTGAAAACGTGGGAAATCGAACTATAATGAAGTTTTACCCATTTTGACATAAATAATCAAACTAAGAGTTTTGAAAGTAAACAAGCCGAGTATAATCATTAAAGCTTTCACAAAGCTTATTGTGACTAGAAATAGTTGTTTTAAGCCTTAACTTCACATTGAAAAAGGGAAATCGAACTATAATGAAGTTTTACCCATTTTGACATAAATAATCAAACTAAGAGTTTTGAAAGTAGACAACCCGAGTAAAATCATTAAGATGTCACAAAGCTTATTGTGACTAGAAATCGTTGCTTTTCACCTTAACTTTACGTAGGGAACGTGGGACATAGGACGATAATGAAGTTTTAACGATTTTGTATAAAATTATAGTTCTAATAGTTTTAAAATTTAACAAGACGAGCATAACCAAATTTTATCTAAAAACGCTTATTTTTAATAGAAATCATTGTTTTAAACCTTAACTTCAAATTGGAAACGTGGGAAATCGAACTATAATGAAGTTTTACCCTTTTGACATAAACAATCAAACTAAGAGTTTTGAAAGTAAACAAGCCGAGTATAATCATTAAAGCTTTCACAAAGCTTATTGTAACTAGAAATAGTTGTTTTAAGCCTTAACTTCACATTGAAAACGTGGAAAATCGAGATATAATGAAGTTTTACCCTTTTGAAATAAATAATCAAATTAAGAGTTTTGAAAGTAAACAATCCGAGTATAATCATTAAGATGTCACAAAGCTTATTGTGACTAGAAATCATTGTTTTCAGCCTTAACTTCACGTAGGGAACGTGGGAAATAGGTCGATAATTAAGTTTCAACGATTTTGTATAAAATCATAATTATATGAGTTTTAAAATTTAACAAGATAAGAATAAACATATTTTATCTACAAACGCTTATTTTGAATAGAAATCGTTGTTTTAAGCCTTAACTTCACATTGGAAACGTGGGAGATCGAACTATAATGAAGTTTTACCCATTTTGACAAAAATAATCAAACTAAGAGTTTTGAAAGTAAACAAGCCGAGTATAATCATTAAGATGTCACAAAGCTTATTGTGACTAGAAATCAGTTTTTTTAGCCTTAACTTCACGTAGGGAACGTGGGACATAGGACGATAATGAAGTTTTAACGATTTTGTATAAAATCATAGTTCTAATAGTTTTAAAATTTAACAAGACGAGCATAAACATATTTTATCTACAAACTCTTATTTTTAATAGAAATCGTTGTTTTAAGCCTTAACTTCACATTGGAAATGTGGGAAATCGAACTATAATGAAGTTTTACCCATTTTGACATAAATAATCAAACTAAGAGTTTTGAAAGTAAACAAGCCGAGTATAGTCATTAAAGCTTTCACAAAGCTTATTGTGACTAGAAATTGTTGTTTTAAGCCTTAACTTCCCATTGAAAACGTGGGAAATCGAACTATAATTAAGTTTTACCCATTTTGAAATAAATAATCAAACTAAGAGTTTTGAAAGTAAACAAGCCGAGTATAATCATTAAGATGTCACAAAGCTTATTGTGACTAGAAATCATTGTTTTCAGCCTTAACTTCCCGTAGGGAACGTGGAAATAGGACGATAATTAAGTTTCAACGATTTTTATAAAATCATAATTATATGAGTTTTAAAATTTAACAAGCCGAGAATAAACATATTTTATCTACAAACGCTTATTTTGAATAGAAATCGTTATTTTAAGCCTTAACTTCACATTGGAAACGTTGGAAATCGAACTATAATGAAGTTTTACTCATTTTGACATAAATAATCAAACTAAGAGTTTTGAAAGTAAACAAGCCGAGTATAATCATTAAAGCTTTCACAAAGCTTATTGTGACTAGAAATAGTTGTTTTAAGCCTTAACTTCACATTGAAAACGTGGGAAATCGAACTATAATGAAGTTTTACCCATTTTGACATAAATAATCAAACTAAGAGTTTTGAAAGTAAACAAGCCGAGTATAATCATTAAAGCTTTCACAAAGCTTATTGTGACTAGAAATAGTTGTTTTAAGCCTTAACTTCATATTGAAAAAGAGGGAAATCGAACTATAATGAAGTTTTACCCATTTTGACATAAATAATCAAACTAAGAGTTTTGAAAGTAGACAACCCGAGTAAAATCATTAAGATGTCACAAAGCTTATTGTGACTAGAAATCGTTGCTTTCAGCCTTAACTTTACGTAGGGAACGTGGGACATAGGACGATAATGAAGTTTTAACGATTTTGTATAAAATTATAGTTCTAATAGTTTTAAAATTTAACAAGACGAGCATAACCAAATTTTATCTAAAAACGCTTATTTTTAATAGAAATCATTGTTTTAAACCTTAACTTCAAATTGGAAACGTGGGAAATCGAACTATAATGAAGTTTTACCCTTTTTGACATAAACAATCAAGCTAAGAGTTTTGAACGTAAACAAGCCGAGTATAATCATTAAAGCTTTCACAAAGCTTATTGTAACTAGAAATAGTTGTTTTAAGCCTTAACTTTACATTGAAAACGTGGAAAATCGAGATATAATGAAGTTTTACCCTTTTTGAAATAAATAATCAAATTAAGAGTTTTGAAAGTAAACAATCCGAGTATAATCATTAAGATGTCACAAAGCTTATTGTGACTAGAAATCATTGTTTTCAGCCTAACCTCCCGTAGGGAACGTGGAAATAGGTCGATAATTAAGTTTCAACGATTTTGTATAAAATCATAATTATATGAGTTTTAAAATTTAACAGATAAGAATAAAGATATTTTATCTACAAACGCTTATTTTGAATAGAAATCGTTGTTTTAAGCCTTAACTTCACATTGGAAACGTGGGAGATCGAACTATAATGAAGTTTTACCCATTTTGACAAAAATAATCAAACTAAGAGTTTTGAAAGTAAACAAGCCGAGTATAATCATTAAGATGTCACAAAGCTTATTGTGACTAGAAATCATTATTTTCAAATTTTTGAAAGCCTTAACTTCCCGTAGGGAACGTGGAAATAGGTCGATAATTAAGTTTCAACAATTTTGTATAAAATCATAATTATATGAGTTTTAAAATTTGACAAGCCGAGAATAAACATATTTTATCTACAAACGCTTATTTTGAATAGAAATCGTTGTTTTAAGCCTTAACTTCACATTGGAAACGTTGAAAATCGAACTATAATGAAGTTTTACTCATTTTGACATAAATAATCAAACTAAGAGTTTTGAAAGTAAACAAGCCGAGTATAATCATTAAAGCTTTCACAAAGCTTATTGTGACTAGAAATAGTTGTTTTAAGCCTTAACTTCACATTGAAAACGTGGGAAATCGAACTATAATGAAGTTTTACCCATTTTGACATAAATAATCAAACTAAGAGTTTTGAAAGTAAACAAGCCGAGTATAATCATTAAAGCTTTCACAAAGCTTATTGTGACTAGAAATAGTTGTTTTAAGCCTTAACTTCACATTGAAAAAGAGGGAAATCGAACTATAATGAAGTTTTACCCATTTTGACATAAATAATCAAACTAAGAGTTTTGAAAGTAGACAACCCGAGTAAAATCATTAAGATGTCACAAAGCTTATTGTGACTAGAAATCGTTGCTTTCAGCCTTAACTTCACGTAGGGAACGTGGGACATAGGACGATAATGAAGTTTTAACGATTTTGTATAAAATTATAGTTCTAATATTTTAAAATTTAACAAGACGAGCATAACCAAATTTTATCTAAACATGCTTATTTTTAATAGAAATCATTGTTTTAAACCTTAACTTCAAATTGGAAATGTGGGAAATCGAACTATAATGAAGTTTTACCCTTTTTGACATAAACAATCAAACTAAGAGTTTTGAAAGTAAACAAGCCGAGTATAATCATTAAAGCTTTCACAAAGCTTATTGTAACTAGAAATAGTTGTTTTAAGCCTTAACTTCACATTGAAAACGTGGAAAATCGAGATATAATGAAGTTTTACCCTTTTGAAATAAATAATCAAATTAAGAGTTTTGAAAGTAAACAATCCGTGTATAATCATTAAGATGTCACAAAGCTTATTGTGACTAGAAATCATTGTTTTCAGCCTTAACCTCCCGTAGGGAACGTGGAAATAGGTCGATAATTAAGTTTCAACGATTTTGTATAAAATCATAATTATATGAGTTTAAAATTTAACAAGATAAGAATCAAGATATTTTATCTACAAACGCTTATTTTGAATAGAAATCGTTGTTTTAAGCCTTAACTTCACATTGGAAACGTGGGAATCGAACTATAATGAAGTTTTACCCATTTTGACAAAAATAATCAAACTAAGAGTTTTGAAAGTAAACAAGCCGAGTATAATCATTAAGATGTCACAAAGCTTATTGTGACTAGAAATCATTATTTTCAGCCTTAACTTCCCGTAGGGAACGTGGAAATAGGTCGATAATTAAGTTTCAACAATTTTGTATAAAATCATAATTATATGAGTTTTAAAATTTAACAAGCCGAGAATAAACATATTTTATCTACAAACGCTTATTTTGAATAGAAATCGTTGTTTTAAGCCTTAACTTCACATTGGAAACGTTGAAAATCGAACTATAATGAAGTTTTACTCATTTTGACATAAATAATCAAACTAAGAGTTTTGAAAGTAAACAAGCCGAGTATAATCATTAAAGCTTTCACAAAGCTTATTGTGACTAGAAATAGTTGTTTTAAGCCTTAACTTCACATTGAAAACGTGGGAAATCGAACTATAATGAAGTTTTACCCATTTTGACATAAATAATCAAACTAAGAGTTTTGAAAGTAAACAAGCCGAGTATAATCATTAAAGCTTTCACAAAGCTTATTGTGACTAGAAATAGTTGTTTTAAGCCTTAACTTCACATTGAAAAAGAGGGAAATCGAACTATAATGAAGTTTTACCCATTTTGACATAAATAATCAAACTAAGAGTTTTGAAAGTAGACAACCCGAGTAAAATCATTAAGATGTCATAAAGCTTATTGTGACTAGAAATCGTTGCTTTCAAATCGTTAACTTTACGTAGGGAACGTGGGACATAGGACGATAATGAAGTTTTAACGATTTTGTATAAAATTATAGTTCTAATAGTTTTAAAATTTAACAAGACGAGCATAACCAAATTTTATCTAAAAACGCTTATTTTTAATAGAAATCATTGTTTTAAACCTTAACTTCAAATTGAAAACGTGGGAAATCGAACTATAATGAAGTTTTACCCATTTTGACATAAACAATCAAACTAAGAGTTTTGAAAGTAAACAAGCCGAGTATAATCATTAAAGCTTTCACAAAGCTTATTGTAACTAGAAATAGTTGTTTTAAGCCTTAACTTTACATTGAAAACGTGGAAAATCGAGATATAATGAAGTTTTACCCTTTTTGAAATAAATAATCAAATTAAGAGTTTTGAAAGTAAACAATCCGTGTATAATCATTAAGATGTCACAAAGCTTATTGTGACTAGAAATCATTGTTTTCAGCCTTAACTTCCCGTAGGAACGTGGAAATAGGTCGATAATTAAGTTTCAACGATTTTGTATAAAATCATAATTATATGAGTTTTAAAATTTAACAAGATAAGAATAAAGATATTTTATCTACAAACGCTTATTTTGAATAGAAATCGTTGTTTTAAGCCTTAACTTCACATTGGAAACGTGGGAGATCGAACTATAATGAAGTTTTACCCATTTTGACAAAAATAATCAAACTAAGAGTTTTGAAAGTAAACAAGCCGAGTATAATCATTAAGATGTCACAAAGGTTATTGTGACTAGAAATCATTATTTTCAGCCTTAACTTCCCGTAGGAAATAAATAGGTCGATAATTAAGTTTCAACAATTTTGTATAAAATCATAATTATATGAGTTTTAAAATTTGACAAGCCGAGAATAAACATATTTTATCTACAAACGCTTATTTTGAATAGAAATCGTTGTTTTAAGCCTTAACTTCACATTGGAAACGTTGAAAATCGAACTATAATGAAGTTTTACTCATTTTGACATAAATAATCAAACTAAGAGTTTTGAAAGTAAACAAGCCGAGTATAATCATTAAAGCTTTCACAAAGCTTATTGTGACTAGAAATAGTTGTTTTAAGCCTTAACTTCACATTGAAAACGTGGGAAATAGAACTATAATGAAGTTTTACCCATTTTGACATAAATAATCAAACTAAGAGTTTTGAAAGTAAACAAGCCGAGTATAATCATTAAAGCTTTCACAAAGCTTATTGTGACTAGAAATAGTTGTTTTAAGCCTTAACTTCACATTGAAAAAGAGGGAAATCGAACTATAATGAAGTTTTACCCATTTTGACAAAAATAATCAAACTAAGAGTTTTGAAAGTAGACAACCCGAGTAAAATCATTAAGATGTCACAAAGCTTATTGTGACTAGAAATCGTTGCTTTCAGCCTTAACTTTACGTAGGGAACGTGGGACATAGGACGATAATGAAGTTTTAACGATTTTGTATAAAATTATAGTTCTAATATTTTTAAAATTTAACAAGACGAGCATAACCAAATTTTATCTAAACATGCTTATTTTTAGTAGAAATCATTGTTTTAAACCTTAACTTCAAATTGGAAATGTGGGAAATCGAACTATAATGAAGTTTTACCCTTTTTGACATAAACAATCAAGCTAAGAGTTTTGAACGTAAACAAGCCGAGTATAATCATTAAAGCTTTCACAAAGCTTATTGTAACTAGAAATAGTTGTTTTAAGCCTTAACTTTACATTGAAAACGTGGAAAATCGAGATATAATGAAGTTTTACCCTTTTTGAAATAAATAATCAAATTAAGAGTTTTGAAAGTAAACAATCCGTGTATAATCATTAAGATGTCACAAAGCTTATTGTGACTAGAAATCATTGTTTTCAGCCTTAACCTCCCGTAGGGAACGTGGAAATAGGTCGATAATTAAGTTTCAACGATTTTGTATAAAATCATAATTATATGAGTTTTAAAATTTAACAAGATAAGAATCAAGATATTTTATCTACAAACGCTTATTTTGAATAGAAATCGTTGTTTTAAGCCTTAACTTCACATTGGAAACGTGGGAGATCGAACTATAATGAAGTTTTACCCATTTTGACAAAAATAATCAAACTAAGAGTTTTGAAAGTAAACAAGCCGAGTATAATCATTAAGATGTCACAAAGGTTATTGTGACTAGAAATCATTATTTTCAAATTTCCTTAACTTCCCGTAGGGAACGTGGAAATAGGTCGATAATTAAGTTTCAACAATTTTGTATAAAATCATAATTATATGAGTTTTAAAATTTGACAAGCCGAGAATAAACATATTTTATCTACAAACGCTTATTTTGAATAGAAATCGTTGTTTTAAGCCTTAACTTCACATTGGAAACGTTGAAAATCGAACTATAATGAAGTTTTACTCATTTTGACATAAATAATCAAACTAAGAGTTTTGAAAGTAAACAAGCCGAGTATAATCATTAAAGCTTTCACAAAGCTTATTGTGACTAGAAATAGTTGTTTTAAGCCTTAACTTCACATTGAAAACGTGGGAAATCGAACTATAATGAAGTTTTACCCATTTTGACATAAATAATCAAACTAAGAGTTTTGAAAGTAAACAAGCCGAGTATAATCATTAAAGCTTTCACAAAGCTTATTGTGACTAGAAATAGTTGTTTTAAGCCTTAACTTCACATTGAAAAAGAGGGAAATCGAACTATAATGAAGTTTTACCCATTTTGACATAAATAATCAAACTAAGAGTTTTGAAAGTAGACAACCCGAGTAAAATCATTAAGATGTCACAAAGCTTATTGTGACTAGAAATCGTTGCTTTCAGCCTTAACTTTACGTAGGGAACGTGGGACATAGGACGATAATGAAGTTTTAACGATTTTGTATAAAATTATAGTTCTAATAGTTTTAAAATTTAACAAGACGAGCATAACCAAATTTTATCTAAAAACGCTTATTTTTAATAGAAATCATTGTTTTAAACCTTAACTTCAAATTGAAAACGTGGGAAATTGAACTATAATGAAGTTTTACCCTTTTTGACATAAACAATCAAGCTAAGAGTTTTGAACGTAAACAAGCCGAGTATAATCATTAAAGCTTTCACAAAGCTTATTGTAACTAGAAATAGTTGTTTTAAGCCTTAACTTTACATTGAAAACGTGGAAAATCGAGATATAATGAAGTTTTACCCTTTTTGAAATAAATAATCAAATTAAGAGTTTTGAAAGTAAACAATCCGTGTATAATCATTAAGATGTCACAAAGCTTATTGTGACTAGAAATCATTGTTTTCAGCCTTAACTTCCCGTAGGGAACGTGGAAATAGGTCGATAATTAAGTTTCAACGATTTTGTATAAAATCATAATTATATGAGTTTTAAAATTTAACAAGATAAGAATAAAGATATTTTATCTACAAACGCTTATTTTGAATAGAAATCGTTGTTTTAAGCCTTAACTTCACATTGGAAACGTGGGAGATCGAACTATAATGAAGTTTTACCCATTTTGACAAAAATAATCAAACTAAGAGTTTTGAAAATAAACAAGCCGAGTATAATCATTAAGATGTCACAAAGGTTATTGTGACTAGAAATCATTATTTTCAGCCTTAACTTCCCGTAGGAACGTGGAAATAGGTCGATAATTAAGTTTCAACAATTTTGTATAAAATCATAATTATATGAGTTTTAAAATTTGACAAGCCGAGAATAAACATATTTTATCTACAAACGCTTATTTTGAATAGAAATCGTTGTTTTAAGCCTTAACTTCACATTGGAAACGTTGAAAATCGAACTATAATGAAGTTTTACTCATTTTGACATAAATAATCAAACTAAGAGTTTTGAAAGTAAACAAGCCGAGTATAATCATTAAAGCTTTCACAAAGCTTATTGTGACTAGAAATAGTTGTTTTAAGCCTTAACTTCACATTGAAAACGTGGGAAATAGAACTATAATGAAGTTTTACCCATTTTGACATAAATAATCAAACTAAGAGTTTTGAAAGTAAACAAGCCGAGTATAATCATTAAAGCTTTCACAAAGCTTATTGTGACTAGAAATAGTTGTTTTAAGCCTTAACTTCACATTGAAAAAGAGGGAAATCGAACTATAATGAAGTTTTACCCATTTTGACAAAAATAATCAAACTAAGAGTTTTGAAAGTAGACAACCCGAGTAAAATCATTAAGATGTGACAAAGCTTATTGTGACTAGAAATCGTTGCTTTCAAATTTTAACTTTACGTAGGGAACGTGGGACATAGGACGATAATGAAGTTTTAACGATTTTGTATAAAATTATAGTTCTAATAGTTTTAAAATTTAACAAGACGAGCATAACCAAATTTTATCTAAACATGCTTATTTTTAATAGAAATCATTGTTTTAAACCTTAACTTCAAATTGGAAACGTGGGAAATCGAACTATAATGAAGTTTTACCCTTTTTGACATAAACAATCAAGCTAAGAGTTTTGAACGTAAACAAGCCGAGTATAATCATTAAAGCTTTCACAAAGCTTATTGTAACTAGAAATAGTTGTTTTAAGCCTTAACTTTACATTGAAAACGTGGAAAATCGAGATATAATGAAGTTTTACCCTTTTTGAAATAAATAATCAAATTAAGAGTTTTGAAAGTAAACAATCCGTGTATAATCATTAAGATGTCACAAAGCTTATTGTGACTAGAAATCATTGTTTTCAGCCTTAACCTCCCGTAGGGAACGTGGAAATAGGTCGATAATTAAGTTTCAACGATTTTGTATAAAATCATAATTATATGAGTTTTAAAATTTAACAAGATAAGAATCAAGATATTTTATCTACAAACGCTTATTTTGAATAGAAATCGTTGTTTTAAGCCTTAACTTCACATTGGAAACGTGGGAGATCGAACTATAATGAAGTTTTACCCATTTTGACAAAAATAATCAAACTAAGAGTTTTGAAAGTAAACAAGCCGAGTATAATCATTAAGATGTCACAAAGGTTATTGTGACTAGAAATCATTATTTTCAGCCTTAACTTCCCGTAGGGAACGTGGAAATAGGTCGATAATTAAGTTTCAACAATTTTGTATAAAATCATAATTATATGAGTTTTAAAATTTGACAAGCCGAGAATAAACATATTTTATCTACAAACGCTTATTTTGAATAGAAATCGTTGTTTTAAGCCTTAACTTCACATTGGAAACGTTGAAAATCGAACTATAATGAAGTTTTACTCATTTTGACATAAATAATCAAACTAAGAGTTTTGAAAGTAAACAAGCCGAGTATAATCATTAAAGCTTTCACAAAGCTTATTGTGACTAGAAATAGTTGTTTTAAGCCTTAACTTCACATTGAAAACGTGGGAAATCGAACTATAATGAAGTTTTACCCATTTTGACATAAATAATCAAACTAAGAGTTTTGAAAGTAAACAAGCCGAGTATAATCCTTAAAGCTTTCACAAAGCTTATTGTGACTAGAAATCGTTGTTTTAAGCCTTAACTTCACATTGAAAAAGAGGGAAATCGAACTATAATGAAGTTTTACCCATTTTGACATAAATAATCAAACTAAGAGTTTTGAAAGTAGACAACCCGAGTAAAATCATTAAGATGTCACAAAGCTTATTGTGACTAGAAATCGTTGCTTTCAGCCTTAACTTTACGTAGGGAACGTGGGACATAGGACGATAATGAAGTTTTAACGATTTTGTATAAAATTATAGTTCTAATAGTTTTAAAATTTAACAAGGCGAGCATAACCAAATTTTATCTAAAAACGCTTATTTTTAATAGAAATCATTGTTTTAAACCTTAACTTTAAATTTGAAACGTGGGAAATCGAACTATAATGAAGTTTTACCCTTTTTGACATAAACAATCAAGCTAAGAGTTTTGAACGTAAACAAGCCGAGTATAATCATTAAAGCTTTCACAAAGCTTATTGTAACTAGAAATAGTTGTTTTAAGCCTTAACTTCACATTGGAAAGGTTGGAAATCGAGATATAATGAAGTTTTACCCTTTTTGAAATAAATAATTAAATTAAGAGTTTTGAAAGTAAACAATCCGAGTATAATCATTAAGATGTAACAAAGCTTATTGTGACTAGAAATCATTGTTTTCAGCCGTAACTTCCCGTAGGGAACGTGGAAATAGGTCGATAATTAAGTTTCAACGATTTTGTATAAAATCATAATTATATGAGTTTTAAAATTTAACAAGATAAGAATAAACATATTTTATTTACAAACGCTTATTTTGAATAGAAATCGTTGTTTTAAGCCTTAACTTCACATTGGAAACGTTGGAAATCGAACTATAATGAAGTTTTACCCATTTTGACAAAAATAATGAAACTAAGAGTTTTGAAAGTAAAAAGCCGAGTAAAATCATTAAGATGTCACAAAGCTTATTGTGACTAGAAATCGTTGTTTTCAGCCTTAACTTCACGAAGAGAACGTGGGAGATAGGACGATAATGAAGTTTTAACGATTTTGTATAAAATCATAGTTCTAATAGTTTTAAAATTTAACAAGATGAGCATAAACATATTTTATCTACAAACGCTTATTTTTAATAGAAATCGTTGTTTTAAGCCTTAACTTCACATTGGAAATGTGGGAAATTGAATTATAATGAAGTTTTACCCATTTTGACATAAATAATCAAACTAAGAGTTTTGAAAGTAAACAAGCCGAGTATAATCATTAAAGCTTTCACAAAGCTTATTGTGACTAGAAATAGTTGTTTTAAGCCTTAACTTCACATTGGAAACGTGGGAAATTGAACTATAATGAAGTTTTACCCATTTTGACATAAATAATTAAACTAAGAGTTTTGAAAGTAAACAAGCCGAGTATAATCATTAAGATGTCATAAAGCTTATTGTGACTACAAATCGGTTTTTTCAACCTTAACTTCACGTAGGGAACGTGGGACATAGGACGATAATGAAGTTTTAACGATTTTGTATAAAATCATAGTTCTAATAGTTTTAAAATTTAACAAGACGAGAATAAACATATTTTATCTACAAACGCTTATTTTGAATAGAAATCAATTTTTAAGCCTTAACATCACATTGGAAACGTTGAAAATTGAACTATAATGAAGTTTTACCCATTTTGATAAAAATAATCATACTAAGAGTTTTGAAGGTAAACAAGCCGAGTATAATCATTAAGATGTCACAAAGCTTATTGTGACTAGAAATCAGTTTTTTCAGCCTTAACTTCACGTAGGGAACGTGGGACATAGGACGATAATGAAGTTTTAACGATTTTGTATAAAATCATAGTTCTAATAGTTTTAAAATTTAACAAGACGAGCATAAACATATTTTATCTACAAACTCTTATTTTTAATAGAAATCGTTGTTTTCAGCATTAACTTCACATTGGAAATGTGGGAAATCGAACTATAATGAAGTTTTACCCATTTTGACATAAATAATCAAACTAGGAGTTTTGAAAGTAAACAAGCCGAGTATAGTCATTAAAGCTTTCACAAAGCTTATTGTGACTAGAAATTGTTGTTTTAGCCTTAACTTCCCATTGAAAACGAGGGAAATCGAACTATAATTAAGTTTTACCCATTTTGAAATAAATAATCAAACTAAGAGTTTTGAAAGTAAACAAGCCGAGTATAATCATTAAGATGTCACAAAGCTTATTGTTACTAGAAATCATTGTTTTCAGCCTTAACTTCCCGTAGGGAACGTGGAAATAGGTCGATAATTAAGTTTCAACGATTTTTTATAAATTCATAATTATATGAGTTTTAAAATTTAACAAGCCGAGAATAAACATATTTTATCTACAAACGCTTATTTTGAATAGAAATCGTTATTTTAAGCCTTAACTTCACATTGGAAACGTTGGAAATCGAACTATAATGATGTTTTACCCATTTTGACATAAATAATCAAACTGAGAGTTTTAAAAGTAAACAAGCCGAGTATAATCATTAAAGTTTTCACAAAGCTTATTGTGACTAGAAATTGTTGTTTTAGCCTTAACTTCCCATTGAAAACGTGGGAAATCGAACTATAATGAAGTTTTACCCATTTTGAAATAAATAATCAAACTAAGAGTTTTGAAAGTAGACAACCCGAGTAAAATCATTAAGATGTCACAAAGCAGATTGTGACTAGAAATCGTTATTTTCCGCCTTAACTTCACGTAGGGAACGTGGGACATAGGACGATAATGAAGTTTTAACAATTTTGTATAAAATCATAGTTCTAATAGTTTTAAAATTTAACAAGACGAGCATAAACATATTTTATCTACAAACGCTTATTTTTAATTGAAATCGTTGTTTTAAGCCTTAACGTCACATTGGAAACGTGGGAAATTGAACTATAATAAAGTTTTACCCATTTTGACATAAATAATCAAACTAAGAGTTTTGAAAGTAAACAAGCCGAGTATAATCATTAAGATGTCACAAAGCTTATTGTGACTAGAAATCGGTTTTTTCAGCCTTAACTTCACGTTGGGAACGTGGCACATAAGACGATAATGAAGTTTTAACGATTTTGTATAAAATCATAGTTCTAATAGTTTTAAAATTTAAAAAGACGAGCATAAACATATTTTATCTACAAACTCTTATTTTTAATAGAAATCGTTGTTTTAAGCCTTAACTTCACAATGGAAACGTGGGAAATCGAACTATAATGAAGTTTTACCCATTTTGACATAAATAATCAAACTAAGAGTTTTGAAAATAAACAAGCCGAGTATAATCATTAAAGCTTTCACAAAACTTATTGTGACTAGAAATAGTTGTTTTAAGCCTTAACATCACATTAAAAACGTGGGAAATCGAACTATAATGAAGTTTTACCCATTTTGACATAAATAATCAAACACAGAGTTTTGAAAGTAAACAAGCCGAGTATAGTCATTAAAGCTTTCACAAAGCTTATTGTGACTAGAAATTGTTGTTTTAAGACTTAACTTCCCATTGAAAACGTGGGAAATCGAACTATAATTAAGTTTTACCCATTTTGAAATAAATAATCAAACTAAGAGTTTTGAAAGTAAACAAGCCGAGTATAATAATTAAGATGTCACAAAGCTTATTGTGACTAGAAATCATTGTTTTCAGCCTTAACTTCCAGTAGGGGACGTGGAAATAGGTCGATAATTAAGTTTCAACGATTTTGTATAAAATCATAATTATATGAGTTTTAAAATTTAACAAGCCGAGAATAAACATATTTTATCTACAAACGCTTATTTTGAATAGAAATCGTTGTTTTAAGCCTTAACTTCACATTGCAAACATTGAAAATCGAACTATAATGAAGTTTTACCCATTTTGACATAAATAATCAAACTAAGAGTTTTGAAAGTAAACAAGCTGAGTATAATCATTAAAGCTTTCACAAAGCTTATTGTGACTAGAAATTGTTGTTTTAAGACTTAACTTCCCATTGAAAACGTGGGAAATCGAACTATAATTAAGTTTTACCCATTTTGAAATAAATAATCAAACTAAGAGTTTTGAAAGTAAACAAGCCGAGTATAATCATTAAAGCTTTCACAAAGCTTATTGTGACTAGAAATAGTTGTTTTAAGCCTTAACTTCACATTGAAAACGTGGGAAATCGAACTATAATGAAGTTTGATCCATTTTGACATAAATAATCAAACTAAGAGTTTTGAAAGTAAACAAGTAAAATCATTAAGATGTCATAAGTATAATCATTAAAGCTTTCACAAAGCTTATTGTGATTAGAAATAGTTGTTTTAAGCCTTAAAATTCAAATTGAAAACGTGGGAAATCGAACTATAATGAAGTTTTACCCATTTTGACATAATATAATCAAACTAAGAGTTTTTAAAATAAATAAGCCGAGTATAATCATTAAAGCTTTCACAAAGCTTATTGTGACAAGAAATAGGTGTTTTAAGCCTTAACTTCACATTGAAAACGTCGAAATCGAGCTATAATGAAGTTTTACCCATTTTGACATAAATAATCAAACTAAGAGTTTAAAAAGTAAACAAGCCGAGTATAATCATTAAGATTTCACAAAGCTTATTGTGACTAGAAATCATTGTTTTCACCTTAACTTCCCGTAGGGAACGTGGAAATAGGTCGATAATTAAGTTTCAACGATTTTGTATAAAATCATAATTATATGAGTTTTAAAATTTAACATGCCGAGAATAAACATATTTTATCTACAAACTCTTATTTTGAATAGAAATTGTTGTTTTAAGCCTTAAGTTCACATTGGAAACGTTGGAAATTGAACTATAATGAAGTTTTACCCAATTTGACATAAATAATCAAACTAAGATTTTGAAAGTAAACAAGCCGAGTATATCATTAAAGCTTTCACAAAGCTTATTGTGACTAGAAATAGTTGTTTTAAGCCATAACTTTCCATTGAAAACGTGGGAAATCGAACTATAATGAAGTTTTACCCATTTTGACATAAATAATCAAACTAAGAGTTTTGAAAGTAAACAAGCCGAGTATAATCATTAAAGCTTTCACAAAGCTTATTGTGACTAGAAATAGTTGTTTTAAACCTTAACTTCCCATTGAAAACGTGGGAAATTGAACTATAATTATGTTTTACCAATTTTGAAATAAATAATCAAACTAAGAGTTTTGAAAGTAAACAAGCCGAGTATAATCATTAAGATGTCACAAAGCTTATTGTGACTAGAAATCATTGTTTTCAGCCTTAACTTCCCGTAGGGAATGTGGAAATAGGTCGATAATTAAGTTTCAACGATTTTTTATAAAATCATAATTTATATGAGTTTTAAAAATTAACAAGCCAAGAATAAACATATTTTATCTACAAACGCTTATTTTGAATAGAAATCGTTATTTTAAGCCTTAACTTCACATTAGTAACGTTGGAAATCGAACTATAATGATGTTTTACACATTTTGACATAAATAATCAAACTAAGAGTTTTAAAAGTAAACAAGCCGAGCATAATCATTAAAGCTTTCCACAAAGCTTATTGTGACTAGAAATAGTTGTTTTAAGCCTTAACATCACATTAAAAACGTGGGAAATCGAACTATAATGAAGTTTTACCCATTTTGTAATAAATAATCAAACTAAGAGTTTTGAAAGTAGACAACCCGAGTAAAATCATTAAGATGTCACAAAGCTTATTGTGACTAGAAATCGTTATTTTCCGCCTAAACTTCGTAAGGAACGTGGGACATAGGACGATAATGAAGTTTTAAAATTTTGTATAAAATCATAGTTCTAATAGTTTTAAAATTTAACAAGACGAGCATAAACATATTATATCTACAAACGCTTATTTTTAATAGAAATCGTTGTTTTAAGCCTTAACTTCACATTGGAAACATGGGAAATTGAACTATAATGAAGTTTTACCCATTTTGACATAAATAATTAAACTAAGAGTTTTGAAAGTAAACAACCCGAGTAAAATCATTAAGATGTCACAATGCTTATTGTGACTAGATATCGTTGTTTTCAAGCCTTAACTTCACGTAGGGAACGTGGGACATAGGACGATAATGAAGTTTTAACGATTTTGTATAAAATCATAGTTCTAATAGTTTTAAAATTTAACAAGACGAGCATAAACATATTTTATCTACAAACTCTTATTTTTAATAGAAATCGTTGTTTTCAAAAACCATTAACTTCACATTGGAAATGTGGGAAATCGAACTATAATGAAGTTTTACCCATTTTGGCATAAATAATCAAACTAAGAGTTTTGAAAGTAAACAAGCCGAGTATAGTCATTAAAGCTTTCACAAAGCTTATTGTGACTAGAAATTGTTGTTTTAGCCATAACTTCCCATTGAAAACGTGGGAAATCGAACTATAATTAAGTTTTACCCATTTTGAAATAAATAATCAAACTAAGAGTTTTGAAAGTAAACAAGCCGAGTATAATCATTAAGATGTCACAAAGCTTATTGTAACTAGAAATCATTGTTTTCAGCCTTAACTTCCCGTAGGGAACGTGGAAATAGGTCGATAATTAAGTTTCAACAATTTTTATAAATTCATAATTATATGAGTTTTAAAATTTAACAAGCCGAGAATAAACATATTTTATCTTCAAACGCTTATTTTGAATAGAAATCGTTATTTTAAGCCTTAACTTCACATTGGAAACGTTGGAAATCGAACTATAATGATGTTTTACCCATTTTGACATAAATAATCAAACTAAGAGTTTTAAAAGTAAACAAGCCGAGTATAATCATTAAAGTTTTCACAAAGCTTATTGTAACTAGAAATAGTTGTTTTAAGCCTTAACATCACATTAAAAACGTGAAAATTGAACGATAATGAAGTTTTACCCATTTTGAAATAAATAATCAAACTAAGAGTTTTGAAAGTAGACAACCCGAGTAAAATCATTAAGATGTCACAAAGCGGATTGCGACTAGAAATCGTTATTTTCCAAAGCCTTAACTTCACGTAGAGAACGTGGGACATAGGGACATAGATAATGAAGTTTTAACAATTTTGTATAAAATCATAGTTCTTATAGTTTTAAAATTTAACAAGACGAGCATAAACATATTTTATCTACAAACGCTTATTTTTAATAGAAATCGTTGTTTTAAGCCTTAACGTCACATTGGAAACGTGGGAAATTGAACTATAATAAAGTTTTACCCATTTTGACATAAATAATCAAACTAAGAGTTTTGAAAGTAAACAAGCCGAGTATAATCATTAAGATGTCACAAAGCTTATTGTGACTAGAAATCGTTTTTTAAGCCTTAACTTCACGTTGGGAACGTGGGACATAAGACGATAATGAAGTTTTAACGATTTTGTATAAAATCATAGTTCTAATAGTTTTAAAATTTAAAAAGACGAGCATAAACATATTTTATCTACAAACTCTTATTTTTAATAGAAATCGTTGTTTTAAGCCTTAACTTCACAATGGAAACGTGGGAAATCGAACTATAATGAAGTTTTACCTATTTTGACATAAATAATCAAACTAAGAGTTTTGAAAATAAACAAGCCGAGTATAATCATTAAAGCTTTCACAAAGCTTATTGTGACTAGAAATAGTTGTTTTAAGCCTTAACATCACATTAAAAACGTGGAAATCGAACTATAATGAAGTTTTACCCATTTTGACATAAATAATAAAACAAGAGTTTTGAAAGTAAACAAGCCGAGTATAATCATTAAAGCTTTCACAAAGCTTATTGTGACTAGACATTGTTGTTTTAAGACTTAACTTCCCATTGAAAACGTGGGAAATCGAACTACAATTAAGTTTTACCCATTTTGAAATAAATAATCAAACTAAGAGTTTTGAAAGTAAACAAGCCGAGTATAATCATTAAAGCTTTCCACAAAGCTTATTGTGACTAGAAATAGTTGTTTTTAGCCATAGCTTCGCATTGAAAACGTGGGAAATCGAACTATAATGAAGTTTTACCCATTTTGATATAAATAATCAAACTAAGAGTTTTGAAAGTAAACAAGCCGACTATAGTCATTAAAGCTTTCACAAAGCTTATTTTGACTAGAAATTTTTGTTTTAAGCCTTAACTTCCCATTAGAAAACGTTGGAAATCGAACTATAATTAAGTTTGACCCATTTTGAAATAAATAATCAAACTTAGAGTTTTGAAAGTAAACAAACCGAGTATAATCATTAAATGTCACAAAGCTTATTGTGACTAGAAATCGTTGTTTTCAACCTTATCATCCGTAGGGAACGGGGACATAGGACGATGATGAAGTTTTAACGATTTTGTATAAAATCATAGTTGTAATAGTTTTAAAATTTAACAAGACGAGCATAAACATATTTTATCTACAAACTGTTATTTTTCATAGAAATCGTTGTTTTAAGCCTTAACTTCACATTGGAAACATGGGAAATCGAACTATAATGAAGTTTTACACATTTTGACATATATAATCAAACTAAGAGTTTTGAAAGTAAACAAGCCGAGTCTAAGCATTAAAGCTTTCACAAAGCTTATTGTGACTAGAAATTGTTGTTTTAAGCCTTAACTTCCCATTGAAAACGTGGGAAATCAAACTATAATGAAGTTTTACCCATTTTGAAATAAATTATAAAAATAAGAGTTTTGAAAGTAGACAACCCGAGTAAAATCATTAAGATGTCACAATGCTTATTGTGACTAGATATCGTTGTTTTCAGCCTTAACTTCACGTAGGGAACGTGGGACATAGGACGATAATGAAGTTTTAACGATTTTGTATAAAATCATAGTTCTAATAGTTTTAAAATTTAACAAGACGAGCATAAACATATTTTATCTACAAACTCTTATTTTTAATAGAAATCGTTGTTTTCAGCATTAACTTCACATTGGAAATGTGGGAAATCGAACTATAATGAAGTTTTACCCATTTTGACATAAATAATCAAACTAAGAGTTTTGAAAGTAAACAAGCCGAGTATAGTCATTAAAGCTTTCACAAAGCTTATTGTGACTAGAAATTGTTGTTTTAGCCATAACTTCCCATTGAAAACGTGGGAAATCGAACTATAATTAAGTTTTACCCATTTTGAAATAAATAATCAAATTAAGAGTTTTGAAAGTAAACAAGCCGAGTATAATCATTAAGATGTCACAAAGCTTATTGTAACTAGAAATCATTGTTTTCAGCCTTAACTTCCCGTAGGAACGTGGAAATAGGTCGATAATTAAGTTTCAACAATTTTTTATAAATTCATAATTATATGAGTTTTAAAATTTAACAAGCCGAGAATAAACATATTTTATCTTCAAACGCTTATTTTGAATAGAAATCGTTATTTTAAGCCTTAACTTCACATTGGAAACGTTGGAAATCGAACTATAATGATGTTTTACCCATTTTGACATAAATAATCAAACTAAGAGTTTTAAAAGTAAACAAGCCAGTATAATCATTAAAGTTTTCACAAAGCTTATTGTAACTAGAAATAGTTGTTTTAAGCCTTAACTTCACATTAAAAACGTGAAAATTGAACGATATAATGAAGTTTTACCCATTTTGAAATAAATAATCAAACTAAGAGTTTTGAAAGTAGACAACCCGAGTAAAATCATTAAGATGTCACAAAGCGATTGTGACTAGAAATCGTTATTTTCCGCCTTAATTTCACGTAGGGAACGTGGGACATAGGACGATAATGAAGTTTTAACAATTTTGTATAAAATCATAGTTCTAATAGTTTTAAAATTTAACAAGACGAGCATAAACATATTTTATCTACAAACGCTTATTTTTAATAGAAATCGTTGTTTTAAGCCTTAACGTCACATTGGAAACGTGGGAAATTGAACTATAATAAAGTTTTACCCATTTTGACATAAATAATCAAACTAAGAGTTTTGAAAGTAAACAAGCCGAGTATAATCATTAAGATGTCACAAAGCTTATTGTGACTAGAAATCGGTTTTTTCAAATTTTAACTTCACGTTGGGAACGTGGGACATAAGACGATAATGAAGTTTTAACGATTTTGTATAAAATCATAGTTCTAATAGTTTTAAAATTTAAAAAGACGAGCATAAACATATTTTATCTACAAACTCTTATTTTTAATAGAAATCGTTGTTTTAAGCCTTAACTTCACAATGGAAACGTGGGAAATCGAACTATAATGAAGTTTTACCCATTTTGACATAAATAATCAAACTAAGAGTTTTGAAAATAAACAAGCCGAGTATATAATCATTAAAGCTTTCACAAAGCTTATTGTGACTAGAAATAGTTGTTTTAAGCCTTAACATCACATTAAAAACGTGGGAAATCGAACTATAATGAAGTTTTACCCATTTTGACATAAATAATAAAACACAGAGTTTTGAAAGTAAACAAGCCGAGTATAGTCATTAAAGCTTTCACAAAGCTTATTGTGACTAGAAATTGTTGTTTTAAGACTTAACTTCCCATTGAAAACGTGGGAAATCGAACTATAATTAAGTTTTACCCATTTTGAAATAAATAATCAAACTAAGAGTTTTGAAAGTAAACAAGCCGAGTATAATAATTAAGATGTCACAAAGCTTATTGTGACTAGAAATCTTGTTTTCATAATTTTGTATAAAATCATAATTAATTTTATCTACAAACGTAGAAATTTTGAAAATCGAACTATAATGAAGTTTTACCCATTTTGACATAAATAATCAAACTAAGAGTTTTGAAAGTAAACAAGCCGAGTATAATCATTAAAGCTTTCACAAAGCTTATTGTGACTAGAAATAGTTGTTTTAAGCCTTAACTTCACATTGAAAACGTGGGAAATCGAACTATAATGAAGTTTGATCCATTTTGACATAAATAATCAAACTAAGAGTTTTGAAAGTAAACAGGCCGAGTATAATCATTAAAGCTTTCACAAAGCTTATTGTGATTAGAAATAGTTGTTTTAAGCCTTAGCTTCAAATTGAAAACGTGGGAAATCGAACTATAATGAAGTTTTACCCATTTTGACATAATATAATCAAACTAAGAGTTTTTAAAATAAATAAGCCGAGTATAATCATTAAAGCTTTCACAAAGCTTATTGTGACAAGAAATAGGTGTTTTAAGCCTTAACTTCACATTGAAAACGTCAGAAATCGAGCTATAATGAAGTTTTACCCATTTTGACATAAATAATCAAACTAAGAGTTTAAAAAGTAAACACGCCGAGTATAATCATTAAGATTTCAGAAAGCTTATTGTGACTAGAAATCATTGTTTTCAGCCTTAACTTCCCGTAGGGAACGTGGAAATAGGTCGATAATTAAGTTTCAACGATTTTGTATAAAATCATAATTATATGAGTTTTAAAATTTAACATGCCGAGAATAAACATATTTTATAAACAAACTCTTATTTTGAATAGAAATTGTTGTTTTAAGCCTTAAGTTCACATTGGAAACGTTGGAAATCGAACTATAATGAAGTTTTACCCAATTTGACATAAATAATCAAACTAAGATTTTTGAAAGTAAACAAGCCGAGTATATTCATTAAAGCTTTCACAAAGCTTATTGTGACTAGAAATAGTTGTTTTAAGCCATAACTTTCCATTGAAAACGTGGGAAATCGAACTATAATGAAGTTTTACCCATTTTGACATAAATAATCAAACTAAGAGTTTTGAAAGTAAACAAGCCGAGTATAATCATTAAAGCTTTCACAAAGCTTATTGTGACTAGAAATAGTTGTTTTAAACCTTAACTTCCCATTGAAAACGTGGGAAATTGAACTATAATTATGTTTTACCAATTTCGAAATAAATAATAAAACTAAGAGTTTTGAAAGTAAACAAGCCGAGTATAATCATTAAGATGTCACAAAGCTTATTGTGACTAGAAATCATTGTTTTCAGCCTTAACTTCCCGTAGGGAATGTGGAAATAGGTCGATAATTAAGTTTCAACGATTTTTTATAAAATCATAATTTATATGAGTTTTAAAAATTAACAAGCCAAGAATAAACATATTTTATCTACAAACGCTTATTTTGAATAGAAATCGTTATTTTAAGCCTTAACTTCACATTAGTAACGTTGGAAATCGAACTATAATGATGTTTTACACATTTTGACATAAATAATCAAACTAAGAGTTTTAAAAGTAAACAAGCCGAGCATAATCATTAAAGCTTTCCACAAAGCTTATTGTGACTAGAAATAGTTGTTTTAAGCCTTAACATCACATTAAAAACGTGGGAAATCGAACTATAATGAAGTTTTACCCATTTCGTAATAAATAATCAAACTAAGAGTTTTGAAAGTAGACAACCCGAGTAAAATCATTAAGATGTCACAAAGCTGATTGTGACTAGAAATCGTTATTTTCCGCCTAAACTTCAGGTAAGGAACGTGGGACATAGGACGATAATGAAGTTTTAAAAATTTTGTATAAAATCATAGTTCTAATAGTTTTAAAATTTAACAAGACGAGCATAAACATATTATATCTACAAACGCTTATTTTTAATAGAAATCGTTGTTTTAAGCCTTAACTTCACATTGGAAACGTGGGAAATTGAACTATAATGAAGTTTTACCCATTTTGACATAAATAATTAAACTAAGAGTTTTGAAAGTAAACAACCCGAGTAAAATCATTAAGATGTCACAATGCTTATTGTGACTAGATATCGTTGTTTTCAGCCTTAACTTCACGTAGGGAACGTGGGACATAGGACGATAATGAAGTTTTAACGATTTTGTATAAAATCATAGTTCTAATAGTTTTAAAATTTAACAAGATGAGCATAAACATATTTTATCTACAAACTCTTATTTTTAATAGAAATCGTTGTTTTCAGCATTAACTTCACATTGGAAATGTGGGAAATCGAACTATAATGAAGTTTTACCCATTTTGACATAAATAATCAAACTAAGAGTTTTGAAAGTAAACAAGCCGAGTATAGTCATTAAAGCTTTCACAAAGCTTATTGTGACTAGAAATTGTTGTTTTAGCCATAACTTCCCATTGAAAACGTGGGAAATCGAACTATAATTAAGTTTTACCCATTTTGAAATAAATAATCAAACTAAGAGTTTTGAAAGTAAACAAGCCGAGTATAATCATTAAGATGTCACAAAGCTTATTGTAACTAGAAATCATTGTTTTCAGCCTTAACTTCCCGTAGGGAACGTGGAAATAGGTCGATAATTAAGTTTCAACAATTTTTTATAAATTCATAATTATATGAGTTTTAAAATTTAACAAGCCGGGAATAAACATATTTTATCTTCAAACGCTTATTTTGAATAGAAATCGTTATTTTAAGCCTTAACTTCACATTGGAAACGTTGGAAATCGAACTATAATGATGTTTTACCCATTTTGACATAAATAATCAAACTAAGAGTTTTAAAAGTAAACAAGCCGAGTATAATCATTAAAGTTTTCACAAAGCTTATTGTAACTAGAAATAGTTGTTTTAAGCCTTAACATCACATTAAAAACGTGAAAAATTGAACGATAATGAAGTTTTACCCATTTTGAAATAAATAATCAAACTAAGAGTTTTGAAAGTAGACAACCCGAGTAAAATCATTAAGATGTCACAAAGCAGATTGCGACTAGAAATCGTTATTTTCCGCCTTAACTTCACGTAGGGAACGTGGGACATAGGACGATAATGAAGTTTTAACAATTTTGTATAAAATCATAGTTCTTATAGTTTTAAAATTTAACAAGACGAGCATAAACATATTTTATCTACAAACGCTTATTTTTAATAGAAATCGTTGTTTTAAGCCTTAACGTCACATTGGAAACGTGGGAAATTGAACTATAATAAAGTTTTACCCATTTTGACATAAATAATCAAACTAAGAGTTTTGAAAGTAAACAAGCCGAGTATAATCATTAAGATGTCACAAAGCTTATTGTGACTAGAAATCGGTTTTTTCAGCCTTAACTTCACGTTGGGAACGTGGGACATAAGACGATAATGAAGTTTTAACGATTTTGTATAAAATCATAGTTCTAATAGTTTTAAAATTTAAAAAGACGAGCATAAACATATTTTATCTACAAACTCTTATTTTTAATAGAAATCGTTGTTTTAAGCCTTAACTTCACAATGGAAACGTGGGAAATCGAACTATAATGAAGTTTTACCCATTTTGACATAAATAATCAAACTAAGAGTTTTGAAAATAAACAAGCCGAGTATAATCATTAAAGCTTTCACAAAGCTTATTGTGACTAGAAATAGTTGTTTTAAGCCTTAACATCACATTAAAAACGTGGGAAATCGAACTATAATGAAGTTTTACCCATTTTGACATAAATAATAAAACACAGAGTTTTGAAAGTAAACAAGCCGAGTATAGTCATTAAAGCTTTCACAAAGCTTATTGTGACTAGACATTGTTGTTTTAAGACTTAACTTCCCATTGAAAACGTGGGAAATCGAACTACAATTAAGTTTTACCCATTTTGAAATAAATAATCAAACTAAGAGTTTTGAAAGTAAACAAGCCGAGTATAATCATTAAAGCTTTCCACAAAGCTTATTGTGACTAGAAATAGTTGTTTTTAGCCTTAGCTTCGCATTGAAAACGTGGGAAATCGAACTATAATGAAGTTTTACCCATTTTGATATAAATAATCAAACTAAGAGTTTTGAAAGTAAACAAGCCGACTATAGTCATTAAAGCTTTCACAAAGCTTATTTTGACTAGAAATTTTTGTTTTAAGCCTTAACTTCCCATTAGAAAACGTTGGAAATCGAACTATAATTAAGTTTGACCCATTTTGAAATAAATAATCAAACTTAGAGTTTTGAAAGTAAACAAACCGAGTATAGTCATTAAGATGTCACAAAGCTTATTGTGACTAGAAATCGCTGTTTTCAGCCTTATCATCCCGTAGGGAACAGGGGACATAGGACGATGATGAAGTTTTAACGATTTTGTATAAAATCATAGTTCTAATAGTTTTAAAATTTAACAAGACGAGCATAAACATATTTTATCTACAAACTGTTATTTTTAATAGAAATCGTTGTTTTAAGCCTTAACTTCACATTGGAAACATGGGAAATCGAACTATAATGAAGTTTTACACATTTTGACATATATAATCAAACTAAGAGTTTTGAAAGTAAACAAGCCGAGTATAAGCATTAAAGCTTTCACAAAGCTTATTGTGACTAGAAATTGTTGTTTTAAGCCTTAACTTCCCATTGAAAACGTGGGAAATCAAACTATAATGAAGTTTTACCCATTTTGAAATAAATTATAAAAATAAGAGTTTTGAAAGTAGACAACCCGAGTAAAATCATTAAGATGTCACAAAGCTTATTGTGACTAGAAATCAGTTTTTTCAGCCTTAACTTCACGTTGGGAACGTGGGACATAGGACGATAATGAAGTTTCAACGATTTAGTATAAAATCATAGTTCTAATAGTTTTAAAATTTAACAAGACGAGCATAAACATATTTTATCTACAAACTCTTATTTTTAATAGAAATCATTGTTTTAAGCCTTAACTTCACATTGGAAACGTGGGAAATCGAACTATAATAAAGTTTTACCCATTTTGACATAAATAATCAAACTAAGAGTTTTGAAAGTAAACAAGCCGAGTATAGTCATTAAGATGTCACAAAGCTTATTGTGTCTAGAAATCGGTTTTTTCAGCCTTAACTTCACGTAGGGAACGTGGGACATAGGACGATAATGAAGTTTTAATGATTTTGTATAAAATCATAGTTCTAATAGTTTTATAATTTAACAAGACGAGCATAAACATATTTTATCTACAAACTCTTATTTTTAATAGAAATCGTTGTTTTAAGCCTTAACTTCACATTGGAAACGTGGGAAATCGAACTATAATGAAGTTTTACCCATTTTGACATAAATAATCAAACTAAGAGTTTTGAAAGTAAACAAGCCGAGTATAGTCATTAAAGCTTTCACAAAGCTTATTGTGACTAAAAATTGTTGTTTTAAGCCTTAACTTCCCATTAGAAAACGTTGGAAATCGAACTATAATTAAGTTTTACCCATTTTGAAATAAATAATCAAACTAAGAGTTTTGAAAGTAAACAAGCCGAGTATAATCATTAAGATGTCACAAAGCTTATTGCGACTAGAAATCATTGTTTTCAGCCTTATCTTCCCGTAGGGAACAGGGGACATTGGATGATAATGAAGTTTTAACGATTTTGTATAAAATCGTAGTTCTAATAGTTTTAAAATTTAACAAGACGAGCATAAACATATTTTATCTACAAACTCTTATTTTTAATAGAAATCGTTGTTTTAAGCCTTAACTTCACATTGGAAACGTAGGAAATCGAACTATAATGAAGTTTTACCCATTTTGACATATATAATGAAACTAAGAGTTTTGAAAGTAAACAAGCCGAGTATAGTCATTAAAGCTTTCACAAAGCTTATTGTGACTAGAAATTGTTGTTTTAAGCCTTAACTTCCCATTGAAAACGTGGGAAATCGAACTATAATTATGTTTTACCCATTTTGAAATAAATAATCAAACTTAGAGTTTTGAAAGTAGACTACCCGAGTAAAATCATTAAGATGTCACAAAGCTGATTGTGACTAGAAATCGTTATTTTTCGCCTTAACTTTACGTAGGGAACGTGGGAAATAGGACGATAATGAAGTTTTAAAAATTTTGTATAAAATCATAGTTCTAATAGTTTTAAAATTTAACAAGACGAGTATAAACATATTTTATCTACAAACGCTTATTTTTAATAGAAATCATTGTTTTAAGCCTTAACTTCACATTGGAAACGTGGGAAATTGAACTATAATGAAGTTTTACCCATTTTGACATAAATAATCAAACTAAGAGTTTTGAAAGTAAATAAGCCGAGTAGAATCATTAAGATGTCACAAAGCTTATTGTGACTAGAAATTGATTTTTTCAGCCTTAACTTCACGTAGGGAACGTGGGACATAGGACGATAATGAAGTTTTAACGATTTTGTATAAAATCATAGTTATATGAGTTTTAAAATTTAACAAGACGAGCATTAACATATTTTATCTACAAACTCTTATTTTTAATAGAAATCGTTGTTTTAAGCCTTAACTTCACAATGGAAACTTTGGAAATCGAACTATAATGAAGTTTTACCCATTTTGACATAAATAATCAAACTAAGAGTTTTGAAAGTAAACATGCCGAGTATAATCATTAAAGCTTTCACAAAGCTTATTGTGACTAGAAATAGTTGTTTTACGCCTTAACTTCACATTGAAAACGTGGGAAATCGAACTATAATGAAGTTTTATCCATTTTTACATAAATAATAAAACTAAGAGTTTTGAAAGTAAACAAGCCGAGTATAATCATTAAAGCTTTCACAAAGCTTATTGTGACTAGAAATAGTTGTTTTAAGCCTTAACTTCACATTGGAAACGTGGGAAATCGAACTATAATGAAGTTTTACCCATTTTGACATAAATAATCAAACTAAGAGTTTTGAAAGTAAACAAGCCGAGTATAATCATTAAAGCTTTCACAAAGCTTATTGGGACTAGAAATAGTTGTTTTAAGCCTTAACTTCGCATTGAAAACATGGGAAATCGAACTATAATGAAGTTTTACCCATTTTGACATAAATAATCGTACTAAGAGTTTTGAAAATAAACAAGCCGAGTATAATCGTTAAAGCTTTCACAAAGCTTATTGTGACAAGAAATAGTTGTTTTAAGCCTTAACTTCACATTGAAAACGTGGGAAACCGAACTATAATAAAGTTTTACCCATTTTGACATAAATAATCAAACTAAGAGTTTTGAATGTTAACAAGCCGAGTATAATCATTAAGATGTCACAAAGCCTATTGTGACTAGAAATCATTATTTTCAGCCTTAACTTCCCGTAGGGGACGTGGAAATAGGTCGATAATTAAGTTTCAACGATTATGTATAAAATCATAATTATATGAGTTTTAAAATTTAACAAGCCGAGAATAAACATATTTTATCTACAAACGCTTATTTTGAATAGAAATCGTTGTTTTAAGCCTTAACTTCACATTGGAAACGTTGAAAATCGAACTATAATGAAGTTTTACCCATTTTGACATAAATAATCAAACTAAGAGTTTTGAAAGTAAACAAGCCGAGTATAATCATTAAAGCTTTCACAAAGCTTATTGTGACTAGAAATAGTTGTTTTAAGCCTTAACTTCACATTGAAAACGTGGGAAATCGAACTATAATGAAGTTTTATCTATTTTGACATAAATAATCAAACTAAGAGTTTTGAGAGTAAACAAGCCGAGTATAATCATTAAGATGTCACAAAGCTTATTGTGACTAGAAATCATTGTTTTCAGCCTTAACTTCCCGTAGGGAACGTGGAAATAGGTCGATAATTAAGTTTTAACGATTTTATTTAAAATCATAATTATATGAGTTTGAAAATTTAACAAGCCGAGAATAAACATATTTTATCTACAAACGCTTATTTTGAATAGAAATCATTGTTTTAAGCCTTAACTTCACATTGGAAACGTTGAAAATCGAAATATAATGAAGTTTTACCCATTTTGACAAAAATAGTCAAACTAAGAGTTTTGAAAGTAAACAAGCCTAGTATAATCATTAAGATGTCACAAAGCTTATTGTTACTAGAAATCGGTTTTTTCAGCCTTATCTTCCTGTAGGGAACGTGGAAATAGGTCGATAATTAAGTTTCAACAATTTTGTATAAAATCATAATTATATGAGTTTTAAAATTTAACAAGCCGAGAATAAACATATTTTATCTACAAACGCTTATTTTGAATAGAAATCGTTGTTTTAAGCATTAACTTCACATTGGAAACGTTGAAAATCGAACTATAATGAAGTTTTACCCATTTTGACATAAATAATCAAACTAAGAGTTTTGAAAATAAACAAGCCGAGTATAATCATTAAAGCTTTCACAAAGCTTATTGTGACTAGAAATAGTTGCTTTAAGCCTTAACTTCACATTGAAAACGTGGGAAATCGAACTACAATGAAGTTTTACCCATTCTGACATAAATAATCAAACTAAGAGTTTTGAAACTTAACAAGCCGAGTGTAATCATTCAGATGTCACAAAGCTTATTGTGACTAGAAATCGTTGTTTTTAGCCTTAACTTCTCGTAGGGAACGTGGGAAATTGGACGATAACGAAGTTTTAACGATTTTGTACAAAATCATAATTCTAATAGTTTTAAAATTTAACAAGACGAGCATAAACATATTTTATCTACAAACAATTGTTTTTAATAGAAATCTTTGTTTTAAGCCTTAACTCTACATTGGAAACGTTGAAGATCGAACTATAATGAAGTTTTACCCATTTTGACATAAATAATCAAACTAAGAGTTTTGAATAGAAATTGTTGTTTTAAGTCTTAATTTCCCATCAAACTAAGAGTTTTGAAAGTAAACAAGCCGAGTATAATCATTAAAGCTTTCACAAAGCTTATTGTGACTACAAAGAGTTATTTTAAGCATTAACTTTGCATTAAAAACATGGGAAATCGAACTATAATGAAGTTTTACCCATTCTGACATAAATAATCAAACTAAGTGTTTTGAAAGTAAACAAGCCGAGTATAATCATTAAGATATCACAAAGCTTATTGTGCCTAGAAATCGTTGTTTTTAGCCTAAACTTCTCGTAGGGAACGTGGGACATTGGACGATAACAAAGTTTTAACGATTTTGTACAAAATAATAATTCTAATAAGTTTAAAATTTAACAAGACGAGCATAAACATATTTTATCTACAAACTCTTATTTTTAATAGAAATCGTTGTTTTAAGCCTTAACTTCACAATGGAAACGTGGGAAATCGAACTATAATGAAGTTTTACCCATTTTGACATAAATAATCAAACTAAGAGTTTTGAAAATAAACAACCCGAGTATAATCATTAAAGCTTTCACAAAGCTTATTGTGAGTAGAAATAGTTGTTTTAAGCCTTAACTTCACATTGAAAACGTGGAAAATCGAACTATAATGAATTTTTACCCATTTTGACATAAATAATCAAACTAAGAGTTTTGAAAGTAAACAAGCCGAGTATAATCATTAAAGCTTTCACAAAGCTTATTGTGACTAGAAATAGTTGTTTTAAGCCTTAACTTCATATTGAAAAAGAGGGAAATCGAACTATAATGAAGTTTTACCCATTTTGACAAAAATAATCAAACTAAGAGTTTTGAAAGTAGACAACCCGAGTAAAATCATTAAGATGTCACAAAGCTTATTCTGACTAGAAATCGTTATTTTCCGCCTTAACTTCACGTAGGGAACGTGGGACATAGGACGATAATGAAGTTTTGACGATTTTGTATAAAATCATAGTTCTAATAGTTTTAAAATTTAACAAGACGAGCATAAACATATTTTATCTACAAACTCTTATTTTTAATAGAAATCGTTGTTTTAAGCCTTAACTTCACATTGGAAACGTGGGAAATCGGACTTTAATGAAGTTTTACCTATTTTGACATAAATAATCAAACTAAGAGTTCTGAAAGTAAAAAAGCCGAGTATAGTCATTAAAGCTTTCAAAAAGCTTATTGTAACTAGAAATTGCTGTTTTAAGCCTTAACTTCTCATTGAAAACGTTGGAAATCGAACTATAATTAAGTTTTACCCATTTTGAAATAAATAATCAAGCTTAGAGTTTTGAAAGTAAACAAGCCGAGTATAGTCATTAAAGCTTTCACAAAGCTTATTGTGACTAGAAATAGTTGTTTTAAACCTTAACTTCCCATTGAAAACGTGGGAAATTGAACTATAATTATGTTTTACCAATTTTGAAATAAATAATCAAACTAAGAGTTTTGAAAGTAAACAAGCCGAGTATAATCATTATGATGTCACAAAGCTTATTGTGACTAGAAATCATTGTTTTCAGCTTTAACTTCCCGTAGGGAATGTGGAAATAGGTCGATAATTAAGTTTCAACGATTTTTTATAAAATCATAATTTATATGAGTTTTAAAAATTAACAAGCCAAGAATAAACATATTTTATCTACAAACGCTTATTTTGAATAGAAATCGTTATTTTAAGCCTTAACTTCACATTAGAAACGTTGGAAATCGAACTATAATGATGTTTTACACATTTTGACATAAATAATCAAACTAAGAGTTTTAAAAGTAAACAAGCCGAGCATAATCATTAAAGCTTTCACAAAGCTTATTGTGACTAGAAATAGTTGTTTTATGCCTTAACATCACATTAAAAATGTGGGAAATCGAACTATAATGAAGTTTTACCCATTTCAAAATAAATAATCAAACTAAGAGTTTTGAAAGTAGACAACCCGAGTAAAATCATTAAGATGTCACAAAGCTGATTGTGACTAGAAATCGTTATTTTCCGCGTAAACTTCACGTAAGGAACGTGGGACATAGGACGATCATGAAGTTTTAAAAATTTTGTATAAAATCATAGTTCTAATAGTTTTAAAATTTAACAAGACGAGCATAAACATATTATATCTACAAACGCTTATTTTTAATAGAAATCGTTGTTTTAAGCCTTAACTTCACATTGGAAACGTGGGAAATTGAACTATAATGAAGTTTTACCCATTTTGACATAAATAATTAAACTAAGAGTTTTGAAAGTAAACAAGCCGAGTATAATCATTAAGATGTCACAAAGCTTATTGTGACTACAAATCGGTTTTTTCAGACTTAACTTCACGTAGGGAACGTGGGACATAGGACGATAATGAAGTTTTAACGATTTTGTATAAAATCATAGTTCTACTAGTTTTAAAATTTAACAAGACGAGAATAAACATATTTTATCTACAAACGCTTATTTTGAATAGAAATCAATTTTTAAGCCTTAACTTCACATTGCAAACGTTGAAAATCGAACTATAATGAAGTTTTACCCATTTTGACATAAATAATTAAACTAAGATTTTTGAAAGTAAACAACCCGAGTAAAATCATTAAGATGTCACAATGCTTATTGTGACTAGATATCGTTGTTTTCAGCCTTAACTTCACGTAGGGAACGGGGACATAGGACGATAATGAAGTTTTAACGATTTTGTATAAAATCATAGTTCAAATAGTTTTAAAATTTAACAAGACGAGCATAAACATATTTTATCTACAAACTCTTATTTTTAATAGAAATCGTTGTTTTCAGCATTAACTTCACATTGGAAACGTTGAAAATCGAACTATAATGAAGTTTTACCCATTTTGACATAAATAATCAAACTAAGAGTTTTGAAAGTAAACAAGCCGAGTATAGTCATTAAAGCTTTCACAAAGCTTATTGTGACTAGAAATTGTTGTTTTAGCCTTAACTTCCCATTGAAAACGTTGGAAATCGAACTATAATTAAGTTTTACCCATTTTGAAATAAATAATCAAACTAAGAGTTTTGAAAGTAAACAAGCCGAGTATAATCATTAAGATGTCACAAAGCTTATTGTAACTAGAAATCATTGTTTTCAGCCTTAACTTCCCGTAGGGAACGTGGAAATAGGTCGATAATTAAGTTTCAACAATATTTTATAAATTCATAATTATATGAGTTTTAAAATTTAACAAGCCGAGAATAAACATATTTTATCTACAAAGGCTTATTTTGAATAGAAATCGTTATTTTAAGCCTTAACTTCACATTGGAAACGTTGGAAATCGAACTATAATGATGTTTTACCCATTTTGACATAAATAATCAAACTAAGAGTTTTAAAAGTAAACAAGCCGAGTATAATCATTAAAGTTTTCACAAAGCTTATTGTGACTAGAAATAGTTGTTTTAAGCCTTAACATCACATTAAAAACGTGGAAAATTGAACTATAATGAAGTTTTACCCATTTTGAAATAAATAATCAAACTAAGAGTTTTGAAAGTAGACAACCCGAGTAAAATCATTAAGATGTCACAAAGCAGATTGTGACTAGAAATCGTTATTTTCCGCCTTAACTTCATGTAGGGAACGTGGGACATAGGACGATAATGTAGTTTTAACAATTTTGTATAAAATCATAGTTCTAATAGTTTTAAAATTTAACAAGACGAGCATAAACATATTTTATCTATAAACGCTTATTTTTCATAGAAATCGTTGTTTTAAGCCTTAACGTCACATTGGAAACGTGGGAAATTGAACTATAATAAAGTTTTACCCATTTTGACATAAATAATCAAACTAAGAGTTTTGAAAGTAAACAAGCCGAGTATAATCATTAAGATGTAACAAAGCTTATTGTGACTAGAAATCGGTTTTTTCAGCCTTAACTTCACGTTGGGAACGTGGGACATAAGACGATAATGAAGTTTTAACGATTTTGTATAAAATCATAGTTCTAATAGTTTTAAAATTTAAAAAGACGAGCATAAACATATTTTATCTACAAACTCTTATTTTTAATAGAAATCGTTGTTTTAAGCCTTAACTTCACAATGGAAACGTGGGAAATCGAACTATAATGAAGTTTTACCCATTTCGACATAAATAATCAAACTAAGAGTTTTGAAAATAAACAAGCCGAGTATAATCATTAAAGCTATCACAAAGCTTATTGTGACTAGAAATAGTTGTTTTAAGCCTTAACATCACATTAAAAACGTGGGAAATTGAACTATAATGAAGTTTTACCCATTTTGACATAAATAATCAAACACAGAGTTTTGAAAGTAAACAAGCCGAGTATAGTCATTAAAGCTTTCACAAAGCTTATTGTGACTAGAAATTGTTGTTTTAAGACTTAACTTCCCATTGAAAACGTAGGAAATAGAACTATAATTAAGTTTTACCCATTTTGAAATAAATAATCAAACTGAGAGTTTTGAAAGTAAACAAGCCGAGTATAATCATTAAGATGTCACAAAGCTTATTGTGACTAGAAATCATTGTTTTCAGCGTTAACTTCCAGTAGGGGACGTGGAAATAGGTCGATAATTAAGTTTCAACGATTTTGTATAAAATCATAATTATATGAGTTTTAAAATTTAACAAGCCGAGAATAAACATATTTTATCTACAAACGCTTATTTTGAATAGAGATTGTTGTTTTAAACCTTAACTTCACATTGGAAACTTTGGAAATCGAACTATAATGAAGTTTTACCCATTTTGACATAAATAATCAAACTAAGAGTTTTGAAAGTAAATAAGCCGAGTATAATCCTTAAAGCTTTCACAAAGCTTATTGTGACTAGAAATAGTTGTTTTAAGCCTTAACTTCACATTGAAAATGTGGGAAATCGAACTATAATGAAGTTTTACCAATTTTGACATAAATAATCAAACTAATAGTTTTGAAAGTAAACAAGCCGAGTATAATCATTAAAGCTTTCACAAAGCTTATTGTGACAAGAAATAGTTGTTTTAAGCCTTAACTTCACATTGAAAACGTGGGAAATCGAAATATAATAAAGTTTTACCTATTTTGACATAAATAATCCAACTAAGAGTTTTGAAAGTAGACAACCCGAGTAAAATCATTAAGATGTCACAAAGCTGATTGTGACTAGAAATCGTTATTTTCCGCCTTAACTTCACGTAGGGAACGTGGGACATAGGACGATAATGAAGTTTTAAAAATTTTGTATAAAATCATAGTTCTAATAGTTTTAAAATTTAACAAGACGAGGATAAACATATTTTATCTACAAACTCTTATTTTTAATAGAAATCGTTGTTTTAAGCCTTAACTTCACATTGGAAACAAGGGAAATCGAACTTTAATGAAGTTTTACCCATTTTGACATAAATAAGCAAACTAAGAGTTTTGAAAGTAAACAAGCCGAGTATAGTCATTAAAGCTTTCACAAAGCTTATTGTGACTAGAAATTGTTGTTTTAAGCCTTAACTTCCCATTGAAAACGTGGGAAATCGAACTATAATTAAGTTTTACGCATTTTGAAATAAATAATCAAACTAAGAGTTTTGAAAGTAAACAAGCCGAGTATAATCATTAAGATGTCACAACGCTTATTTTGACTAGAAATCATTGTTTTCTGCCTTAACTTCCCGTAGGGAACGTGGAAATAGGTCGATAATTAAGTTTTAACGATTTTTATAAAATCATAATTATATGAGTTTTAAAATTTAACAAGCCGAGAATACAAATATTTAATCTACAAACGCTTATTTTGAATAGAAATCATTATTTTAAGCCTTAACTACACATAGGAAACGTTGGAAATCGAACTATAATGATGTTTTACCCATTTTGACATAAATAATCAAACTAAGAGTTTTAAATGTAAACAAGCTAAGTGTAATCATTAAAGCTTTCACAAAGCTTATTTTGATTAGAAATAGTTGTTTTAAGCCTTATCATCACATTAAAAACGTGGGAAATCGAACTATAATGAAGTTTTACCCATTTTGACATAAATAATCAAACGAAGAGTTTTGAAAGTAAACAAGCCGAGTATAGTCATTAAAGCTTTCACAAAGCTTATTGTGACTAGAAATTGTTGTTTTAAGCCTTAACTTCCCATTAGAAAACGTTGGAAATCGAACTATAATTAAGTTTTACACATTTTTAAATAAATAATCAAACTAAGAGTTTTGAAAGTAAAAAAGCCGAGTATAGTCATTAAAGCTTTCACAAAGCTTATTGTGACTAGAAATCGTTGTTTTAAGCCTTAACTTCACATTCAAAACGTGGGAAATCGAACTATAATGAAGTTTTACCCATTTTGACATAAATAATCAAACTAAGAGTTTTGAAAGTAAACAAGCCGAGTATAATCATTAAAGCTTTCCACAAAGCTTATTGTGACTAGAAATAGTTGTTTTAAGTCTTAGCTTCGCATTGAAAACGTGGGAAATCGAACTATAATGAAGTTTTACCCATTTTGATATAAATAATCAAACTAAGAGTTTTGAAGGTAAACAAGCCGACTATAATCATTAAAGCTTTCACAAAGATTATTTTGACTAGAAATTTTTGTTTTAAGCCTTAACTTCCCATTAGAAAACGTTGGAAATCGAACTATAATTAAGTTTGAGCCATTTTGAAATAAATAATCAAACTAAGAGTTTTGAAAGTAAACAAGCCGAGTATAGTCATTAAGATGTCACAAAGCTTATTGTGACTAGAAATCATTGTTTTCAGCCTTATCATCCCGTATGGAACAGAGGACATAGGACGATGATGAAGTTTTAACGATTTTGTATAAAATCATAGTTCTAATAGTTTTAAAATTTAACAAGACGTGCATAAACATATTTTATCTACAAACTCTTATTTTTAATAGAAATCATTGTTTTAAGGCTTAACTTCACATTGGAAACGTGGAAAATCGAACTATAATGAAGTTTTACACATTTTGACATATATAATCAAACTAAGAGTTTTGAAAGTAAACAAGCCGAGTATAGTCATTAAAGCTTTCACAAAGCTTATTGTGACTAGAAATTGTTGTTTTAAGCCTTAACTTCCCATTGAAAACGTGGGAAATCAAACTATAATGAAGTTTTACCCATTTTGAAATAAATTATAAAAATAAGAGTTTTGAAAGTAGACAACCCGAGTAAAATCATTAAGATGTCACAAAGCTTATTGTGACTAGAAATCAGTTTTTTCAGCCTTAACTTCACGTTGGGAACGTGGGACGATAATGAAGTTTCAACGATTTAGTATAAAATCATAGTTCTAATAGTTTTAAAATTTAACAAGACGAGCATAAACATATTTTATCTACAAACTCTTATTTTTAATAGAAATCATTGTTTTAAGCCTTAACTTCACATTGGAAACGTGGGAAATCGAACTATAATAAAGTTTTACCCATTTTGACATAAATAATCAAACTAAGAGTTTTGAAAGTAAACAAGCCGAGTATAGTCATTAAAGCTTTCACAAAGCTTATTGTGACTAGAAATTGTTGTTTTAAGCCTTAACTTCCCATTGAAAACGTGGGAAATCGAACTATAATTATGTTTTACCCATTTTGAAATAAATAATCAAACTAAGAGTTTTGAAAGTAAACAAGCCGAGTATAATCATTAAGATGTCACAAAGCTTATTGTGACTAGAAATCATTGTTTTCAGCCTTAACTTCCAGTAGGGGACGTGGAAATAGGTCGATAATTAAGTTTCAACGATTTTGTGTAAAATCATAATTATATGAGTTTTAAAATTTAACAAGCCGAGAATAAACATATTTTATCTACAAACGCTTATTTTTAATAGAAATCGTTGTTTTAAGCCTTCACTTCACATTGGAAACGTTGAAAATCGAACTATAATGATGTTTTACCCATTTTGACATAAATAATCAAACTAAGAGTTTTAAAAGTAAACAAGCCGAGTATAATCATTAAAGCTTTCACAAAGCTTATTGTGACTAGAAATAGTTGTTTTAAGCCTTAACATCACATTAAAAACGTGGGAAATCGAACTATAATGAAGTTTTACCCATTTTGAAATAAATAATCAAACTAAGAGTTTTGAAAGTAGACAACTCGAGTAAAATCATTAAGATGTCACAAAGCTGATTGTGACTAGAAATCGTTATTTTCCGCCTTAACTTCACGTAGGGAACGTGGGACATAGGACGATAATGAAGTTTTAAAAATTTGGTATAAAATCATAGTTCTAATAGTTTTAAAATTTAACAAGACGAGTATAAACATATTTTATCTACAAACGCTTATTTTTAATAGAAATCGTTGTTTTAAGCCTTAACTTCACATTGGAAACGTGGGAAATTGAATTATAAGGAAGTTTTACCCATTTTGACATAAATAATCAAACTAAGAGTTTTGGAAGTAAATAAGCCGAGTATAATCATTAAGATGTCACAAAGCTTATTGTGTCTAGAAATCGGTTTTTCAAATTTTTAACTTCACGTAGGGAACGTGGGACATAGGACGATAATGAAGTTTTAACGATTTTGTATAAAATCATAGTTCTAATAGTTTTAAAATTTAACAAGACGAGCATAAACATATTTTATCTACAAACTCTTATTTTTAATAGAAATCGTTGTTTTAAGCCTTAACTTCACATTGGAAACGTGGGAAATCGAACTATAATGAAGTTTTACCCATTTTGACATAAATAATCAAACTAAGAGTTTTGAAAGTAAACAAGCCGAGTATAGTCATTAAAGCTTTCACAAAGCTTATTGTGACTAGAAATCGTTGTTTTAAGCCTTAACTTCACATTCAAAACGTGGGAAATCGAACTATAATGAAGTTTTACCCATTTTGACATAAATAATCAAACTAAGAGTTTTGAAAGTAAACAAGCCGAGTATAATCATTAAAGCTTTCCACAAAGCTTATTGTGACTAGAAATAGTTGTTTTAAGCCTTAGCTTCGCATTGAAAACGTGGGAAATCGAACTATAATGAAGTTTTACCCATTTTGATATAAATAATCAAACTAAGAGTTTTGAAGGTAAACAAGCCGACTATAGTCATTAAAGCTTTCACAAAGATTATTTTGACTAGAAATTTTTGTTTTAAGCCTTAACTTCCCATTAGAAAACGTTGGAAATCGAACTATAATTAAGTTTGACCCATTTTGAAATAAATAATCAAACTAAGAGTTTTGAAACTAAACAAGCCGAGTATAGTCATTAAGATGTCACAAAGCTTATTGTGACTAGAAATCATTGTTTTCAGCCTTATCATCCCGTATGGAACAGGGGACATAGGACGATGATGAAGTTTTAACGATTTTGTATAAAATCATAGTTCTAATAGTTTTAAAATTTAACAAGACGTGCATAAACATATTTTATCTACAAACTCTTATTTTTAATAGAAATCATTGTTTTAAGGCTTCACTTCACATTGGAAACGTGGAAAATCGAACTATAATGAAGTTTTACACATTTTGACATATATAATCAAACTAAGAGTTTTGAAAGTAAACAAGCCGAGTATAGTCATTAAAGCTTTCACAAAGCTTATTGTGACTAGAAATTGTTGTTTTAAGCCTTAACTTCCCATTGAAAACGTGGGAAATCAAACTATAATGAAGTTTTACCCATTTTGAAATAAATTATAAAAATAAGAGTTTTGAAAGTAGACAACCCGAGTAAAATCATTAAGATGTCACAAAGCTTATTGTGACTAGAAATCAGTTTTTTCAGCCTTAACTTCACGTTGGGAACGTGGGACATAGGACGATAATGAAGTTTCAACGATTTAGTATAAAATCATAGTTCTAATAGTTTTAAAATTTAACAAGACGAGCATAAACATATTTTATCTACAAACTCTTATTTTTAATAGAAATCATTGTTTTAAGCCTTAACTTCACATTGGAAACGTGGGAAATCGAACTATAATAAAGTTTTACCCATTTTGACATAAATAATCAAACTAAGAGTTTTGAAAGTAAACAAGCCGAGTATAGTCATTAAAGCTTTCACAAAGCTTATTGTGACTAGAAATTGTTGTTTTAAGCCTTAACTTCCCATTGAAAACGTGGGAAATCGAACTATAATTATGTTTTACCCATTTTGAAATAAATAATCAAACTAAGAGTTTTGAAAGTAAACAAGCCGAGTATAATCATTAAGATGTCACAAAGCTTATTGTGACTAGAAATCATTGTTTTCAGCCTTAACTTCCAGTAGGGGACGTGGAAATAGGTCGATAATTAAGTTTCAACGATTTTGTGTAAAATCATAATTATATGAGTTTTAAAATTTAACAAGCCGAGAATAAACATATTTTATCTACAAACGCTTATTTTTAATAGAAATCGTTGTTTTAAGCCTTCACTTCACATTGGAAACGTTGAAAATCGAACTATAATGATGTTTTACCCATTTTGACATAAATAATCAAACTAAGAGTTTTAAAAGTAAACAAGCCGAGTATAATCATTAAAGCTTTCACAAAGCTTATTGTGACTAGAAATAGTTGTTTTAAGCCTTAACATCACATTAAAAACGTGGGAAATCGAACTATAATGAAGTTTTACCCATTTTGAAATAAATAATCAAACTAAGAGTTTTGAAAGTAGACAACTCGAGTAAAATCATTAAGATGTCACAAAGCCGATTGTGACTAGAAATCGTTATTTTCCGCCTTAACTTCACGTAGGGAACGTGGGACATAGGACGATAATGAAGTTTTAAAAATTTGGTATAAAATCATAGTTCTAATAGTTTTAAAATTTAACAAGACGAGTATAAACATATTTTATCTACAAACGCTTATTTTTAATAGAAATCGTTGTTTTAAGCCTTAACTTCACATTGGAAACGTGGGAAATTGAATTATAAGGAAGTTTTACCCATTTTGACATAAATAATCAAACTAAGAGTTTTGGAAGTAAATAAGCCGAGTATAATCATTAAGATGTCACAAAGCTTATTGTGTCTAGAAATCGGTTTTTTCAGCCTTAACTTCACGTAGGGAACGTGGGACATAGGACGATAATGAAGTTTTAACGATTTTGTATAAAATCATAGTTCTAATAGTTTTAAAATTTAACAAGACGAGCATAAACATATTTTATCTACAAACTCTTATTTTTAATAGAAATCGTTGTTTTAAGCCTTAACTTCACATTGGAAACGTGGGAAATCGAACTATAATGAAGTTTTACCCATTTTGACATAAATAATCAAACTAAGAGTTTTGAAAGTAAACAAGCCGAGTATAGTCATTAAAGCTTTCACAAAGCTTATTGTGACTAGAAATCGTTGTTTTAAGCCTTAACTTCACATTCAAAACGTGGGAAATCGAACTATAATGAAGTTTTACCCATTTTGACATAAATAATCAAACTAAGAGTTTTGAAAGTAAACAAGCCGAGTATAATCATTAAAGCTTTCCACAAAGCTTATTGTGACTAGAAATTGTTGTTTTAAGCCTTAACTTCCCATTAGAAAACGTTGGAAATCGAACTATAATTAAGTTTTACCCATTTTGAAATAAATAATCAAACTAAGAGTTTTGAAAGTAAACAAGCCGAGTATAATCATTAAGATGTCACAAAGCTTGTTGCGACTAGAAATCATTGTTTTCAGCCTTATCTTCCCGTAAGGAACAGGGAACATTGGATGATAATGAAGTTTTAACGATTTTGTACAAAATCATATTTCTAATAGTTTTAAAATTTAACAAGACGAGCATAAACATATTTTATCTACAAACTCTTATTTTGAATAGAAATCGTTGTTTTAAGCCTTAACTTCACATTGGAAACGTGGGAAATCGAACTATAATGAAGTTTTACCCATTTTGACATATATAATGAAACTAAGAGTTTTGAAAGTAAACAAGCCGAGTATAGTCATTAAAGCTTTCACAAAGCTTATTGTGACTAGAAATTGTTGTTTTAAGCCTTAACTTCCCATTGAAAACGTGGGAAATCGAACTATAATTATGTTTTACCCATTTTGAAATAAATAATCAAACTTAGAGTTTTGAAAGTAGGCTACCCGAGTAAAATCATTAAGATGTCACAAAGCTGATTGTGACTAGAAATCGTTATTTTCCGCCTTAACTTTACGTAGGGAACGTGGGACATAGGACGATAATGAAGTTTTAAAAATTTTGTATAAAATCATAGTTCTAATAGTTTTAAAATTTAACAAGACGAGTATAAACATATTTTATCTACAAACGCTTATTTTTAATAGAAATCATTGTTTTAAGCCTTAACTTCACATTGGAAACGTGGGAAATTGAACTATAATGAAGTTTTACCCATTTTGACATAAATAATAAAACTAAGAGTTTTGAAAGTAAACAGGCCGAGTATAATCATTAAAGCTTTCGCAAAGCTTGTTGTGATTAGAAATAGTTGTTTTAAGCCTTAACATCTTTTGAAAACGTGGGAAATCGAACTATAATGAAGTTTTACCCATTTTGACATAAATAATCAAACTAAGAGTTTTGAAAGTAAACAAGCCGAGTATAATCATTAAAGCTTTCACAAAGCTTATTGTGACTAGAAATAGTTGTTTTACGCCTTAACTTCACATTGAAAACGTGGGAAATCGAACTATAATGAAGTTTTATCCATTTTCACATAAATAATAAAACTAAGAGTTTTGAAAGTAAACAAGCCGAGTATAATCACAAAAGCTTTCACAAAGCTTATTGTGACTAGAAATAGTTGTTTTAAGCCTTAACTTCACATTGGAAACGTGGGAAATCGAACTATAATGAAGTTTTACCCATTTTGACATAAATAATCAAACTAAGAGTTTTGAAAGTAAACAAGCCGAGTATAATCATTAAAGCTTTCACAAAGCTTATTGTGACTAGAAATAGTTGTTTTAAGCCTTAACTTCGCATTGAAAACATGGGAAATCAAACTATAATGAAGTTTTACCCATTTTGACATAAATAATCAAACTAAGAGTTTTGAAAATAAATAAGCCGAGTATAATCGTTATGGCTTTCACAAAGCTTATTGTGACAAGAAATAGTTGTTTTAAGCCTTAACTTCACATTGAAAACGTGGGAAACCGAACTATAATAAAGTTTTACCCATTTTGACATAAATAATCAAACTAAGAGTTTTGAATGTTAACAAGCCGAGTATAATCATTAAGATGTCACAAAGCCTATTGTGACTAGAAATCATTATTTTCAGCCTTAACTTCCCGTAGGGGACGTGGAAATAGGTCGATAATTAAGTTTCAACGATTATGTATAAAATCATAATTATATGAGTTTTAAAATTTAACAAGCCGAGAATAAACATATTTTATCTACAAACGCTTATTTTGAATAGAAATCGTTGTTTTAAGCCTTAACTTCACATTGGAAACGTTGAAAATCGAACTATAATGAAGTTTTACCCTTTTTGACATAAATAATCAAACTAAGAGTTTTGAAAGTAAACAAGCCGAGTATAATCATTAAAGCTTTCACAAAGCTTATTGTGACTAGAAATAGTTGTTTTAAGCCTTAACTTCACATTGAAAACGTGGGAAATCGTACTATAATGAGGTTTTATCCATTTTGACATAAATAATCAAACTAAGAGTTTTGAGGGTAAACAAGCCGAGTATAATCATTAAGATGTCACAAAGCTTATTGTGACTAGAAATCATTGTTTTCAGCCTTAACTTCCCGTAGGGAACGTGGAAATAGGTCGATAATTAAGTTTTAACGATTTTTTTTAAAATCATAATTATATGAGTTTTAAAATTTAACAAGCCAAGAATAAACATATTTTATCTACAAACGCTTATTTTGAATAGAAATCGTTGTTTTAAGCCTTAACTTCACATTGGAAACGTTGAAAATAGAAATATAATGAAGTTTTACCCATTTTGACAAAAATAATCAAACTAAGAGTTTTGAAAGTAAACAAGACGAGTATAATCATTAAGAAGTCACAAAGCTTATTGTGACTAGAAATCGGTTTTTTCAGCCTTAACTTCCTGTAGGGAACGTGGAAATAGGTCGATAATTAAGTTTCAACAATTTTGTATAAAATCATAATTATATTAGTTTTAAAATTTAACAAGCCGAGAATAAACATATTTTATCTACAAACGCTTATTTTGAATAGAAATCGTTGTTTTAAGCATTAACTTCACATTGGAAACGTTGAAAATCGAACTATAATGAAGTTTTACCCATTTTGACATAAATAATCAAACTAAGAGTTTTGAAAATAAACAAGCCGAGTATAATCATTAAAGCTTTCACAAAGCTTATTGTGACTAGAAATAGTTGCTTTAAGCCTTAACTTCACATTGAAAACGTGGGAAATCGAACTACAATGAAGTTTTACCAATTCTGACATAAATAATCAAACTAAGAGTTTTGAAAGTTAACAAGCCGAGTATAATCATTAAGATGTCACAAAGCTTATTGTGACTAGAAATCGTTGTTTTTAGCCTTAACTTCTCGTAGGAACGTGGGAAATTGGACGATAATGAAGTTTTAACGATTTTGTACAAAATCATAATTCTAATAGTTTTAAAATTTAACAAGACGAGCATAAACATATTTTATCTAAAAACAATTGTTTTTAATAGAAATCATTGTTTTAAGCCTTAACTCTACATTGGAAACGTTGAAGATCGAACTATAATGAAGTTTTACCCATTTTGACATAAATAATCAAACTAAGAGTTTTGAAAGTTAACAAGCCGAGTATAATCATTAAAGCTTTCACAAAGCTTATTGTGACTAGAAAAAGTTATTTTAAGCATTAACTTTACATTAAAAACATGGGAAATCGAACTATAATGAAGTTTTACCCATTCTGACATAAATAATCAAACTAAGTGTTTTGAAAGTAAACAAGCCGAGTATAATCATTAAGATATCACAAAGCTTATTGTGCCTAGAAATCGTTGTTTTTAGCCTTAACTTCTCGTAGGGAACGTGGGACATTGGACGATAACAAAGTTTTAACGATTTTGTACAAAATAATAATTCTAATAAGTTTAAAATTTAACAAGACGAGCATAAACATATTTTATCTACAAACTCTTATTTTTAATAGAAATCGATGTTTTAAGCCTTAACTTCACAATGGAAACGTGGGAAATCGAACTATAATGAAGTTCTACCCATTTTGACATAAATAATCAAACTAAGAGTTTTGAAAATAAACAACCCGAGTATAATCATTAAAGCTTTCACAAAGCTTATTGTGAGTAGAAATAGTTGTTTTAAGCCTTAACTTCACATTGAAAACGTGAAAATCGAACTATAATGAATTTTTACCCATTTTGACATAAATAATCAAACTAAGAGTTTTGAATGTAGACAACCCGAGTAAAATCATTAAGATGTCACAAAGTTTATTCGACTAGAAATCGTTATTTTCCGCCTTAACTTCACGTAGGAACGTGGGACATAGGACGATAATGAAGTTTTGACGATTTTGTATAAAATCATAGTTCTAATAGTTTTAAAATTTAACAAGACGAGCATAAACATATTTTATCTACAAACTCTTATTTTTAATAGAAATCGTTGTTTTAAGCCTTAACTTCACATTGGAAACGTGGGAAATCGACTTTAATGAAGTTTTACCTATTTTGACATAAATAATCAAACTAAGAGTTTTGAAAGTAAAAAGCCGAGTATAATCATTAAAGCTTTCACAAAGCTTATTGTGACTAGAAATTGTTGTTTTAGGCCTTAACTTCTCATTGAAAACGTTGGAAATCGAACTATAATTAAGTTTTACCCATTTTGAAATAAATAATCAAGCAAAGAGTTTTGAAAGTAAACAAGCCGAGTATAATCATTAAGATGTCACAAAGCTTATCGTGACTAGAAATCGTTGTTTTCAGCCTTAACTTCCCGTAGGGAACGTGGAAATAGGTCGATAATTAAGTTTTCAACGATTTTAAATAAAATCATAATTATATGAGTTTTAAAATTTAACAAGCCAAGAATAAACATATTTTATCTACAAACGCTTATTTTCAATAGAAATCGTTATTTTAAGCCTTAACTTCACATTGAAAACGTTGGAAATCGAACTATAATGATGTTTTACCCATTTTGACATAAATAATCAAACTAAGAGTTTTAAAAGTAAACAATCCGAGTATAATCATTAAAGCTTTCACAAAGCTTATTGTGACTATAAATAGTTGTTTTAAGCCTTAACATCACATTAAAAACGTGGGAAATCGAACTATAATGAAGTTTTACCCATTTTGAAATAAATAATCAAACTAAGAGTTTTGAAAGTAGATAACCCGAGTAAAATCATTAAGATGTCACAAAGCGATTGTGACTAGAAATCGTTATTTTCCGCCTTAACTTCACGTAGGGAACGTGGGACATAGGACGATAATGAAGTTTTAACAATTTTTTATAAAATTATAGTTGTAATAGTTTTAAAATTAAACAAGACGAGCATAAACATATTTTATCTACAAACGCTTATTTTTAATAGAAGTCGTTGTTTTAAGCCTTAACTTCACATTGGAAATCGAACTTTAATGAAGTTTTACCTATTTTGACATAAATAATCAAACTAAGAATTTTGAAAGTAAAAAAGCCGAGTATAGTCATTAAAGCTTTGACAAAGCTTATTGTGACTAGAAATTGTTGTTTTAAGCCTTAACTTCACATTGGAAATGTGGGAAATTGAACTATAATGAAGTTTTACCCATTTTGACATAAATAATTAAACTAAGAGTTTTGAAAGTAAAGAAGCCGAGTATAATCATTAAGATGTCGCAAAGCTTATTATGACTAGAAATCATTGCTTTTAGCCTTAACCTCACGTAAAAAACGTGAAGTTTTAACCATTGTGTATAAAATCATAATTCTAATAGTCTTAAAATTTAACAAGACGAGCATAAACATATTTTATATACAAACGCTTATTTTTAATAGAAATCGTTGTTATAAGCCTTTACTTCAAATTGGAAACGTTGGAAATTGAACTATAATAAAGTTTTAACCATTTTGATAGAAATAATGAAACTAAGAGTTTTGAAAGTAAACAAGCCGAGTATAATCATTAAAGCTTTCACAAAGCTTATTGTGACTAGAAATAGTTGTTTTAAGCCTTAACTTCACATTGAAAACATGGGAAATCGAACTATAATGAAGTTTTACCCATTTTGACATAAATAATCAATCTAAGAGTTTTGAAAGGAAACAAGCCGAGTATAATCATTAAAAACTTTTTTGACAAAGCTTTCACATTAACTTCAAACGTGGAAATCGAACTATAATGAATTTTACCCCTTTTGACATAAATAATCAAACTAAGAATTTTGAAAGTAAATAAGGCGAGTATAATCATTAAGATGTCACAAAGCTTATTGTGACTAGAAATCGGTTTTTTCAGCCTTAACTTCCTGTAGGGAACGTGGAAATAGGTCGATAATTAAGTTTCAACAATTTTGTATAAAATCATAATTATATTAGTTTTAAAATTTAACAAGCCGAGAATAAACATATTTTATCTACAAACGCTTATTTTGAATAGAAATCGTTGTTTTAAGCATTAACTTCACATTGGAAACGTTGAAAATCGAACTATAATGAAGTTTTACCCATTTTGACATAAATAATCAAACTAAGAGTTTTGAAAATAAACAAGCCGAGTATAATCATTAAAGCTTTCACAAAGCTTATTGTGACTAGAAATAGTTGCTTTAAGCCTTAACTTCACATTGAAAACGTGGGAAATCGAACTACAATGAAGTTTTACCAATTCTGACATAAATAATCAAACTAAGAGTTTTGAAAGTTAACAAGCCGAGTATAATCATTAAGATGTCACAAAGCTTATTGTGACTAGAAATCGTTGTTTTTAGCCTTAACTTCTCGTAGGGAACGTGGGAAATTGGACGATAACGAAGTTTTAACGATTTTGTACAAAATCATAATTCTAATAGTTTTAAAATTTAACAAGACGAGCATAAACATATTTTATCTAAAAACAATTGTTTTTAATAGAAATCATTGTTTTAAGCCTTAACTCTACATTGGAAACGTTGAAGATCGAACTATAATGAAGTTTTACCCATTTTGACATAAATAATCAAACTAAGAGTTTTGAAAGTTAACAAGCCGAGTATAATCATTAAAGCTTTCACAAAGCTTATTGTGACTAGAAAAAGTTATTTTAAGCATTAACTTTACATTAAAAACATGGGAAATCGAACTATAATGAAGTTTTACCCATTCTGACATAAATAATCAAACTAAGTGTTTTGAAAGTAAACAAGCCGAGTATAATCATTAAGATATCACAAAGCTTATTGTGCCTAGAAATCGTTGTTTTTAGCCTTAACTTCTCGTAGGGAACGTGGGACATTGGACGATAACAAAGTTTTAACGATTTTGTACAAAATAATAATTCTAATAAGTTTAAAATTTAACAAGACGAGCATAAACATATTTTATCTACAAACTCTTATTTTTAATAGAAATCGATGTTTTAAGCCTTAACTTCACAATGGAAACGTGGGAAATCGAACTATAATGAAGTTCTACCCATTTTGACATAAATAATCAAACTAAGAGTTTTGAAAATAAACAACCCGAGTATAATCATTAAAGCTTTCACAAAGCTTATTGTGAGTAGAAATAGTTGTTTTAAGCCTTAACTTCACATTGAAAACGTGAAAAATCGAACTATAATGAATTTTTACCCATTTTGACATAAATAATCAAACTAAGAGTTTTGAATGTAGACAACCCGAGTAAAATCATTAAGATGTCACAAAGTTTATTCTGACTAGAAATCGTTATTTTCCGCCTTAACTTCACGTAGGGAACGTGGGACATAGGACGATAATGAAGTTTTGACGATTTTGTATAAAATCATAGTTCTAATAGTTTTAAAATTTAACAAGACGAGCATAAACATATTTTATCTACAAACTCTTATTTTTAATAGAAATCGTTGTTTTAAGCCTTAACTTCACATTGGAAACGTGGGAAATCGGACTTTAATGAAGTTTTACCTATTTTGACATAAATAATCAAACTAAGAGTTTTGAAAGTAAAAAGCCGAGTATAGTCATTAAAGCTTTCACAAAGCTTATTGTGACTAGAAATTGTTGTTTTAGGCCTTAACTTCTCATTGAAAACGTTGGAAATCGAACTATAATTAAGTTTTACCCATTTTGAAATAAATAATCAAGCAAAGAGTTTTGAAAGTAAACAAGCCGAGTATAATCATTAAGATGTCACAAAGCTTATCGTGACTAGAAATCGTTGTTTTCAGCCTTAACTTCCCGTAGGGAACGTGGAAATAGGTCGATAATTAAGTTTCAACGATTTTAAATAAAATCATAATTATATGAGTTTTAAAATTTAACAAGCCAAGAATAAACATATTTTATCTACAAACGCTTATTTTCAATAGAAATCGTTATTTTAAGCCTTAACTTCACATTGAAAACGTTGGAAATCGAACTATAATGATGTTTTACCCATTTTGACATAAATAATCAAACTAAGAGTTTTAAAAGTAAACAATCCGAGTATAATCATTAAAGCTTTCACAAAGCTTATTGTGACTATAAATAGTTGTTTTAAGCCTTAACATCACATTAAAAACGTGGGAAATCGAACTATAATGAAGTTTTACCCATTTTGAAATAAATAATCAAACTAAGAGTTTTGAAAGTAGATAACCCGAGTAAAATCATTAAGATGTCACAAAGCAGATTGTGACTAGAAATCGTTATTTTCCGCCTTAACTTCACGTAGGGAACGTGGGACATAGGACGATAATGAAGTTTTAACAATTTTTTATAAAATTATAGTTGTAATAGTTTTAAAATTAAACAAGACGAGCATAAACATATTTTATCTACAAACGCTTATTTTTAATAGAAGTCGTTGTTTTAAGCCTTAACTTCACATTGGAAATCGAACTTTAATGAAGTTTTACCTATTTTGACATAAATAATCAAACTAAGAATTTTGAAAGTAAAAAAGCCGAGTATAGTCATTAAAGCTTTGACAAAGCTTATTGTGACTAGAAATTGTTGTTTTAAGCCTTAACTTCACATTGGAAATGTGGGAAATTGAACTATAATGAAGTTTTACCCATTTTGACATAAATAATTAAACTAAGAGTTTTGAAAGTAAAGAAGCCGAGTATAATCATTAAGATGTCGCAAAGCTTATTATGACTAGAAATCATTGCTTTTAGCCTTAACCTCACGTAAAAACGTGAAGTTTTAACCATTGTGTATAAAATCATAATTCTAATAGTCTTAAAATTTAACAAGACGAGCATAAACATATTTTATATACAAACGCTTATTTTTAATAGAAATCGTTGTTATAAGCCTTTACTTCAAATTGGAAACGTTGGAAATTGAACTATAATAAAGTTTTAACCATTTTGATAGAAATAATGAAACTAAGAGTTTTGAAAGTAAACAAGCCGAGTATAATCATTAAAGCTTTCACAAAGCTTATTGTGACTAGAAATAGTTGTTTTAAGCCTTAACTTCACATTGAAAACATGGGAAATCGAACTATAATGAAGTTTTACCCATTTTGACATAAATAATCAATCTAAGAGTTTTGAAAGGAAACAAGCCGAGTATAATCATTAAAGCTTTCACAAAGCTTTCACATTGAAAACGTGGGAAATCGAACTATAATGAATTTTACCCCTTTTGACATAAATAATCAAACTAAGAATTTTGAAAGTAAATAAGGCGAGTATAATCATTAAGATGTCACAAAGCTTATTGTGACTAGAAATCGTTATTTTAAGCCCAAACTTCAAGTAAGGAACATGGGACATAGGACGATAATGAAGTTTTAACGATTTTGTATAAAATCATAATTCTAATAGTCTTAAAATTTAAAAAAGATGAGCATAAACATATTTGATCTACAAACGCTTATTTTCAATAGAAATCGTTGTTATAAGCCTTTACTTCAAATTGGAAACGTTGGAAATCGAACTATAATGAAGTTTTAACAATTTTGATGGAAATAATGAAACTAAGAGTTTTGAAAGTAAACAAGCCGAGCCTAATCATTAAAGCTTTCACAAAGCTTGTTGTGACTAGAAATAGTTGTTTTAAGCCTTAACTTCACATTGGAAACCTTGGAAATGGAACTATAATGAAGTTTTACCCATTTTAACATAAATAGTTAATCAAAGACTTTTGAAAGTAAACAAGCCGAGTGTAATCATTAAAGCTTTGACAATGCTTATTGTGACTAGAAATAGTTGTTTTAAGCCTTAACTTCACATTGAAAACCTGGGAAATCAAACTATAATGAAGTTTGACCCATTTTGACATAAATAATCAAACTAAGAGTTTTGAAAGTAAACAAGCCGAGTATAATCATTAAGATGTCACAAGCTGATTGTGACTAGAAATCGATGTTTTCAGCCTTAACTTCACGTAAGGAACGTGGGAAATAGGACGATAATGAAGTTTTAACAATTTTGTATAAAATCATAGTTCTAATAGATTTAAAATTTAACAAGACGAGCATAAACATATTTTATCTACAAACGCTTATTTTTAATAGAAATCGTTGTTTTAAGCCTTAACTTCACATTGGAAATGTGGGAAATCGAACTATAATGAAGTTTTACCCATTTTGAGATAAATAATCAAACTAATAGTTTTGAAAGTTAACAAGCCGAGCATAATCATTAAAGCTTTCAGAAAGCTTATTGTGACTAGAAATAGTTGTTTTAAGCCTTAACTTCACATTGAAAACATGGGAAATCGAACTATAATGAAGTTTTAACCATTTTGATAGAAATAATGAAACTAAGAGTTTTGAAAGTAAACAAGCCGAGTATAATCATTAAAGCTTTCACAAAGCTTATTGTGACTAGAAATAGTTGTTTTAAGCCTAAACTTCACATTGAAAACTTGCAAAATTTAAGAGATTTGAAAGTAAACAAGCCGAGTTTAATCATTAAGATGTCACAAAGCTTATTGTGACTAGAAATCGTTGTTTTTAGCCTTAACTTCTCGTAGGGAACGTGGGAAATATGACGATAACATTGTTTTAACGATTTTGAATAAAATCATAATTCTACTAGTTTTAAAATTTAACAGGACGAGCATAAACATATTTTATCTACAAACGCGTATTTTTAATAGAAATCGTTGTTTTAAGCCTTACCTTCACATTGGAAACGTGGGAAATCGAACTATAATGAAGTTTTACCCATTTTGACATAAATAATCAAACTAATAGTTTTGAAAGTTAACAAGCCGAGCATAATCATTAAAGCTTTCACAAAGCTTATTATGACTAAAAATAGTTGTTTTAAGCCTTAACTTCACATTGAAAACCTGGGAAATCGAACTATAATGAAGTTTTACCCATTTTGACATAAATAATCAAACTAAGAGTTTTGAAAGTAAACAAGCCGAGTATAATCATTAAGATGTCACAAGCTGATTGTGACTAGAAATCGATGCTTTCAGCCTTAACTTCACGTAAGGAACGTGGGACATAGGACGATAATGAAGTTTTAACGATTTTGTATAAAATCATAGTTCTAATAGATTTAAAATTTAACAAGATGAGCAAAAACATATTTTATCTACAAACGCTTATTTTTAATAGAAATCGTTGTTTTAAGCCTTAACTTCACATTGGAAACGTGGGAAATAGAACTATAATGAAGTTTTACCCATTTTGACATAAATAATCAAACTAATAGTTTTGAAAGTTAACAAGCCGAGCATAATCATTAAAGCTTTCACAAAGCTTATTGTGACTAGAAATAGTTGTTTTAATCCTTAACTTCCCATTGAAAACATGGGAAATCGAACTATAATGAAGTTTTAACCATTTTGATAGAAATAATGAAACTAAGAGTTTTGAAAGTAAACAAGCCGAGTATAATCATTAAAGCTTTCACAAAGCTTATTGTGACTAGAAATAGTTGTTTTAATCCTAAACTTCACATTGAAAACCTGGGAAATCGAACTATAATGAAGTTTTACCAATTTTGACATAAATATCAATCTAAGAGTTTTGAAAGTAAACAAGCCGAGTATAATCATTAAAGCTTTCACAAAGCTTATTGTGACTAGAAATAGTTGTTTTAAGCCTTAACTTCACATTGAAAACGTGGGAAATCGACCTATAAGTAAGTTTTACCCATTTTGACATAAATAATCAAACTAAGAATTTTGAAAGTAAACAACCCGAGTAAATTCATTAAGATGTCACAAAGCTTATTGTGACTAGAAATCATCGTTTTCATCCGTAACTTCCCGTAGGGAACATGGAAATAGGTCGATAATTAAGTTTCAATGATTTTGTATAAAATTATAATTATATGAGTTTTAAAATTTAACAAGCCGAGAATAAACATATTTTATCTACAAACGCTTATTTTGAATAGAAATCATTGTTTTAAGCTTTAACTTCACATTGGAAATGTTGGAAATCGAACTATAATTAAGTATTACCCATTTTGACATAAATAATCAAACTAAGAGTTTTGAGCGTAAACAAGCCAAGTATAGTCATTAAGATGTCACAAAGCTTATTGTGACTAGAAATCGTTGTTTCTAGCCTTAACTTCACGTAACGAAGGTGGGACATAGGACGATAACGAAGTTTTAACAATTTTGTATAAAATCATAATTCTAATAGTTTTTAAATTTAACAAGACGAGCACAAACATAATTTATCTACAAACGCTTATTTTGAATAGAAAACGTTGTTTTAAGCCTTAACTTCACATTGGAAACGTTGGAATCGAACTATAATGATCTTTTACCCATTTTGATACAAATAATCAAACTAAGAGTTTTCAAAGTAAACAAGCCGAGTTTAATCATTAAAGCTTTCACGAAGCTTATTGTGACTAGTAATAGTTGTTTTAAGCCTTAACTTCACATTGAAAACGTTGGAAATCGAACAATAATGAATTTTTACCCATTTTGACATATATAATCAAACTAAGAGTTTTGAAAGTAAACAACCTGAGTAAAATCATTAAGATGTCACAAAGCTTATTGTGACTAGAAATCGTTGTTTTAAGCCTTAACTTCTCGTAGGGAACGTGAGACATACGACGATAATGAAGTTTTAACGATTTTGTATAAAATCATAGTTGTAATAGTTTTAAAATTTAACAAGACGAGCATAAACATACTTTATCTACAAACGCTCATTTTTAATAGAAATCGTTGTTTTAAACCTTAAGTTCACATTGGAAACGTGGTAAATTGAACTATAATGAAGTTTTACGCATTTTGACATAAATAATCAAATTAAGAGTTTTGAAAAAAAACAAGCCGAGTATAATCATTAAAGCTTTCACAAAGCTTATTGTGACTAGAAATAGTTGTTTTAAGCCTTAACTTCACATTGAAAACGTGGGAAATGGAACTATATTGTAGTTTTACCCATTTTGACATAAATAATCAAACTAAGAGTTTTGAAAGTAAACAACTCGAGTAAAATCATTAAGATTTCACAAAGCTGATTTTGACTAGAAATCGTTGTTTTTAGCCTTAACTTCACGTAAGGAACGTGGAACAAAGGACGATAATGAAGTTTTAACGATTTTGTATAAAATCATAATTCTAATTGTCTTTAAATTTAACAAGACGAGGATAAACATATTTTATCTACAAACGCTAATTTTTAATATAAATCGTTGTTTTAATCCTTAACTTCACATTGGAAACATTGGAAATCGAACTATAATGAAGTTTTACCCATTTTGAGACAAATAATGAAACTAAGAGTTTTTAAAGTTAAAAAGCCGAATATAATCAGTAAAGCTTTCACAAAGCTTATTGTGACTAGAAATAGTTGTTTTAAGCCATAACTTCACATTGAAAACCTGGGAAATCGAACTATAATGAAGTTTTACCCATTTTGACATAAATAATCAAACTAAGAGTTTTGAAAGTAAGCAAGCCAAGTATAATCATTAAGATGTCACAAAGCTTATTGTGACTAGAAATCGTTGTTTTTAGCCTTAACTTCATGTAAGGAACGTGGGACATAGGACGATAATGAAGTTTTAACGATTTTGTATGAAATCATAATTCTAATAGTCTTAAAATTTAACAGGACAAGCATAAACATATTTTATCTACAAACGCTTATTTTGAATAGAAATCGTTGTTATAAGCCTTAACTTCAAATTGGAAACGTTGGAAATTGAACTATAACGAAGTTTTAACCATTTTGATAGAAATAATGAAACTAAGAGTTTTGAAAGTAAACAAGCCGAGTATAATCATTAAAGCTTTCACAAAGCTTATTGTGACTAGAAATAGTTGTTTTAAGCCTTAACTTCACATTTAAAACCTGGGAAATCGAACAATAATGAACTTTTACCCATTTTGACATATATAATCAAACTAAGAGTTTTGACAGTAAACAACCCGAGTAAAATCATTAAGATGTCACAAAGCTTATTGTGACTAGATATTGTTGTTTTCAGCCTTAACTTCACGTAGGGAACGTGGGACATAGGACGATAATAAAGTTTTAACGATTTTGGATAAAATCATAGTTCTAATAGTTTTACAATTTAACAAGACGAGCATAAACATTTTTTTATCTACAAATGCTTATTTTTAATAGAAATCGTTGTTATAAGCCTTAACTTCAAATTGGAAACGTTGGAAATCGAACTATAATGAAGTTTTAACAATTTTGATAGAAATAATGAAACTAAGAGTTTTGAAAGTAAATACGCCGAGTATAATCATTAAAGCTTTCACAAAAGCTTATTGTGACTAGAAATAGTTGTTTTAAGCCTTAACTTCACATTGAAAACGTGGGAAATCGAACTATAATGAAGTTTTAACCATTTTGACATAAATAATCAAACTAAGAGTTTTGAAAGTAAACAAGCCGAGTATAATCATTAAAGCTTTCACAAAAGCTTATTGTGACTAGAAATTGTTGTTTTAATTCTTAACTTCACATTGAAAACGTGGAAAATCGAACTACAATGAAGTTTTACCCATTTTGACATAAATAATCAAACTAAGAGTTTTGAAAGTAAACAAGCGGAGTATAATCATTAAGATGTCACAAAGCTTATTGTGACTAGAAATCGTTGTTTTTAGCCTTAACTTCTCGTAGGGAACGTGGGACATTTGACGATAACGAAGTTTTAACGGTTTTGTATAAAATCATAATTCTAATAGTTTTAAAATTTAACAAGACGAGCATAAACATATTTTATCTACAAACGCTTATTTTTAATAGAAATCGTTGTTTTAAGCCTTAACTTCATATTGGAAATGTGGGAAATCGAACTATAATGAAGTTTTACCCATTTTGACATAAATAATCAAACTAAGAGTTTTGAAAGTAAACAAGCCGAGTATAATCATTAAAGCTTTCACAAAGCTTATTGTGACTACAAATAGTTGTTTTAAGCCTTAACTTCACATTGAAAACGTGAGAAATCGAACTATAATGAAGTTTTACCCATTTTGACATAAATAATCAATATAAGAGTTTTGAAAGTAAACAAGCCGAGTAAAATCATTAAAGCTTTCACAAAGCTTATTGTGACTAGAAATAGTTTTTTTAAGCCTTAACTTCACATTGAAAACGTGGGAAATCGAACTATAATGAAGTTTTACCCATTTTGACATAAATAATCAATCTAAGTGTTTTGAAAGTAAACAAGCCAAGTATCATCATTAAGATGTCACAAAGCTTATTGTGACTAAAAATCGTTGTTTTTAGCCTTAACTTCAAGTAAGGAACGTGGGACATAGGACGATAATGAAGTTTTAACGATTTTATATAAAATCATAATTCTAATTGTCTTTAAATTTAACAAGACGAGGATAAACATATTTTATCTACAAACGCTTATTTTTAATAGAAATCGTTGTTTTAAGCCTTAACTTCACATTGGAAACGTGAGAAATCGAACTATAATAAAGTTTTACCCATTTTTACATAAATAATCAAACTAAGCGTTTTGAAAGTAAACAAGCCGAGTATAATTATTAAGATGTCACAAAGCTTATTGTGACTAGAAATCGTTGTTTTTAGCCTTATTTTCTTGTAGGAAACGTGGGACATTGGACAATAACGAAGTTTTAACGATTTTGTATAAAATTATAATTCTAATAATTTTAAAATTTAACAAGACGAGTATAAACAAATTTTATCTACAAACACTTATTTTGAACTATAATGAAGTCTTACCCATTTTGATACAAATAATCAAACTAAGAGTTTTGAAAGTAAACAAGCCGAGTATAATCATTAAAGCTTTCACAAAGCTTATTGTGACTAGAAATAGTTGTTTTAAGCCTTAAATTCACATTGAAAACGTGAAAAATCGAACTATAATTAAATTTTACCCATTTTGACATGAATAATCAAACTAAGAGTTTTGAAAGTAAACAAGCGGAGTATAATCATTAAGATGTCACAGAGCTTATTGTGACTAGAAATCGTTGTTTTTAGCCTTAACTTCTCGTAGGGAACGTGGGACATTGGACGATAACAAAGTTTTAACGATTATGTATAAAATCATAATTCTAATAGTTTTAAAATTTAACAAGACGAGCATAAACATATTTTATCTACAAACTCTTATTTGTAATAGAAATCGTTGTTTTAAGCCTTAACTTCATATTGGAAACGTGGGAAATCGAACTATAATAAAGTTTTACCCATTTTGACATAAATAATCAAACTAAGAGTTTTGAAAGTAAACAAGCCGAGTATAATAATTAAAGCTTTCACAAAGCTTATTGTGACTACAAATACTTATTTTAAGCCTTAACTTCACATTGAAAACGTGAGAAATCGAACTATAATGAAGTTTTATCCATTTTGACATAAATAATCAAACTAAGAGTTTTGAAAGTAAACAACTCGAGTAAAATCATTAATATGTCACAAAGCTGATTTTGACTAGAAATCGTTGTTTTTAGCCTTAACTTCACGTAAGGAACGTGGGACAAAGGACAATAACGAAGTTTTAACGATTTTGTATAAAATCATAATTCTAATAGTCTTAAAATTAAACAAGACGAGAATAAACATATTTTGTCTACAAACGCTTATTTTTAATAGAAATCGTTGTTATAAGCCTTAACATCAAATTGGAAACGTTGGAAATCGAACTATAATGAAGTTTTAACCATTTTGATAGAAATAATGAAACTAAGAGTTTTGAAAGTAAACAAGCCGAGTATAATCATTAAAGCTTTCACAAAGCTTATTGTGACTAGAAATAGTTGTTTCAAGCCTTAACTTCACATTGAAAACCTGGGAAATCGAACTATAATGAAGTTTTACCCATTTTGAAATAAATAATCAATATAGAAGTTTTGAAAGTAAACAAGCCGAGTAAAATCATTAAAGCTTTCACAAAGCTTATTGTGACTAGAAATAGTTTTTTTAAGCCTTAACTTCACATTGAAAACGTGGAAAATCGAACTATAAGGAAGTTTTACCCATTTTGACATAAATAATCAATCTAAGTGTTTTGAAAGTAAACAAGCCAAGTATCATCATTAAGATGTCACAAAGCTTATTGTGACTAAAAATCGTTGTTTTTAGCCTTAACTTCAAGTAAGGAACGTGGGACATAGGACGATAATGAAGTTTTAACGATTTTGTATAAAATCATAATTCTAATTGTCTTTAAATTTAACATGACGAGGATAAACATATTTTATCTACAAACGCTTATTTTTAATAGAAATCGTTGTTTTAAGCCTTAACTTCACATTGGAAACGTGAGAAATCGAACTATAATGAAGTTTTACCCATTTTTACATAAATAATCAAACTAAGCGTTTTGAAAGTAAACAAGCCGAGTATAATTATTAAGATGTCACAAAGCTTATTGTGACTAGAAATCGTTGTTTTTAGCCTTATTTTCTTGTAGGAAACGTGGGACATTGGACAATAACGAAGTTTTAACGATTTTGTATAAAATTATAATTCAAATAATTTTAAAATTTAACAAGACGAGTATAAACAAATTTTATCTACAAACACTTATTTCGAACTATAATGAAGTCTTACCCATTTTGATACAAATAATCAAACTAAGAGTTTTGAAAGTAAACAAGCCGAGTATAATCATTAAAGCTTTCAAAAAGCTTATTGTGACTAGAAATAGTTTTTTAAGCAACTTAAAGCGAACTATAATGAAGTTTTACCCTTCAAAAAAAGCTTATTTTCTAGTGACTAGAAAAACTAGTTTTTTTTAAGCCTTAACTTCACGTTGAAAACGTCAGGAAAGCTAATGATTATGCGAACTATAATGAAGTTTTACCCTTCATTATAGTTCTATTCCCTGCGTTTTCAAAGTGAAGTTAAGGCTTAAAACAACTATTTCTAGTCACAATAAGCTTTGTGAAAGCTTTAATGATTATACTCAGCTTGTTTACTTTCAAAACTCTTAGTTTGATTATTTATGTCAAAATGGGTAAAACTTCATTATAGTTCGATTTCCTACGTTTTCAAGGTGATGTTAAGGCTTAAAACAACTTTAAGGCTTAAAACAACTATTTCTAGTCACAATAAGCTTTGTGAAAGCTTTAATGATTATACTCGGTTTGTTTACTTTCAAAACTCTTAGTTTGATTATTTATGTCAAAATGGGTAAAACTTCATTATAGTTCGATTTTCTACGTTTTCAATGTGAAGTTAAGGCTTAAAACAACTATTTCTAGTCACAATAAGCTTTGTGAAAGCTTTAATGATTATGCTCATCTTGTTTACTTTCAAAACTCTTAGTTTGATTATTTGTATCAAAATGGGTAAGACTTCATTATAGTTCGATTTCCAACCTTTCCAATGTGAAGTTAAGGCTTAAAACATCTATTTCTAGTCACAATAAGCTTTGTGAAAGCTTTAATGATTATACTCGGCTTGTTTACTTTCAAAACTCTTAGTTTGATTATTTGTATAAAAATGGGTAAAACTTCATTATAGTTCCATTTTCAACGTTTCCAATGTGAAGTTAAGCCTTAAAATAACTATTTCTAGTCACAATAAGCTTTGTGAAAGCTTTAATGATTATACTCGGCTTGTTTACTTTCAAAACTCTTAGTTTGATTATTTGTATCAAAATGGGTAAAACTTCATTATACTTCGATTTCCAACCTTTCCAATGTGACGTTAAGGCTTAAAACAACGATTTCTAGTCACAATAAGCTTTGTTAAAGCTTTAATGATTAAGCTCCGCTTGTTTACTTTCAAAACTCTTAGTTTCATTATTTGTATCAAAACGGGTAAAACTTCATTATAGTTCGATTTCCAACCTTTCCAATGTGAAGTTAAGGCTTAAAACAACTATTTCTAGTTACAATAAGCTTTGTGAAAGCTTTAAAGATTATACTCGGCTTGTTTACTTTCAAAACTCTTTGTTTGATTATTTATGTCAAAATGGGTAAAACTTCATTGTAGTTCTATTTCCTACATTTTCAACGTGAAGTTAAGGCTTAAAACAACTATTTCTAGTCACAATAAGCTTTGTGAAAGCTTTAATGATTATGCTCATCTTGTTTATTTCAAAACTCTTAGTTTGATTATTTGTATCAAAATGGGTAAAACTTCATTATAGTTCAATTTCCAACCTTTCCAATGTGAAGTTAACGCTTAAAACAACTATTTCTAGTCACAATAAGCTTTGTGAAAGCTTTAATGATTATACTCGGCTTGTTTACTTTCAAAACTCTTAGTTTGATTATTTATGTCAAAATGGGTAAAACTTTATTATAGTTCGATTTCCCACGTTTTCAATGTGAAGTTAAGGCTTAAAACAACTATTTCTAGTCCTACGTTTTCAATGTGAAGTTAAGGCTTAAAACAACTATTTCTAGTCACAATAAGCTTTGAGAAAGCTTTAATGATTATACTCGGCTTGTTTACTTTCAAAACTCTTAGTTTGATTATTTATGTCAAAATGGGTAAAACTTCATTATAGTTCGATTTCCTACGTTTTCAAGGTGAAGTTAAGGCTTAAAACAACTATTTATAGTCACAATAAGCTTTGTGAAAGCTTTAATGATTATACTCGGCTTGTTTACTTTCAAAACTCTTAGTTTGATTATTTATGTCAAAATGGGTAAAACTTCATTATAGTTCGATTTCCTACGTTTTCAAGGTGAAGTTATGGCTTAAAAAACTATTTCTAGTCACAATAAACTTTGTGAAAGCTTTAATGATTTTGCTCATCTTGTTTACTTTCAAAACTCTTAGTTTCATTATTTGTATCAAAATGGGTAAAACTTCATTATCGTTCGATTTTCAACGTTTCCAATGTGAAGTTAAGGCTTAAAACAACTATTTCTTGTCACAATAAGCTTTGTGAAAGCTTTAATGACTATGCTCATCTTGTTTTTTTCAAGACTTCATTATAGTTTGATTTCCCACGTTCCCAATGTGAAGTTAAGGCTTAAAACAACGATTTCTATTTAAAATAAGCATTTGTATATATAATATGTTTATGCTCAGCTTGTTAAATTTTAAAACTCTAGGAATTATAATTTAAAAAAAAATCGTTGAAACTTTATTATCATCTAATTTTCCATATTCCCTACGTGAAGTTAAGGCTCAAAACAACGATTTCTAGTCACATTAAGCTTTGTGACAGTACAATGATTATACTCGACTTGTTTACTTTCAAAACTCTTAGTTTGATGATTTGTATCAAAATGGGTAAAACTTCATTATAGTTCGATTTCCCACGTTCCCAATGTGAAGTTAATGCTTGAAACAATGATTTCTATTCAAAATAAGTGTTTGTAGACAAATATTTTTATGCTCAGCTTGTTAAATTTTAAACCTCTTTGAATTATTATTTGATACAAAATTATTGAAACTTCATTATCGTCCTATTTCTTACGTTCCCTACGTGAGGGTAAAGATCAAAACAACGATTTCTAGTCACAATAAGCTTTGTAACAGCACAATAATTATACTTGGCTTGTTTACTTTCAAAACTCTTAGTTTGATTATTTGTATCAAAAAGGATAAAACTTCGATATTGTTCGATTTCCCACATTCCAAATGAGAACTTAATGCTTAAAACAACGATTTCTATTCACAATAAGCGTTTCTTGATAAAATATGTTTATGCTCAGCTTGTTAAATTTTAAAACTCTTAGATTTATGATTTTATACTAAATTGTTGAAACTTCATTATCGTCCTATTTCCCATATTCCGAACATGAAATTAAGGCTCAAAACAACGATTTCTAGTCACAATAAGCTTTTTGACAGCACAATGATTATACTCGGTTTGTTTACTTTCAAAACTCTTAGTTTTATTATTTGTATCAAAATGGGTAAAACTTCATTATAGTTTGATTTCCAACGTTCCTAATGTGAAGTTAAGGGTTATAACAATGATTTCTATTTAAAATAAGCGTTTGTAGATATAATATGTTTATGCTCGGCTTGTTAAATTTTAAAACTCATAGAATTATGATTTTATACAAAATCTTTGAAAATTTATTATCGTCATATTTCGCATATTCCTTATATTAAATTAAGGCTCAAAACAACAATTTCTAGTTACAATAAGCTTTGTGATAGCACAACGATTATACTCGGCTTGTTTACTTTCAAAACTCTTACTTTTATTATTTGTATCAAAATGGGTAAAACTTCATTATCGTTCGATTTCACACGTTCTCAATGTGAAGTTAATGCTTAAAACAACGATTTTTATTCAAAATAAGCGTTTGTAGATAAAATATGTTTATGCTCGGCTTGTTAAATTTTACAACTATCAGAATTATGATTTTATATAAAAGTCGTTGAAACTTCATTATCGTCCTATTTCTTAGGTTCCCTAAGTGTGGTTATGGATCAAAACAACGATCTTTAGTCATAATAAGCTTTTTAACAGCATAATAATTATACTCGGCTTGTATTTTTTCAAAACTCTTAGTTTAATTATTTGTATCAAAATGGGTAAAACTTCATTATAGTTCGATTTCCCACATTCCCAATGTGAAGTTAATGCTTAAAACAACGATTTCAATTCAAAATAAGCGTTTGTAGATAAAATATGTTTATGCTCTGCTTGTTAAATTTTGAAACTCTTAGAATTATGATTTTATACAAAATCGTTGAAACATCATTATTGTCCTATTTTTTTCGTTCCCAACGTGAGGTTAAGGATCAAAACAACGATTTCTAATCACAATAAGCTTTGTAACCGCATAATGATTATATTCGGCTTGTTTACTTTCAAAACTCTTAGTTTGATTATTTATATCAAAAAAGGTAAAACTTCAATATAGCTCGATTTCCCACGTTCCCAATGTGAAGTTAATGCTGAAAACAACAATTTCTATTCAAAATAAACGTTTGTAGATAAAACATGTTTATGCTCGGCTTGTTAAATTTTAAAACTCTTAGAATTATGATTTTATACAAAATCGTTGTAACTTTATTATCGTTGTATTTCTCATATTCCCTACGTGAAGTTAAGGCGCAAAACAACGATTTCCAGTCACAATAAGCTTTGTGACAGCACAATGATTATACTCGGCTTGTTTACCTTTAAAACTCTTAGTTTGATTATTTGTATCAAAATGGGTAACACTTCATTATAGTTCGTTTTCCCACATTCCCAATGTGAAGTTAAGGCTTAAAACAACGATTTCTATTCAAAACAAGCATTTGTAGATAAAAAATGTTTATGCTCGGTTTGTTAAATTTTAAAACTCTTAGAATCATGATTTTATACAAAATCATTGAAACTTAATTATCGTCCTATTTCCCACATTTCCTACGTGAACTTAAGGCTCAAAACAACGATTTCTAGTTACAATAAGCTTTGTGACAACTTAATGATTATACTCAGCTTGTTTACTTTCAAAACTCTTAGTTTGATTATTCCCTACATGAAGTTAAGGCTCAAAACAACAATTTCTAGTCACAATAAGCTTTGTGACAGCTTAATGATTATACTCGGTTTGTTTACTTTCAAAACTCTTAGTTTGATTATTTGTATCAAAATAGGTAAAACTTCATTATAGTTCGATTTCCAACGTTCCCAATGAGAAGTTAAGGCTTAAAACCATGATTTCGATTCAAAATAAGCATTTGTAAATAAAATATGCTTATGCTCGGCTTGTTAAATTTTAAACTCTTAGAAATATAATTTCATAAAAAATAGTTGAAACTTTATTATCGTCCTATTTCCCACGTTCCCTACGTGAAGTTAAGGCTCAAAACAATGATTTCTAATTACAATAAGCTTTGTGACAACTAAATGATTATACTCGGCTTGTTTACTTATGAAACTCTTAGTTTAATTATTTGCATCAAAATAGGTAAACCTTCATTATAGTTCGATTTCCCATGTTCCCAATGTGAAGTTAAGGCTTAAAACCATGATTTCTATTCAAAATAAGTGCTTGTAGATAATATATGTTTATGCTCGGCTTGTTAAATTTTAAAACTTTTAGAATTATGATTTCATAAAAAATCGTTGAAACTTCATTATTGCCATATTTCCCACGTTCCCTACGTGAATTTATGGCTCAAAACAACGATTTCTAGTCACAAAAAGCTTTGTGACAACTTAATGATTATACTTGGCTTGTTTACTTTCGAAACTCTTAGTTTGATTATTTGCATCAAAATGGGTAAACCTTCATTATAGTTCGATTTCCCATGTTCCCAATGTCAAGTTAAGGCTTAAAACCATGATATCTATTCAAAATAAGCGTTTGTAGATAAAATATGATTATGCTCAGCTTGTTAAATTTTAAAACTCTTAGAATTATGATTTCGTACAAAATCGTTGAAACTACATTATTGTCATATTTCCCACGTTCCCTACGTGAAGTTAAGGCTCAAAACAACGATTTCTAGTCACAATAAGCTTTGAGACAACTTAATGATTATACTCGGGTTGTTTACTTTCGAAACTCTTACTTTGATTATTTGCATCAAAATGGGTAAACCTTCATTACAGTTCGATTTCCCATGTTCCCAATGTTTATGCTCGGCTTGTTAAATTTTAAAACCTTTAGAATTATGATTTTATACAAAATCATTGAAACTTCATTCTCGTCCTATTTCGCACGTTCCCTACGTGAAGTTAAGGATCAAAACAACGATTTCTAGTGACAATAAGCTTTGTGACAGCTTAATGATTATACTCTGTTATTTACTTTCAAAACTCTTAGTTTGATTATTTGTATCGAAATGGGTAAAACTTCATTATTGTTCGATTTCACACGTTCCCAATGTGAAGTTAATGCTTGAAACAACGATTTCTACTTAAAATAAGCGTTTGTTGATAAAATATGTTTATGCTCGGTTTGTTTAATTTTAATACTCTTAGAATTATGATTTTATACAAAATCGTTGAAAGTTCATTCTCGTCCTATTTTCCACGTTCCCTACGTGAAGTTAAGGATCAAAACAATGATTTCTAGTCACAATAAGCTTTGTGATAGCTTAATGATTCTACTCCGCTTGTTTACTTTCGAAATTTTTAGTTTGATTATTTGCATCAAAATGGATAAACCTTCATTATAGTTCGATTTCCCACGTTAACAATGAGAAGTAAATGCCTAAAGCAACGATTTCTATTCAAAATAAGCGTTTGTAGATAAAATATGTTTATTCTCGGCTTGTTAAATTTTAAAACTCTTAGAATTATGATAAAAAATCGTTGAAACATCATTATCATCCTATTTCCCACGTTCCCTACGTGAAGTTAAGTCTCAAAACAATGATTTCTAGTCACAATAAGCTTTGTGACAGCTTAATGATTATACTCGGTTTGTTTACTTTCAAAACTCTTTGTTTGATTTATTTGTATCAAAATGTGTAAAACTTCATTATAGTTCGATTTCTAACGTTCCCAATGACAAGTTAAGGCTGAAAACCATGATTTCTATTCAAAATAAGCATTTGTAGATAAAATATGTTTATACTCGGCTTGTTAAATTTTAAAACTCTTATAATTATGATTTCATAAAAATCGTTGAAACTTCATTTTCGTCCTATTTCCCACGTTCCCTACGTGAAGTTAAGGCTCAAAACAACGATTTCTAATCACAATAAGCTTTATGACAACTTAATGATTATACTAGGCTCGTTTACTTATGAAACTCTTAGTTTAATTATTTGTATCAAAATAGGTAAACCTTCATTATAGTTCGATTTCCCATGTTCCCATTGTGAAGTTAAGGCTTAAAACCATGATTTCTTTTCAAAATAAGCGTTTGTAGATAAAATATATTTAAGCTCGGCTTGTTAAATTTTAAAACCCTTAGAATTATGATTTTATACGAAATCATTGAAACTTCATTCTCGTCCTATTTCGCACGTTCCCTACGTGAAGTTAAGGATCAAAACAACGATTTCTTGTGACAATAAGCTTTGTGACAGCTTAATGATTATACTCGGATTGTGTACTTTCAAAACTCTTAGGTTGATTATTTGTATCAAAATGCGTAAAACTTCATTATTTTTCGATTTCACATGTTCCCAATTTGAAGTTAAGGCTTAAAACAACGATTTCTACTCAAAATAAGCGTTTGTTGATAAAATATGTTTATGCCCGGCTTGTTTAATTTTTAAACTCTTAGAATTATGATTTTATACAAAATCGTTGAAAGTTCATTCTCCTCCGATTTCCCACGTTCCCTACGTGAAGTTAAGGATCAAAACAATGATTTCTAGTTACAATAAGCTTTGTGACAGCTTAATGATTCTACTCGGCTTGTTTACTTTCGAAACTCTTAGTTTGATTATTTGCATAAAAATGGGTAAACCTTCATTATAGTTCGATTTCCCAGGTTAACAATGAGAAGTTAATGTCTAAAACAATGATTTCTATTCAAAATAAGCATTCGTAGATAAAATATGTTCATTCTCGGCTTGTTAAATTTTAAAACTCTTAGAATTATGATTTTATAAAAAATCGTTGAAACATCATTATCATCCTATTTCCCACGTTCCCTACATGAAGTTAAAGCTCAAAACAACGATTTCTAGTCACAATAAGCTTTGTGATAGCTTAATGATTATACTCAGTTTGTTTACTTTCAAAACTCTTAGTTTGATTATTTGTATCAAAATGGGTAAAACTTGAATATAGTTCGATTTCAAATGTTCCCAATGACAAGTTAAGGCTCAAAACAACGATTTCTAGTCACAATAAGCTTTGTGACAACTTAATAAATATACTCGGCTTGTTTACTTTCGAAACTCTTAGTTTGATTATTTGCATGAAAATGGGTAAACCTTCATTATAGTTCCATTTCCCATGTTCCCAACGTGAAGTTAAGGCTTAAAACCATGATTTCTATTCAAAATTCGCGTTTGTAGATAAAATATGTTTATGCTCGGCTTGTTAAATTTTAAAACTCTTAGAATTATGATTCCATACAAAATCGTTGAAACTTCATTATCGTCCTATTTTCCACGTTCCCTACGTGAAGTTAAGGCTCAAAACAACGATTTCTAGTCACAATAAGCTTTGAGGCAACTTAATGATTATACTCAGCTTGTTTACTTTCGAAACTCTTAGTTTGATTATTTGCATCAAAATGGGTAAACCTTCATTACAGTTCTATTTCCCATGTTCCCAATGTGAAGTTAATGCTTAAAACATGATTTTTATTCAAAATTAGCGTTTGTAGATAAAATATGTTTATGCTCGGCTTGTTAAATTTTAAAACTCTGAGAATTATGATTTTATATAAAATCGTTGAAACTTCACTATCGTCCTATTTCCCACGTTCCATACTTGAGGTTAAGGATCAAAACAACGATTTCTTGTTACAATAAGCTTTGTAACAGCACAATGATTGTACTCGGCTTGTTCACTTTTAAAACTCTTAGTTTGATTATTTGTATCAAAAAGGGTAAAACATCAATATAGTTCGATTTCCCACGTTCCCAACGTGAAGTCAATGCTTAAAACAATGATTTCTATTCAAAATAAGCATTTATAGATAAAATATGTTCATGCTCGGCTTGTTAAATTTTAAAACTCTTAAAATTATAGTTTTATACAAAATCGTTGAAACTTCATTATCGCCCGATTTCTCATATTCCCTACGTGAAATTAGAGCTCAAAAGAACGATTTCTAGTCACATTAAGCTTTGTGACAGCTTAATAATTATACTCGGCTTATATACTTTAAAAACTCTTAGTTTGATTATTTGAATCAAAAGGGTTAAAACTTCATTATAGTTCGATTTCTCACGTTCCCAATTTGTAAGTTAAGGCTTAAAACAATGATTCTATTCAAAATAAACATTTGTAGATAAAATTTGTTTATGCTCGGCTTGTTAAATTTTAAACCTCTTAGAATGATTATTTGATACAAAATTGTTGAAACTATTAACGTATTATTTCTTACATTCCCTTAGTGAGGTTAAGGATTAAAACAACAATTTCTAGTCGCAATAAGATTTATAACAGCACAATGATTATACTCGACTTGTTAAGTTTCAAAATTCTTAGTTTGATTATTTGTATCAAAAAGGGTAAAACGTCAATATAGTTTGATTTCCCATGTTCCCAATGTGAACTTAATGCTTAAAACAACGATTTCTATTCAAAAAAGTATTTTTAGATAAAATATGTTTATGCTCGGGTTGTTAAATTTTAAAACACTTAGAATTATGATTTTATACAAAATCGTTAAAACTTCATTATCGTCCTATTTCTTAAGTTCCCTACGTGAGGTTCATGATCAAAACAACGATTTCTAGTCACAATAAGCTTTGTAACAGCACAATGATTATACTCGGCTCGTTTACTTTAAAAACTCTTAGTTTGATTAGTTGTATCAAAAAAGGTAAAACTTCAATATAGTTTGATTTCCCACGTTCCCAATGTGAAGTTAATGCTTAAAACAACGATTTCAATTCAAAATAAGCATTTGTAGATAAAATATGTTTATGCTCAGCTTGTTAAATTTTAGAACTCTTAGAATTATGATTTTATATAAAATCGTTGAAACTTCTTTATCGTCCTTTTTCCCACGTTCCCTACGTGAAGTTAAGGCTCAAAACAATGATTTCTAGTCATAATAAGCTTTGTGACAGCTTAATAATAATACTCAGATTGTTTACTTTTAAAACTCTTAGTTTGATTATTTGTATCAAAATGGGTAAAACTTCATTATAGTTCGATTTCCCACGTTCCCAATTTGTAAGTTAAGGCTTAAAACAACAATTTCTATTCAAAAAAGTGTTTGTAGATAAAATATGTTTATGCTCGGCTTGTTAAATTTTAAAACTCTTAGAATTATGATTTTATACAAAATTGTTGAAACTTCATTATCGTCCTATTTGTTACGTTCCCTACGTGAGGTTAAAGATCAAAACAACGATTTCTAGCCACAATAAGCTTTGTAACAACACAATGATTATACTTGGCTTGTTTACTTTCTAAACTTTTAGTTTGATTATTTGTATTAAAAAGGGTAAAACTTAAATATAGTTCGATTTTCCACGTTCCCAATGTGAAGTTAATGCTTAAAACAACGTTTTCTATTCAAAAAAGTGTTTGTAGATAAAATATTTCTATGCTCGGCTTGTTAAATTTTAAAACTCTTAGAATTATGATTCTATAGAAAATAGTTGAAACTTCATTATCTTCTTATTTCCCGTATTCCCTACATGAAGTTAAGGCTCAAAACAATGACTTCTAGTCATAATAAGCTTTATGACGGCTCAATAATTATATTCGGCTTGTTTACTTTCACAACTCTTAGATTAATTATTTGTATCAAAATGGGTAAACCTTAATTATAGTTCGATTTCCCACGTTCCTAATGTGAAGTTAATGCTTAAAACAACGATTTCTATTCAAAATAAGCGTTTATAGATAAAATATGTTTATGCTCGGCTTGTTAAATTTTAAAACTCTTAGAATTATGATTTTATACAAAATCGTTAAAACTTCATTATCGTCCTATTTTCCATATTCCCTACATGAAGTTAAGGCTCAAAACAACGATTTCTAGTTACAATAATCTTTGTGACACCACAATGATTGTACACGGCTCGTTTACTTTCAAAACTCTTAGTTTGATTATTTATTTCAAAATGGGTAAAACTTCATTATAGTTCAATTTCCCACGCTCCCAATGTGAAGTTCAGGCTTAAAATAACGATTTCTATTCAAAATAAGCGTTTGTAGATAAAAAAATGTTTATACTCGGCTTGTTAAATTTTAAAACTCTTAGAATTATGTTTTTATACCGTTGAAACTTCATTATTGTCTTATTTCCCACGTTCCCTACATGAAGTTAAGGCTCAAAACAACGATTTCTAGTCACAATAAGCTTTGTGACAGCTTAATAATTATACTCGGCTTGTTAACTTTCAAAACTCTAAGTATGATTATTTGTATCAAAATGGGTAAAACTTTATTATAGTTCGATTTCACACGTTCCAAATATGAAGTTAAAGATTAAAACAACGATTTCTATTCAAAATAAGCGTTTGTAGATAAAATATGTTTATGCTCGGCTTGTTAAATTTTAAAACTCTTAGAATTATGATTTTATAGAAAATCGTTGAAATTTTATTGTCGACCTATTTCCCAAGTTCCCTAGTTGAAGTTAAGGCTTAAAACAACAATTTCTACTCAAAATAAGCTTTGTGACAGCTTAATAATTATACTCGGCTTGTTTACTTTCAAAACTCTTAGTTTGATTATTTGAATCAAAATGGCTAAAACTTCATTATAGTTCGATTTCACATGTTCCCAATATGAAGTTAAGGCTTAAAACAACGATTTCTATTCAAAATAAGGGTTTGTAGATATATGTTTTATGCTCGGCTTGTTAAATTTTAAACCTCTTAGAATGATTATTTGATACAAAATTGTTGAAACTTCATTATCGTCCTATTTCTTACGTTCCCTACGTGAGGTTAAGGATCAAAATAACGATTTCTAGTCGCAATAAGCTTTGTAACAGCACAATGATTATACTCGTCTTGTTCACTTTCAAAACTCATAGTTTGATTATTTATATCAAAAAGGGTAAAGCTTCAATATAGTTCCATTTTCCACATTCTCAATGTGAAGTTAATGCTTAAGACAACTATTTCTATTCAAAATAAGCGTTTGAAGATAAAATAGGCTTATGCACGGCTTGTTAAATTTTAAATCTCTTAGAATTATGATTTAATAGGAAATCGTTGAAACTTCATTATCGTCCTATTTTTCATATTTCCTACGTGAAGTTAACGCTCAAAGCAACGATTACTAGTCACAATAAGCTTTGTGACAGCACAATGCTTATACTCGGCTCGTTTACTTTCAAAACTCTTAATTTGATTATTTGTATTAAAATGGGTAAACCTTCATTATTGTTCGATTTCCCATGTTCCCAATGTGAAGTTAATGCCTAAAACAACGATTTCTATTCAAAATAAGCGTTTGTAGATAAAATATTTTTATGCTCGGCTTGTTAAATTTTAAAACTCTTAGAACTATGATTTTATTGAAAATCGTTGAAACTTCATTATCGTCCTATTTCTTACGTTCCCTACGAGAGGTTAAAGATCAAAACAACGATTTCTAGTCGTAATAAGCTTTGTAATAACACAATGATTATACTCGGATTGTATACTTTTAAAACTCTTAGTTTGATTATTTGTATCAAAACTGGTAAAACTTCAATATAGTTCGATTTCCCACGTTTCACAATGTGAAGTTAATGCTTAAAACGATGATTTCTATTCAAAAAAGCGTCTGTAGATAAAATATGTTTATGCTCGACAAGTTAAATTTTAAAACTCTTAAATTGATTATTTGATACAAAATTGTTGAAACTTCATTATCGTCCTATTTCTTACATTCCCTACGTGAGGTTAAGCATCAAAACAACGATTTCTAGTCGCAATAAGCTTTGTGACAGCACAGTGATTATACTCGGTTTGTTTACTTTCAAAGCTCTTAGTTTGATTATTTGTATCAAAAAGGGTAAAACTTCAATATAGTTCGATTTCCCATGTTCACAATGTGAAGTTAAGGGTTAAAATAACGATTTCTATTCAAAAAAGCATTTTTAGATAAAATATGTTTATGCTCGGCTTCTTAAAATTTAAAACTCATAAAATTATGATTTTATACAAAATCGTTGAAACTTCATTATCGTCCTATTTCCTACGTTCCCTACGTGAAGTTAAGGCTCAAAACAAGGATTTCTAGTTATAATAAGCTTTGTGACAGCACAATGATTATACACGGCTCGTTTACTTTCAAAACTCTTAGTTTGATTTTTTGAATCAAAATGGGTAAAACTTCATTATAGTTAGATTTCTCACGTTCCCAATTTGTAAGTTAAGGCTTAAAACAACGATTTCTATTCAAAATAAATGTTTTTAGATAAAATATGTTTATGCTCAGCTTGTTAAATTTTAAAATTCTTATAATTATGATTTTATATAAAATCGTTGAAACATCATTATCGTCCTATTTCCCAGGTTCCTTACGTGAAGTTAAGGCTTAAAACAACGATTTCTAGTCACAATATGCTTTTTGACAGCTTAATAATAATACTTGGCTAGTTTACTTTCAAAACTCTAAATTTGATTATTTGTATCAAAATAGGTAAAACTTCTTTATAGTTCAATTTCTCACGTTCCCAATGTGAAGTAATGGCTTAAAACAATGATTTCTATTCAAAATAAGCGTTTGTAGATAAAATATGTTTATGCTCGACTTTTTAAATTTTAAAACTCTTAGAATTATGATTTTATACAAAATCATTGAAACATCATTATTGTCCTATTTCTTACGTTCCTTACGTGAGGTTAAAGATCAAAACAATGATTTCTAGTCACAATAAGCTTTCTAACAATACAATGATTATACTCGGCTTATTTACTTTTAAAACTCTTAGTTTGATTATTTGTATCAAAAAGAGTAAAACTTCAATATAGTTTGATTTCCCATGTTCCCAATGTGAAGTTAATGCGTAAAACAACGATTTCTATTCAAAATAAGCGTTTGTTGATAAAATATGATTATGCTCGGCTTGTAAAATTTTAAAACTCTTAGAATTATGATCTTATACAAAATCATTGAAACTTCATTATCGTCCTATTTCTTACGTTCCCTTCGTAAGGTTAAGGATCAAAACAACGATTTCTAGTCACAATAAGCTTTGTAACAGCTTAATAATTATACTGGCTTGTTTACTTTCAAAACTCTTAGTTTGTTTATTTGAATCAAAATGGGTAAAACTTCATTATAGTTCGATTTTCCACGTTCCCAATTTGTAATTTAAGGCTTAAAACAACGATTTCTATTCAAAATAAGCGTTTGTAGATAAAATATGTTTATGCTTGGCTTGTTAAATTTTAAAACACTTAAAATTATGATTTTATTGAAAATAGTTGAAACTTCATTATCGTCTTATTTCTTACGTTCGCTACGAGAGGTTAAAGATCAAAACAACGATTTCTAGTTGTAATAAGCATGGTAATAACATAATTATTATACTCGGATTTTATACTTTTAAAACTCTTAGTTTGATTATTTGTATCAAAACCGGTAAAACTTCAATATAGTTCGATTTCCCACGTTCCCAATGTGAAGTTAATGCTTAAAACAATGATTTCTATTCAAAAAAGCGTTTGTAGATAAAATATGTTTATGCTCGGCAAGTTAAATTTTAAAACTCTTAGAATGATTATTAGATACAAAATTATTGAAACTTCATTATCGTCCTATTTCTTACATTCCCTACGTGAGGTTAAGCATCAAAACAACGATTTCTAGTCGCAATAAACTTTGTGACAGTGATTATACTCGGCTTGTTTACTTTCAAAGCTCTTAGTTTGATTATTTGTATCAAAAAGGGTAAAACTTCAATATAGTTCAATTTCCCATGTTCACAATGTGAAGTTAAGGCTTAAAATAAATATTTTTATTCAAAAAAGCATTTGTAGATAAAATATGTTTATGCTCGGCTTTTTAAAATCTAAAACTCATAAAATTATGATTTTATACAAAATCGTTGAAACTTCATTATCGTCCTATTTCCTACGTTCCCTACCTGAAGTTAAGGCTCAAAACAAGGATTTCTAGTTACAATAAGCTTTGTGACAGCACAATGATTATACACGGCTCGTTTACTTTCAAAACTCTTAGATTGATTTTTTGAATAAAAATGGGTAAAACTTCATTATAGTTTGATTTCTCACGTTCCCAATTTGTAAGTTAAGGCTTGAAACAACGATTTCTATTCAAAATAAACGTTTGTAGATAAAATATTTTTATGCTCGGCTTGTTAAATTTTAAAACTCTTATAATTATGATTTTATATAAAATCGTTGAAACATCATTATCGTCCTACTTCCCAGGTTCCTTACGTGAAGTTAAGGCTTAAAACAACGATTTCTAGTCACAATATGCTTTTTGACAGCTTAATAATAATACTCGGCTAGTTTACTTTCAAAACTCTTAATTTGATTATTTGTATCAAAATGGGTAAAACTTCTTTATAGTTCAATTTCTCACGTTCCCAATGTGAAGTAAAGGCTTAAAACAATAATTTCTATTCAAAATAAGCGTTTGTAGATAAAATATGTTTATGCCCGGCTTTTAAATTTTAAAACTCTTAGAATTATGATTTTATACAAAATCATTGAAACATCATTATTGTCCTATTTCTTACGTTCCTTATGTGAGGTTAAAGATCAAAACAATGATTTCTAGTCACAATAAGCTTTCTAACAATAAAATGATTATACTCGGCTTATTTACTTTTAAAACTCTTAGTTTGATTATTTGTATCAAAAAGGGTAAAACTTCAATATAGTTCGATTTCTCATGTTCCCAATGTGAAGTTAATGCGTAAAACAACGATTTCTATTCAAAATAAGCGTTTGTAGATAAAATATGTTTATGCTCGGCTTGTAAAATTTTAAAACTCTTAGAATTATGATCTTATATAAAATCGTTGAAACTTCATTATCGTCCTATTTCTTACGTTCCCTTCGTGAGGTTAAGGATCAAAACAACGATTTCTAGTCACAATAAGCTTTGTGACAGCTTAATAATTATACTGGCTTGTTTACTTTCAAAACTCTTAGTTTGATTATTTGAATTTAAATGGGTAAAACTTCATTATAGTTCGATTTTCCACGTTCCCAATTTGTAAGTTAAGGCTTAAAACAACGATTTCTATTCAAAATAAGCGTTTGCAGATAAAATATGTTTATGCTTGGCTTTTTAAATTTTAAAACTCTTAGAATTATGATTTTATTGAAAATCGTTATAACTTCATTATCGTTCTATTTCTTACGTTCCCTACGAGAGGTTAAAGATCAAACCAACGATTTCTAGTTGTAATAAGCATTGTAATAACATAATTATTATACTCGGATTTTATACTTTTAAAACTCTTAGTTTGATTATTTGTATAAAAATAGGTAAAACTTCAATATAGTTCGATTTCCCACGTTCCCAATGTGAAGTTAATGCTTAAAACAACAATTTCTATTCAAAAAAGTGTTTGTAGATAAAATATGTTTATGCTTGGCTTGTTAAATTTTACAACTCTTAGAATGATTATTTGATACAAAATTGTTGAAACTTCATTATCGTCCTATTTCTTACATTCCCTACGTGAGGTTAAGCATCAAAACAACGATTTCTAGTCGCAATAAGCTTTGTGACAGCACAGTGATTATACTTGACTTGTTTACTTTCATACCTCTTAGTTTGATTATTTGTATCAAAAAGGGTAAAACTTCAATATAGTTCGATTTTCCATGTTCCCAATGTGAAGTTGATGCTTAAACAACGATTTCTATTCAAAAAAGCGTTTGTAGATAAAATATGTTTATGCTCGGGTTGTTAAATTTTAAAACTCTTAGAATTATGATTTTATAAAAAATAGTTGAAACTTCATTATCGTCCTATTTCTCATGTTCCCTACGTGAAGTTAAGGCTCAAAACAACGATTTCTAGTCACAATAAGCTTTTGTGACAGCACAATGATTATACTCGGCTCGTTTACTTTCAAAACTCTTAGTTTGATTATTTTTATTAAAATGGGTAAAACTTTATTATAGTTCGATTTCCCGCGTTCTCAATGTAAAGTTAATGCTTAAAACAACGATTTTTATTCCAAATAAGCGTTTGTAGAAAAAATATGTTTATACTTGGCTTGTTAAATTTTAAAACTCTTAGAATTATGATTTTATACAAAATCGTTGAAACTTCATTATCGTCCTATTTCTTACGTTCCCTACATGAATTTAAAGATCAACACAACGATTTCTAGTCACAATAAGCTTTGTAACAGCACAATTGTTATGCCCGGCTTGTATACTTTTAAAACTCTTAGTTTGACTACTTGAATCAAAATGGGTAAAACTTCATTATAGCTCAATTTCCCACGTTCCCAATTTGTAAGTTAAGGCTTAAAATAACGATTTCTATTCAAAATAAGCGCCTGTAGATAAAATATGTTTATGCGCGTCTTGTTAAATTTTAATCCTCTTAGAATGATTATTTGATACAAAACTGTTGAAACTTCATTATCATCCTATTTCTTACGTTCCCTATGTGAGGTTAAGGATCAAAACAACGATTTCTAGTCACAATAAGCATTGTAACAACACAATGATTATACTCGGCTCGTTTACTTTTAAAACTCTTAGTTTGATTATTTGTATCAAAAAGTGTAAAACTTCAATATAGTTCGATTTCTCATGTTCCCAATGTGAAGTTAATGCTTAAAACATGATTTCTATTCAAAATTAGTATTTGTAGATAAAATATGTTTACGCTCGGCTTGTTAAATTTTATAACTCTTAGAATTATGATTTTATATAAAATCGTTGAAACTTCACTATCATCCTATTTCCCACGTTCCCTACATGAGGTAAAGTATCAAAACAACGATTTCGAGACACAATAAGCTTTGCAACAGCACAATGATTATACTCGGCTTGTTCACTTTTGAAACTCTTAGTTTGGTTATTTGTATCAAAAAGGGTAAAACGTCAATATAGTTCGATTTCCCACGTTTCCAATGTGAAGTTAATGCTTAAAACAACGATTTCTATTCAAAATAAGCGTTTAAAGATAAAATATGTTTATGCTCGGCTTGTTAAATTTTAAACCTCTTAGAATGATTATTTGATACAAAATTGTTGAAACTTCATTAACGTACTTTTTCGTATGTTCCCTTCGTGAGGTTAATGATTAAAACAACAATTTCTAGTCGCAATAAGCTTCGTAATAGCACAATGATTATACTCAACTTGTTTTGTTTCAAAATTCTTAGTTTGATTATTTGTATCAAAAAGGGTAAAACGTCAATATGGTTCGATTTCCCACGTTCCCAATGTGAAGTTTATGCTTAAAACAACGATTTCTATTCAAAAAAGTATTTGTAGATAAAATATATTTATGCTCGGGTTGTTAAATTTTATGACTCTTAGAATTATGATTTTATACAAAATCGTTAAAACTTCATTATCGTCCTATTTCTGACGTTCCCTACGTGTGGTTAAGGATCAAAACAATGATTTCTAGTCACAATAAGCTTTGTAACAGCACGATGATTATACTCGGCTCGTTTACTTTAAAAACTCTTAGTTTGATTATTTGTATCAAAAAGGGTAAAACTTCAATATAGTTCGATTTCCCACGTTTTCAATGTGAAGTTAATGCTTAAAACAACAATTTCAATTCAAAATAAGCGTTTGTGGATAAAATATGTTTATGCTCAGCTTGTTAAATTTTAGAACTCTTAGAATTATGATTTTATATAAAATCGTTGAAACTTCATTATCATCGTATTTCCCACGTTCCCTACGTGAAGTTAAGGCTCAAAACAACGATTTCTAGTCACAATAAGCTTTGTGATAGCTTAATAATTATACTCGGCTTGTTTACTTTCAAAACTCTTTGTTTGATTATTTGTATCAAAATGGGTAAAACTTCATTATAGTTCGATTTCCCACGTTCCCAATTTGTAAGTTAAGGCTTAAAACAACGATTTCTATTCAAAAAAGTGTTTGTAGATAAAATATGTTTATGCTCGGCTTGTTAAATTTTAAAACTCTTAGAATTATTATGATTTTATACAAAATCGTTGAAACTTCATTATCGTCCTATTTGTTACGTTCCCTACGTTAGGTTAAAGATCAAAACAACGATTTCTAGTAACAATAAGCTTTGTAACAACACAATGATTATACTTGGCTTGTTTACTTTCTAAACCTTTAGTTTGATTATTTGTATTAAAAAGGGTAAAACTTAAATATAGTTCGATTCCCCACGTTCCCAATGTGAAGTTAATGCTTAAAACAACGATTTCTATTCAAAAAATGTTTGTAGATAAAATATTTTTATGCTCTGCTTGTTAAACTTTAAAACTCTTAGAATGATTTTTTGATACAAAATTATTGAAACTTCATTATCGTCCTATTTCTTACGTTCCCTACATGAGGTTAAGGATCAAAACAACGATTTGTAGTCGCAATAAGCTTTGTAACAACACAATGATTATACTCGGCTTGTTTAGTTTCAAAATTCTTAGTTTGATTATTTCTATCAAAAAGGGTAAAACGTCAATATAGTTCGATTTCCCACGTTCCCAATGTGAGGTTAAGGCTTAAAAGAACGATTTCTTTTCCAAATAAGCGTTTGTAGATTAAAAAATGTTTAGGCTCGGCTTGTTAAATTTTAAAACTCTTAGAATTTTTATTTTATACAAAATCGTTGAAACTACATTATCGTCCTATTTCCCATATTCCCTACATGAAGTTAAGGCTCAAAACAACGATTTCTAGTAGCAATACGCTTTCTGACAGCATAATGATTATACTCGGCTCGTTTCTTTTAAAAACTCTTAGTTTGATTATTTGTATCAAAATGGGTAAAACTTCAATATAGTTCAATTTCCCACGTTCCCAATGTGAAGTTAAGGCTTAATACAATGATTTCTATTCAAAATAAGCGTTTGTGGATAAAATATTTTTATGCTCGGCTTGTTAAATTTTAAAACTCTTAGAATTATGATTTTATTCAAAATCGTTGAAATTCCATTATCGTCCTATTTCCCACGTTCCCTAGGTGAAGTTATGGCACAATAAGCTTTGTGACACCTTAATGATTATACTCAGCTTGTTTACTTTCAAAACTCTTAGTTTGATTATTTGAAACAAAATGGGTAAAACTTCATTATAGTTCGAATTCACACGTTCCCAATATGAAGTTAAGGCTTAAAACAATGATTTCTATTCAAAATAAGTGTTTGTAGATATATATTTATGCTCGGCTTGTTAAATTTTAAACCTCTTAGAATGATTATTTGATACAAATTGTTGAAACTTCATTATCGTCCTATTTCTTACGTTCCCTACGTGAGGTTAAGGATCAAAACAATGATTTCTGGTCGCAATAAGCTTTGTAACAGCACAACAAATATACTCGGCTTGTTCACTTTCAAAACTCTTAGTTTGATTATTTGTATCAGAAAGGGTAAAGCTTCAATATAGTTCAATTTCCAACATTCCCAATGTGAAGTTAGTGCTTAAGACAACGATTTCTATTCAGAATAAGCGTTTGAAGATATAATATGCTTATCCACGGCTTGTTAAATTTTAAAACTCTTAGAATTATGATTTTATTGAAAATAGTTAAAACTTCATTATTGTCCTATTTTTCATATTCCCTACGAGAAGTTAAGGCTCAAAACAACGATTACTAGTCACAATAAGCTTAGTGACAGCACAATGATTATACTCGGCTCGTTTACTTTCAAAACTCTTAGTTTGATTATTTGTATCCAAATGGGTAATACTTCATTATAGTTCGATTTTTCACGTTCCCAATGTGAAGTTAAGGCTTAAAATAATGATTTCTATTCAAAAAAGCATTTGTAAATAAAATATGTTTATGCTGGGGTTGTTAAATTTTAAAACTCTTAGAGTTATGATTTTATACAAAATCATTAAAACTTCATGATCGCCATATTTCCCACGTTCCCTAAGTGAAGTTAAAGCTCAAAACAAGGATTTCTAGTCACAATAAGCTTTGTGACAGCTTAATGATTATACCCGGCTTGTTTACCATCAGAACTCTTAATTTGATTATTTCTATCAAAATTGGTAAACCTTCATTATAGTTCGATTTCCCACGTTAATGCTTAAAACAACGATTTGTATTCAAAATAAGCATTTGTAGATAAAATATGTTTATACGGCTTTGTTAAATTTTAAAACTCTTAGAATTATGATTTTATAGAAAAATCGTTGAAACTTTGTTATCGTCTTTTTTCCCATATTCTCTACGTGAATTTAAGGCTAAAAACAACGATTTTTTGTCACAATAAGCTTTGTGACAGCTAAATAATTATACAAGGCTTGTATACTTTCAAACTCTTAGTTTGATTTTTTGAATCAAAATGGGTAAAACTTCATTATAGTTTGATTTCCCACGTTCCCAATATGTAAGTTAAGGCTTAAAACAACGATTTCTATTCAAAATAAGCATTTGTAGATAAATTATTTTTATGCTCGGCTTGTTAAATTTTTAAACTCGTATAATTATGATTTTATATAAAATCGTTGAAACATCATTATCGTCCTATTTCCCATGTTCCCTACGTGAAATTAAGGCTTAAAACAACGATTTCTAGTCACAATATGCTTTGTGACAGCTTAATAATAATACTCGGCTAGTTTACTTTCAAAACTCTTAGTTTGATTATTTGTATCAAAATGGGTAAAACTTCATTATAGTTCGATTTCTCACGTTCCCAATGTGAAGTAAAGGCTTAAAACAATGATTTCTATTCAAAATAAGCGTTTGTAGATAAAATATTCTTATGCTCGGCTTTTTAAATTTAAAAACTCTTAGAATTATCATTTTATGCAAAATCGTTGAAACATCATTATTGTCCTATTTCTTACGTTCCTTACGTGAGGTTAAAGATCAAAACAACGATTTCTAGTCACAATAAGCTTTGTAACAATACAATGATTATACTCGGCTTATTTACTTTTAAAACTCTTAGTTTGATTATTTGTATCAAAAGGGGTAAAACTTCAATATATTTCGATTTCCCATGTTCCCAATGTGAAGTTAATGCGTAAAATAATGATTTCTATTCAAAATAAGCATTTGTAGATAAAATATGTTTATGCTCGGCTTGTAAAATTTTAAGACTCTTAGAATAATGATCTTATACAAAATCGTTGAAACTTCATTATCGTCCTATTTCTTACGTTCCCTACGTGAGGTTAAGGATCAAAACAACGATTTCTAGTCACAATAAGCTTTGTGACAACTTAATAATTATACTCGGCTTGTTTACTTTCAAAACTCTTAGTTTGATTATTTGAATCAAAATGGGTAAAACTTCATTATAGTTCAATTTCTCACGTTCTCAATTTGTAAGTTAAGGCTTAAAATAATGATTTCTATTCAAAATAAGCGTTTGTAGATAAAATATGTTTATGCTCGGCTTGTTAAATTTTAAACCTTTTAGAATGATTATTTGAAACAAAATTGTTGAAACTTCATTATCGTCCAATTTCTTATGTTCCCTACGCGAGGTTAAAGATCAAAACAACGATTTCTTGTCACAATATGCATTGTAACAGCACAACAAATATACTCGGCTTGTTTACTTTAAAAACTCTTAATTTGATTATTTGTATAGAAAACGGTAAAACTTCACTATAGTTCGATTTCCCATGTTCCTAATGTGAAGTTAATGCTTAAAACAACGATTTCTTCTTAAAATAAGCGTTTGTAGATAAAATATGTTTATGCTTGGCTTGTTAAATTTTAAAACTCTAAGAATTATGATTTTATACAAAATCGTTGAAACTTCATTATCGTCCTATTTCTCACGTTCCCTAAGTTAAGGCTCAAAACAACGATTTCTAGTCACAACAAGCTTTGAAACAACACAATAATTATACTCGACTTGTTTACTTTCAAAATTCTTAGTTTGATTATTTGTATCAAAATTGGTAAAACTTCATTATAGTTCAATTTCCCACATTCTCAATGTGAAGTTAATGCTTAAAACAACGATTTCTATTCAAAATAAGCGTTTGTAGATAAAATATGTTTATGCTCGGCTTGTTAAATTTTAAAACTCTTAGAATTATGATTTTTTACAAAATTGTTGAAACTTCATTATTGTCCTATTTCCCATATTCCTAATGTGAATTTAAGGCTAAAAAGAATGATTTTTAGTTACAATAGGCTTTGCTACAGCTTAATAATTATACTCGGCTTGTATACTTTCAAACACTTAGTTTGATTTTTTGAATCAAAATGAGTAAAACTTCATTATAGTTTGATTTTCCACGTTTCCAATTTGTAAGTTAAGGCTTAAAACAACGATTTCTATTCAAAATAAGCGTTTGTAGATAAAATATGTTTATTCTCGGCTTGTTATATTTTAAAACTCTTAGAATTATGCTTTTATATAAAATCGTTGAAACATCATTATCATCCTATTTCCTACGCTCCCTACGTGAAGTTAAGGCTTAAAACAACAATTTCTAGTCACAATATGCTTTGTGACTGCTTAATAATTATCCTCGGCTAGTTTACGTTCAATACTCTTAGTTTGATTATTTGTATCAAATTGGGTAAAAATTCATTATAGTTAGATTTCTCATGTTTCCAATGTGAAGTAAAGGCTTAAAACAATGATTTCTATTCAAAATAAGTGTTTGTAGATAAAATATGTTTATGCTCGGCTTGTTAAATTTTAAAACTCTTTAAATTATGATTTTATACAAAATCGTTGAAACTTCATTATCGTCCTATTTCTTACATTCCCTACTTGAGTTTAAAGATCAAAACAACGATTTCTAGTCACAATAAGCTTTGTAACAGCACAATGATTATACTCGGCTTATATACTTTCAAAACTCTTAGTTTGATTATTTGAATCAAAATGGGTAAAACTTCATTATAGTTCAATTTTCAACATTCCCAATATGTAAGTTAAGGCTTAAAACAATGATTTCTATTCAAAATAATCGTTTGTAGATAAAATATGTTTATGCTCGTCTTGTTAAGTTTTAAACCTCTTAGAATGATTATTTGATACAAAATTGTTGAAACTTCATTATCATCCTATTTCTTACGTTCCCTACGTGAGGTTAAGGATAAAAACAACGATTTCTAGTCACAATAAGCATTGTAACAGCACAAAAATTATACTCGACTCATTTACTTATAAAACTCTTAGTATGATTATTTGTATCAAAATGGGTAAAACTTCATTATAGTTCGATTTCACATGTTCCCAATATGAAGTTAAGGCTTAAAATGACAATTTCTATTCAAAATAAGCGTTTGTAGATAAAATATATTTATGCTTGGCTTGTTAAATTTTAAACCTCTTAGAATTATGATTTTATAGAAAATCGATGAAATTTCATTGTCGTCCTATTTCCCACGTTCCTTAGGTGAAGTTAAGGCATAAAACAACAATTTCTACTCACAATAAGCTTTGTGACAGCTTAATAAGTATACCCGGCTTGTTTACTTTCAAAACTCTTAGTTTGATTATTTGAATCAAAATGGGTAAAACTTCATTATAGTTCGATTTCACACGTTCCAAATATGAAGTTAAGGCTTAAAACAACAATTTCTATTCAAAATAAGTGTTTGTAGATATATGTTTATGCTCGGCTTGTTAAATTTTAAACCTCTTAGAATGATTATTTCATACAAATCTGTTGAAACTTCATTATCGTCCTATTTCTTACGTTCCCTACGTGAGGTTAAGGATCAAAAGAACGATTTCTAGACGCAATAAGCTTTGTAACAGCACAATGATTATATTCGGCTTATTCACTTTAAAAACTCTTAGTTTGATTATTTATATCAAAACGGGTAAAGCTTCAATATAGTTTGATTTCCCACGTTCCCAATGTGAAGTTAATGCTTAGGACAACGATTTCTATTCAAAATAAGCGTTTGAAGATAAAATATTCTTATACACGGCTTCTTAAATTTTAAAACTCTTAGAATTATGATTTTATAGAAAATCGTTATAACTTCATTATCGTCCTATTTTTCATATTCCCTACGTGAAGTTAACGCTCAAAACAACAATTACTAGTCACAATAAGCTTTGTGACAACAAAATGATTATACTCGGCTCGTATACTTTCAAAACTCTTAGTTTGATTATTTGTATCAAAATGGGTAATACTTCATTATAGTTCGATTTCCCATATTCCCAATGTGAAGTTAAGGCCTAAAACAATGATTTCTATTCAAAAAAGCATTTGTAAATAAAATTTGTATATGCTGGGGTTGTTAAATTTTTAAACTCTTAGAGTTATGATTTTATACAAAATCGTTGAAACTTAATTATCGTCCTATTTTCCACGTTCCCTACGTGAAGTTAAGGCTCAAAACAAGGATTTTTAGTCACAATAAGCTTTGTGACAGCTTAATGATTATACTCGGCTTGTTTACTTTCAGAACTCTTAATTTGATTATTTGTATCAAAATGGGTAAACCTTCATTATAGTTCGATTTTCCACGTTTCCAATGTGAAGTTAATGCTTAAAAAAAGATTTCTTTTCAAAATAAGCGTTTGTAGATAAAATATGTTTATGCTCGGCTTGTTAAATTTTAAAACTCTTAGAATTATGATTTTAAACACAATCGTTTAAACATCATTATTATCCTATTTCCCACGTTCCCTACGTGAAGTTAAGGCTCAAAGCAACGATTTCTAGCCACAATAAGCTTTGTGACAACTTAATGATTATACTCGGCTTGTTTACTTTCGAAACTCTTAGTTTGATTATTTGCATCAAAATGTGTAAACCTTCATTATAGTTCGATTTCCTAAGTTCACAATGAGAAGTTAAGGCTTAAAACCATGATATCTATTCAAAATAAGCGTTCGCAGATAAAATATGTTTATTCTGGGCTTGTTAAATTTTAAAACTCTTAGAATTATGATTTCATACAAAATTGTTGAAACTTCATTATCGTCCTATTTCCCACATTCCCTACGTGAAGTTAAGACCCAAAACAACGATTTCTAGTCACAATAAGTTTTGTGACAACTTAATGACTATAATCGGCTTGTTTACTTTCGAAACTCTTAGTTTGATTATTTGTATCAAAATGGGTGAACCTTCATTATAGTTCGATTTCCCATGTTCCCAATGTGACGTTGAGGCTTAAAACCATGATTTCAATTCAAAATAAGCATTTGTAGATAAAATATGTTTATGCTCGGCTTGTTAAATTTTAAAATTCTTAGAATTATGATTTCGTACAAAATTGTTGAAACTTCATTATTGTCATATTTCCCACGTTCCCTACGTGAAGATAAGGCTCAAAACAACGATTTCTAGTCACAATAAGCTTTGTGACAACTTAATGATTATACTCGGCTTGTTTACTTTCGAAACTCTTAGTTTGATTATTTGCATCAAAATGGATAAACCATCAATATAGTTCAATTTCCCACGTTCCCAATGTGAAGATAATGCCTAAAACAACGATTTCTATTCAAAATAAGCGTTTGTAGATAAAATATGTTTATGCCCAGCTTGTTTAATTTTAAACCTCTTAGAATTTTGATTTTATAGAAAATCGTTGAAATTTCATTGTCGTCCTATTTCCCACGTTCCTTAGGTGAAGTTAAGGCATAAAACAACAATTTCTACTCACAATAAGCTTTGTGACAGCTTAATAAGTATACCCGACTTGTTTACTTTCAAAACTCTTAGTTTGATTATTTGAATCAAAATGGGTAAAACTTCATTATAGTTCGATTTCACACGTTCCAAATATGAAGTTAAGGCTTAAAACAACGATTTCTATTCAAAATAAGCGTTTGTAGATATATGTTTATGCTCGGCTTGTTAAATTTTAAACCTCTTAGAATGATTATTTCATACAAAATTGTTGAAACTTCATTATCGTCTTATTTCTTACGTTCCCTACGTGAGGTTAAGGATCAAAAGAACGATTTCTAGATGCAATAAGCTTTGTAACAGCACAATAATTATTTTTGGCTTATTCACTTTAAAAACTCTTAGTTTGATTATTTATATCAAAACGGGTAAAGCTTTAATATAGTTCGATTTCCCACGTTCCCAATGTGAAGTTAATGCTTAAGACAACGATTTCTATTCAAAATAAGCGTTTGAAGATAAAATATGCTTATACACGGCTTCTTAAATTTTAAAACTCTTAGAATTATGATTTTATAGAAAATCATTATAACTTCATTATCGTCCTATTTTTCATATTCCCTACGTGAAGTTAACGCTCAAAACAACAATTACTAGTCACAATAAGCTTTGTGACAACAAAATGATTATACTCGGCTCGTTTACTTTCAAAACTCTTAGTTTGATTATTTGTATCAAAATGGGTAATACTTCATTATAGTTCGATTTCCCATATTCCCAATGTGAAGTTAAGGCCTAAAACAATTATTTCTATTCAAAAAAGCATTTGTAAATAAAATTTGTATATGCTGGGGTTGTTAAAATTTTAAACTCTTAGAGTTATGATTTTATACAAAATCATTGAAACTTAATTATCGTCCTAGTTCCCACGTTCCCTACGTGAAGTTAAGGCTCAAAACAAGGATTTCTAGTCACAATAAGCTTTGTGACAGCTTAATGATTATACTCGGCTTGTTTACTTTCGAAACTCTTAGTTTGATTATTTGCATCAAAATGGGTAAACCTTCATTATAGTTCGATTTCCCATGTTCCCAATGTGACGTTGAGGCTTAAAACCATGATTTCAATTCGAAATAAGCGTTTGTAGATAAAATATGTTTATGCTCGGCTTGTTAAATTTTAAAATTCTTAGAATCATGATTTCATACAAAATCGTTGAAACTTCATTATTGTCATATTTCCCACGTTCCCTACGTGATGATAAGGCTCAAAACAACAATTTCTATTCACAATAAGCTTTGTGACAACTTAATGATTATACTCGGCTTGTTTACTTTCGAAACTCTTAGTTTGATTATTTGCGTCAAAATGGGTAAACCTTCATTATAATTCGATTTCACACGTTCCCAATGTGAAGTTAAGGCTTAAAACCATGATTTCTATTCAAAATAAGCATTTGTAGATAAAATATGTTTATGCTCGGCTTGTTAAATTTTAAAACACTTAGAATTATGATTTCATAAAAAATCGTTGAAACTTCATTATCGTCCTATTTCCCATGTTCCCTACCTGAAGATAAGGCTCAAAACAACGATTTTTAGTCACAATAAGCTTTGTGACAACTTAATGATTATACTCGGCTTCTTTACTTTCGAAACTCTTGTTTGATTATTTGCATCAAAATGGGTAAACCTTCATTATAATTCGATTTCACACGTTCCCAATTTGAAGTTATGGCTTAAAACCATGATTTCTATTCGAAATAAGCATTTGTAGATAACATATGTTTATGCTCGGCTTTATAAATTTTAAAACACTTAGAATTATGATTTCATAAATAATCGTTGAAATTTCATTATCGTCCTATTTCCCACATTCCCTACGTGAAGTTAAGGCTCGAAACAACGATTTCTAGTCACAATAAGCTTTGTGACAACTTAATGATTATACTTGGCTTGTTTACTTTCGAAACTCTTAGTTTGATTATTTGCATCAAAATAGGTAAACCTTCATTATAGTTCGATTTCACACGTTCCCAATGTGAAGTTAAGGCTTGAAACCATGATTTCTATTTAAAATAAGCGTTTGTAGAAAAAATATGTTTATGCTCGGCATATTAAATTTTAAAACTCTTAGAATTATGATTTCATAAAAATTCGTTGAAACTTAATTATCTTCCTGTTTCCCACGTTCCCTACGTGAGGTTAAGGATGAAAACAACGATTTCTATTCACAATACGCTTTGTGCCAACTTAATGTTATACTCGGCTTGTTTACTTTCGAAACTCTTAGTTTGATTATTTGCATCAAAATAGGTAAACCTTCATTATAGTTCGATTTCCCAGGTTCCCAATGTGAAGTTAAGGCTTAAAACCGTGATTTTTATTCAAAATAAGCGTTTGTAAATAAAATATGTTGATGCTCGGCTTGTTATATTTTAAAACTCTTAGAATTATGATTTTATACAAAATCGTTGAAACTCCATTATTGTCCAATTTCCCACATTCCCTACGTGAAGATAAGGCTCAAAACAACGATTTCTACTCACAATAAGCTTTGTGACAACTTAATGATTATATTCGGCTTGTTTACTTTCGAAACTCTTAGTTTGATTATTTGCATCAAAATGGGTAAACCTTCATTATAGTTCGATATCCCATATTCCCAATGTCAAGTTAATGCCTAAAACAACGATTTCTATTCAGAATAAGCGTTTTTAGACAAAATATGTTTATTCTCGGCTTGTTAAATTTTAAAACTCTTAGAATTATGATTTTAAACACAATCGTTGAAACATCATTATTATCCTATTTCCCACGTTAACTACGTGAAGTTAAGGCTCAAAACAACGATTTCTAGTCACAATAAGCTTTGTTACAACTTAATGATTATACTCGACTTGTTTACTTTGGAAACTCTTAGATTGATTATTTGCGTCAAAATGGGTAAACCTTCATTATAGTTCGATTTCCCACGTTTCCAATGTGAAGTTAATACCTAAAACAACGATTTCTATTCAAAATAAGCGTTTGTAGATAAAATATGTTTATTCTCGACTTGTTAAATTTTAAAACTCTTAGAATTATGATTTTAAACACAATCGTTGAAACATCATTATTATCCTATTTCCCACGTTCCCTACGTGAAGTTAAGGCTCAAAGCAACGATTTCTATTCACAATAAGCTTTGTTACAACTTAATGATTATACTCGGCTTGTTTACTTTCGAAACTCTTAATTTGATTATTTGCATCAAAATGGGTAAACCTTTATTATAGTTCGATTTCCCACGTTCCCAATGTGAAGTTAATGCCTAAAACAACGATTTCTATTCAAAATAAGCGTTTGTAGATAAAATATGTTTATTCTCGGCTTGTTAAATTTTAAAACTCTTAGAATTATGATTTTAAACACAATCGTTGAAACATCATTATTATCCTAGTTCCCACGTTCCCTACGTGAAGTTAAGGCTCAAAACAACGATTTCTAGTCACAATAAGCTTTGTGACAACTTAATGATTATACTCGGCTTATTTACTTTCGAAACTCATAGTTTGATTATTTGAATCAAAATGAGTAAACCTTCATTATAGTTCTATTTCCCACGTTCCCAATGTGAAGTTAATGCCTAAAACAACGATTACTATTCAGAATAAGCGTTTGTAGATAAAATATGTTTATTCTCGGCTTGTTAAGTTTTAAAACTCTTAGAATTATGATTTTAAACACAATCGTTGAAACATCATTATTATCCTATTTCCCACGTTCCCTACTTGAAGCTAAGGCTCAAAACAACGATTTCTAGTGACAATAAGCTTTGTTACAACTTAATGATTATACTCGGCTTGTTTACTTTTGAAACTCTTAGTTTGATTATTTGCATCAAAATGGGTAAACCTTCATTATAGTTCGATTTCCTACGTTCCCAATGTGAAGTTAATGCCTAAAACAACGATTTCTATTCGAAATAAGTGTTTGTAGATAAAATATGTTTATTCTCGGCTTGTTAAATTTTAAAACTCTTAGAATTATGATTTTAAACACAATTGTTGAAACGTCATTATTATATAATTTCCCACATTCCCTACGTGAAGTAAAGGCTCAAAACAACGATTTCTAGTCGCAATAAGCTTTATGACAACTTAATGATTATACTCGGCTTGTTTACTTTCGAAACTCTTAGTTTGATTATTTGCATCAAAATGGGTAAACCTTCATTATAGTTCGATTTCCCATGTACCCAATGTGACGTTGAGGCTTAAAACCATGATTTCAATTCGAAATAAGCGTTTGTAGATAAAATATGTTTATGCTCGGCTTGTTAAATTTTAAAATTCTTAGAATCATGATTTCATACAAAATCGTTGAAACTTCATTATTGTCATATTTCCAACGTTCCCTACGTGATGATAAGGCTCAAAACAACAATTTCTATTCACAATAAGCTTTGTGACAACTTAATGATTATACTCGGCTTGTTTACTTTCGAAACTCTTAGTTTGATTATTTGCGTCAAAATGGGTAAACCTTCATTATAATTCGATTTCACACGTTCCCAATGTGAAGTTAAGGCTTAAAACCATGATTTCTATTCAAAATAAGCATTTGTAGATAAAATAAGTTTATTCTCGGCTTGTTAAATTTTAAAACACTTAGAATTATGATTTCATAAAAAATCGTTGAAACTTCATTATCGTCCTATTTCCCACGTTCCCTACGTGAAGTTAAGGCTCAAAACAACGATTTCTAGTCACAATAAGTTTTGTGACAACTTAATGATTATATTCGGCTTGTTTACTTTCGAAACTCTTAGTTTGATTATTTGCATCAAAATTGGTAAACCTTCATTATAGTTCGATTTCACACGTTCCCAATGTGAAGTTAAGGCTTAAAACCATGATTTCTATTCAAAATAAGCGTTTGTAGATAAAATATGTTTATGCTCGGCTTGTTAAATTTTAAAACTCTTGGAATTATGATTTCGTACAAAATCGTTGAAATTTCATTATTGTCATATTTCCCACGTTCCCTACGTGAAGATAAGGCTCAAAACAACGATTTTTAGTCACAATAAGCTTTGTGACAACTTAATGATTATACTCGGCTTCTTTACTTTCGAAACTCTTGTTTGATTATTTGCATCAAAATGGGTAAACCTTCATTATAATTCGATTTCACACATTCCCAATTTGAAGTTATGGCTTAAAACCATGATTTCTATTCGAAATAAGCATTTGTAGATAACATATGTTTATGCTCGGCTTTATAAATTTTAAAACACTTAGAATTATGATTTCATAAATAATCGTTGAAATTTCATTATCGTCCTATTTCCCACATTCCCTATGTGAAGTGAAGGCTCGAAACAACGATTTCTAGTCACAATAAGCTTTGTGACAACTTAATGATTATACTCGGCTTGTTTACTTTCGAAACTCTTAGTTTGATTATTTGCATCAAAATGGGTAAACCTTCATTATAGTTCGATTTCACACGTTTCCAATGTGAAGTTAAGGCTTAAAGCCATGATTTCTATTCAAAATAAACGTTTGTAGAAAAAATATGATTATGCTCGTATTGTTAAATTTTAAAACTCTTAGAATTATGATTTCCTACAAAATCTTTGAAATTTCATTATCGTCATATATTCCACGTTCCCTACGTGAAGTTAAAACTCAAAACATCGATTTCTAGTCAAAAAAATTTTACAACAACTTAACGATTATATTCGGCTTTATTACTTTCGAAACTCTTAGTTTGATTATTTGCATCAAAATGGGTAAACCTTTATTATAGTTCAATTTCTCATGTTCCCAATGTGAAGTTAAGGCTTAAAAGCATGATTTCTATTCAAAATAAGCGTTTGTAGATAAAATATGTTGATGCTCGGCTTGTTAAATTTTAAAACTCTTAGAATTATGATTTTAAACACAATCGTTGAAACATCATTATTATCCTATTTCCCACGTTCTCTACCTGAAGTTAAGGCTTAAAACAATGATTTCTAGTCACTATAAGCTTTGTGACAACTTAATGATTATACTCGGCTTGTTTACTTTCAAAACTCTAAGTTTGATTATTTGCAACAAAATGGGTAAACCTTCAATATAATTCGATTTCACACGTTCCCAATGTGAAGTTAAGGCTTGAAACCATGATTTCTATTCAAAATAAGTGTTTGTAGATAAAATATGTTTATGCTCGGCTTGTTAAATTTTGAAACTCTTAGAATTATGATTTCGTACAAAATCGTTGAAACTTCATTATTGTCCTATTTCCCACGTTCCCTACGTGAAGATAAGGCTCAAAACAAAGATTTCTAGTCACAATAGGCTTTGTGACAACTTAATGATTATACTCGGCTTGTTTACTTTCGAAACTCTTAGTCTGATTATTTGCTTCAAAATGGGTAAACCTTCATTATAGTTCGATTTCACACGTTCGCAATGTGAAGTTAAGGCTTAAAACCATGATTTCTATTCAAAATAAGCGTTTGTAGATAAAATATGTTTATGCTCGTTATTGTTAAATTTTAAAACTCTTAGAATTTTGATGTCATACAAAATCGTTGAAACTTCATTATCGTCATATTTCCCACGTTCCCAACGTGAAGTTAAGGCTCAAAACGACGATTTCTATTCACAATAAGCTTTGTGACAACTTAATGTTATACTCGGCTTGTTTACATTTGAAACTCTTAGTTTGATTATTTGCATTAAAATGGGTAAACCTTCATTATAGTTCGATTTCCCAGGTTCCCAATGTGAAGTTAAGGCTTAAAACCATGATTTCTATTCAAAATAAGCGTTTGTAGATAAAATATGTTGATGCTCGGCTTGTTATATTTTAAAACTCTTAGAATTATGATTTTATATAAAATCGTTGAAACATCATTATTATCCTATTTCCCACGTTCCCTACGTGAAGTTAAGGCTCAAAACTACGATTTCCAGTCACAATAAGCTTTGTGACAACTTAATGATTATACTCGGCTTGTTTACTTTCGAAACTCTTAGTTTGATTATTTGCATCAAAATGTGTAAACCTTCATTATAGTTCAATTTCCCATGTTCCCAATGTGAAGTTAAGGCTTAAAACCATGATTTCTATTCAAAATAAGCGTTTGTAGATAAAATATGTTTATGCTCAGCTTGTTAAATTTTAAAAGTCTTAGAATTATGATTTTATACAAAATCGTTGAAACTTCATTCTCGTCCTATTTCCCATGTTCCCTACGTGCAGTTAAGGATTAAAACAACGATTTCTAGTCACAATAAGCTTTGTGACAGCTTAATGATTCTACCCGGCTTGTTTACTTTCGAAACTCTTAGTTTGATTATTTGCATCAAAATTGGTAAACCTTCATTATAGTTCGATTTCACACGTTCCCATTGTGAAGATAAGGCTTAAAACCATGATTTCTATTCAAAATAAGTGTTTGTAGATAAAATACGTTTATGCTCGGCTTGTTAAATTTTAAAACTCTTAGAATTATGATTTCGTACAAAATCGTTGAAACTTCATTATTGTCCTATTTCCCACGTTTCCTACGTGAAGATAAGGCGCAAAACAACGATTTCTAGTCACAATAAGCTTTGTGACAACTTAATGATTATACTAGGCTTGTTTACTTTCAAAACTCTTAGTTTGATTATTTGCATCAAAATGGGTAAACCTTCATTATAGTTCGATTTCACACATTCGCAATGTGAAGTTAAGGCTTAAAAACATGATTTATGTTCGAAATAAGCGTTTGCAGATAAAATATGTTTATGCTCGTATTGTTAAATTTTAAAACTCTTAGAATTATGATTTCATATAAAATCGTTGAAACTTCATTATCGTCATATTTCCCACGTTCCCAACGTGAAGTTAAGACTCAAAACAACGATTTCTATTCACAATAAGCTTTGTGACAACTTAATGTTATACTCGGCTTGTTTACTTTTGAAACTCTTAGTTTTATTATTTGCATCAAAATGGATAAACCTTCATTATAGTTCGATTTCCCAGGTTCCCAATGTGAAGTTAACGCTTAAAACCATGATTTCAATTCGAAATAAGCGTTTATAGATAAAATATGTTGATGCTCGGCTTGTTATGTTTTAAAACTCTTAGAATTATGATTTTATACAAACTCGTTGAAACTCCATTATTGTCCAATTTCCCACGTTCCCTACGTGAAGATAAGGCTCAAAACAACGATTTCTAGTCACAATAAGCTTTGTGACAACTTAATGATTATATTCGGCTTGTTTACTTTCGAAACTCTTAGTTTGATTATTTGCATCAAAATGGGTAAACCTTCATTATAATTCGATTTCACACGTTCCCAATGTGAAGTTATGGCTTAAAACCATAATTTCAATACAAAATTAGCATTTGTAGATAAAATATGTTTATGCTCGGCTTGTCAAATTTTAAAACACTTAGAATTATGATTTCATAAAAAATCTTTGAAACTTCATTATCGTCCTATTTCCCACGTTCCCTACGTTAAGTTAAGGCTCAAAACAACGATTTCTAGTCACAATAAGCTTTGTGACAACTTAATAATTATACTCGGCTTGTTTACTTTTGAAACTTTTAGTTTGATTATTTGCATCAAAATGGGTAAACCTTCATTATAGTTCGATTTCACACGTTCCCAATGTGAAGTTAAGACTTAAAACCATGATTTCTATTCAAAATGAGCGTTTTTTGAAAAAATATGTTTATGCTCATATTGTTAAATTTTAAAACTCTTAGAATTATGATTTCATACAAAATCGTTGAAACTTCATTATCGTCATATTTCCCATGTTCCCTACATGAAGTTAAGGCTCAAAACAACGATTTCTAATTACAATAAGCTTTGTGAGAACTTAATAATTATACTCGGCTTGTTTACTTTTGAAACTATTAGTTTGATTATTTGCATCAAAATGGGTAAACCTTCATTATAGGTCGATTTCCCATGTTCCCAATGTGAAGTTAAGGATTAAAACCATGATTTCTATTCAAAATAAGTGTTTGTAGATAAAATATGTTTATGCTCGGCTTGTTAAATTTTAAAACTCTTAGAATTATGATTTCGTACAAAATCATTGAAACTTCATTATTGCCATATTTCCCATGTTCCCTACGTGAAGATAAGGCTCAAAACAACGATTTCTATTCACAATAAGCTTTGTGACAACTTAATGATTATACTCGGCTTGTTTACTTTCGAAACTCTTAGTTTGATTATTTGCATCAAAATGGGTAAACCTTCATTATAGTTCGATTTCACACGTTCCCAATGTGAAGTTAAGGCTTAATTCTATTCAAAATATGCGTTTGTAGATAAAATATGTTTAGGCTCGGCTTATTAAATTTTAAAACTCTTAGAATTATAATTTCATAAAAATTCGTTCAAACTTCATTATCTTCCTATTTTCCACGTTCCCTACGTGAAGTTTAGGCTCAAAACAACGATTTCTATTCACAATAAGCTTTATGACAACTTAATGATTATACTCGGCTTGTTTACTTTCAAAACTCTTAGTTTGATTATTTGCATCAAAATGGGTAAACCTTCATTATAGTTCGATTTCACACGTTTGCAATGTGAAGTTAAGGCTAAAAAACATGATTTCTATTCAAAGTAAGCGTTTGTAGATAAAATATGTTTATGCTCGTATTGTTAAATTTTAAAACTCATAGAATTATGATTTCATACAACATCGTTGAAACTTCATTGTCGTCATATTTCCCACGTTCCCAACTTGACGTTAAAGCTCAAAACAACTATTTCTATTGACAATAAGCTTTGTGACAACTTAATGTTATACTCGACTTGTTTACTTTTGATACTCATATTTTGATTATTTGCATCAAAATGGGTAAACCTTCATTATAGTTCGATTTCCCAGGTTCCCAATGTGAAGTTAAGGCTTAAAACCATGATTTCGATTCAAAATAAGCGTTTGTAGATAAAATATGTTGATGCACGGCTTGTTATATTTTAAAACTCTTAGAATTATGATTTTATACAAAATCGTTGAAACATCATTATTATCCTATTTCCCACGTTCCCTACGTGAAGATAAGGCTCAAAACAATGATTTCTAGTCACAATAAGCTTTGTGACAACTTAATGATTATACTCGGCTTGTTTACTTTTGAAACTCTTAGTTTGATTATTTGCATCAAAATGGGTAAACGTTCATTATAGTTCGATTTCCCATGTTCCCAATGTGAAGTTAAGGCTTAAAACCATGATTTCTATTCAAAATAAGTGTTTGTAGATAAAATATGTTTATGCTCGGCTTGTTAAATTTTAAAACTCTTAGAATTATGATTTCGTACAAAATCGTTGAAACTTCATTATTGTCCTATTTCCCACGTTCCCTACGTGAAGATAAGGCTCAAAACAACGATTTCTAGTCATAATAAGCTTTGTGACAACTTAATGATTATACTCGGCTTGTTTACTTTCGAAACTCTTAGTTTGATTATTTGCATCAAAATGGGTAAACCTTCATTATAGTTCGATTTCACACGTTCCCAATGTGAAGTTAAGGCTTAAAACCATGATTTCTATACAAAATAAGCATTTGTAGAAAAAATATGTTTATGCTTGGCTTGTTAAATTTTAAAACTCTTAGAATTATGATTTTATACAAAATCGTTGAAACATCATTATTATCCTATTTCCCACGTTCCCTACGTGAAGTTAAGGCTCAAAACTACGATTTCTAGTCACAATAAGCTTTTGTGACAACTTAATGATTATACTCGGCTTGTTTACTTTCGAAACTCTTAGTTTGATTATTTGCATCAAAATGGGTAAACCTTCATTATAATTCGATTTCACACATTCCAATGTGAAGTTAAGGCTTAAAACCATAATTTCTATATAAAATAAGCATTTGTAGATAAAATATGTTTATGCTCGTCTTGTCAAATTTTAAAACACTTAGAATTATGATTTCATAAAAAGTCTTTGAAACTTCATTATCGTCCTATTTCTCACGTTCCCTACGTGAAGTTAAGGCTCAAAACAACGATTTCTAATTACAATAAGCTTTGTGACAACTTAATGATTATACTTGGCTTGTTTAATTTTGGAAGTATTAGTTTGATTATTTGCATCTAAACGGGTAAACCTTCATTATATGTCGATTTCCCATGTTCCCAATGTGAAGTTAAGGATTAAAACCATGATTTCTATTCAAAATAAGTGTTTGTAGATAAAATATGTTTATACTCGGCTTGTTAAATTTTAAAACTCTTAGAATTATGATTTCGTACAAAATCATTGAAACTTCATTATTGCCCTATTTCCCACGTTCCCTACGTGAAGATAAGGCTCAAAACAACGATTTCTAGTCACAATAAGCTTTGTGACAACTTAATGATTATACTCGGCTTGTTTACTTTCAAAACTCTTAGTTTGATTATTTGCATCAAAATGGGTAAACCTTCATTATAGTTCGATTTCACACGTTCCCAATGTGAAGTTAAGGCTTAAAACCATGATTTCTATACAAAATAAGCATTTGTAGAAAAATATGTTTATGCTCGGCTTGTTAAATTTTAAAACTCTTAGAATTATGATTTTATACAAAATCGTTGAAACATCATTATTATCCTATTTCCCACGTTCCCTACGTGAAGTTAAGGCTCAAACAACGATTTCTAGTCACAATAAGCTTTGTGACAACTTAATGATTATACTCGGCTTGTTTACTTTCGAAACTCTTAGTTTGATTATTTGCATCAAAATGGGTAAACCTTCATTATAGTTCGATTTCACACATTCCAATGTGAAGTTAAGGCTTAAAACCATAATTTCTATATAAAATAAGCATTTGTAGATAAAATATGTTTATGCTCGTCTTGTCAAATTTTAAAACACTTAGAATTATGATTTCATAAAAATCTTTGAAACTTCATTATCGTCCTATTTCTCACGTTCCCTACGTGAAGTTAAGGCTCAAAACAACGATTTCTAATTACAATAAGCTTTGTGACAACTTAATGATTATACTCGGCTTGTTTACTTTTGAAACTATTAGTTTGATTATTTGCATCTAAATGGGTAAACCTTCATTATATTCGATTTCCCATGTTCCCAATGTGAAGTTAAGGCTTAAAACCATGATTTCTATTCAAAATAAGCTTTGTAGATAAAATATGTTTATACTCGGCTTGTTAAATTTTAAAACTCTTAGAATTATGATTTCGTACAAAATCATTGAAACTTCATTATTGTTCTATTTCCCACGTTCCCTACGTGAAGTTAAGGCTCAAAACAACGATTTCTATTCACAATAAGCTTTGTGATAACTTAATGATTATACTCGGCTTGTTTACTTTCAAAACTCTTAGTTTGATTATTTGCATCAAAATGGGTAAACCTTCATTATAGTTCGATTTCACACGTTCCCAATGTGAAGTTAAGGCTTAAAACCATGATTTCTATTCAAAATAAGCATTTGTAGATAAAATATGTTTATGCTCGTATTGTTAAATTTTAAAACTCTTAGAATTATGATTTCATACAAAATCGTTGAAACTTCATTATCGTCATATTTCCCATGTTCCCAATACGTGAAGTTAAGGCTCAAAACAACATTTCTAGTCACAATAAGCTTTGTGACAACTTAATGATTATACTCGCTTGTTTACTTTCGAAACTCTTAGTTTGATTATTTGCATCAAAATGGGTAAACCTTCATTATAGTTCGATTTCCACGTTCCCAATGTGAAGTTAAGGCTTAAAACCATGATTTCTATTCAAAATAAGCGTTTGTAGATAAAATATGTTTAGGCTCGGCTTGTTAAATTTTAAAACTCTTAGAATTATGATTTCATAAAAATTGTTCAAACTTCATTATCTTCCTATTTTCCACGTTTTACGTGAAGTTAAGGCTCAAAACAACGATTTCTAGTCACAATAAGCTTTGTGACAACTTAATGATTATACTCGGCTTGTTTACTTTCAAAACTCTTAGTTTGATTATTTGCATCAAAATGGGTAAACCTTCATTATAGTTCGATTTCACACGTTCGCAATGTGAAGTTAAGTCTTAAAACAACATGATTTCTATTCAAAATAAGCGTTTGTAGATAAAATATGTTTATGCTCGTATTGTTAAATTTTAAAACTCTTAGAATTATGATTTCATACAAAATCGTTGAAACTTCATTAGTCGTCATATTTCCCACGTTCCCAACTTGAAGTTAAAGCTCAAAACAACGATTTCTATTCACAATAAGCTTTGTGACAACTTAATGATTATACTCGGCTTGTTTACTTTTGAACTCTAGTTTGATTATTTGCATCAAAATGGGTAAACCTTCATTATAGTTCGATTTCCCACGTTCCCAATGTGAAGTTAAGGCTTAAAACCATGATTTCTATTCAAAATAAGCGTTTGTAGATAAAATATGTTGATGCTCGGCTTGTTATATTTTAAAACTCTTAGAATTATGATTTTATACAAAATCGTTGAAACTTCATTATTATCCTATTTCCAACGTTCCCTACGTGAAGTTAAGGCTCAAAACAACGATTTCTAGTCACAATAAGCTTTGTGACAACTTAATGATTATACTCGGCTTGTTTACTTTTCGAAACTCTTAGTTTGATTATTTGCATCAAAATGGGTAAACCTTCATTATAGTTCGATTTCCCATGTTCCCAATGTGAAGTTAAGGCTTAAAACCATGATTTCTATTCAAAATAAGCTTTGTAGAAAAATATGTTTATGCTCGGCTTGTTAAATTTTAAAACTCTTAGAATTATGATTTTTATACAAAATCGTTGAAACTTCATTATTGTCCTATTTCCCACGTTCCCTACGTGAAGTTAAGGCTTCAAAACAACGATTTCTAGTCACAATAAGCTTTGTGACAACTTAATGATTATACTCGGCTTGTTTACTTTCGAAACTCTTAGTTTGATTATTTGCATCAAAATGGGTAAACCTTCATTATAATTCGATTTCACACATTCCAATGTGAAGTTAAGGCTTAAAACCATAATTTCTATATAAAATAAGCATTTGTAGATAAAATATGTTTATGCTCGTCTTGTCAAATTTTAAAACACTTAGAATTATGATTTCATAAAAAGTCTTTGAAACTTCATTATCGTCCTATTTCTCACGTTCCCTACGTGAAGTTAAGGCTCAAAACAACGATTTCTAATTACAATAAGCTTTGTGACAACTTAATGATTATACTCGGCTTGTTTAGTTTTGAAACTATTAGTTTGATTATTTGCATCTAAACGGGTAAACCTTCATTATATGTCGATTTCCCATGTTCCCAATGTGAAGTTAAGGATTAAAACCATGATTTCTATTCAAAATAAGTGTTTGTAGATAAAATATGTTTATGCTCGGCTTGTTAAATTTTAAAACTCTTAGAATTATGATTTCGTACAAAATCATTGAAACTTCATTATTGCCCTATTTCCCACGTTCCCTACGTGAAGTTAAGGCTCAAAACAACGATTTCTATTCACAATAAGCTTTGTGATAACTTATTGATTATACTCGGCTTGTTTACTTTCGAAACTCTTAGTTTGATTATTTGCATCAAAATGGGTAAAACTTCATTATAGTTCGATTTCACACGTTCCCAATGTGAAGTTAAGGCTTAAAACCATGATTTCTATTCAAAATAAGCATTTGTAGATAAAATATGTTTATGCTCATATTGTTAAATTTTAAAACTCTTAAAATTATGATTTCATACAAAATCGTTGAAACTTCATTATCGTCATATTTCCCATGTTCCCTACGTGAAGTTAAGGCTCAAAACAACAATTTCTAGTCACAATAAGCTTTGTGACAACTTAATGATTATACTCCGCTTGTTTACTTTCGAAACTCTTAGTTTGATTATTTGCATCAAAATGGGTAAACCTTCATTATAGTTCGATTTCACACGTTCCCAATGTGAAGTTAAGGCTTAAAACCATGATTTTTATTCAAAATAAGCGTTTGTAGATAAAATATGTTTAGGCTCGGCTTATTAAATTTTAAAACTCTTAGAATTATGATTTCATAAAAATTTGTTCAAACTTCATTATCTTCCTATTTTCCACGTTCCCTACGTGAAGTTAAGGCTCAAAATAACGATTTCTATTCACAATAAGCTTTGTGACAACTTAATGATTATACTCGGCTTGTTTACTTTCAAAACTCTTTGTTTGATTATTTGCATCAAAATGGGTAAACCTTCATTATAGTTCGATTTCACACGTTCGCAATGTGAAGTTAAGTCTAAAAAACATGATTTCTATTCAAAATAAGCGTTTGTAGATAAAATATGTTTATGCTCGTATTGTTAAATTTTAAAACTCTTAGAATTATGATTTCATACAACATCGTTGAAACTTCATTGTCGTCATATTTCCCACGTTCCCAACTTGAAGTTAAAGCTCAAAACAACGATTTCTATTCACAATAAGCTTTGTGACAACTTAATGTTATACTCGGCTTGTTTACTTTTGATACTCATAGTTTGATTATTTGCATCAAAATGGGTAAACCTTCATTATAGTTCGATTTCCCAGGTTCCCAATGTGAAGTTAAGGCTTAAAACCATGATTTCTATTCAAAATAAGCGTTTGTAGATAAAATATGTTGATGCTCGGCTTGTTATATTTTAAAACTCTTAGAATTATGATTTTATACAAAATCGTTGAAACATCATTATTATCCTATTTCCAACGTTCCCTACGTGAAATTAAGGCTCAAAACAACGATTTCTAGTCACAATAAGCTTTGTTACAACTTAATGATTATACTCGGCTTGTTTATTTTCGAAACTCTTAGTTTGATTATTTGCATCAAAATGGGTAAAACTTTCATTATAGTTCGATTTCCCATGTTCCCAATGTGAAGTTAAGGCTTAAAACCATGATTTCTATTCAAAATAAGTGTTTGTAGATAAAATATGTTTATGCTCGGCTTGTTAAATTTTAAAACTCTTAGAATTATGATTTCGTACAAAATCGTTGAAACTTCATTATTGTCCTATTTCCCACGTTCCCTACGTGAAGATAAGGCTCAAAACAACGATTTCTAGTCACAATAAGCTTTGTGACAACTTAATGATTATACTCGGCTTGTTTACTTTCAAAACTCTTAGTTTGATTATTTGCATCAAAATGGGTAAACCTTCATTATAGTTCGATTTCACACGTTTTCAATGTGAAGTTAAGGCTTAAAACAATGATTTCTATACAAAATAAGCATTTGTAGAAAAAATATGTTTATGCTTGGCTTGTTAAATTTTAAAACTCTTAGAATTATGATTTTATACAAAATCGTTGAAACATCATTATTATCCTATTTCCCACGTTTTCTACGTGAAGTTAAGGCTCAAAACAACGATTTCTAGTCACAATAAGCTTTGTGACAACTTAATGATTATACTCGGCTTGTTTACTTTCGAAACTCTTAGTTTGATTATTTGCATCAAAATGGGTAAACCTTCATTATAATTCGATTTCACACATTCCAATGTGAAGTTAAGGCTTAAAACCATAATTTCTATATAAAATAAGCATTTGTAGATAAAATATGTTTATGCTCGTCTTGTCAAATTTTAAAACACTTAGAATTATGATTTCATAAAAAGTCTTTGAAACTTCATTATCGTCCTATTTCTCACGTTCCCTACGTGAAGTTAAGGCTCAAAACAACGATTTCTAATTACAATAAGCTTTGTGACAACTTAATGATTATACTCGGCTTGTTTAGTTTTGAAACTATTAGTTTGATTATTTGCATCTAAACGGGTAAACCTTCATTATATGTCGATTTCCCATGTTCCCAATGTGAAGTTAAGGATTAAAACCATGATTTCTATTCAAAATAAGTGTTTGTAGATAAAATATGTTTATGCTCGGCTTGTTAAATTTTAAAACTCTTAGAATTATGATTTATGTACAAAATCATTGAAACTTCATTATTGCCCTATTTCCCACGTTCCCTACGTGAAGTTAAGGCTCAAAACAACGATTTCTATTCACAATAAGCTTTGTGATAACTTATTGATTATACTCGGCTTGTTTACTTTCGAAACTCTTAGTTTGATTATTTGCATCAAAATGGGTAAACCTTCATTATAGTTCGATTTCACACGTTCCCAATGTGAAGTTAAGGCTTAAAACCATGATTTCTATTCAAAATAAGCATTTGTAGATAAAATATGTTTATGCTCATATTGTTAAATTTTAAAACTCTTAAAATTATGATTTCATACAAAATCGTTGAAACTTCATTATCGTCATATTTCCCATGTTCCCTACGTGAAGTTAAGGCTCAAAACAACAATTTCTAGTCACAATAAGCTTTGTGACAACTTAATGATTATACTCCGCTTGTTTACTTTCGAAACTCTTAGTTTGATTATTTGCATCAAAATGGGTAAACCTTCATTATAGTTCGATTTCACACGTTCCCAATGTGAAGTTAAGGCTTAAAACCATGATTTTTATTCAAAATAAGCGTTTGTAGATAAAATATGTTTAGGCTCGGCTTATTAAATTTTAAAACTCTTAGAATTATGATTTCATAAAAATTTGTTCAAACTTCATTATCTTCCTATTTTCCACGTTCCCTACGTGAAGTTAAGGCTCAAAATAACGATTTCTATTCACAATAAGCTTTGTGACAACTTAATGATTATACTCGGCTTGTTTACTTTCAAAACTCTTTGTTTGATTATTTGCATCAAAATGGGTAAACCTTCATTATAGTTCGATTTCACACGTTTTCGCAATGTGAAGTTAAGTCTAAAAAACATGATTTCTATTCAAAATAAGCGTTTGTAGATAAAATATGTTTATGCTCGTATTGTTTAAATTTTAAAACTCTTAGAATTATGATTTCATACAACATCGTTGAAACTTCATTGTCGTCATATTTCCCACGTTCCCAACTTGAAGTTAAAGCTCAAAACAACGATTTCTATTCACAATAAGCTTTGTGACAACTTAATGTTATACTCGGCTTGTTTACTTTTGATACTCATAGTTTGATTATTTGCATCAAAATGGGTAAACCTTCATTATAGTTCGATTTCCCAGGTTCCCAATGTGAAGTTAAGGCTTAAAACCATGATTTCTATTCAAAATAAGCGTTTGTAGATAAAATATGTTGATGCTCGGCTTGTTATATTTTAAAACTCTTAGAATTATGATTTTATACAAAATCGTTGAAACATCATTATTATCCTATTTCCAACGTTCCCTACGTGAAATTAAGGCTCAAAACAACGATTTCTAGTCACAATAAGCTTTGTTACAACTTAATGATTATACTCGGCTTGTTTATTTTCGAAACTCTTAGTTTGATTATTTGTCAAAATGGGTAAACCTTCATTATAGTTCGATTTCCCATGTTCCCAATGTGAAGTTAAGGCTTAAAACCATGATTTCTATTCAAAATAAGTGTTTGTAGATAAAATATGTTTATGCTCGGCTTGTTAAATTTTAAAACTCTTAGAATTATGATTTCGTACAAAATCGTTGAAACTTCATTATTGTCCTATTTCCCACGTTCCCTACGTGAAGATAAGGATCAAAACAACGATTTCTAGTCACAATAAGCTTTGTGACAACTTAATGATTATACTCGGCTTGTTTACTTTCGAAACTCTTAGTTTGATTATTTGCATCAAAATGGGTAAACCTTCATTATAGTTCGATTTCACACGTTCCCAATGTGAAGTTAAGGCTTAAAACCATGATTTCTATACAAAATAAGCATTTGTAGAAAAAATATGTTTATGCTTGGCTTGTTAAATTTTAAAACTCTTAGAATTATGATTTTATACAAAATCGTTGAAACATCATTATTATCCTATTTCCCACGTTCCCTACGTGAAGTTAAGGCTCAAAACTACGATTTCTAGTCACAATAAGCTTTTGTGACAACTTAATGATTATACTCGGCTTGTTTACTTTCGAAACTCTTAGTTTGATTATTTGCATCAAAATGGGTAAACCTTCATTATAATTCGATTTCACACATTCCAATGTGAAGTTAAGGCTTAAAACCATAATTTCTATATAAAATAAGCATTTGTAGATAAAATATGTTTATGCTCGTCTTGTCAAATTTTAAAACACTTAGAATTATGATTTCATAAAAAGTCTTTGAAACTTCATTATCGTCCTATTTCTCACGTTCCCTACGTGAAGTTAAGGCTCAAAACAACGATTTCTAATTACAATAAGCTTTGTGACAACTTAATGATTATACTCGGCTTGTTTAGTTTTGAAACTATTAGTTTGATTATTTGCATCTAAAATGGGTAAACCTTCATTATATGTCGATTTCCCATGTTCCCAATGTGAAGTTAAGGATTAAAACCATGATTTCTATTCAAAATAAGTGTTTGTAGATAAAATATGTTTATGCTCGGCTTGTTAAATTTTAAAACTCTTAGAATTATGATTTCGTACAAAATCATTGAAACTTCATTATTGCCCTATTTCCCACGTTCCCTACGTGAAGTTAAGGCTCAAAACAACGATTTCTATTCACAATAAGCTTTGTGATAACTTATTGATTATACTCGGCTTGTTTACTTTCGAAACTCTTAGTTTGATTATTTGCATCAAAATGGGTAAACCTTCATTATAGTTCGATTTCACACGTTCCCAATGTGAAGTTAAGGCTTAAAACCATGATTTCTATTCAAAATAAGCATTTGTAGATAAAATATGTTTATGCTCATATTGTTAAATTTTAAAACTCTTAAAATTATGATTTCATACAAAATCGTTGAAACTTCATTATCGTCATATTTCCCATGTTCCCTACGTGAAGTTAAGGCTCAAAACAACAATTTCTAGTCACAATAAGCTTTGTGACAACTTAATGATTATACTCCGCTTGTTTACTTTCGAAACTCTTAGTTTGATTATTTGCATCAAAATGGGTAAACCTTCATTATAGTTCGATTTCACACGTTCCCAATGTGAAGTTAAGGCTTAAAACCATGATTTTTATTCAAAATAAGCGTTTGTAGATAAAATATGTTTAGGCTCGGCTTATTAAATTTTAAAACTCTTAGAATTATGATTTCATAAAAATTTGTTCAAACTTCATTATCTTCCTATTTTCCACGTTCCCTACGTGAAGTTAAGGCTCAAAATAACGATTTCTATTCACAATAAGCTTTGTGACAACTTAATGATTATACTCGGCTTGTTTACTTTCAAAACTCTTTGTTTGATTATTTGCATCAAAATGGGTAAACCTTCATTATAGTTCGATTTCACACGTTCGCAATGTGAAGTTAAGTCTAAAAAACATGATTTCTATTCAAAATAAGCGTTTGTAGATAAAATATGTTTATGCTCGTATTGTTAAATTTTAAAACTCTTAGAATTATGATTTCATACAACATCGTTGAAACTTCATTGTCGTCATATTTCCCACGTTCCCAACTTGAAGTTAAAGCTCAAAACAACGATTTCTATTCACAATAAGCTTTGTGACAACTTAATGTTATACTCGGCTTGTTTACTTTTGATACTCATAGTTTGATTATTTGCATCAAAATGGGTAAACCTTCATTATAGTTCGATTTCCCAGGTTCCCAATGTGAAGTTAAGGCTTAAAACCATGATTTCTATTCAAAATAAGCGTTTGTAGATAAAATATGTTGATGCTCGGCTTGTTATATTTTAAAACTCTTAGAATTATGATTTTATACAAAATCGTTGAAACATCATTATTATCCTATTTCCAACGTTCCCTACGTGAAATTAAGGCTCAAAACAACGATTTCTAGTCACAATAAGCTTTGTTACAACTTAATGATTATACTCGGCTTGTTTATTTTCGAAACTCTTAGTTTGATTATTTGCATCAAAATGGGTAAACCTTCATTATAGTTCGATTTCCCATGTTCCCAATGTGAAGTTAAGGCTTAAAACCATGATTTCTATTCAAAATAAGTGTTTGTAGATAAAATATGTTTATGCTCGGCTTGTTAAATTTTAAAACTCTTAGAATTATGATTTCGTACAAAATCGTTGAAACTTCATTATTGTCCTATTTCCCACGTTCCCTACGTGAAGATAAGGCTCAAAACAACGATTTCTAGTCACAATAAGCTTTGTGACAACTTAATGATTATACTCGGCTTGTTTACTTTCGAAACTCTTAGTTTGATTATTTGCATCAAAATGGGTAAACCTTCATTATAGTTCGATTTCACACGTTCCCAATGTGAAGTTAAGGCTTAAAACCATGATTTCTATACAAAATAAGCATTTGTAGAAAAAATATGTTTATGCTTGGCTTGTTAAATTTTAAAACTCTTAGAATTATGATTTTATACAAAATCGTGAAACATCATTATTATCCTATTTCCCACGTTCCCTACGTGAAGTTAAGGCTCAAAACTACGATTTCTAGTCACAATAAGCTTTTGTGACAACTTAATGATTATACTCGGCTTGTTTACTTTCGAAACTCTTAGTTTGATTATTTGCATCAAAATGGGTAAACCTTCATTATAATTCGATTTCACACATTCCAATGTGAAGTTAAGGCTTAAAACCATAATTTCTATATAAAATAAGCATTTGTAGATAAAATATGTTTATGCTCGTCTTGTCAAATTTTAAAACACTTAGAATTATGATTTCATAAAAAGTCTTTGAAACTTCATTATCGTCCTATTTCTCACGTTCCCTACGTGAAGTTAAGGCTCAAAACAACGATTTCTAATTACAATAAGCTTTGTGACAACTTAATGATTATACTCGGCTTGTTTAGTTTTGAAACTATTAGTTTGATTATTTGCATCTAAACGGGTAAACCTTCATTATATGTCGATTTCCCATGTTCCCAATGTGAAGTTAAGGATTAAAACCATGATTTCTATTCAAAATAAGTGTTTGTAGATAAAATATGTTTATGCTCGGCTTGTTAAATTTTAAAACTCTTAGAATTATGATTTATGTACAAAATCATTGAAACTTCATTATTGCCCTATTTCCCACGTTCCCTACGTGAAGTTAAGGCTCAAAACAACGATTTCTATTCACAATAAGCTTTGTGATAACTTATTGATTATACTCGGCTTGTTTACTTTCGAAACTCTTAGTTTGATTATTTGCATCAAAATGGGTAAACCTTCATTATAGTTCGATTTCACACGTTCCCAATGTGAAGTTAAGGCTTAAAACCACTGATTTCTATTCAAAATAAGCATTTGTAGATAAAATATGTTTATGCTCATATTGTTAAATTTTAAAACTCTTAAAATTATGATTTCATACAAAATCGTTGAAACTTCATTATCGTCATATTTCCCATGTTCCCTACGTGAAGTTAAGGCTCAAAACAACAATTTCTAGTCACAATAAGCTTTGTGACAACTTAATGATTATACTCCGCTTGTTTACTTTCGAAACTCTTAGTTTGATTATTTGCATCAAAATGGGTAAACCTTCATTATAGTTCGATTTCACACGTTCCCAATGTGAAGTTAAGGCTTAAAACCATGATTTTTATTCAAAATAAGCGTTTGTAGATAAAATATGTTTAGGCTCGGCTTATTAAATTTTAAAACTCTTAGAATTATGATTTCATAAAAATTTGTTCAAACTTCATTATCTTCCTATTTTCCACGTTCCCTACGTGAAGTTAAGGCTCAAAATAACGATTTCTATTCACAATAAGCTTTGTGACAACTTAATGATTATACTCGGCTTGTTTACTTTCAAAACTCTTTGTTTGATTATTTGCATCAAAATGGGTAAACCTTCATTATAGTTCGATTTCACACGTTCGCAATGTGAAGTTAAGTCTAAAAAACATGATTTCTATTCAAAATAAGCGTTTGTAGATAAAATATGTTTATGCTCGTATTGTTAAATTTTAAAACTCTTAGAATTATGATTTCATACAACATCGTTGAAACTTCATTGTCGTCATATTTCCCACGTTCCCAACTTGAAGTTAAAGCTCAAAACAACGATTTCTATTCACAATAAGCTTTGTGACAACTTAATGTTATACTCGGCTTGTTTACTTTTGATACTCATAGTTTGATTATTTGCATCAAAATGGGTAAACCTTCATTATAGTTCGATTTCCCAGTTCCCAATGTGAAGTTAAGGCTTAAAACCATGATTTCTATTCAAAATAAGCGTTTGTAGATAAAATATGTTGATGCTCGGCTTGTTATATTTTAAAACTCTTAGAATTATGATTTTATACAAAATCGTTGAAACATCATTATTATCCTATTTCCAACGTTCCCTACGTGAAATTAAGGCTCAAAACAACGATTTCTAGTCACAATAAGCTTTGTTACAACTTAATGATTATACTCGGCTTGTTTATTTTCAAACTCTTAGTTTGATTATTTGCATCAAAATGGGTAAACCTTCATTATAGTTCGATTTCCCATGTTCCCAATGTGAAGTTAAGGCTTAAAACCATGATTTCTATTCAAAATAAGTGTTTGTAGATAAAATATGTTTATGCTCGGCTTGTTAAATTTTAAAACTCTTAGAATTATGATTTCGTACAAAATCGTTGAAACTTCATTATTGTCCTATTTCCCACGTTCCCTACGTGAAGATAAGGCTCAAAACAACGATTTCTAGTCGAATAAGCTTTGTGACAACTTAATGATTATACTCGGCTTGTTTACTTTCGAAACTCTTAGTTTGATTATTTGCATCAAAATGGGTAAACCTTCATTATAGTTCGATTTCACACGTTCCCAATGTGAAGTTAAGGCTTAAAACCATGATTTCTATACAAAATAAGCATTTGTAGAAAAAATATGTTTATGCTTGGCTTGTTAAATTTTAAAACTCTTAGAATTATGATTTTATACAAAATCGTTGAAACATCATTATTATCCTATTTCCCACGTTCCCTACGTGAAGTTAAGGCTCAAAACTACGATTTCTAGTCACAATAAGCTTTTGTGACAACTTAATGATTATACTCGGCTTGTTTACTTTCAAACTCTTAGTTTGATTATTTGCATCAAAATGGGTAAACCTTCATTATAATTCGATTTCACACATTCCAATGTGAAGTTAAGGCTTAAAACCATAATTTCTATATAAAATAAGCATTTGTAGATAAAATATGTTTATGCTCGTCTTGTCAAATTTTAAAACACTTAGAATTATGATTTCATAAAAAGTCTTTGAAACTTCATTATCGTCCTATTTCTCACGTTCCCTACGTGAAGTTAAGGCTCAAAACAACGATTTCTAATTACAATAAGCTTTGTGACAACTTAATGATTATACTCGGCTTGTTTAGTTTTGAAACTATTAGTTTGATTATTTGCATCTAAACGGGTAAACCTTCATTATATGTCGATTTCCCATGTTCCCAATGTGAAGTTAAGGATTAAAACCATGATTTCTATTCAAAATAAGTGTTTGTAGATAAAATATGTTTATGCTCGGCTTGTTAAATTTTAAAACTCTTAGAATTATGATTTCGTACAAAATCATTGAAACTTCATTATTGCCCTATTTCCCACGTTCCCTACGTGAAGTTAAGGCTCAAAACAACGATTTCTATTCACAATAAGCTTTGTGATAACTTATTGATTATACTCGGCTTGTTTACTTTCGAAACTCTTAGTTTGATTATTTGCATCAAAATGGGTAAACCTTCATTATAGTTCGATTTCACACGTTCCCAATGTGAAGTTAAGGCTTAAAACCATGATTTCTATTCAAAATAAGCATTTGTAGATAAAATATGTTTATGCACATATTGTTAAATTTTAAAACTCTTAAAATTATGATTTCATACAAAATCGTTGAAACTTCATTATCGTCATATTTCCCATGTTCCCTACGTACGTGAAGTTAAGGCTCAAAACAACAATTTCTAGTCACAATAAGCTTTGTGACAACTTAATGATTATACTCCGCTTGTTTACTTTCAAAACTCTTAGTTTGATTATTTGCATCAAAATGGGTAAACCTTCATTATAGTTCGATTTCACACGTTCCCAATGTGAAGTTAAGGCTTAAAACCATGATTTTTATTCAAAATAAGCGTTTGTAGATAAAATATGTTTAGGCTCGGCTTATTAAATTTTAAAACTCTTAGAATTATGATTTCATAAAAATTTGTTCAAACTTCATTATCTTCCTATTTTCCACGTTCCCTACGTGAAGTTAAGGCTCAAAATAACGATTTCTATTCACAATAAGCTTTGTGACAACTTAATGATTATACTCGGCTTGTTTACTTTCAAAACTCTTTGTTTGATTATTTGCATCAAAATGGGTAAACCTTCATTATAGTTCGATTTCACACGTTTTCAATGTGAAGTTAAGTCTAAAAAACATGATTTCTATCAAAATAAGCGTTTGTAGATAAAATATGTTTATGCTCGTATTGTTAAATTTTAAAACTCTTAGAATTATGATTTCATACAACATCGTTGAAACTTCATTGTCGTCATATTTCCCACGTTCCCAACTTGAAGTTAAAGCTCAAAACAACGATTTCTATTCACAATAAGCTTTGTGACAACTTAATGTTATACTCGGCTTGTTTACTTTTGATACTCATAGTTTGATTATTTGCATCAAAATGGGTAAACCTTCATTATAGTTCGATTTCCCAGTTCCTAATGTGAAGTTAAGGCTTAAAACCATGATTTCTATTCAAAATAAGCGTTTGTAGATAAAATATGTTGATGCTCGGCTTGTTATATTTTAAAACTCTTAGAATTATGATTTTATACAAAATCGTTGAAACATCATTATTATCCTATTTCCAACGTTCCCTACGTGAAATTAAGGCTCAAAACAACGATTTCTAGTCACAATAAGCTTTGTTACAACTTAATGATTATACTCGGCTTGTTTATTTTCGAAACTCTTAGTTTGATTATTTGCATCAAAATGGGTAAACCTTCATTATAGTTCGATTTCCCACGTTCCCAATGTGAAGTTAGTGCGTAAAACAACGATTTCTATTCAAAATAAGCGTTTGTAGATAAAATATGTTTATTCTCAGTTTGTTAAATTTTAAAACTCTTAGAATTATGATTTTAAACACAATCGTTGAAACATCATTATTATCGTATTTCCCACGTTCCTTACGTGAAGTTAAGTCTCAAAACAACGATTTCTAGTCACAATAAGCTTTGTGACAACTTAATGATTATATTCGGCGTGTTTACTTTCGAAACACTTAGTTTATTATTTGCATCAAAATGGGTAAACGTTCATTATTGTTCGATTTCCCATGTCCCCAATGTGAAGTTAAGGCTTAAAAGCATGATTTCTATTCAAAATAAGCGTTTGTAGATAAAATATGTTGATGCTCGGCTTGTTAAATTTTAAAACTCTTAGAAGTATGATTTTAATCACAATCGTTGAAACGTCATTATTATCCTATTTCCGACATTCCCTACGTGAAGTTAAGGCTCAAAACAACGATTTCTAGTGATAATAAGCTTTGTCACAACTTAATGATTATACTCGGCTTGTTTACTTTCGAAACTCTTAGTTTGATTATTTGTATCAAAATGGGTAAAACTTCATTATAGTTCGATTTTCAACCGTTCCAATGTGAAGTTAAGGCTTAAAACAATTATTTCTAGTCACAATAAGCTTTGTGAAAGCTTTAATGATTATACTCGGCTTGTTTACTCTCAAAACTCTTAGTTTATTATTTATGTCAAAATGGGTAAAACTTCATTATAGTTCGATTTCCCACATTTTCAAGGTGAAGCTAAGGCTTAAAACAACTATTTCTACTCACAATAGGCTTTGTGAAAGCTTTAATGATTATACTCGGCTTGTTTACTTTCAAAACTCTTAGTTTGATTATTTATGTCAAAATGGGTAAAACTTCATTATAGTTCGATTTCCTATGTTTTCAACGTTAAGATAAGGCTTAAAACAACTATTTCTAGTCACAATAAGTTTTGTGAAAGCTTTAATGATTATGCTCATCTTGTTTACTTTCAAAACTCTTAGTTTGATTATTTGTATAAGAATGGGTAAAACTTCATTATTGTTCGATTTCCAACCTTTCCAATGTGAAGTTAAGGCTTAAAACAACTATTTCTAGCCACAATAAGCTTTGTGAAAGCTTTAATGATTATACTCGGCTTGTTTACTTTCAAAACTCTTAGTTTGATTATTTATGTCAAAATGGATAAAACTTCATTATAGTTAGATTTCCTACGTTTTCAAGGTGAAGTTAAGGCTTAAAACAACTATTTCTAGTCTCAATAAACTTTGTGAAAGCTTTAATGATTATACTCGGCTTGTTTACTTTCAAAACTTTTAGTTTTATTATTTATGTCAAAATAGGTAAAACTTCATTATAGTTCGATTTTCCATATTTTCAAGGTGAAGTTAAGGCTTAAAACAACTATTTCTACTCACAATAAGCTTTGTGAAAGCTTTAATGATTATACTCGGCTTGTTTACTTTCAAAACTCTTAGTTTGATTATTTATGTCAAAATGGGTAAAACTTCATTATAGTTCGATTTCCTACGTTTTCAACGTGAAGTTAAGGCTTAAAACAACTATTTCTAGTCACAATAAGTTTTGTGAAAGCTTTAATGATTATGCTCATCTTGTTTACTTTCAAAACTCTTAGTTTGATTATTTGTATCAAAATGGGTAAAACTTATTATAGTTCGATTTCCAACCTTTCCAATGTGAAGTTAAGGCTTAAAACAACTATTTCTAGCCACAATAAGCTTTGTGAAAGCTTTAATGATTATACTCGGCTTGTTTACTTTCAAAACTCTTAGTTTGATTATTTATGTCAAAATGGATAAAACTTCATTATAGTTCGATTTCCTACGTTTTCAAAGTGAAGTTAAGGCTTAAAACAACTATTTCTACTCACAATAAACTTTGTGAAAGCTTTAATGATTATACTCGGCTTGTTTACTTTCAAAACTCTTAGTTTGATTATTTATGTCAAAATGGGTAAAACTTCATTATTGATCGATTTCCTACGTTTTCAAGGTGAAGTTAAGGTTTAAAACAACTATTTCTCGTCACAATAAGCTTTGTGAAAGCTTTAATGATTATACTCGGCTTGTTTACTTTGAAAACTCTTAGTTTGATTATTTGTATCAAAATGGGTAAAACTTCATTATAGTTCGATTTCCAACCTTTCCAATGCGAAGTTAAGGCTTAAAACAATTATTTCTAGTCACAATAAGCTTTGTGAAAGCTTTAATGATTATACTCGGCTTGTTTACTCTCAAAACTCTTAGTTTGATTATTTATGTTAAAATGGGTAAAACTTCATTATAGTTTGATTTCCCACATTTTCAATGGTGAAGTTAAGGCTTAAAACAACTATTTCTACTCACAATAAGCTTTGTGAAAGCTTTAATGATTATACTCGGCTTGTTTACTTTCAAAACTCTTAGTTTGATTATTTATGTCAAAATGGGTAAAACTTCATTATAGTTCGATTTCCTACGTTTTCAACGTGAAGTTAAGGCTTAAAACAACTATTTCTAGTCACAATAAACTTTGTGAAAGCTTTAATGATTATACTTGGCTTGTTTACTTTCAAAACTCTTAGTTTGATTATTTATGTCAAAATGGATAAAACTTCATTATAGTTCGATTTCCTACGTTTTCAATTGAAGTTAAGGCTTAAAACAACTATTTCTAGTCACAATAAGCTTTGTGAAAGCTTTAATGATTATGCTCATCTTGTTTACTTTCAAAACTCTTAGTTTGATTATTTGTATCAAAATGGGTAAGACTTCATTATAGTTCGATTTCCAACCTTTCCAATGAGAAGTTAAGGCTTAAAACAACTATTTCTAGTCACAATAAGCTTTGTGAAAGCTTTAATGATTATACTTTTACTTTCGGCTTGTTTACTATAAAAACTCTTAGTTTGATTATCTATATCAAAATGGGTAAAACTTCATTATAGTTCCATTTTAAACGTTTCCAATGTGAAGTTAAGGCTTAAAACAACTATTTCTAGTCACAATTAGCTTTGTTAAAGCTTTAATGATTATACTCGGCTTGTTTACTTTCAAAACTCTTAGTTTGATTATTTGTATCAAAATGGGTAAAACTTCATTATAGTTCGATTTCCAACCTTTCCAATGTAACGTTAAGGCTTAAAACAACGATTTCTAGTCACAATAAGCTTTGTCAAAGCTTCAATGATTAAGCTCGGCTTGTTTACTTTGAAAACTCTTAGTTTGATTATTCATATCAAAATGGGTAAAACTTCATTATAGTTCGATTTCCAACCTTTCCAATGTGAAGTTAAGGCTTAAAACAACTATTTCTAGTCACAATAAGCTTTGTGAAAGCTTTAATGATTATACTCGGCTTGTTTACTCTCAAAACTCTTAGCTTGATTATTTATGTCAAAATGGGTAAAACTTCATTATAGTTCAATTTCCTACGTTTTCTACGTAAAGTTAAGGCTTAAAACAACTATTTCTAGTCACAATAAGCTTTGTGAAAGCTTTAATGATTATGCCCATCTTGTTTACTTTCAAAACTCTTAGTTTGATTATTTGTATCAAAATGGGTAAAACTTCATTATAGTTCGATTTCCAACCTTTCCAATGAGAAGTTAAGGCTTAAAACAACTATTTCTAGTCACAATAAGCTTTGTGAAAGCTTTAATGATTATACTCGGCTTGTTTACTTTCAAAACTCTTAGTTTGATTATTTGTATAAAAATGGGTAAAACTTCATTATAGTTCCATTTTCAACGTTTCCAATGTGAAGTTAAGGCTTAAAACAACTATTTCTAGTCACAATAAGCTTTGTGAAAGCTTTAATGATTATACTCGGCTTGTTTACTTTCAAAACTCTTAGTTTGATTATTTGTATCAAAATGGGTAAAACTTCTTCATTATAGTTCGATTTCCAACCTTTCCAATGTAACGTTAAGGCTTAAAACAACGATTTCTAGTCACAATAAGCTTTGTCAAAGCTTCAATGATTGAGCTCGGCTTGTTTACTTTGAAAACTCTTAGTTTGATTATTCATATCAAAATGGGTAAAACTTCATTATAGTTCGATTTCCAACCTTTCCAATGTGAAGTTAAGGCTTAAAACAACTATTTCTAGTCACAATAAGCTTTGTGAAAGCTTTAATGATTATACTCGGCTTGTTTACTTTCAAAACTCTTAGTTTAATTATTTATGTCAAAATTGGTAAAACATTATTATAGTTTGATTTCCCACGTTTTCAATGTGAAGTTAAGGCTTAAAATAACTATTTCTAATCACAATAAGCTTTGTGAAAGCTTTAATGATTATACTCGGCTTGTTTACTTTCAAAACTCTTAGTTTGATTATTTATGTCAAAATGGGTAAAACTTCATTATAGTTCGATTTCCTACGTTTTCAACGTTAAGTTAAGGCTTAAAACAACTATTTCAAGTCACAATAAGTTTTGTGAAAGCTTTAATGATTATGCTCATCTTGTTTACTTTCAAAACTCTTAGTTTGATTATTTGTATCAGAATGGGTAAAACTTCATTATAGTTCGATTTCCAACCTTTCCAATGTGAAGTTAAAGCTTAAAACAACTATTTCTAGCCACAATAAGCTTTGTGAAAGCTTTAATGATTATACTCGGCTTGTTTACTTTTAAAACTCTTAGTTTGATTATTTATGTCAAAATGGATAAAACTTCATTATAGTTAGATTTCCTACGTTTTCAAGGTGAAGTTAATGCTTAAAACAACTATTTCTAGTCTCAATAAACTTTGTGAAAGCTTTAATGATTATACTCGGCTTGTTTACTTTGAAAACTCTTAGTTTGATTATTCATATCAAAATGGGTAAAACTTCAGTATAGTTCGATTTCCAACCTTTCCAATGTGAAGTTAAGGCTTAAAACAACTATTTCTAGTCACAATAAGCTTTGTGAAAGCTTTAATGATTATACTCGGCTTGTTTACTCTCAAAACTCTTAGTTTGATTATTTATGTCAAAATGGGTAAAACTTCATTATAGTTCGATTTCCTACGTTTTCTACGTGAAGTTAAGGCTTAAAACAACTATTTCTAGTCACAATAAGTTTTGTGAAAGCTTTAATGATTATGCCCATCTTGTTTACTTTCAAAACTCTTAGTTTGATTATTTGTATCAAAATGGGTAAAACTTCATTATAGTTCGATTTCCAACCTTTCCAATGTGAAGTTAAGGCTTAAAACAACTATTTCTAGTCACAATAAGCTTTGTGAAAGCTTTAATGATTATACTCGGCTTGTTTACTTTCAAAACTCTTAGTTTAATTATTTATGTCAAAATTGGTAAAACATTATTATAGTTCGATTTCCCACGTTTTCAATGTGAAGTTAAGGCTTAAAATAACTATTTCTAATCACAATAAGCTTTGTGAAAGCTTTAATGATTATACTCGGCTTGTTTACTTTCAAAACTCTTAGTTTGATTATTTATGTCAAAATGGGTAAAACTTCATTATAGTTCGATTTCCTACGTTTTCAACGTTAAGTTAAGGCTTAAAACAACTATTTCAAGTCACAATAAGTTTTGTGAAAGCTTTAATGATTATGCTCATCTTGTTTACTTTCAAAACTCTTAGTTTGATTATTTGTATCAGAATGGGTAAAACTTCATTATAGTTCGATTTCCAACCTTTCCAATGTGAAGTTAAGGCTTAAAACAACTATTTCTAGCCACAATAAGCTTTGTGAAAGCTTTAATGATTATGCTCATCTTGTTTACTTTCAAAACTCTTAGTTTGATTATTTGTATCAAAATGGGTAAAACTTATTATAGTTCGATTTCCAACCTTTCCAATGTGAAGTTAAGGCTTAAAACAACTATTTCTAGCCACAATAAGCTTTGTGAAAGCTTTAATGATTATACTTGGCTTGTTTACTTTCAAAACTCTTAGTTTGATTATTTGTATCAAAATGGGTAAGTCTTCATTATAGTTCGATTTCCAGCCTTTAGAATGTGAAGTTAACGCTTAAAACAACTATTTCTAGTCACAATAAGCTTTGTGAAAGCTTTAATGATTATACTCGGTTTGTTTACTTTCAAAACTCTTAGTTTGATTATTTGTATCAAAATGGGTAAGACTTCATTATAGTTCGATTTCCAACCTTTCCAATGTGAAGTTAAGGCTTAAAACAACTATTTCTAGTCACAACAAGCTTTGTGGAAGCTTTAATGATTATACTCGGCTTTTTTACTTTTAAAACTCTTAGTTTGATTATTTATGTCAAAATGGGTAAAACTTCATTATAGTTCGATTTCCTATGTTTTCAACGTTAAGATAAGGCTTAAAACAACTATTTCTAGTCACAATAAGTTTTGTGAAAGCTTTAATGATTATGCTCATCTTGTTTACTTTCAAAACTCTTAGTTTGATTATTTGTATAAGAATGGGTAAAACTTCATTATTGTTCGATTTCCAACCTTTCCAATGTGAAGTTAAGGCTTAAAACAACTATTTCTAGCCACAATAAGCTTTGTGAAAGCTTTAATGATTATACTCGGCTTGTTTACTTTCAAAACTCTTAGTTTGATTATTTATGTCAAAATGGATAAAACTTCATTATAGTTAGATTTCCTACGTTTTCAAGGTGAAGTTAAGGCTTAAAACAACTATTTCTAGTCTCAATAAACTTTGTGAAAGCTTTAATGATTATACTCGGCTTGTTTACTTTCAAAACTTTTAGTTTTATTATTTATGTCAAAATAGGTAAAACTTCATTATAGTTCGATTTTCCATATTTTCAAGGTGAAGTTAAGGCTTAAAACAACTATTTCTACTCACAATAAGCTTTGTGAAAGCTTTAATGATTATACTCGGCTTGTTTACTTTCAAAACTCTTAGTTTGATTATTTATGTCAAAATGGGTAAAACTTCATTATAGTTCGATTTCCTACGTTTTCAACGTGAAGTTAAGGCTTAAAACAACTATTTCTACTCACAATAAACTTTGTGAAAGCTTTAATGATTATACTCGGCTTGTTTACTTTCAAAACTCTTAGTTTGATTATTTATGTCAAAATGGGTAAAACTTCATTATTGATCGATTTCCTACGTTTTCAAGGTGAAGTTAAGGTTTAAAACAACTATTTCTCGTCACAATAAGCTTTGTGAAAGCTTTAATGATTATACTCGGCTTGTTTACTTTGAAAACTCTTAGTTTGATTATTTGTATCAAAATGGGTAAAACTTCATTATAGTTCGATTTCCAACCTTTCCAATGCGAAGTTAAGGCTTAAAACAATTATTTCTAGTCACAATAAGCTTTGTGAAAGCTTTAATGATTATACTCGGCTTGTTTACTCTCAAAACTCTTAGTTTGATTATTTATGTTAAAATGGGTAAAACTTCCTTATAGTTTGATTTCCCACATTTTCCAGGTGAAGTTAAGGCTTAAAACAACTATTTCTACTCACAATAAGCTTTGTGAAAGCTTTAATGATTATACTCGGCTTGTTTACTTTCAAAACTCTTAGTTTGATTATTTATGTCAAAATGGGTAAAACTTCATTATAGTTCGATTTCCTACGTTTTCAACGTGAAGTTATGGCTTAAAACAACTATTTCTAGTCACAATAAGTTTTGTGAAAGCTTTAATGATTATGCTCATCTTGTTTACTTTCAAAACACTTAGTTTGATTATTTGTATCAAAATGGGTAAAACTTCATTATAGTTCGATTTCCAACCTTTCCAATGTGAAGTTAAGGCTTAAAACAACTATTTCTAGACACAATAAGCTTTGTGAAAGCTTTAATGATTATACTCGGCTTGTTTACTTTCAAAACTCTTAGTTTGATTATTTATGTCAAAATGGATAAAACTTCATTATAGTTCGATTTCCTACGTTTTTAACGTGAAGTTAAGGGTTAAAATAACTATTTCTAGTCACAATAAGCTTTGTGAAAGCATTAATGATTATACTCGGCTTGTTTACTTTCAAAACTCTTAGTTTGATTATTTAAGTCAATATGGGTAAAACTTCATTATTGTTCGATTTACTACGTTTTCAAGGTGAAGTTAAGGCTTAAAACAACTATTTCTAGTCATAACAAGCTTTGTGGAAGCTTTAATGATTATACTCGGCTTTTTTACTTTTAAAACTCTTAGTTTGATTATTTATCTCAAAATGGGTAAAACTTCATTATAGTTCGATTTCTTATGTTTTCAAGGTGAAGTTAAGGCTTAAAACAACTATTTCTTGTCACAATAAACTTTGTGAAAGCTTTAATGATTATACTCGGCTTGTTTACTTTCAAAACTCTTAGTTTGATTATTTATGTCAAAATGGATAAAACTTCATTATACTTCGATTTCCTACGTTTTCAATGTGAAGTTAAGGCTTAAAACAACTATTTCTTGTCACAATAAGCTTTGTGAAAGCTTTAATGATTATGCTCATCTTGTTTACTTTCAAAACTCTTAGTTTGATTATTTGTATCAAAATGGGTAAGACTTCATTATAGTTCGATTTCCAACCTTTCCAATGAGAAGTTAAGGCTTAAAACGGCTATTTCTAGTCACAATAAGCTTTGTGAAAGCTTTAATGATTATACTCGGCTTGTTTACTATAAAAACTCTTAGTTTGATTATCTATATCAAAATGGGTAAAACTTCATTATAGTTCCATTTTAAACGTTTCCAATGTGAAGTTAAGGCTTAAAACAACTATTTCTAGTCACAATTAGCTTTGTTAAAGCTTTAATGATTATACTCGGCTTGTTTACTTTCAAAACTCTTAGTTTGATTATTTGTATCAAAATGGGTAAAACTTCATTATAGTTCGATTTCCAACCTTTCCAATGTAACGTTAAGGCTTAAAACAACGATTTCTAGTCACAATAAGCTTTGTCAAAGCTTCAATGATTGACTCTCGGCTTGTTTACTTTGAAAACTCTTAGTTTGATTATTCATATCAAAATGGGTAAAACTTCATTATAGTTCGATTTCCAACCTTTCCAATGTGAAGTTAAGGCTTAAAACAACTATTTCTAGTCACAATAAGCTTTGTGAAAGCTTTAATGATTATACTCGGCTTGTTTACTCTCAAAACTCTTAGCTTGATTATTTATGTCAAAATGGGTAAAACTTCATTATAGTTCGATTTCCTACGTTTTCAATGTGAAGTTAAGGCTTAAAACAACTATTTCTAGTCACAATAAGCTTTGTGAAAGCTTTAATGATTATACTCATTTGTTTACTTTCAAAACTCTTAGTTTGATTATTTATGTCAAAATGGGTAAAACTTCATTATAGTTCGATTTCCACGTTTTCAATGAGAAGTTAAGGCTTAAAACAACTATTTCTAGTCACAATAAGTTTTGTGAAAGCTTTAATGATTATGCTCATCTTGTTTACTTTCAAAACTTAGTTTGATTATTTGTATAGAAATGGGTAAAACTTCATTATAGTTCGATTTCCAACCTTTCCAATGTGAAGTTAAGGCTTAAAACAACTATTTCTAGTCACAATAAGCTTTGTGAAAGCTTTAATGATTATACTCGGCTTGTTTACTTTCAAAACTCTTAGTTTGATTATTTGTATCAAAATGGGTAAAACTTCATTATAGTTCGATTTCCAACCTTTCCAATGTAACGTTAAGGCTTAAAACAACGATTTTCTAGTCACAATAAGCTTTGTCAAAGCTTTAATGATTATACTCGGCTTGTTTACTTTGAAAACTCTTAGTTTGATTATTCATATCAAAATGGGTAAAACTTCATTATAGTTCGATTTCCAACCTTTCCAATGTGAAGTTAAGGCTTAAAACAACTATTTCTAGTCACAATAAGCTTTGTGAAAGCTTTAATGATTATACTCGGCTTGTTTACTTTCAAAACTCTTAGTTTGATTATTTATGTCAAAATGGGTAAAACTTCATTATAGTTCGATTTCCTACGTTTTCAATGTGAAGTTAAGGCTTAAAACAACTATTTCTAGTCACAATAAGCTTTGTGAAAGCTTTAATGATTATACTCGGCTTGTTTACTTTCAAAACTCTTAGTTTGATTATTTATGTCAAAATGGGTAAAACTTCATTATAGTTCGATTTCCAACCTTTTCCAATGTGAAGTTAAGGCTTAAAACAACTATTTCTAGTCACAATAAGCTTTGTGAAAGCTTTAATGATTATGCTTATCTTGTTTATTTCAAAACTCTTAGTTTGATTATTTATGTCAAAATGGGTAAAACTTTATTATAGTTCGATTTCCAACCTTTCCAATGTGAAGTTAAGGCTTAAAACAACTATTTCTAGTCACAATAAGCTTTGTGAAAGCTTTAATGATTATACTCGGCTTGTTTACTTTCAAAAACTCTTAGTTTGATTATTTATGTCAAAATGGGTAAAACTTCATTATAGTTCGATTTCCTACGTTTTCAACGTGAAGTTAAGGCTTAAAACAACTATTTCTAGTCACAATAAGTTTTGTGAAAGCTTTAATGATTATGCTCATCTTGTTTACTTTCAAAACTCTTAGTTTGATTATTTGTATCAAAATGGGTAAAACTTCATTATAGTTCGATTTCCAACCTTTCCAATGTGAAGTTAAGGCTTAAAACAACTATTTCTAGTCACAATAAGCTTTGTGAAAGCTTTAATGATTATACTCGGCTTGTTTACTTTCAAAACTCTTAGTTTGATTATTTATGTCAAAATGGGTAAAACTTCATTATAGTTCGATTTCCAACGTTTTCAATGTGAAGTTAAGGCTTAAAACAACTATTTCTAGTCACAATAAGCTTTGTGAAAGCTTTAATGATTATACTCGGCTTGTTTACTTTCAAAACTCTTAGTTTGATTATTTATATCAAAATGGGTAAAACTTCATTATAGTTCGATTTCCAACCTTTTCAATGTGAAGTTAAGGCTTAAAACAACTATTTCTAGTCACAATAAGCTTTGTGAAAGCTTAATGATTATACTCGGCTTGTTTACTTTCAAAACTCTTAGTTTGATTATTTGTATCAAAATGGGTAAAACTTCATTATAGTTCGATTTCCAACCTTTCCAATGTGAAGTTAAGGCTTAAAACAACTATTTCTAGTCACAATAAGCTTTGTGAAAGCTTTAATGATTATGCTCATCTTGTTTACTTTCAAAACTCTTAGTTTGATTATTTATGTCAAAATGGGTAAAACTTCATTATAGTTCGATTTCCAACCTTTCCAATGTGAAGTTAAGGCTTAAAACAACTATTTCTAGTCACAATAAGCTTTGTGAAAGCTTTAATGATTATACTCGGCTTGTTTACTTTCAAAACTCTTAGTTTGATTATTTATATCAAAATGGGTAAAACTTCATTATAGTTCGATTTCCACCTTTCAATGTGAAGTTAAGGCTTAAAACAACTATTTCTGTCACAATAAGCTTTGTGAAAGCTTTAATGATTATACTCGGCTTGTTTACTTTCAAAACTCTTAGTTTGATTATTTGTATCAAAATGGGTAAAACTTCATTATAGTTCGATTTCCAACCTTTCCAATGTGAAGTTAAGGCTTAAAACAACTATTTCTAGTCACAATAAGCTTTGTGAAAGCTTTAATGATTATACTCGGCTTGTTTACTTTCAAAACTCTTAGTTTGATTATTTATGTCAAAATGGGTAAAACTTCATTATAGTTCGATTTCCAACATTTTCCAATGTGAAGTTAAGGCTTAAAACAACTATTTCTAGTCACAATAAGCTTTGTGAAAGCTTTAATGATTATACTCGGCTTGTTTACTTTCAAAACTCTTAGTTTGATTATTTATGTCAAAATGGGTAAAACTTCATTATAGTTCGATTTCCTACGTTTTCAACGTGAAGTTAAGGCTTAAAACAACTATTTCTAGTCACAATAAGCTTTGTGAAAGCTTTTAATGATTATGCTCGGCTTGTTTACTTTCAAAACTCTTAGTTTGATTATTTGTATCAAAATGGGTAAAACTTCATTATAGTTCGATTTCCAACCTTTCCAATGTGAAGTTAAGGCTTAAAACAACTATTTCTAGTCACAATAAGCTTTGTGAAAGCTTTAATGATTATACTCGGCTTGTTTACTTTCAAAACTCTTAGTTTGATTATTTATGTCAAAATGGGTAAAACTTCATTATAGTTCGATTTCCAACGTTTTCAATGTGAAGTTAAGGCTTAAAACAACTATTTCTAGTCACAATAAGCTTTGTGAAAGCTTTAATGATTATACTCGGCTTGTTTACTTTCAAAACTCTTAGTTTGATTATTTATGTCAAAATGGGTAAAACTTCATTATAGTTCGATTTCCTACGTTTTCAACGTGAAGTTAAGGCTTAAAACAACTATTTCTAGTCACAATAAGTTTTGTGAAAGCTTTAATGATTATACTCATCTTGTTTCTTTCAAAACTCTTAGTTTGATTATTTGTATCAAAATGGGTAAAACTTCATTATAGTTCGATTTCCTACCTTTCAATGTGAAGTTAAGGCTTAAAACAACTATTTCTAGTCACAATAATAAGCTTTGTGAAAGCTTTAATGATTATACTCGGCTTGTTTACTTTCAAAACTCTTAGTTTGATTATTTATGTCAAAATGGATAAAACTTCATTATAGTTCGATTTCCTACGTTTTCAATGTGAAGTTAAGGCTTAAAACAACTATTTCTAGTCACAATAAGCTTTGTGAAAGCTTTAATGATTATACTCGGCTTGTTTACTTTCAAAACTCTTAGTTTGATTATTTGTATCAAAATGGGTAAAACTTCATTATAGTTCGATTTCCAACCTTTCCAATGAGAAGTTAAGGCTTAAAACAACTATTTCTAGTCACAATAAGCTTTGTGAAAGCTTTAATGATTATACTCGGCTTGTTTACTTTCAAAACTCTTAGTTTGATTATTTGTATAAAATGGGTAAAACTTCATTATAGTTCCATTTTCAACGTTTCCAATGTGAAGTTAAGGCTTAAAACAACTATTTCTAGTCACAATTAGCTTTGTTAAAGCTTTAATGATTATACTCGGCTTGTTTACTTTCAAAACTCTTAGTTTGATTATTTGTATCAAAATGGGTAAAACTTCATTATAGTTCGATTTCCAACCTTTCCAATGTAACGTTAAGGCTTAAAACAACGATTTCTAGTCACAATAAGCTTTGTCAAAGCTTCAATGATTGAGCTCGGCTTGTTTACTTTGAAAACTCTTAGTTTGATTATTCATATCAAAATGGGTAAAACTTCATTATAGTTCGATTTCCAACCTTTCCAATGTGAAGTTAAGGCTTAAAACAACTATTTCTAGTCACAATAAGCTTTGTGAAAGCTTTAATGATTATACTCGGCTTGTTTACTCTCAAAACTCTTAGCTTGATTATTTATGTCAAAATGGGTAAAACTTCATTATAGTTCGATTTCCTACGTTTTCAAGGTGAAGTTAATGCTTAAAACAACTATTTCTAGTCTCAATAAACTTTGTGAAAGCTTTAATGATTATACTCGGCTTGTTTACTTTCAAAACACTTAGTTTCATTATTTATGTCAAAATGGGTAAAACTTAATTATAGTTCGATTTCCCACATTTTCAAGGTGAAGTTAAGACTTAAAACAACTATTTCTACTCACAATAAGCTTTGTGAAAGCTTTAATGATTATACTCAGCTTGTTTACTTTCAAAACTCTTAGTTTGATTATTTATGTCAAAATGGGTAAAACTTCATTATAGTTCGATTTCCTACGTTTTCAACGTGAAGTTAAGGCTTAAAACAACTATTTCTAGTCACAATAAGCTTTGTGAAAGCTTTAATGATTATACTCGGCTTGTTTACTTTCAAAACTCTTAGTTTGATTATTTATGTCAAAATGGATAAAACTTCATTATAGTTCGATTTCCTACGTTTCAACGTGAAGTTAAGGCTTAAAATAACTATTTCTAGTCACAATAAGCTTTGTGAAAGCATTAATGATTATACTCGGCTTGTTTACTTTCAAAACTCTTAGTTTGATTATTTAAGTCAATATGGGTAAAACTTCATTATAGTTCGATTTACTACGTTTTCAAGGAGAAGTTAAGGCTTAAAACAACTATTTCTAGTCATAATAAGCTTTGTGAAAGCTTTAATGATTATACTCGGCTGTTTTACTTTTAAAACTCTTAGTTTGATTATTTATCTCAAAATGGGTAAAACTTCATTATAGTTCGATTTCCTATGTTTTCAAGATGAAGTTAAGGCTTAAAACAACTATTTCTTGTCACAATAAACTTTGTGAAAGCTTCAATAATTATACTCGGCTTGTTTACTTTCAAAACTCTTAGTTTGATTATTTATGTCAAAATGGTAAAACTTCATTATAGTTCGATTTCCTACGTTTTCAATGTGAAGTTAAGGCTTAAAACAACTATTTCTTGTCACAATAAGCTTTGTGAAAGCTTTAATGATTATGCTCATCTTGTTTACTTTCAAAACTCTTAGTTTGATTATTTGTATCAAAATGGGTAAGACTTCATTATAGTTCGATTTCCAACCTTTCCAATGAGAAGCTAAGGCTTAAAACGGCTATTTCTAGTCACAATAAGCTTTGTGAAAGCTTTAATGATTATACTCGGCTTGTTTACTTTCAAAACTCTTAGTTTGATTATTTATGTCAAAATGGATAAAACTTCATTATAGTTCGATTTCCTACGTTTCAACGTGAAGTTAAGGCTTAAAATAACTATTTCTAGTCACAATAAGCTTTGTGAAAGCATTAATGATTATACTCGGCTTGTTTACTTTCAAAACTCTTAGTTTGATTATTTAAGTCAATATGGGTAAAACTTCATTATAGTTCGATTTACTACGTTTTCAAGGAGAAGTTAAGGCTTAAAACAAATATTTCTAGTCATAATAAGCTTTGTGAAAGCTTTAATGATTATACTCGGCTGTTTTACTTTTAAAACTCTTAGTTTGATTATTTATCTCAAAATGGGTAAAACTTCATTATAGTTCGATTTCCTATGTTTTCAAGATGAAGTTAAGGCTTAAAACAACTATTTCTTGTCACAATAAACTTTGTGAAAGCTTCAATAATTATACTCGGCTTGTTTACTTTCAAAACTCTTAGTTTGATTATTTATGTCAAAATGGTTAAAACTTCATTATAGTTCGATTTCCTACGTTTTCAATGTGAAGTTAAGGCTTAAAACAACTATTTCTTGTCACAATAAGCTTTGTGAAAGCTTTAATGATTATGCTCATCTTGTTTACTTTCAAAACTCCTAGTTTGATTATTTGTATCAAAATGGGTAAGACTTCATTATAGTTCGATTTCCAACCTTTCCAATGCGAAGCTAAGGCTTAAAACAATTATTTCTAGTCACAATAAGCTTTGTGAAAGCTTTAATGATTATACTCGGCTTGTTTACTTTCAAAACTCTTAGTTTGATTATTTATGTCAAAATGGATAAAACTTCATTATAGTTCGATTTCCTACGTTTCAACGTGAAGTTAAGGCTTAAAATAACTATTTCTAGTCACAATAAGCTTTGTGAAAGCATTAATGATTATACTCGGCTTGTTTACTTTCAAAACTCTTAGTTTGATTATTTATGTCAATATGGGTAAAACTTCATTATAGTTCGATTTCTACGTTTTCAAGGAGAAGTTAAGGCTTAAAACAACTATTTCTAGTCATAATAAGCTTTGTGAAAGCTTTAATGATTATACTCGGCTTGTTTACTTTTAAAACTCTTAGTTTGATTATTTATCTCAAAATGGGTAAAACTTCATTATAGTTCGATTTCCTATGTTTTCAAGATGAAGTTAAGGCTTAAAACAACTATTTCTTGTCACAATAAACTTTGTGAAAGCTTTAATAATTATACTCGGCTTGTTTACTTTCAAAACTCTTAGTTTGATTATTTATGTCAAAATGGTAAAACTTCATTATAGTTCGATTTCCTACGTTTTCAATGTGAAGTTAAGGCTTAAAACAACTATTTCTTGTCACAATAAGCTTTGTGAAAGCTTTAATGATTATGCTCATCTTGTTTACTTTCAAAACTCTTAGTTTGATTATTTGTATCAAAATGGGTAAGACTTCATTATAGTTCGATTTCCAACCTTTCCAATGAGAAGCTAAGGCTTAAAACAACTATTTCTAGTCACAATAAGCTTTGTGAAAGCTTTAATGATTATACTCGGCTTGTTTACTTTCAAAACTCTTAGTTTGATTATTTGTATCAAAATGGGTAAAACTTCATTATAGTTCGATTTCCTACGTTTCAATGTGAAGTTAAGGCTTAAAACAACTATTTCTAGTCACAATAAGCTTTGTGAAAGCTTTAATGATTATACTCTGCTTGTTTACTTTCAAAACTCTTAATTTGATTATTTATATCAAAATGGGTAAAACTTCATTATAGTTCGATTTCCAACCTTTTCAATGTGAAGTTAAGGCTTAAAACAACTATTTCTAGTCACAATAAGCTTTGTGAAAGCTTTAATGATTATACTCGGCTTGTTTTTTACTTTGAAAACTCTTAGTTTGATTATTTATATCAAAATGGGTAAAACTTCATTATAGTTCGATTTCCAACCTTTCCAATGTGAAGTTAAGGCTTAAAACAACTATTTCTAGTCACAATAAGCTTTGTGAAAGCTTTAATGATTATACTCGGCTTGTTTACTTTCAAAACTCTTAGTTTGATTATTTATGTCAAAATGGGTAAAACTTCATTATAGTTCGATTTCCTACGTTTTCAATGTGAAGTTAAGGCTTAAAACAACTATTTCTAGTCACAATAAGCTTTGTGAAAGCTTTAATGATTATACTCATCTTGTTTACTTTCAAAACTCTTAGTTTGATTATTTGTATCAAAATGGGTAAAACTTCATTATAGTTCGATTTCCAACCTTTCAATGTGAAGTTAAGGCTTAAAACAACTATTTCTAGTCACAATAAGCTTTGTGAAAGCTTTAATGATTATACTCGGCTTGTTTACTTTCAAAACTCTTAGTTTGATTATTTATGTCAAAATGGGTAAAACTTCATTATAGTTCGATTTCCTACGTTTTCAACGTGAAGTTAAGGCTTAAAACAACTATTTCTAGTCACAATAAGCTTTGTGAAAGCTTTAATGATTATACTCGGCTTGTTTACTTTCAAAACTCTTAGTTTGATTATTTATGTCAAAATGGGTAAAACTTCATTATAGTTCGATTTCCTACGTTTTCAATGTGAAGTTAAGGCTTAAAACAACTATTTCTAGTCACAATAAGCTTTGTGAAAGCTTTAATGATTATACTCGGCTTGTTTACTTTCAAAACTCTTAGTTTGATTATTTATGTCAAAATGGGTAAAACTTCATTATAGTTCGATTTCCAACCTTTTTCCAATGTGAAGTTAAGGCTTAAAACAACTATTTCTAGTCACAATAAGCTTTGTGAAAGCTTTAATGATTATACTCGGCTTGTTTACTTTCAAAACTCTTAGTTTGATTATTTATGTCAAAATGGGTAAAACTTCATTATAGTTCGATTTCCTACGTTTTCAATGTGAAGTTAAGGCTTAAAACAACTATTTCTAGTCACAATAAGCTTTGTGAAAGCTTTAATGATTATGCTCATCTTGTTTACTTTCAAAACTCTTAGTTTGATTATTTGTATCAAAATGGGTAAAACTTCATTATAGTTCGATTTCCAACCTTTCCAATGTGAAGTTAAGGCTTAAAACAACTATTTCTAGTCACAATAAGCTTTGTGAAAGCTTTAATGATTATACTCGGCTTGTTTACTTTCAAAACTCTTAGTTTGATTATTTATGTCAAAATGGGTAAAACTTCATTATAGTTCGATTTCCTACGTTTTCAACGTGAAGTTAAGGCTTAAAATAACTATTTCTAGTCACAATAAGCTTTGTGTGAAGCATTAATGATTATACTCGGCTTGTTTACTTTCAAAACTCTTAGTTTGATTATTTAAGTCAATATGGGTAAAACTTCATTATAGTTCGATTTACTACGTTTTCAAGGTGAAGTTAAGGCTTAAAACAACTATTTCTAGTCATAATAAGCTTTGTGAAAGCTTTAATGATTATACTCGGCTGTTTTACTTTTAAAACTCTTAGTTTGATTATTTATCTCAAAATGGGTAAAACTTCATTATAGTTCGATTTCCTATGTTTTCAAGATGAATTTAAGGCTTAAAACAACTATTTCTTGTCACAATAAGCTTTGTGAAAGCTTTAATGATTATACTCGGCTTGTTTACTTTCAAAACTCTTAGTTTGATTATTTATGTCAAAATGGGTAAAACTTCATTATAGTTCGATTTCCTACGTTTTCAATGTGAAGTTAAGGCTTAAAACAACTATTTCTAGTCACAATAAGCTTTGTGAAAGCTTTAATGATTATGCTCATCTTGTTTACTTTCAAAACTCTTAGTTTGATTATTTGTATCAAAATGGGTAAAACTTCATTATAGTTCGATTTCCAACCTTTCCAATGTGAAGTTAAGGCTTAAAACAACTATTTCTAGTCACAATAAGCTTTGTGAAAGCTTTAATGATTATACTCGGCTTGTTTACTTTCAAAACTCTTAGTTTGATTATTTATATCAAAATGGGTAAAACTTCATTATAGTTCGATTTCAACGTTTTCAATGTGAAGTTAAGGCTTAAAACAACTATTTCTAGTCACAATAAGCTTTGTGAAAGCTTTAATGATTATACTCGGCTTGTTTACTTTCAAAACTCTTAGTTTGATTATTTATATCAAAATGGGTAAAACTTCATTATAGTTCGATTTCCAACCTTTTCAATGTGAAGTTAAGGCTTAAAACAACTATTTCTAGTCACAATAAGCTTTGTGAAAGCTTTAATGATTATACTCGGCTTGTTTACTTTCAAAACTCTTAGTTTGATTATTTATATCAAAATGGGTAAAACTTCATTATAGTTCGATTTCCAACCTTTCCAATGTGAAGTTAAGGCTTAAAACAACTATTTCTAGTCACAATAAGCTTTGTGAAAGCTTTAATGATTATACTCGGCTTGTTTACTTTCAAAACTCTTAGTTTGATTATTTATGTCAAAATGGGTAAAACTTCATTATAGTTCGATTTCCAACCTTTCCAATGTGAAGTTAAGGCTTAAAACAACTATTTCTAGTCACAATAAGCTTTGTGAAAGCTTTAATGATTATACTCGGCTTGTTTACTTTCAAAACTCTTAGTTTGATTATTTATGTCAAAATGGGTAAAACTTCATTATAGTTCGATTTCCAACGTTTTCAATGTGAAGTTAAGGCTTAAAACAACTATTTCTAGTCACAATAAGCTTTGTGAAAGCTTTAATGATTATACTCATCTTGTTTACTTTCAAAACTCTTAGTTTGATTATTTATATCAAAATGGGTAAAACTTCATTATAGTTCGATTTCCAACCTTTCCAATGTGAAGTTAAGGCTTAAAACAACTATTTCTAGTCACAATAAGCTTTGTGAAAGCTTTAATGATTATACTCGGCTTGTTTACTTTCAAAACTCTTAGTTTGATTATTTATGTCAAAATGGGTAAAACTTCATTATAGTTCGATTTCCAACGTTTTCAATGTGAAGTTAAGGCTTAAAACAACTATTTCTAGTCACAATAAGCTTTGTGAAAGCTTTAATGATTATACTCGGCTTGTTTACTTTCAAAACTCTTAGTTTGATTATTTATGTCAAAATGGGTAAAACTTCATTATAGTTCGATTTCCTACGTTTTCAAATGTGAAGTTAAGGCTTAAAACAACTATTTCTAGTCAGAATAAGCTTTGTGAAAGCTTTAATGATTATGCTCATCTTGTTTACTTTCAAAACTCTTAGTTTGATTATTTGTATCAAAATGGGTAAAACTTCATTATAGTTCGATTTCCAACCTTTCAAATGTGAAGTTAAGGCTTAAAACAACTATTTCTAGTCACAATAAGCTTTGTGAAAGCTTTAATGATTATACTCGGCTTGTTTACTTTCAAAACTCTTAGTTTGATTATTTATGTCAAAATGGGTAAAACTTCATTATAGTTCGATTTCCTACGTTTCAATGGTAAGTTAAGGCTTAAAACAACTATTTCTAGTCACAATAAGCTTTGTGAAAGCTTTAATGATTATACTCGCCTTGTTTACTTTCAAAACTCTTAGTTTGATTATTTATGTCAAAATGGGTAAAACTTCATTATAGTTCGATTTCCTACGTTTTCAACGTGAAGTTAAGGCTTAAAACAACTATTTCTAGTCACAATAAGTTTTGTGAAAGCTTTAATGATTATACTCGGCTTGTTTACTTTCAAAACTCTTAGTTTGATTATTTATGTCAAAATGGGTAAAACTTCATTATAGTTCGATTTCATACGTTTTCAACGTGAAGTTAAGGCTTAAAACAACTATTTCTAGTCACAATAAGTTTTGTGAAAGCTTTAATGATTATGCTCATCTTGTTTACTTTCAAAACTCTTAGTTTGATTATTTGAATCAAAATGGGTAAAACTTCATTATAGTTCGATTTCCAACCTTTCCAATGTGAAGTTAAGGCTTAAAACAACTATTTCTAGTCACAATAAGCTTTGTGAAAGCTTTAATGATTATACTCGGCTTGTTTACTTTCAAAACTCTTAGTTTGATTATTTATGTCAAAATGGGTAAAACTTCATTATAGTTCGATTTCCTACGTTTTCAAGGTGAAGTTAAGCTTAAAAATAACTATTTCTAGTCACAATAAGCTTTGTGAAAGCTTTAATGATTATACTCGGCTTGTTTACTTTTAAAACTCTTAGTTTGATTATTTATGTCAAAATGGATAAAACTTCATTATAGTTAGATTTCCTACGTTTTCAAGGTGAAGTTAATGCTTAAAACAACTATTTCTAGTCACAATAAGCTTTGTGCAAGCTTTAATGATTATACTCGGCTTGTTTACATTCAAAACTCTTAGTTTGATTATTTATGTCAAAATGGGTAAAACTTAATTATTGTTCAATTTCCTACGTTTTCAAGGTGAAGTTAAGGTTTAAAACAACTATTTCTAGTCACAATAAGCTTTGTGAAAGCTTTAATGATTATACTCGGCTTGTTTACTTTCAAAACTCTTAGTTTGATTATTTATGTCAAAATGGGTAAAACTTCATTATAGTTCGATTTCCTACGTTTTCAAGGTGAAGTTAATGCTTAAAACAACTATTTCTAGTCACAATAAGCTTTGTAAAAGCTTTAATTATTATACTTGGCTTGTTTACTTTCAAAACTCTTAGTTTGATTATTTATGTCAAAATGGATAAAACTTCATTATAGTTCGATTTCCTACGTTTTTAACGTGAAGTTAAGGGTTAAAATAACTATTTCTAGTCACAATAAGCTTTGTGAAAGCTTTAATGATTATACTCTCTTGGCTTTGTTTACTTTCAAAACTCTTAGTTTGATTATTTAAGTCAATATGGGTAAAACTTCATTATTGTTCGATTTACTACGCTTTCAATGTGAAGTTAAGGCTTAAAACAGCTATTTCTAGTCATAACAAGCTTTGTGAAAGCTTTAATGATTATACTCGGCTTGTTTACTTTCAAAACTCTTAGTTTGATTATTTATGTCAAAATGGATAAAACTTCATTATAGTTCGATTTCCTACGTTTTCAATGTGAAGTTAAGGCTTAAAACAACTATTTCTTGTCACAATAAGCTTTGTGAAAGCTTTAATGATTATGCTCATCTTGTTTACTTTCAAAACTCTTAGTTTGATTATTTGTATCAAAATGGGTAAGACTTCATTATAGTTCGATTTCCAACCTTTCCAATGAGAAGTTAAGGCTTAAAACGGCTATTTCTAGTCACAATAAGCTTTGTGAAAGCTTTAATGATTATACTCGGCTTGTTTACTTTCAAAACTCTTAGTTTGATTATTTGTATAAAAATGGGTAAAACTTCATTATAGTTCCATTTTCAACGTTTCCAATGTGAAGTTAAGGCTTAAAACAACTATTTCTAGTCACAATTAGCTTTGTTAAAGCTTTAATGATTATACTCGGCTTGTTTACTTTCAAAACTCTTAGTTTGATTATTTGTATCAAAATGGGTAAAACTTCATTATAGTTCGATTTCCAACCTTTCCAATGTAACGTTAAGGCTTAAAACAACGATTTCTAGTCACAATAAGCTTTGTCAAAGCTTCAATGATTGAGCTCGGCTTGTTTACTTTGAAAACTCTTAGTTTGATTATTCATATCAAAATGGGTAAAACTTCATTATAGTTCGATTTCCAACCTTTCCAATGTGAAGTTAAGGCTTAAAACAACTATTTCTAGTCACAATAAGCTTTGTGAAAGCTTTAATGATTATGCTCATCTTGTTTACTTTCAAAACTCTTAGTTTGATTATTTGTATCAAAATGGGTAAAACTTCATTATAGTTCGATTTCCAACCTTTCCAATGTGAAGTTAAGGCTTAAAACAACTATTTCTAGCCACAATAAGCTTTGTGAAAGCTTTAATGATTATACTCGGCTTGTTTACTTTCAAAACTCTTAGTTTGATTATTTATGTCAAAATGGATAAAACTTCATTATAGTTAGATTTCCTACGTTTTCAAGGTGAAGTTAAGGCTTAAAACAACTATTTCTAGTCTCAATAAACTTTGTGAAAGCTTTAATGATTATACTCGGCTTGTTTACTTTCAAAACTCTTAGTTTGATTATTTATGTCAAAATGGGTAAAACTTCATTATAGTTCGATTTCCCACATTTTCAAGGTGAAGTTAAGGCTTAAAACAACTATTTCTACTCACAATAAGCTTTGTGAAAGCTTTAATGATTATACTCGGCTTGTTTACTTTCAAAACTCTTAGTTTGATTATTTATGTCAAAATGGGTAAAACTTCATTATAGTTCGATTTCCTACGTTTTCAACGTGAAGTTAAGGCTTAAAACAACTATTTCTAGTCACAATAAGTTTTGTGAAAGCTTTAATGATTATACTCGGCTTGTTTACTTTCAAAACTCTTAGTTTGATTATTTATGTCAAAATGGGTAAAACTTCATTATAGTTCGATTTCCTACATTTTCAAAGTGAAGTTAAGGCTTAAAACAACTATTTCTAGTCACAATAAGTTTTGTGAAAGCTTTAATGATTATGCTCATCTTGTTTACTTTCAAAACTCTTAGTTTGATTATTTGTATCAGAATGGGTAAAACTTCATTATAGTTCGATTTCCAACCTTTCCAATGTGAAGTTAAGGCTTAAAACAACTATTTCTAGCCACAATAAGCTTTGTGAAAGCTTTAATGATTATACTCGGCTTGTTTACTTTCAAAACTCTTAGTTTGATTATTTATGTTAAAATGGATAAAACTTCATTATAGTTAGATTTCCTACGTTTTCAAGGTGAAGTTAAGGCTTAAAACAACTATTTCTAGTCACAATAAGTTTTGTGAAAGCTTTAATGATTATACTCGGCTTGTTTACTTTCAAAACTCTTAGTTTGATTATTTATGTCAAAATGGGTAAAACTTCATTATAGTTCGATTTCCTACGTTTTCAACGTGAAGTTAAGGCTTAAAACAACTATTTCTAGTCACAATAAGTTTTGTGAAAGCTTTAATGATTATGCTCATCTTGTTTATTTTCAAAACTCTTAGTTTGATTATTTGTATCAAAATGGGTAAAACTTATTATAGTTCGATTTCCAACCTTTCCAATGTGAAGTTAAGGCTTAAAACAACTATTTCTAGCCACAATAAGCTTTGTGAAAGCTTTAATGATTATACTTGGCTTGTTTACTTTCAAAACTCTTAGTTTGATTATTTGTATCAAAATGGGTAAGTCTTCATTATAGTTCGATTTCCAGCCTTTAGAAAGTGAAGTTAACGCTTAAAACAACTATTTCTAGTCACAATAAGCTTTGTGAAAGCTTTAATGATTATACTCGGTTTGTTTACTTTCAAAACTCTTAGTTTGATTATTTGTATCAAAATGGGTAAGACTTCATTATAGTTCGATTTCCAACCTTTCCAATGAGAAGTTAAGGCTTAAAACGGCTATTTCTAGTCACAATAAGCTTTGTGAAAGCTTTAATGATTATACTCGGCTTGTTTACTTTCAAAACTCTTAGTTTGATTATTTGTATAAAAATGGGTAAAACTTCATTATAGTTCCATTTTCAACGTTTCCAATGTGAAGTTAAGGCTTAAAACAACTATTTCTAGTCACAATTAGCTTTGTTAAAGCTTTAATGATTATACTCGGCTTGTTTACTTTCAAAACTCTTAGTTTGATTATTTGTATCAAAATGGGTAAAACTTCATTATAGTTCGATTTCCAACCTTTCCAATGTAACGTTAAGGCTTAAAACAACGATTTCTAGTCACAATAAGCTTTGTCAAAGCTTCAATGATTGAGCGGCTCGGCTTGTTTACTTTGAAAACTCTTAGTTTGATTATTCATATCAAAATGGGTAAAACTTCATTATAGTTCGATTTCCAACCTTTCCAATGTGAAGTTAAGGCTTAAAACAACTATTTCTAGTCACAATAAGCTTTGTGAAAGCTTTAATGATTATGCTCATCTTGTTTACTTTCAAAACTCTTAGTTTGATTATTTGTATCAGAATGGGTAAAACATCATTATAGTTCGATTTCCAACCTTTCCAATGTGAAGTTAAGGCTTAAAACAACTATTTCTAGCCACAATAAGCTTTGTGAAAGCTTTAATGATTATACTCGGCTTGTTTACTTTCAAAACTCTTAGTTTGATTATTTATGTCAAAATGGATAAAACTTCATTATAGTTAGATTTCCTACGTTTTCAAGGTGAAGTTAAGGCTTAAAACAACTATTTCTAGTCTCAATAAACTTTGTGAAAGCTTTAATGATTATACTCGGCTTTTTTACTTTCAAAACTCTTAGTTTGATTATTTATGTCAAAATGGGTAAAACTTCATTATAGTTCGATTTCCCACATTTTCAAGGTGAAGTTAAGGCTTAAAACAACTATTTCTACTCACAATAAGCTTTGTGAAAGCTTTAATGATTATACTCGGCTTGTTTACTTTCAAAACTCTTAGTTTGATTATTTATGTCAAAATGGGTAAAACTTCATTATAGTTCGATTTCCTACGTTTTCAACGTGAAGTTAAGGCTTAAAACAACTATTTCTAGTCACAATAAGTTTTGTGAAAGCTTTAATGATTATACTCGGCTTGTTTACTTTCAAAACTCTTAGTTTGATTATTTATGTCAAAATGGGTAAAACTTCATTATAGTTCGATTTCCTACATTTTCAAAGTGAAGTTAAGGCTTAAAACAACTATTTCTAGTCACAATAAGTTTTGTGAAAGCTTTAATGATTATGCTCATCTTGTTTACTTTCAAAACTCTTAGTTTGATTATTTGTATCAGAATGGGTAAAACTTCATTATAGTTCGATTTCCAACCTTTCCAATGTGAAGTTAAGGCTTAAAACAACTATTTCTAGCCACAATAAGCTTTGTGAAAGCTTTAATGATTATACTCGGCTTGTTTACTTTCAAAACTCTTAGTTTGATTATTTATGTTAAAATGGATAAAACTTCATTATAGTTAGATTTCCTACGTTTTCAAGGTGAAGTTAAGGCTTAAAACAACTATTTCTAGTCACAATAAGTTTTGTGAAAGCTTTAATGATTATACTCGGCTTGTTTACTTTCAAAACTCTTAGTTTGATTATTTATGTCAAAATGGGTAAAACTTCATTATAGTTCGATTTCCTACGTTTTCAACGTGAAGTTAAGGCTTAAAACAACTATTTCTAGTCACAATAAGTTTTGTGAAAGCTTTAATGATTATGCTCATCTTGTTTATTTTCAAAACTCTTAGTTTGATTATTTGTATCAAAATGGGTAAAACTTATTATAGTTCGATTTCCAACCTTTTCCAATGTGAAGTTAAGGCTTAAAACAACTATTTCTAGCCACAATAAGCTTTGTGAAAGCTTTAATGATTATACTTGGCTTGTTTACTTTCAAAACTCTTAGTTTGATTATTTGTATCAAAATGGGTAAGTCTTCATTATAGTTCGATTTCCAGCCTTTAGAAAGTGAAGTTAACGCTTAAAACAACTATTTCTAGTCACAATAAGCTTTGTGAAAGCTTTAATGATTATACTCGGTTTGTTTACTTTCAAAACTCTTAGTTTGATTATTTGTATCAAAATGGGTAAGACTTCATTATAGTTCGATTTCCAACCTTTCCAATGAGAAGTTAAGGCTTAAAACGGCTATTTCTAGTCACAATAAGCTTTGTGAAAGCTTTAATGATTATACTCGGCTTGTTTACTTTCAAAACTCTTAGTTTGATTATTTGTATAAAAATGGGTAAAACTTCATTATAGTTCCATTTTAAACGTTTCCAATGTGAAGTTAAGGCTTAAACAACTATTTCTAGTCACAATTAGCTTTGTTAAAGCTTTAATGATTATACTCGGCTTGTTTACTTTCAAAACTCTTAGTTTGATTATTTGTATCAAAATGGGTAAAACTTCATTATAGTTCGATTTCCAACCTTTCCAATGTAACGTTAAGGCTTAAAACAACGATTTCTAGTCACAATAAGCTTTGTCAAAGCTTCAATGATTGAGCTCGGCTTGTTTACTTTGAAAACTCTTAGTTTGATTATTCATATCAAAATGGGTAAAACTTCATTATAGTTCGATTTCCAACCTTTCCAATGTGAAGTTAAGGCGTAAAACAACTATTTCTAGTCACAATAAGCTTTGTGAAAGCTTTAATGATTATGCTCATCTTGTTTACTTTCAAAACTCTTAGTTTGATTATTTGTATCAGAATGGGTAAAACTTCATTATAGTTCGATTTCCAACCTTTCCAATGTGAAGTTAAGGCTTAAAACAACTATTTCTAGCCACAATAAGCTTTGTGAAAGCTTTAATGATTATACTCGGCTTGTTTACTTTCAAAACTCTTAGTTTGATTATTTATGTCAAAATGGATAAAACTTCATTATAGTTAGATTTCCTACGTTTTCAAGAAGTGAAGTTAAGGCTTAAAACAACTATTTCTAGTCTCAATAAACTTTGTGAAAGCTTTAATGATTATACTCGGCTTTTTTACTTTCAAAACTCTTAGTTTGATTATTTATGTCAAAATGGGTAAAACTTCATTATAGTTCGATTTCCCACATTTTCAATGTGAAGTTAAGGCTTAAAACAACTATTTCTAGTCACAATAAGCTTTGTGAAAGCTTTAATGATTATACTCGGCTTGTTTACTTTCAAAACTCTTAGTTTGATTATTTATGTCAAAATGGGTAAAACTTCATTATAGTTCGATTTCCTACGTTTTCAACGTGAAGTTAAGGCTTAAAACAACTATTTCTAGTCACAATAAGTTTTGTGAAAGCTTTAATGATTATACTCGGCTTGTTTACTTTCAAAACTCTTAGTTTGATTATTTATGTCAAAATGGGTAAAACTTCATTATAGTTCGATTTCCTACATTTTCAAAGTGAAGTTAAGGCTTAAAACAACTATTTCTAGTCACAATAAGTTTTGTGAAAGCTTTAATGATTATGCTCATCTTGTTTACTTTCAAAACTCTTAGTTTGATTATTTGTATCAAAATGGGTAAAACTTCATTATAGTTCGATTTCCAACCTTTCCAATGTGAAGTTAAGGCTTAAAACAACTATTTCTAGTCACAATAAGCTTTGTGAAAGCTTTAATGATTATACTCGGCTTGTTTACTTTCAAAACTCTTAGTTTGATTATTTATGTCAAAATGGGTAAAACTTCATTATAGTTCGATTTCCTACGTTTTCAAGGTGAAGTTAAGGCTTAAAACAACTATTTCTAGTCACAATAAGTTTTGTGAAAGCTTTAATGATTATACTCGGCTTGTTTACTTTCAAAACTCTTAGTTTGATTATTTATGTCAAAATGGGTAAAACTTCATTATAGTTCGATTTCCTACGTTTTCAACGTGAAGTTAAGGCTTAAAACAACTATTTCTAGTCACAATAAGTTTTGTGAAAGCTTTAATGATTATGCTCATCTTGTTTACTTTCAAAACTCTTAGTTTGATTATTTGTATCAAAATGGGTAAAACTTATTATAGTTCGATTTCCAACCTTTCCAATGTGAAGTTAAGGCTTAAAACAACTATTTCTAGTCACAATAAGCTTTGTGAAAGCTTTAATGATTATACTTGGCTTGTTTACTTTCAAAACTCTTAGTTTGATTATTTGTATCAAAATGGGTAAGTCTTCATTATAGTTCGATTTCCAGCCTTTAGAAAGTGAAGTTAACGCTTAAAACAACTATTTCTAGTCACAATAAGCTTTGTGAAAGCTTTAATGATTATACTCGGTTTGTTTACTTTCAAAACTCTTAGTTTGATTATTTGTATCAAAATGGGTAAACTTCATTATAGTTCGATTTCCAACCTTTCCAATGTGAAGTTAAGGCTTAAAACAACTATTTCTAGTCACAATAAGCTTTGTGAAAGCTTTAATGATTATACTCGGCTTGTTTACTTTCAAAACTCTTAGTTTGATTATTTATGTCAAAATGGGTAAAACTTCATTATAGTTCGATTTCCTACGTTTTCAAGGTGAAGTTAAGGCTTAAAACAACTATTTCTAGTCACAATAAGCTTTGTGAAAGCTTTAATTATTATACTCGGGCTTGTTTACTTTCAAAACTCTTAGTTTGATTATTTATGTCAAAATGGGTAAAACTTCATTATAGTTCGATTTCCTACGTTTTCAACGTGAAGTTAAGGCTTAAAACAACTATTTCTAGTCACAATAAGCTTTGTGAAAGCTTTAATGATTAAGCTCGGCTTGTTTACTTTGAAAACTCTTAGTTTGATTATTTGTATCAAAATGGGTAAAACTTCATTATAGTTCGATTTCCAACCTTTCCAATGCGAAGTTAAGGCTTAAAACAATTATTTCTAGTCACAATAAGCTTTGTGAAAGCTTTAATGATTATACTCGGCTTGTTTACTCTCAAAACTCTTAGTTTGATTATTTATGTTAAAATGGGTAAAACTTCATTATAGTTCGATTTCCCACATTTTCCAGGTGAAGTTAAGGCTTAAAACAACTATTTCTACTCACAATAAGCTTTGTGAAAGCTTTAATGATTATACTCGGCTTGTTTACTTTCAAAACTCTTAGTTTGATTATTTATGTCAAAATGGGTAAAACTTCATTATAGTTCGATTTCCTACGTTTTCAACGTGAAGTTATGGCTTAAAACAACTATTTCTAGTCACAATAAGTTTTGTGAAAGCTTTAATGATTATGCTCATCTTGTTTACTTTCAAAACTCTTAGTTTGATTATTTGTATCAAAATGGGTAAAACTTCATTATAGTTCGATTTCCAACCTTTCCAATGTGAAGTTAAGGCTTAAAACAACTATTTCTAGACACAATAAGCTTTGTGAAAGCTTTAATGATTATACTCGGCTTGTTTACTTTCAAAACTCTTAGTTTGATTATTTATGTCAAAATGGATAAAACTTCATTATAGTTCGATTTCCTACGTTTTCAACGTGAAGTTAAGGCTTAAAATAACTATTTCTAGTCACAATAAGCTTTGTGAAAGCATTAATGATTATACTCGGCTTGTTTACTTTCAAAACTCTTAGTTTGATTATTTATGTCAAAATGGGTAAAACTTCATTATAGTTCGATTTACTACGTTTTCAAGGTGAAGTTAAGGCTTAAAACAACTATTTCTAGTCATAATAAGCTTTGTGAAAGCTTTAATGATTATACTCGGCTGTTTTACTTTCAAAACTCTTAGTTTGATTATTTATCTCAAAATGGGTAAAACTTCATTATAGTTCGATTTCCTATGTTTTCAAGATGAATTTAAGGCTTAAAACAACTATTTCTTGTCACAATAAGCTTTGTGAAAGCTTTAATGATTATACTCGGCTTGTTTACTTTCAAAACTCTTAGTTTGATTATTTATGTCAAAATGGATAAAACTTCATTATAGTTCGATTTCCTACGTTTTCAATGTGAAGTTAAGGCTTAAAACAACTATTTCTTGTCACAATAAGCTTTGTGAAAGCTTTAATGATTATGCTCATCTTGTTTACTTTCAAAACTCTTAGTTTGATTATTTGTATCAAAATGGGTAAGACTTCATTATAGTTCGATTTTCAACCTTTCCAATGAGAAGCTAAGGCTTAAAACGGCTATTTCTAGTCACAATAAGCTTTGTGAAAGCTTTAATGATTATACTCGGCTTGTTTACTTTCAAAACTCTTAGTTTGATTATTTGTATAAAAATGGGTAAAACTTCATTATAGTTCCATTTTCAACGTTTCCAATGTGAAGTTAAGGCTTAAAACAACTATTTCTAGTCACAATTAGCTTTGTTAAAGCTTTAATGATTATACTCGGCTTGTTTACTTTCAAAACTCTTAGTTTGATTATTTGTATCAAAATGGGTAAAACTTCATTATAGTTCGATTTCCAACCTTTCCAATGTAACGTTAAGGCTTAAAACAACGATTTCTAGTCACAATAAGCTTTGTCAAAGCTTTAATGATTATGAGCTCGGCTTGTTTACTTTGAAAACTCTTAGTTTGATTATTTATATCAAAATGGGTAAAACTTCATTATAGTTCGATTTCCAACCTTTCCAATGTGAAGTTAAGGCTTAAAACAACTATTTCTAGTCACAATAAGCTTTGTGAAAGCTTTAATGATTATACTCGGCTTGTTTACTTTCAAAACTCTTAGTTTGATTATTTATGTCAAAATGGGTAAAACTTCATTATAGTTCGATTTCCTACGTTTTCAAGGTGAAGTTAATGCTTAAAACAACTATTTCTAGTCTCAATAAACTTTGTGAAAGCTTTAATGATTATACTCGGCTTGTTTACTTTCAAAACACTTAGTTTCATTATTTATGTCAAAATGGGTAAAACTTAATTATAGTTCGATTTCCCAAATTTTCAAGGTGAAGTTAAGACTTAAAACAACTATTTCTACTCAGAATAAGCTTTGTGAAAGCTTTAATGATTATACTCGGCTTGTTTACTTTCAAAACTCTTAGTTTGATTATTTATGTCAAAATGGGTAAAACTTCATTATAGTTCGATTTCCTACGTTTTCAACGTGAAGTTAAGGCTTAAAACAACTATTTCTAGTCACAATAAGTTTTGTGAAAGCTTTAATGATTATACTCGGCTTGTTTACTTTCAAAACTCTTAGTTTGATTATTTATGTCAAAATGGGTAAAACTTCATTATAGTTCGATTTCCTACGTTTTCAACGTGAAGTTAAGGCTTAAAACAACTATTTCTAGTCACAATAAGTTTTGTGAAAGCTTTAATGATTATGCTCATCTTGTTTACTTTCAAAACTCTTAGTTTGATTATTTGTATCAAAATGGGTAAAACTTCATTATAGTTCGATTTCCAACCTTTCCAAGGTGAAGTTAAGGCTTAAAACAACTATTTCTAGTCACAATAAGCTTTGTGAAAGCTTTAATGATTATACTCGGCTTGTTTACTTTCAAAACTCTTAGTTTGATTATTTATGTCAAAATGGGTAAAACTTCATTATAGTTCGATTTCCTACGTTTTCAACGTGAAGTTAAGGCTTAAAACAACTATTTCTAGTCACAATAAGCTTTGTGAAAGCTTTAATGATTATACTCGGCTTGTTTACTTTCAAAACTCTTAGTTTGATTATTTGTATCAAAATGGGTAAAACTTCATTATAGTTCGATTTCCTTTCCAATTTCCAATGTGAAGTTAAGGCTTAAAACAACTATTTCTAGTCACAATAAGCTTTGTGAAAGCTTTAATGATTATACTCGGCTTGTTTACTTTCAAAACTCTTAGTTTGATTATTTATGTCAAAATGGGTAAAACTTCATTATAGTTCGATTTCCAACCTTTCCAATGTGAAGTTAAGGCTTAAAACAACTATTTCTAGTCACAATAAGCTTTGTGAAAGCTTTAATGATTATACTCGGCTTGTTTACTTTCAAAACTCTTAGTTTGATTATTTATGTCAAAATGGGTAAAACTTCATTATAGTTCGATTTCCTACGTTTTCAATGTGAAGTTAAGGCTTAAAACAACTATTTCTAGTCACAATAAGCTTTGTGAAAGCTTTAATGATTATACTCGGCTTGTTTACTTTCAAAACTCTTAGTTTGATTATTTATGTCAAAATGGGTAAAACTTCATTATAGTTCGATTTCCTACGTTTTCAACGTGAAGTTAAGGCTTAAAACAACTATTTCTAGTCACAATAAGCTTTGTGAAAGCTTTAATGATTATACTCATTTGTTTACTTCATTATAGTTCGATTTCCAACCTTTCCAATGTGAAGTTAAGGCTTAAAACAACTATTTCTAGTCACAATAAGCTTTGTGAAAGCTTTAATGATTATACTCGGCTTGTTTACTTTCAAAACTCTTAGTTTGATTATTTATGTCAAAATGGGTAAAACTTCATTATAGTTCGATTTCCTACGTTTTCAACGTGAAGTTAAGGCTTAAAACAACTATTTCTAGTCACAATAAGCTTTGTGAAAGCTTTAATGATTATACTCGGCTTGTTTACTTTCAAAACTCTTAGTTTGATTATTTATGTCAAAATGGGTAAAACTTCATTATAGTTCGATTTCCAACGTTTTCAAGGTGAAGTTAAGGCTTAAAACAACTATTTCTAGTCACAATAAGCTTTGTGAAAGCTTTAATGATTATACTCGGCTTGTTTACTTTCAAAACTCTTAGTTTGATTATTTATCTCAAAAATGGGTAAAACTTCATTATAGTTCGATTTCCTATGTTTTCAAGATGAAGTTAAGGCTTAAAACAACTATTTTCTAGTCACAATAAGCTTTGTGAAAGCTTTAATGATTATACTCGGCTTGTTTACTTTCAAAACTCTTAGTTTGATTATTTATGTCAAAATGGGTAAAACTTCATTATAGTTCGATTTCCTACGTTTTCAATGTGAAGTTAAGGCTTAAAACAACTATTTCTAGTCACAATAAGCTTTGTGAAAGCTTTAATGATTATGCTCATCTTGTTTACTTTCAAAACTCTTAGTTTGATTATTTGTATCAAAATGGGTAAGACTTCATTATAGTTCGATTTCCAACCTTTCCAATGTGAAGTTAAGGCTTAAAACAACTATTTCTAGTCACAATAAGCTTTGTGAAAGCTTTAATGATTATACTCGGCTTGTTTACTTTCAAAACTCTTAGTTTGATTATTTATGTCAAAATGGATAAAACTTCATTATAGTTCGATTTCCTACGTTTTCAACGTGAAGTTAAGGCTTAAAATAACTATTTCTAGTCACAATAAGCTTTGTGAAAGCATTAATGATTATACTCGGCTTGTTTACTTTCAAAACTCTTAGTTTGATTATTTAAGTCAATATGGGTAAAACTTCATTATAGTTCGATTTACTACGTTTTCAAGGTGAAGTTAAGGCTTAAAACAACTATTTCTAGTCATAATAAGCTTTGTGAAAGCTTTAATGATTATACTCGGCTGTTTTACTTTTAAAACTCTTAGTTTGATTATTTATCTCAAAATGGGTAAAACTTCATTATAGTTCGATTTCCTATGTTTTCAAGATGAAGTTAAGGCTTAAAACAACTATTTCTTGTCACAATAAACTTTGTGAAAGCTTTAATGATTATACTCGGCTTGTTTACTTTCAAAACTCTTAGTTTGATTATTTATGTCAAAATGGATAAAACTTCATTATAGTTCGATTTCCTACGTTTTCAATGTGAAGTTAAGGCTTAAAACAACTATTTCTTGTCACAATAAGCTTTGTGAAAGCTTTAATGATTATGCTCATCTTGTTTACTTTCAAAACTCTTAGTTTGATTATTTGTATCAAAATGGGTAAGACTTCATTATAGTTCGATTTCCAACCTTTCCAATGAGAAGCTAAGGCTTAAAACGGCTATTTCTAGTCACAATAAGCTTTGTGAAAGCTTTAATGATTATACTCGGCTTGTTTACTTTCAAAACTCTTAGTTTGATTATTTGTATAAAAATGGGTAAAACTTCATTATAGTTCCATTTTCAACGTTTCCAATGTGAAGTTAAGGCTTAAAACAACTATTTCTAGTCACAATTAGCTTTGTTAAAGCTTTAATGATTATACTCGGCTTGTTTACTTTCAAAACTCTTAGTTTGATTATTTGTATCAAAATGGGTAAAACTTCATTATAGTTCGATTTCCAACCTTTCCAATGTAACGTTAAGGCTTAAAACAACGATTTCTAGTCACAATAAGCTTTGTCAAAGCTTCAATGATTGAGCTCGGCTTATTTACTTTGAAAACTCTTAGTTTGATTATTTATATCAAAATGGGTAAAACTTCATTATAGTTCGATTTCCAACCTTTCCAATGTGAAGTTAAGGCTTAAAACAACTATTTCTAGTCACAATAAGCTTTGTGAAAGCTTTAATGATTATACTCGGCTTGTTTACTTTCAAAACTCTTAGTTTGATTATTTATGTCAAAATGGGTAAAACTTCATTATAGTTCGATTTCCAACCTTTCCAATGTGAAGTTAAGGCTTAAAACAACTATTTCTAGTCACAATAAGCTTTGTGAAAGCTTTAATGATTATACTCGGCTTGTTTACTTTCAAAACTCTTAGTTTGATTATTTATGTCAAAATGGGTAAAACTTCATTATAGTTCGATTTCCTACGTTTTCAAGGTGAAGTTAAGGCTTAAAACAACTATTTCTAGTCACAATAAGCTTTGTGAAAGCTTTAATGATTATACTCGGCTTGTTTACTTTCAAAACTCTTAGTTTGATTATTTATGTCAAAATGGGTAAAACTTCATTATAGTTCGATTTCCAACCTTTCAAGGTGAAGTTAAGACTTAAAACAACTATTTCTAGTCACAATAAGCTTTGTGAAAGCTTTAATGATTATACTCGGCTTGTTTACTTTCAAAACTCTTAGTTTGATTATTTATGTCAAAATGGGTAAAACTTCATTATATAGTTCGATTTCCAACGTTTTCAATGTGAAGTTAAGGCTTAAAACAACTATTTCTAGTCACAATAAGTTTTGTGAAAGCTTTAATGATTATACTCGGCTTGTTTACTTTCAAAACTCTTAGTTTGATTATTTATGTCAAAATGGGTAAAACTTCATTATAGTTCGATTTCCTACGTTTTCAACGTGAAGTTAAGGCTTAAAACAACTATTTCTAGTCACAATAAGTTTTGTGAAAGCTTTAATGATTATGCTCATCTTGTTTACTTTCAAAACTCTTAGTTTGATTATTTGTATCAAAATGGGTAAAACTTCATTATAGTTCGATTTCCAACCTTTCCAAGGTGAAGTTAAGGCTTAAAACAACTATTTCTAGTCACAATAAGCTCTGTGAAAGCTTTAATTATTATACTGGGCTTGTTTACTTTCAAAACTCTTAGTTTGATTATTTATGTCAAAATGGGTAAAACTTCATTATAGTTCGATTTCCTACGTTTTCAACGTGAAGTTAAGGCTTAAAACAACTATTTCTAGTCACCATAACCTTTGTGAAAGCTTTAATGATTAAGCTCGGCTTGTTTACTTTGAAAACACTTAGTTTGATTATTTGTATCAAAATGGGTAAAACTTCATTATAGTTCGATTTCTAACCTTTCCAATGCGAAGTTAAGGCTTAAAACAATTATTTCTAGTCACAATAAGCTTTGTGAAAGCTTTAATGATTATACTCGGCTTGTTTAATCTCAAAACTCTTAGTTTGATTATTTATGTTAAAATGGGTAAAACTTCATTATAGTTCGATTTCCCACATTTTCCAGGTGAAGTTAAGGCTTAAAACAACTATTTCTACTCACAATAAGCTTTGTGAAAGCTTTAATGATTATACTCGGCTTGTTTACTTTCAAAACTCTTAGTTTGATTATTTATGTCAAAATGGGTAAAACTTCATTATAGTTCGATTTCCTACGTTTTCAACGTGAAGTTATGGCTTAAAACAACTATTTCTAGTCACAATAAGTTTTGTGAAAGCTTTAATGATTATGCTCATATTGTTTACTTTCAAAACTCTTAGTTTGATTATTTGTATCAAAATGGGTAAAACTTCATTATAGTTCGATTTCCAACCTTTCCAATGTGAAGTTAAGGCTTAAAACAACTATTTCTAGACACAATAAGCTTTGTGAAAGCTTTAATGATTATACTCGGCTTGTTTACTTTCAAAACTCTTAGTTTGATTATTTATGTCAAAATGGATAAAACTTCATTATAGTTCGATTTCCTACGTTTTCAACGTGAAGTTAAGGCTTAAAATAACTATTTCTAGTCACAATAAGCTTTGTGAAAGCATTAATGATTATACTCGGCTTGTTTACTTTCAAAACTCTTAGTTTGATTATTTAAGTCAATATGGGTAAAACTTCATTATAGTTCGATTTTCTACGTTTTCAAGGAGAAGTTAAGGCTTAAAACAACTATTTCTAGTCATAATAAGCTTTGTGAAAGCTTTAATGATTATACTCGGCTTGTTTTTACTTTTAAAACTCTTAGTTTGATTATTTATCTCAAAATGGGTAAAACTTCATTATAGTTCGATTTCCTATGTTTTCAAGATGAAGTTAAGGCTTAAAACAACTATTTCTTGTCACAATAAACTTTGTGAAAGCTTCAATAATTATACTCGGCTTGTTTACTTTCAAAACTCTTAGTTTGATTATTTATGTCAAAATGGATAAAACTTCATTATAGTTCGATTTCCTACGTTTTCAATGTGAAGTTAAGGCTTAAAACAACTATTTCTTGTCACAATAAGCTTTGTGAAAGCTTTAATGATTATGCTCATCTTGTTTACTTTCAAAACTCCTAGTTTGATTATTTGTATCAAAATGGGTAAGACTTCATTATAGTTCGATTTCCAACCTTTCCAATGAGAAGCTAAGGCTTAAAACGGCTATTTCTAGTCACAATAAGCTTTGTGAAAGCTTTAATGATTATACTCGGCTTGTTTACTTTCAAAACTCTTAGTTTGATTATTTATGTCAAAATGGATAAAACTTCATTATAGTTCGATTTCCTACGTTTTCAACGTGAAGTTAAGGCTTAAAATAACTATTTCTAGTCACAATAAGCTTTGTGAAAGCATTAATGATTATACTCGGCTTGTTTACTTTCAAAACTCTTAGTTTGATTATTTAAGTCAATATGGGTAAAACTTCATTATAGTTCGATTTTCTACGTTTTCAAGGAGAAGTTAAGGCTTAAAACAACTATTTCTAGTCATAATAAGCTTTGTGAAAGCTTTAATGATTATACTCGGCTGTTTTACTTTTAAAACTCTTAGTTTGATTATTTATCTCAAAATGGGTAAAACTTCATTATAGTTCGATTTCCTATGTTTTCAAGATGAAGTTAAGGCTTAAAACAACTATTTCTTGTCACAATAAACTTTGTGAAAGCTTCAATAATTATACTCGGCTTGTTTACTTTCAAAACTCTTAGTTTGATTATTTATGTCAAAATGGATAAAACTTCATTATAGTTCGATTTCCTACGTTTTCAATGTGAAGTTAAGGCTTAAAACAACTATTTCTTGTCACAATAAGCTTTGTGAAAGCTTTAATGATTATGCTCATCTTGTTTACTTTCAAAACTCTAGTTTGATTATTTGTATCAAAATGGGTAAGACTTCATTATAGTTCGATTTCCAACCTTTCCAATGAGAAGCTAAGGCTTAAAACGGCTATTTCTAGTCACAATAAGCTTTGTGAAAGCTTTAATGATTATACTCGGCTTGTTTACTTTCAAAACTCTTAGTTTGATTATTTGTATAAAAATGGGTAAAACTTCATTATAGTTCCATTTTCAACGTTTCCAATGTGAAGTTAAGGCTTAAAACAACTATTTCTAGTCACAATTAGCTTTGTTAAAGCTTTAATGATTATACTCGGCTTGTTTACTTTCAAAACTCTTAGTTTGATTATTTGTATCAAAATGGGTAAAACTTCATTATAGTTCGATTTCCAACCTTTCCAATGTAACGTTAAGGCTTAAAACAACGATTTCTAGTCACAATAAGCTTTGTCAAAGATTCAATGATTGAGCTCGGCTTGTTTACTTTGAAAACTCTTAGTTTGATTATTCATATCAAAATGGGTAAAACTTCATTATAGTTCGATTTCCAACCTTTCCAATGTGAAGTTAAGGCTTAAAACAACTATTTCTAGTCACAATAAGCTTTGTGAAAGCTTTAATGATTATACTCGGCTTGTTTACTTTCAAAACTCTTAGCTTGATTATTTATGTCAAAATGGGTAAAACTTCATTATAGTTCGATTTCCAACCTTTCCAATGTGAAGTTAAGGCTTAAAACAACTATTTCTAGTCACAATAAGCTTTGTGAAAGCTTTAATGATTATACTCGGCTTGTTTACTCTCAAAACTCTTAACTTGATTATTTATGTCAAAATGGGTAAAACTTCATTATAGGTCGATTTCCTACGTTTTCAACGTGAAGTTAAGGCTTAAAACAACTATTTCTAGTCACAATAAGCTTTGTGAAAGCTTTAATGATTATGCCCATCTTGTTTACTTTCAAAACTCTTAGTTTGATTATTTGTATCAAAATGGGTAAAACTTCATTATAGTTTGATTTCCAACCTTTCCAATGTGAAGTTAAGGCTTAAAACAACTATTTCTAGTCACAATAAGCTTTGTGAAAGCTTTAATGATTATACTCGGCTTGTTTACTTTCAAAACTCTTAGTTTGATTATTTATGTCAAAATTGGTAAAACATTATTATAGTTTGATTTCTCACGTTTTCAATGTGAAGTTAAGGCTTAAAATAACTATTTCTAATCACAATAAGCTTTGTGAAAGCTTTAATAATTATACTGGGCTTGTTTACTTTCAAAACTCTTAGTTTGATTATTTATGTCAAAATGGGTAAAACTTCATTATAGTTCGATTTCCTACGTTTTCAACGTGAAGTTAAGGCTTAAAACAACTATTTCTAGTCACAATAAGTTTTGTGAAAGCTTTAATGATTATGCTCATCTTGTTTACTTTCAAAACTCTTAGTTTGATTATTTGTATCAGAATGGGTAAAACTTCATTATAGTTCGATTTCCAACCTTTCCAATGTGAAGTTAAGGCTTAAAAATACTATTTCTAGCCACAATAAGCTTTGTGAAAGCTTTAATGATTATACTCGCTTGTTTACTTTCAAAACTCTTAGTTTGATTATTTATGTCAAAATGGATAAAACTTCATTATAGTTCGATTTCCTACGTTTTCAAGGTGAAGTTAAGGCTTAAAACAACTATTTCTAGTCACATAAACTTTGTGAAAGCTTTAATGATTATACTCGGCTTGTTTACTTTCAAAACTATTAGTTTGATTATTTATGTCAAAATGGGTAAAACTTCATTATAGTTCGATTTCCCACATTTTCAAGGGTAAGTTAAGGCTTAAAACAACTATTTCTACTCACAATAAGCTTTGTGAAAGCTTTAATGATTATACTCACCTTGTTTACTTTCAAAACTCTTAGTTTGATTATTTATGTCAAAATGGGTAAAACTTCATTATAGTTCGATTTCCTACGTTTTCAACGTGAAGTTAAGGCTTAAAACAACTATTTCTAGTCACAATAAGTTTTGTGAAAGCTTTAATGATTATACTCGGCTTGTTTACTTTCAAAACTCTTAGTTTGATTATTTATGTCAAAATGGGTAAAACTTCATTATAGTTCGATTTCCTACGTTTTCAACGTGAAGTTAAGGCTTAAAACAACTATTTCTAGTCACAATAAGTTTTGTGAAAGCTTTAATGATTATGCTCATCTTGTTTACTTTCAAAACTCTTAGTTTGATTATTTGTATCAAAATGGGTAAAACTTCATTATAGTTCGATTTCCAACCTTTCCAATGTGAAGTTAAGGCTTAAAACAACTATTTCTAGCCACAATAAGCTTTGTGAAAGCTTTAATGATTATACTCGGCTTGTTTACTTTTACTTTCAAAACTCTTAGTTTGATTATTTATATCAAAATGGGTAAAACTTCATTATAGTTCGATTTCCAACCTTTCCAATGTGAAGTTAAGGCTTAAAACAACTATTTCTAGTCACAATAAGCTTTGTGAAAGCTTTAATGATTATACTCGGCTTGTTTACTTTCAAAACTCTTAGTTTGATTATTTATGTCAAAATGGGTAAAACTTCATTATAGTTCGATTTCCTACGTTTTCAAGGTGAAGTTAAGGCTTAAAACAACTATTTCTAGTCACAATAAGCTTTGTGAAAGCTTTAATGATTATACTCGGCTTGTTTACTTTCAAAACTCTTAGTTTGATTATTTATCTCAAAATGGGTAAAACTTCATTATAGTTCGATTTCCTACGTTTTCAAGGTGAAGTTAAGGCTTAAAACAACTATTTCTAGTCACAATAAGCTTTGTGAAAGCTTTAATGATTATACTCGGCTTGTTTACTTTCAAAACTCTTAGTTTGATTATTTATGTCAAAATGGATAAAACTTCATTATAGTTCGATTTCCTACGTTTTCAATGTGAAGTTAAGGCTTAAAACAACTATTTCTTGTCACAATAAGCTTTGTGAAAGCTTTAATGATTATGCTCATCTTGTTTACTTTCAAAACTCTTAGTTTGATTATTTGTATCAAAATGGGTAAGACTTCATTATAGTTCGATTTCCAACCTTTCCAATGAGAAGTTAAGGCTTAAAACGGCTATTTCTAGTCACAATAAGCTTTGTGAAAGCTTTAATGATTATACTCGGCTTGTTTACTTTCAAAACTCTTAGTTTGATTATTTGTATAAAAATGGGTAAAACTTCATTATTATAGTTCCATTTTCAACGTTTCCAATGTGAAGTTAAGGCTTAAAACAACTATTTCTAGTCACAATAAGCTTTGTTAAAGCTTTAATGATTATACTCGGCTTGTTTACTTTCAAAACTCTTAGTTTGATTATTTGTATCAAAATGGGTAAAACTTCATTATAGTTCGATTTCCAACCTTTCCAATGTAACGTTAAGGCTTAAAACAACGATTTCTAGTCACAATAAGCTTTGTCAAAGCTTCATGATTGAGCTCGGCTTGTTTACTTTGAAAACTCTTAGTTTGATTATTCATATCAAAATGGGTAAAACTTCATTATAGTTCGATTTCCTACCTTTCCAATGTGAAGTTAAGGCTTAAAACAACTATTTCTAGTCACAATAAGCTTTGTGAAAGCTTTAATGATTATACTCGGCTTGTTTACTTTCAAAACTCTTAGCTTGATTATTTATGTCAAAATGGGTAAAACTTCATTATAGTTCGATTTCCTACGTTTTCTACGTGAAGTTAAGGCTTAAAACAACTATTTCTAGTCACAATAAGCTTTGTGAAAGCTTTAATGATTATGCTCATCTTGTTTACTTTCAAAACTCTTAGTTTGATTATTTGTATCAAAATGGGTAAAACTTCATTATAGTTCGATTTCCAACCTTTCCAATGTGAAGTTAAGGCTTAAAACAACTATTTCTAGTCACAATAAGCTTTGTGAAAGCTTTAATGATTATACTCGGCTTGTTTACTTTCAAAACTCTTAGTTTGATTATTTATATCAAAATGGGTAAAACTTCATTATAGTTCGATTTCCAACCTTTTCAATGTGAAGTTAAGGCTTAAAACAACTATTTCTAGTCACAATAAGCTTTGTGAAAGCTTTAATGATTATACTCGGCTTGTTTACTTTCAAAACTCTTAGTTTGATTATTTGTATCAAAATGGGTAAAACTTCATTATAGTTCGATTTCCAACCTTTCCAATGTGAAGTTAAGGCTTAAAACAACTATTTCTAGTCACAATAAGCTTTGTGAAAGCTTTAATGATTATACTCGGCTTGTTTACTTTCAAAACTCTTAGTTTGATTATTTATTTCAAAATGGGTAAAACTTCATTATAGTTCGATTTCCTACGTTTTCAAGGTGAAGTTAAGGCTTAAAACAACTATTTCTAGTCACAATAAGCTTTGTGAAAGCTTTAATGATTATACTCGGCTTGTTTACTTTCAAAACTCTTAGTTTGATTATTTATGTCAAAATGGGTAAAACTTCATTATAGTTCGATTTCCTACGTTTTCAAGGTGAAGTTAAGGCTTAAAACAACTATTTCTAGTCACAATAAGTTTTGTGAAAGCTTTAATGATTATACTCGGCTTGTTTACTTTCAAAACTCTTAGTTTGATTATTTATGTCAAAATGGGTAAAACTTCATTATAGTTCGATTTCCTACGTTTTCAACGTGAAGTTAAGGCTTAAAACAACTATTTCTAGTCACAATAAGCTTTGTGAAAGCTTTAATGATTATACTCGACTTGTTTACTTTCAAAACTCTTAGTTTGATTATTTGTATCAAAATGGGTAAAACTTCATTATAGTTCGATTTCCAACCTTTCCAATGTGAAGTTAAGGCTTAAAACAACTATTTCTAGTCACAATAAGCTTTGTGAAAGCTTTAATGATTATACTCGGCTTGTTTACTTTCAAAACTCTTAGTTTGATTATTTATGTCAAAATGGGTAAAACTTCATTATAGTTCGATTTCCCACATTTTCAATGTGAAGTTAAGGCTTAAAACAACTATTTCTAGTCACAATAAGCTTTGTGAAAGCTTTAATGATTATACTCGGCTTGTTTACTTTCAAAACTCTTAGTTTGATTATTTATGTCAAAATGGGTAAAACTTCATTATAGTTCGATTTCCTACGTTTTCAACGTGAAGTTAAGGCTTAAAACAACTATTTCTAGTCACAATAAGTTTTGAGAAAGCTTTAATGATTATGCTCATCTTGTTTACTTTCAAAACTCTTAGTTTGATTATTTGTATCAGAATGGGTAAAACTTCATTATAGTTCGATTTCCAACCTTTCCAATGTGAAGTTAAGGCTTAAAACAACTATTTCTAGCCACAATAAGCTTTGTGAAAGCTTTAATGATTATACTCGGCTTGTTTACTTTCAAAACTCTTAGTTTGATTATTTATATCAAAATGGATAAAACTTCATTATAGTTAGATTTCCTACGTTTTCAAGGTGAAGTTAAGGCTTAAAACAACTATTTCTAGTCTCAATAAGCTTTGTGAAAGCTTTAATGATTATACTCGGCTTGTTTACTTTCAAAACTCTTAGTTTGATTATTTATGTCAAAATGGGTAAAACTTCATTATAGTTCGATTTCCACATTTTCAAGATGAAGTTAAGGCTTAAAACAACTATTTCTAGTCACAATAAGCTTTGTGAAAGCTTTAATGATTATACTCGGCTTGTTTACTTTCAAAACTCTTAGTTTATTATTTATGTCAAAATGGGTAAAACTTCATTATAGTTCGATTTCCTACGTTTTCAACGTGAAGTTAAGGCTTAAAACAACTATTTCTAGTCACAATAAGTTTTGTGAAAGCTTTAATGATTATACTCGGCTTGTTTACTTTCAAAACTCTTAGTTTGATTATTTATGTCAAAATGCGTAAAACTTCATTATAGTTCGATTTCCTACATTTTCAACGTGAAGTTAAGGCTTAAAACAACTATTTCTAGTCACAATAAGTTTTGCGAAAGCTTTAATGATTATGCTCATCTTGTTTACTTTCAAAACTCTTAGTTTGATTATTTGTATCAGAATGGGTAAAACTTCATTATAGTTCGATTTCCAACCTTTACAATGTGAAGTTAAGGCTTAAAACAACTATTTCTAGCCACAATAAGCTTTGTGAAAGCTTTAATGATTATACTCGGCTTGTTTACTTTAAAAACTCTTAGTTTGATTATTTATGTTAAAATGGAAAAAACTTCATTATAGTTAGATTTCCTACGTTTTCAAGGTGAAGTTAAGGCTTAAAACAACTATTTCTAGTCACAATAAGCTTTGTGAAAGCTTTAATGATTATACTCGGCTTGTTTACTTTCAAAACTCTTAGTTTGATTATTTATGTCAAAATGGGTAAAACTTCATTATAGTTCGATTTCCTACGTTTTCAACGTGAAGTTAAGGCTTAAAACAACTATTTCTAGTCACAATAAGTTTTGTGAAAGCTTTAATGATTATGCTCATCTTGTTTACTTTCAAAACTCTTAGTTTGATTATTTGTATCAAAATGGGTAAAACTTCATTATAGTTCGATTTCCAACCTTTCCAATGTGAAGTTAAGGCTTAAAACAACTATTTCTAGTCACAATAAGCTTTGTGAAAGCTTTAATGATTATACTCGGCTTGTTTACTTTCAAAACTCTTAGTTTGATTATTTGTATCAAAATGGGTAAAACTTCATTATAGTTCGATTTCCAACCTTTTCAAATGTGAAGTTAAGGCTTAAAACAACTATTTCTAGTCACAATAAGCTTTGTGAAAGCTTTAATGATTATACTCGGTTTGTTTACTTTCAAAACTCTTAGTTTGATTATTTGTGTCAAAATGGGTAAGACTTCATTATAGTTCGATTTCCAACCTTTCCAAGGTGAAGTTAAGGCTTAAAACAACTATTTCTAGTCACAATAAGCTCTGTGAAAGCTTTAATTATTATACTGGGCTTGTTTACTTTCAAAACTCTTAGTTTGATTATTTATGTCAAAATGGGTAAAACTTCATTATAGTTCGATTTCCTACGTTTTCAACGTGAAGTTAAGGCTTAAAACAACTATTTCTTGTCACAACAAGCTTTGTGAAAGCTTTAATGATTATAGCTCGGCTTGTTTACTTTCAAAACTCTTAGTTTGATTATTTGTATCAAAATGGGTAAAACTTCATTATAGTTCGATTTCCAACCTTTCCAATGCGAAGTTAAGGCTTAAAACAATTATTTCTAGTCACAATAAGCTTTGTAAAAGCTTTAATGATTATACTCGGCTTGTTTACTTTCAAAACTCTTAGTTTGATTATTTATGTTAAAATGGGTAAAACTTCATTATAGTTCGATTTCCCACATTTTCCAATGTGAAGTTAAGGCTTAAAACAACTATTTCTACTCACAATAAGCTTTGTGAAAGCTTTAATGATTATACTCGGCTTGTTTACTTTCAAAACTCTTAGTTTGATTATTTATGTCAAAATAGGTAAAACTTCATTATAGTTCGATTTCCTACGTTTTCAACGTGAAGTTATGGCTTAAAACAACTATTTCTAGTCACAATAAGTTTTGAGAAAGCTTTAATGATTATGCTCATCTTGTTTACTTTCAAAACTCTTAGTTTGATTATTTGTATCAGAATGGGTAAAACTTCATTATAGTTCGATTTCCAACCTTTCCAATGTGAAGTTAAGGCTTAAAACAACTATTTCTAGTCACAATAAGCTTGTGAAAGCTTTAATGATTATACTCGGCTTGTTTACTTTCAAAACTCTTAGTTTGATTATTTATGTCAAAATGGGTAAAACTTCATTATAGTTCGATTTCATACGTTTTCAACGTGAAGTTAAGGCTTAAAACAACTATTTCTAGTCACAATAAGTTTTGTGAAAGCTTTAATGATTATGCTCATCTTGTTTACTTTCAAAACTCTTAGTTTGATTATTTGTATCAAAATGGGTAAAACTTCATTATAGTTCGATTTCCAACCTTTCCAATGTGAAGTTAAGGCTTAAAACAACTATTTCTAGCCACAATAAGCTTTGTGAAAGCTTTAATGATTATACTCGGCTTGTTTACTTTCAAAACTCTTAGTTTGATTATTTTTCTCAAAATGGGTAAGTCTTCATTATAGTACGATTTCCAACCTTTAGAATGTGAAGTTAACGCTTAAAACAACTATTTCTAGTCACAATAAGCTTTGAGAAAGCTTTAATGATTATACACGGTTTGTTTACTTTCAAAACTCTTAGTTTGATTATTTGTATCAAAATGGGTAAGACTTCATTATAGTTCGATTTCCAACCTTTCCAATGTGAAGTTAAGGCTTAAAACAACTATTTCTAGTCACAATAAGCTTTGTGCAAGCTTTAATGATTATACTCGGCTTGTTTACATTCAAAACTCTTAGTTTGATTATTTATGTCAAAATGGGTAAAACTTCATTATAGTTCGATTTCCTACGTTTTCAAGGTGAAGTTAAGGTTTAAAACAACTATTTCTAGTCACAATAAGCTTTGTGAAAGCTTTAATGATTATACTCGGCTTGTTTACTTTCAAAACTCTTAGTTTGATTATTTATGTCAAAATGGGTAAAACTTCATTATAGTTCGATTTCCTACGTTTTCAAGGTGAAGTTAAGGCTTAAAACAACTATTTCTAGTCACAATAAGCTTTGTGAAAGCTTTAATTACTATGCCCATCTTGTTTACTTTCAAAACTCTTAGTTTGATTTTTTGTATCAAAATGGGTAAAACTTCATTATAGTTCGATTTCCAACCTTTCCAATGTGAAGTTAAGGCTTAAAACAACTATTTCTAGTCACAATAAGCTTTGTGAAAGCTTTAATGATTATACTCTCATCTTGTTTACTTTCAAAACTCTTAGTTTGATTTTTTGTATCAAAATGGGTAAAACTTCATTATAGTTCGATTTCCAACCTTTCCAATGTGAAGTTAAGGATTAAAACAACTATTTCTAGTCACAATAAGCTTTGTGAAAGCTTTAATGATTATACTCGGCTTGTTTACTTTCAAAACTCTTAGTTTGATTATTTGTATAAAATGGGTAAAACTTCATTATAGTTCGATTTCCAACGTTTCCAATGTGAAGTTAAGGCTTAAAACAACTATTTCTAGTCACAATAAGCTTTGTGAAAGCTTTAATGATTATACTCGGCTTGTTTACTTTCAAAACTCTTAGTTTGATTATTTGTATCAAAATGGGTAAAACTTCATTATAGTTCGATTTCCAACCTTTTCAATGTGAAGTTAAGGCTTAAAACAACTATTTCTAGTCACAATAAGCTTTGTGAAAGCTTTAATGATTATACTCTCGCTTGTTTACTTTCAAAACTCTTAGTTTGATTATTTATATCAAAATGGGTAAAACTTCATTATAGTTCGATTTCCAACCTTTCCAATGTGAAGTTAAGGCTTAAAACAACTATTTCTAGTCACAATAAGCTTTGTGAAAGCTTTAATGATTATACTCGGCTTGTTTACTTTCAAAACTCTTAGTTTGATTATTTATGTCAAAATGGGTAAAACTTCATTATAGTTCGATTTCCTACGTTTTCAAGGTGAAGTTAATGCTTAAAACAACTATTTCTAGTCTCAATAAACTTTGTGAAAGCTTTAATGATTATACTCGGCTTGTTTACTTTCAAAACACTTAGTTTGATTATTTATGTCAAAATGGGTAAAACTTCATTATAGTTCGATTTCCCATTTTCAAGGTGAAGTTAAGGCTTAAAACAACTATTTCTACTCACAATAAGCTTTGTGAAAGCTTTAATGATTATACTCGGCTTGTTTACTTTCAAAACTCTTAGTTTGATTATTTATGTCAAAATGGGTAAAACTTCATTATAGTTCGATTTCCTACGTTTTCAACGTGAAGTTAAGGCTTAAAACAACTATTTCTAGTCACAATAAGTTTTGTGAAAGCTTTAATGATTATACTCGGCTTGTTTACTTTCAAAACTCTTAGTTTGATTATTTATGTCAAAATGGGTAAAACTTCATTATAGTTCGATTTCCTACGTTTTCAACGTGAAGTTAAGGCTTAAAACAACTATTTCTAGTCACAATAAGCTTTGTGAAAGCTTTAATGATTATGCTCATCTTGTTTACTTTCAAAACTCTTAGTTTGATTATTTGTATCAAAATGGGTAAAACTTCATTATAGTTCGATTTCCAACCTTTCCAATGTGAAGTTAAGGCTTAAAACAACTATTTCTAGTCACAATAAGCTTTGTGAAAGCTTTAATGATTATACTCGGCTTGTTTACTTTCAAAACTCTTAGTTTGATTATTTATGTCAAAATGGGTAAAACTTCATTATAGTTCGATTTCCTACGTTTTCAATGTGAAGTTAAGGCTTAAAACAACTATTTCTAGTCACAATAAGTTTTGTGAAAGCTTTAATGATTATACTCATCTTGTTTACTTTCAAAACTCTTAGTTTGATTATTTGTATCAAAATGGGTAAAACTTCATTATAGTTCGATTTCCAACCTTTCCAAGGTGAAGTTAAGGCTTAAAACAACTATTTCTAGTCACAATAAGCTTTGTGAAAGCTTTAATGATTATACTCGGGCTTGTTTACTTTCAAAACTCTTAGTTTGATTATTTATGTCAAAATGGGTAAAACTTCATTATAGTTCGATTTCCTACGTTTTCAACGTGAAGTTAAGGCTTAAAACAACTATTTCTAGTCACAATAAGCTTTGTGAAAGCTTTAATGATTAAGCTCGGCTTGTTTACTTTGAAAACTCTTAGTTTGATTATTTGTATCAAAATGGGTAAAACTTCATTATAGTTCGATTTCTAACCTTTCCAATGCGAAGTTAAGGCTTAAAACAATTATTTCTAGTCACAATAAGCTTTGTGAAAGCTTTAATGATTATACTCGGCTTGTTTACTTTCAAAACTCTTAGTTTGATTATTTATGTCAAAATGGGTAAAACTTCATTATAGTTCGATTTCCCACATTTTCCAAGGTGAAGTTAAGGCTTAAAACAACTATTTCTACTCACAATAAGCTTTGTGAAAGCTTTAATGATTATACTCGGCTTGTTTACTTTCAAAACTCTTAGTTTGATTATTTGTATCAAAATGGGTAAAACTTCATTATAGTTCGATTTCCTACGTTTTCAACGTGAAGTTATGGCTTAAAACAACTATTTCTAGTCACAATAAGTTTTGTGAAAGCTTTAATGATTATGCTCATATTGTTTACTTTCAAAACTCTTAGTTTGATTATTTGTATCAAAATGGGTAAAACTTCATTATAGTTCGATTTCCAACCTTTCCAATGTGAAGTTAAGGCTTAAAACAACTATTTCTAGTCACAATAAGCTTTGTGAAAGCTTTAATGATTATACTCGGCTTGTTTACTTTCAAAACTCTTAGTTTGATTATTTATGTCAAAATGGATAAAACTTCATTATAGTTCGATTTCCTACGTTTTCAACGTGAAGTTAAGGCTTAAAATAACTATTTCTAGTCACAATAAGCTTTGTGAAAGCATTAATGATTATACTCGGCTTGTTTACTTTCAAAACTCTTAGTTTGATTATTTATGTCAAAATGGGTAAAACTTCATTATAGTTCGATTTACTACGTTTTCAAGGTGAAGTTAAGGCTTAAAACAACTATTTCTAGTCATAATAAGCTTTGTGAAAGCTTTAATGATTATACTCTCTTGTTTACTTTTAAAACTCTTAGTTTGATTATTTATCTCAAAATGGGTAAAACTTCATTATAGTTCGATTTCCTATGTTTTCAAGATGAAGTTAAGGCTTAAAACAACTATTTCTAGTCACAATAAACTTTGTGAAAGCTTTAATGATTATACTCGGCTTGTTTACTTTCAAAACTCTTAGTTTGATTATTTATGTCAAAATGGGTAAAACTTCATTATAGTTCGATTTCCTACGTTTTCAATGTGAAGTTAAGGCTTAAAACAACTATTTCTAGTCACAATAAGCTTTGTGAAAGCTTTAATGATTATGCTCATCTTGTTTACTTTCAAAACTCTTAGTTTGATTATTTGTATCAAAATGGGTAAAACTTCATTATAGTTCGATTTCCAACCTTTCCAATGAGAAGTTAAGGCTTAAAACAACTATTTCTAGTCACAATAAGCTTTGTGAAAGCTTTAATGATTATACTCGGCTTGTTTACTTTCAAAACTCTTAGTTTGATTATTTATGTCAAAATGGATAAAACTTCATTATAGTTCGATTTCCTACGTTTTCAACGTGAAGTTAAGGCTTAAAATAACTATTTCTAGTCACAATAAGCTTTGTGAAAGCTTTAATGATTATACTCGGCTTGTTTACTTTCAAAACTCTTAGTTTGATTATTTATGTCAAAATGGGTAAAACTTCATTATAGTTCGATTTTCTACGTTTTCAAGGTGAAGTTAAGGCTTAAAACAACTATTTCTAGTCACAATAAGCTTTGTGAAAGCTTTAATGATTATACTCGGCTTGTTTACTTTCAAAACTCTTAGTTTGATTATTTATCACAAAATGGGTAAAACTTCATTATAGTTCGATTTCCTATGTTTTCAAGATGAAGTTAAGGCTTAAAACAACTATTTCTAGTCACAATAAACTTTGTGAAAGCTTTAATGATTATACTCGGCTTGTTTACTTTCAAAGCTCTTAGTTTGATTAGTTATGTCAAAATGGATAAAACTTCATTATAGTTCGATTTCCTACGTTTTCAATGTGAAGTTAAGGCTTAAAACAACTATTTCTTGTCACAATAAGCTTTGTGAAAGCTTTAATGATTATGCTCATCTTGTTTACTTTCAAAACTCTTAGTTTGATTATTTGTATCAAAATGGGTAAGACTTCATTATAGTTCGATTTCCAACCTTTCCAATGTGAAGTTAAGGCTTAAAACGGCTATTTCTAGTCACAATAAGCTTTGTGAAAGCTTTAATGATTATACTCGGCTTGTTTACTTTCAAAACTCTTAGTTTGATTATTTGTATAAAAATGGGTAAAACTTCATTATAGTTCCATTTTCAACGTTTCCAATGTGAAGTTAAGGCTTAAAACAACTATTTCTAGTCACAATAAGCTTTGTGAAAGCTTTAATGATTATACTCGGCTTGTTTACTTTCAAAACTCTTAGTTTGATTATTTGTATCAAAATGGGTAAAACTTCATTATAGTTCGATTTCCAACCTTTCCAATGTAACGTTAAGGCTTAAAACAACGATTTCTAGTCACAATAAGCTTTGTCAAAGCTTCAATGATTGAGCTCGGCTTGTTTACTTTGAAAACTCTTAGTTTGATTATTCATATCAAAATGGGTAAAACTTCATTATAGTTCGATTTCCAACCTTTCCAATGTGAAGTTAAGGCTTAAAACAACTATTTCTAGTCACAATAAGCTTTGTGAAAGCTTTAATGATTATACTCGGCTTGTTTACTTTCAAAACTCTTAGCTTGATTATTTATGTCAAAATGGGTAAAACTTCATTATAGTTCGATTTCCAACCTTTCCAATGTGAAGTTAAGGCTTAAAACAACTATTTCTAGTCACAATAAGCTTTGTGAAAGCTTTAATGATTATACTCGGCTTGTTTACTTTCAAAACTCTTAGTTTGATTATTTATGTCAAAATGGGTAAAACTTCATTATAGTTCGATTTCCTACGTTTTCAATGAAGTTAAGGCTTAAAACAACTATTTCTAGTCACAATAAGCTTTGTGAAAGCTTTAATGATTATGCTCCATCTTGTTTACTTTCAAAACTCTTAGTTTGATTATTTGTATCAAAATGGGTAAAACTTCATTATAGTTTGATTTCCAACCTTTCCAATGTGAAGTTAAGGCTTAAAACAACTATTTCTAGTCACAATAAGCTTTGTGAAAGCTTTAATGATTATACTCGGCTTGTTTACTTTCAAAACTCTTAGTTTGATTATTTATGTCAAAATGGGTAAAACTTCATTATAGTTCGATTTCCACGTTTTCAATGTGAAGTTAAGGCTTAAAACAACTATTTCTAATCACAATAAGCTTTGTGAAAGCTTTAATGATTATACTCGGCTTGTTTACTTTCAAAACTCTTAGTTTGATTATTTATGTCAAAATGGGTAAAACTTCATTATAGTTCGATTTCCTACGTTTTCAACGTGAAGTTAAGGCTTAAAACAACTATTTCTAGTCACAATAAGTTTTGTGAAAGCTTTAATGATTATGCTCATCTTGTTTACTTTCAAAACTCTTAGTTTGATTATTTGTATCAAAATGGGTAAAACTTCATTATAGTTCGATTTCCAACCTTTCCAATGTGAAGTTAAGGCTTAAAACAACTATTTCTAGCCACAATAAGCTTTGTGAAAGCTTTAATGATTATACTCGCTTGTTTACTTTCAAAACTCTTAGTTTGATTATTTATGTCAAAATGGATAAAACTTCATTATAGTTAGATTTCCTACGTTTTCAAGGTGAAGTTAAGGCTTAAAACAACTATTTCTAGTCACAATAAACTTTGTGAAAGCTTTAATGATTATACTCGGCTTGTTTACTTTCAAAACTATTAGTTTGATTATTTATGTCAAAATGGGTAAAACTTCATTATAGTTCGATTTCCACACCTTTCAAGGTAAGTTAAGGCTTAAAACAACTATTTCTAGTCACAATAAGCTTTGTGAAAGCTTTAATGATTATACTCACCTTGTTTACTTTCAAAACTCTTAGTTTGATTATTTATGTCAAAATGGGTAAAACTTCATTATAGTTCGATTTCCTACGTTTTCAACGTGAAGTTAAGGCTTAAAACAACTATTTCTAGTCACAATAAGTTTTGTGAAAGCTTTAATGATTATACTCGGCTTGTTTACTTTCAAAACTCTTAGTTTGATTATTTGTATCAAAATGGGTAAAACTTCATTATAGTTCGATTTCCTAACGTTTCCAATGTGAAGTTAAGGCTTAAAACAACTATTTCTAGTCACAATAAGCTTTGTGAAAGCTTTAATGATTATACTCGGCTTGTTTACTTTCAAAACTCTTAGTTTGATTATTTGTATCAAAATGGGTAAAACTTCATTATAGTTCGATTTCCAACCTTTCCAATGTGAAGTTAAGGCTTAAAACAACTATTTCTAGTCACAATAAGCTTTGTGAAAGCTTTAATGATTATACTCGGCTTGTTTACTTTCAAAACTCTTAGTTTGATTATTTGTATCAAAATGGGGTAAAACTTCATTATAGTTCGATTTCCAACCTTTCCAATGTGAAGTTAAGGCTTAAAACAACTATTTCTAGTCACAATAAGCTTTGTGAAAGCTTTAATGATTATACTCGGCTTGTTTACTTTCAAAACTCTTAGTTTGATTATTTATGTCAAAATGGGTAAAACTTCATTATAGTTCGATTTCCTACGTTTTCAATGTGAAGTTAAGGCTTAAAACAACTATTTCTAGTCACAATAAGCTTTGTGAAAGCTTTAATGATTATGCTCTTGTTTACTTTCAAAACTCTTAGTTTGATTATTTGTATCAAAATGGGTAAAACTTCATTATAGTTCGATTTCCAACCTTTCCAATGTGAAGTTAAGGCTTAAAACAACTATTTCTAGTCACAATAAGCTTTGTGAAAGCTTTAATGATTATACTCGGCTTGTTTACTTTCAAAACTCTTAGTTTGATTATTTGTATCAAAATGGGTAAAACTTCATTATAGTTCGATTTCCACCTTTAGAATGTGAAGTTAAGGCTTAAAACAACTATTTCTAGTCACAATAAGCTTTGTGAAAGCTTTAATGATTATACTCGGCTTGTTTACTTTCAAAACTCTTAGTTTGATTATTTGTATCAAAATGGGTAAAACTTCATTATAGTTCGATTTCCAACCTTTCCAATGTGAAGTTAAGGCTTAAAACAACTATTTCTAGTCACAATAAGCTTTGTGAAAGCTTTAATGATTATACTCGGCTTGTTTACTTTCAAAACTCTTAGTTTGATTATTTATATCAAAATGGGTAAAACTTCATTATAGTTCGATTTCCTACGTTTTCAAGGTGAAGTTAAGGCTTAAAACAACTATTTCTAGTCACAATAAGCTTTGTGAAAGCTTTAATGATTATACTCGGCTTGTTTACTTTCAAAACTCTTAGTTTGATTATTTATGTCAAAATGGGTAAAACTTCATTATAGTTCGATTTCCTACGTTTTCAAGGTGAAGTTAAGGCTTAAAACAACTATTTCTAGTCACAATAAGCTTTGTGAAAGCTTTAATGATTATGCTCATCTTGTTTACTTTCAAAACTCTTAGTTTGATTATTTGTATCAAAATGGGTAAAACTTCATTATAGTTCGATTTCCAACCTTTCCAATGTGAAGTTAAGGCTTAAAACAACTATTTCTAGTCACAATAAGCTTTGTGAAAGCTTTAATGATTATACTCGGCTTGTTTACTTTCAAAACTCTTAGTTTGATTATTTATGTATCAAAATGGGTAAAACTTCATTATAGTTCGATTTCCAACCTTTCCAATGTGAAGTTAAGGCTTAAAACAACTATTTCTAGTCACAATAAGCTTTGTGAAAGCTTTAATGATTATACTCGGCTTGTTTACTTTCAAAACTCTTAGTTTGATTATTTATGTCAAAATGGGTAAAACTTCATTATAGTTCGATTTCCTACGTTTTCAACGTGAAGTTAAGGCTTAAAACAACTATTTCTAGTCACAATAAGTTTTGTGAAAGCTTTAATGATTATGCTCATCTTGTTTACTTTCAAAACTCTTAGTTTGATTATTTGTATCAAAATGGGTAAAACTTCATTATAGTTCGATTTCCAACCTTTCCAATGTGAAGTTAAGGCTTAAAACAACTATTTCTAGTCACAATAAGCTTTGTGAAAGCTTTAATGATTATACTCGGCTTGTTTACTTTCAAAACTCTTAGTTTGATTATTTTTATCAAAATGGGTAAGTCTTCATTATAGTTCGATTTCCAACCTTTAGAATGTGAAGTTAACGCTTAAAACAACTATTTCTAGTCACAATAAGCTTTGTGAAAGCTTTAATGATTATACTCGGTTTGTTTACTTTCAAAACTCTTAGTTTGATTATTTGTATCAAAATGGGTAAGACTTCATTATAGTTCGATTTCCAACCTTTCCAATGTGAAGTTAAGGCTTAAAACAACTATTTCTAGTCACAATAAGCTTTGTGCAAGCTTTAATGATTATACTCGGCTTGTTTACTTTCAAAACTCTTAGTTTGATTATTTATGTCAAAATGGGTAAAACTTCATTATTGTTCGATTTCCTACGTTTTCAAGGTGAAGTTAAGGTTTAAAACAACTATTTCTAGTCACAATAAGCTTTGTGAAAGCTTTAATGATTATACTCGGCTTGTTTACTTTCAAAACTCTTAGTTTGATTATTTATGTCAAAATGGGTAAAACTTCATTATAGTTCGATTTCCTACGTTTTCAAGGTGAAGTTAAGGCTTAAAACAACTATTTCTAGTCACAATAAGCTTTGTGAAAGCTTTAATGATTATGCTCATCTTGTTTACTTTCAAAACTCTTAGTTTGATTATTTGTATCAAAATGGGTAAAACTTCATTATAGTTCGATTTCCAACCTTTCCAATGTGAAGTTAAGGCTTAAAACAACTATTTCTAGTCACAATAAGCTTTGTGAAAGCTTTAATGATTATACTCGGCTTGTTTACTTTCAAAACTCTTTAGTTTGATTATTTGTATCAAAATGGGTAAAACTTCATTATAGTTCGATTTCCAACCTTTCCAATGTGAAGTTAAGGCTTAAAACAACTATTTCTAGTCACAATAAGCTTTGTGAAAGCTTTAATGATTATACTCGGCTTGTTTACTTTCAAAACTCTTAGTTTGATTATTTATATCAAAATGGGTAAAACTTCATTATAGTTCGATTTCCAACCTTTCCAATGTGAAGTTAAGGCTTAAAACAACTATTTCTAGTCACAATAAGCTTTGTGAAAGCTTTAATGATTATACTCTCATCTTGTTTACTTTCAAAACTCTTAGTTTGATTATTTATGTCAAAATGGGTAAAACTTCATTATAGTTCGATTTCCTACGTTTTCAACGTGAAGTTAAGGCTTAAAACAACTATTTCTAGTCACAATAAGCTTTGTGAAAGCTTTAATGATTATACTCGGCTTGTTTACTTTCAAAACTCTTAGTTTGATTATTTAATCAAAATGGGTAAAACTTCATTATAGTTCGATTTCCTACGCTTTCAATGTGAAGTTAAGGCTTAAAACAACTATTTCTAGTCACAATAAGCTTTGTGAAAGCTTTAATGATTATACTCGGCTTGTTTACTTTCAAAACTCTTAGTTTGATTATTTATGTCAAAATGGATAAAACTTCATTATAGTTCGATTTCCTACGTTTTCAATGTGAAGTTAAGGCTTAAAACAACTATTTCTTGTCACAATAAACTTTGTGAAAGCTTTAATGATTATACTCGGCTTGTTTACTTTCAAAACTCTTAGTTTGATTATTTATGTCAAAATGGGTAAAACTTCATTATAGTTCGATTTCCTACGTTTTCAACGTGAAGTTAAGGCTTAAAACAACTATTTCTAGTCACAATAAGTTTTGTGAAAGCTTTAATGATTATACTCGGCTTGTTTACTTTCAAAACTCTTAGTTTGATTATTTATGTCAAAATGCGTAAAACTTCATTATAGTTCGATTTCCTACATTTTCAACGTGAAGTTAAGGCTTAAAACAACTATTTCTAGTCACAATAAGTTTTGCGAAAGCTTTAATGATTATGCTCATCTTGTTTACTTTCAAAACTCTTAGTTTGATTATTTGTATCAAAATGGGTAAAACTTCATTATAGTTCGATTTCCAACCTTTCAATGTGAAGTTAAGGCTTAAAACAACTATTTCTAGTCACAATAAGCTTTGTGAAAGCTTTAATGATTATACTCGGCTTGTTTACTTTCAAAACTCTTAGTTTGATTATTTATGTTAAAATGGGTAAAACTTCATTATAGTTCGATTTCCTACGTTTTCAACGTGAAGTTAAGGCTTAAAACAACTATTTCTAGTCACAATAAGTTTTGTGAAAGCTTTAATGATTATACTCGGCTTGTTTACTTTCAAAACTCTTAGTTTGATTATTTATGTCAAAATGGGTAAAACTTCATTATAGTTCGATTTCCTACGTTTTCAACGTGAAGTTAAGGCTTAAAACAACTATTTCTAGTCACAATAAGTTTTGTGAAAGCTTTAATGATTATGCTCATCTTGTTTACTTTCAAAACTCTTAGTTTGATTATTTGTATCAAAATGGGTAAAACTTCATTATAGTTCGATTTCCAACCTTTCCAATGTGAAGTTAAGGCTTAAAACAACTATTTCTAGTCACAATAAGCTTTGTGAAAGCTTTAATGATTATACTCGGCTTGTTTACTTTCAAAACTCTTAGTTTGATTATTTGTATCAAAATGGGTAAGTCTTCATTATAGTTCGATTTCCAACCTTTAGAATGTGAAGTTAACGCTTAAAACAACTATTTCTAGTCACAATAAGCTTTGTGAAAGCTTTAATGATTATACTCGGTTTGTTTACTTTCAAAACTCTTAGTTTGATTATTTGTGTCAAAATGGGTAAAACTTCATTATAGTTCGATTTCCAACCTTTCCAATGTGAAGTTAAGGCTTAAAACAACTATTTCTAGTCAAATAAGCTTTGTGAAAGCTTTAATGATTATACTCGGCTTGTTTACTTTCAAAACTCTTAGTTTGATTATTTATGTCAAAATGGGTAAAACTTCATTATAGTTCGATTTCCTACGTTTTCAAGGTGAAGTTAAGGCTTAAAACAACTATTTCTAGTCACAATAAGCTTTGTGAAAGCTTTAATTATTATACTTGGCTTGTTTACTTTCAAAACTCTTAGTTTGATTATTTATGTCAAAATGGGTAAAACTTCATTATAGTTCGATTTCCTACGTTTTCAACGTGAAGTTAAGGCTTAAAACAACTATTTCTAGTCACAATAAACTTTGTGAAAGCTTTAATGATTAAGCTCGGCTTGTTTACTTTGAAAACTCTTAGTTTGATTATTTGTATCAAAATGGGTAAAACTTCCTTATAGTTCGATTTCCAACCTTTCCAATGCGAAGTTAAGGCTTAAAACAATTATTTCTAGTCACAATAAGCTTTGTAAAAGCTTTAATGATTGTACTCGGCTTGTTTACTCTCCAAACTCTTAGTTTGATTATTTATGTTAAAATGGGTAAAACTTCCTTATAGTTCGATTTCCCACATTTTCCAGGTGAAGTTAAGGCTTAAAACAACTATTTCTACTCACAATAAGCTTTGTGAAAGCTTTAATGATTATACTCGGCTTGTTTACTTTCAAAACTCTTAGTTTGATTATTTATGTCAAAATGGGTAAAACTTCATTATAGTTCGATTTCCTACGTTTTCAACGTGAAGTTATGGCTTAAAACAACTATTTCTAGTCACAATAAGTTTTGTGAAAGCTTTAATGATTATGCTCATCTTGTTTACTTTCAAAACTCTTAGTTTGATTATTTGTATCAAAATGGGTAAAACTTCATTATAGTTCGATTTCCAACCTTTCCAATGTGAAGTTAAGGCTTAAAACAACTATTTCTAGCCACAATAAGCTTTGTGAAAGCTTTAATGATTATACTCGGCTTGTTTACTTTCAAAACTCTTAGTTTGATTATTTATGTCAAAATGGGTAAAACTTCATTATAGTTCGATTTCCTACGTTTTCAACGTGAAGTTAAGGCTTAAAACAACTATTTCTAGTCACAATAAGCTTTGTGAAAGCTTTAATGATTATGCTCATCTTGTTTACTTTCAAAACTCTTAGTTTGATTATTTGTATCAAAATGGGTAAAACTTCATTATAGTTCGATTTCCAACCTTTCCAATGTGAAGTTAAGGCTTAAAACAACTATTTCTAGTCACAATAAGCTTTGTGAAAGCTTTAATGATTATACTCGGCTTGTTTACTTTCAAAACTCTTAGTTTGATTATTTATATCAAAATGGGTAAAACTTCATTATAGTTCGATTTCCAACCTTTAGAATGTGAAGTTAAGGCTTAAAACAACTATTTCTAGTCACAATAAGCTTTGTGAAAGCTTTAATGATTATACTCGGTTGTTTACTTTCAAAACTCTTAGTTTGATTATTTGTATCAAAATGGGTAAGACTTCATTATAGTTCGATTTCCAACCTTTCCAATGTGAAGTTAAGGCTTAAAACAACTATTTCTAGTCACAATAAGCTTTGTGAAAGCTTTAATGATTATACTCGGCTTGTTTACTTTCAAAACTCTTAGTTTGATTATTTATGTCAAAATGGGTAAAACTTCATTATAGTTCGATTTCCTACGTTTTCAAGGTGAAGTTAAGGCTTAAAACAACTATTTCTAGTCACAATAAGCTTTGTGAAAGCTTTAATGATTATACTCGGCTTGTTTACTTTCAAAACTCTTAGTTTGATTATTTATGTCAAAATGGGTAAAACTTCATTATAGTTCGATTTCCTACGTTTTCAAGGTGAAGTTAAGGCTTAAAACAACTATTTCTAGTCACAATAAGCTTTGTGAAAGCTTTAATGATTATGCTCATCTTGTTTACTTTCAAAACTCTTAGTTTGATTATTTGTATCAAAATGGGTAAAACTTCATTATAGTTCGATTTCCAACCTTTCCAATGTGAAGTTAAGGCTTAAAACAACTATTTCTAGTCACAATAAGCTTTGTGAAAGCTTTAATGATTATACTCGGCTTGTTTACTTTCAAAACTCTTAGTTTGATTATTTGTATCAAAATGGGTAAAACTTCATTATAGTTCGATTTCCAACCTTTCCAATGTAAGTTAAGGCTTAAAACAACTATTTCTAGTCACAATAAGCTTTGTGAAAGCTTTAATGATTATACTCGGCTTGTTTACTTTCAAAACTCTTAGTTTGATTATTTGTATCAAAATGGGTAAAACTTCATTATAGTTCGATTTCCAACCTTTCCAATGTGAAGTTAAGGCTTAAAACAACTATTTCTAGTCACAATAAGCTTTGTGAAAGCTTTAATGATTATACTCGGCTTGTTTACTTTCAAAACTCTTAGTTTGATTATTTATGTCAAAATGGGTAAAACTTCATTATAGTTCGATTTCCTACGTTTTCTACGTGAAGTTAAGGCTTAAAACAACTATTTCTAGTCACAATAAGCTTTGTGAAAGCTTTAATGATTATGCTCATCTTGTTTACTTTCAAAACTCTTAGTTTGATTATTTGTATCAAAATGGGTAAAACTTCATTATAGTTCGATTTCCAACCTTTCCAATGTGAAGTTAAGGCTTAAAACAACTATTTCTAGTCACAATAAGCTTTGTGAAAGCTTTAATGATTATACTCGGCTTGTTTACTTTCAAAACTCTTAGTTTGATTATTTATGTCAAAATGGGTAAAACTTCATTATAGTTCGATTTCCACGTTTTCAAGGTGAAGTTAAGGCTTAAAACAACTATTTCTAGTCACAATAAGCTTTGTGAAAGCTTTAATGATTATACTCGGCTTGTTTACTTTCAAAACTCTTAGTTTGATTATTTATGTCAAAATGGGTAAAACTTCATTATAGTTCGATTTCCTACGTTTTCAACGTGAAGTTAAGGCTTAAAACAACTATTTCTAGTCACAATAAGCTTTGTGAAAGCTTTAATGATTATACTCGGCTTGTTTACTTTCAAAACTCTTAGTTTGATTATTTGTATCAAAATGGGTAAAACTTCATTATAGTTCGATTTCCAACCTTTCCAATGTGAAGTTAAGGCTTAAAACAACTATTTCTAGTCACAATAAGCTTTGTGAAAGCTTTAATGATTATACTCGGCTTGTTTACTTTCAAAACTCTTAGTTTGATTATTTATGTCAAAATGGGTAAAACTTCATTATAGTTCGATTTCCCACATTTTCCAGGTGAAGTTAAGGCTTAAAACAACTATTTCTAGTCACAATAAGCTTTGTGAAAGCTTTAATGATTATACTCGGCTTGTTTACTTTCAAAACTCTTAGTTTGATTATTTATGTCAAAATGGTAAAACTTCATTATAGTTCGATTTCCTACGTTTTCAACGTGAAGTTAAGGCTTAAAACAACTATTTCTAGTCACAATAAGCTTTGTGAAAGCTTTAATGATTATGCTCATCTTGTTTACTTTCAAAACTCTTAGTTTGATTATTTGTATCAGAATGGGTAAAACTTCATTATAGTTCGATTTCCAACCTTTCCAATGTGAAGTTAAGGCTTAAAACAACTATTTCTAGCCACAATAAGCTTTGTGAAAGCTTTAATGATTATACTCGGCTTGTTTACTTTCAAAACTCTTAGTTTGATTATTTATGTCAAAATGGGTAAAACTTCATTATAGTTCGATTTCATACGTTTTCAACGTGAAGTTAAGGCTTAAAACAACTATTTCTAGTCACAATAAGTTTTGTGAAAGCTTTAATGATTATGCTCATCTTGTTTACTTTCAAAACTCTTAGTTTGATTATTTGTATCAAAATGGGTAAAACTTCATTATAGTTCGATTTCCAACCTTTCCAATGTGAAGTTAAGGCTTAAAACAACTATTTCTAGCACAATAAGCTTTGTGAAAGCTTTAATGATTATACTCGGCTTGTTTACTTTCAAAACTCTTAGTTTGATTATTTTTATCAAAATGGGTAAAACTTCATTATAGTTCGATTTCCAACCTTTAGAATGTGAAGTTAAGCTTAAAACAACTATTTCTAGTCACAATAAGCTTTGTGAAAGCTTTAATGATTATACTCGGTTTGTTTACTTTCAAAACTCTTAGTTTGATTATTTGTATCAAAATGGGTAAAACTTCATTATAGTTCGATTTCCAACCTTTCCAATGTGAAGTTAAGGCTTAAAACAACTATTTCTAGTCACAATAAGCTTTGTGAAAGCTTTAATGATTATACTCGGCTTGTTTACTTTCAAAACTCTTAGTTTGATTATTTATGTCAAAATGGGTAAAACTTCATTATAGTTCGATTTCCTACGTTTTCAACGTGAAGTTAAGGCTTAAAACAACTATTTCTAGTCACAATAAGCTTTGTGAAAGCTTTAATGATTATACTCGGCTTGTTTACTTTCAAAACTCTTAGTTTGATTATTTATGTCAAAATGGGTAAAACTTCATTATTGTTCGATTTACTACGCTTTCAAGGTGAAGTTAAGGCTTAAAACAGCTATTTCTAGTCATAACAAGCTTTGTGAAAGCTTTAATGATTATACTCGGCTTGTTTACTTTCAAAACTCTTAGTTTGATTATTTATGTCAAAATGGGTAAAACTTCATTATAGTTCGATTTCCTACGTTTTCAATGTGAAGTTAAGGCTTAAAACAACTATTTCTAGTCACAATAAGCTTTGTGAAAGCTTTAATGATTATACTCGGCTTGTTTACTTTCAAAACTCTTAGTTTGATTATTTATGTCAAAATGGGTAAAACTTCATTATAGTTCGATTTACTACGTTTTCAAGGAGAAGTTAAGGCTTAAAACAACTATTTCTAGTCACAATAAGCTTTGTGAAAGCTTTAATGATTATACTCGGCTTGTTTACTTTCAAAACTCTTAGTTTGATTATTTATCTCAAAATGGGTAAAACTTCATTATAGTTCGATTTCCTATGTTTTCAAGATGAAGTTAAGGCTTAAAACAACTATTTCTTGTCACAATAAACTTTGTGAAAGCTTTAATGATTATACTCGGCTTGTTTACTTTCAAAACTCTTAGTTTGATTATTTATGTCAAAATGGGTAAAACTTCATTATAGTTCGATTTCCTACGTTTTCAATGTGAAGTTAAGGCTTAAAACAACTATTTCTAGTCACAATAAGCTTTGTGAAAGCTTTAATGATTATACTCGGCTTGTTTACTTTCAAAACTCTTAGTTTGATTATTTATGTCAAAATGGGTAAAACTTCATTATAGTTCGATTTCCTACGTTTTCAATGTGAAGTTAAGGCTTAAAACAACTATTTCTAGTCACAATAAGCTTTGTGAAAGCTTTAATGATTATGCTCATCTTGTTTACTTTCAAAACTCTTAGTTTGATTATTTGTATCAAAATGGGTAAAACTTCATTATAGTTCGATTTCCAACCTTTCCAATGTGAAGTTAAGGCTTAAAACAACTATTTCTAGTCACAATAAGCTTTGTGAAAGCTTTAATGATTATACTCGGCTTGTTTACTTTCAAAACTCTTAGTTTGATTATTTGTATAAAAATGGGTAAAACTTCATTATAGTTCCATTTTCAACGTTTCCAATGTGAAGTTAAGGCTTAAAACAACTATTTCTAGTCACAATAAGCTTTGTTAAAGCTTTAATGATTATACTCGGCTTGTTTACTTTCAAAACTCTTAGTTTGATTATTTGTATCAAAATGGGTAAAACTTCATTATAGTTCGATTTCCAACCTTTCCAATGTAACGTTAAGGCTTAAAACAACGATTTCTAGTCACAATAAGCTTTGTCAAAGCTTCAATGATTGAGCTCGGCTTGTTTACTTTGAAAACTCTTAGTTTGATTATTCATATCAAAATGGGTAAAACTTCATTATAGTTCGATTTCCAACCTTTCCAATGTGAAGTTAAGGCTTAAAACAACTATTTCAGTCACAATAAGCTTTGTGAAAGCTTTAATGATTATACTCGGCTTGTTTACTCTCAAAACTCTTAGCTTGATTATTTATGTCAAAATGGGTAAAACTTCATTATAGTTCGATTTCCTACGTTTTCTACGTGAAGTTAAGGCTTAAAACAACTATTTCTAGTCACAATAAGCTTTGTGAAAGCTTTAATGATTATGCTCATCTTGTTTACTTTCAAAACTCTTAGTTTGATTATTTGTATCAAAATGGGTAAAACTTCATTATAGTTCGATTTCTAACCTTTCCAATGTGAAGTTAAGGCTTAAAACAACTATTTCTAGTCACAATAAGCTTTGTGAAAGCTTTAATGATTATACTCGGCTTGTTTACTTTCAAAACTCTTAGTTTGATTATTTATGTCAAAATGGGTAAAACTTTATTATAGTTCGATTTCCCACGTTTTCAATGTGAAGTTAAGGCTTAAAACAACTATTTCTAATCACAATAAGCTTTGTGAAAGCTTTAATGATTATACTCGGCTTGTTTACTTTCAAAACTCTTAGTTTGATTATTTATGTCAAAATGGGTAAAACTTCATTATAGTTCGATTTCCTACGTTTTCAACGTGAAGTTAAGGCTTAAAACAACTATTTCTAGTCACAATAAGTTTTGTGAAAGCTTTAATGATTATGCTCATCTTGTTTACTTTCAAAACTCTTAGTTTGATTATTTGTATCAAAATGGGTAAAACTTCATTATAGTTCGATTTCAACCTTTCCAATGTGAAGTTAAGGCTTAAAACAACTATTTCTAGTCACAATAAGCTTTGTGAAAGCTTTAATGATTATACTCGGCTTGTTTACTTTCAAAACTCTTAGTTTGATTATTTATGTCAAAATGGATAAAACTTCATTATAGTTCGATTTCCTACGTTTTCAAGGTGAAGTTAAGGCTTAAAACAACTATTTCTAGTCTCAATAAACTTTGTGAAAGCTTTAATGATTATACTCGGCTTGTTTACTTTCAAAACTCTTAGTTTGATTATTTATGTCAAAATGGGTAAAACTTCATTATAGTTCGATTTCCCACATTTTCAAGGTGAAGTTAAGGCTTAAAACAACTATTTCTAGTCACAATAAGCTTTGTGAAAGCTTTAATGATTATACTCGGCTTGTTTACTTTCAAAACTCTTAGTTTGATTATTTATGTCAAAATGGGTAAAACTTCATTATAGTTCGATTTCCTACGTTTTCAACGTGAAGTTAAGGCTTAAAACAACTATTTCTAGTCACAATAAGCTTTGTGAAAGCTTTAATGATTATACTCGGCTTGTTTACTTTCAAAACTCTTAGTTTGATTATTTATGTCAAAATGGGTAAAACTTCATTATAGTTCGATTTCCTACGTTTTCAATGTGAAGTTAAGGCTTAAAACAACTATTTCTAGTCACAATAAGCTTTGTGAAAGCTTTAATGATTATGCTCATCTTGTTTACTTTCAAAACTCTTAGTTTGATTATTTGTATCATCAAAATGGGTAAAACTTCATTATAGTTCGATTTCCAACCTTTCCAATGTGAAGTTAAGGCTTAAAACAACTATTTCTAGTCACAATAAGCTTTGTGAAAGCTTTAATGATTATACTCGGCTTGTTTACTTTCAAAACTCTTAGTTTGATTATTTATGTCAAAATGGGTAAAACTTCATTATAGTTCGATTTCCTACGTTTTCAAGGTGAAGTTAAGGCTTAAAACAACTATTTCTAGTCACAATAAGCTTTGTGAAAGCTTTAATGATTATACTCATCTTGTTTACTTTCAAAACTCTTAGTTTGATTATTTGTATCAAAATGGGTAAAACTTCATTATAGTTCGATTTCCAACCTTTCCAATGTGAAGTTAAGGCTTAAAACAACTATTTCTAGTCACAATAAGCTTTGTGAAAGCTTTAATGATTATACTCGGCTTGTTTACTTTCAAAACTCTTAGTTTGATTATTTATGTCAAAATGGGTAAAACTTCATTATAGTTCGATTTCCTACGTTTTCAAGGTGAAGTTAAGGCTTAAAACAACTATTTCTAGTCACAATAAGCTTTGTGAAAGCTTTAATGATTATACTCGGCTTGTTTACTTTCAAAACTCTTAGTTTGATTATTTATGTCAAAATGGGTAAAACTTCATTATAGTTCGATTTCCCACATTTTCAAGGTGAAGTTAAGGCTTAAAACAACTATTTCTAGTCACAATAAGCTTTGTGAAAGCTTTAATGATTATACTCGGCTTGTTTACTTTCAAAACTCTTAGTTTGATTATTTATGTCAAAATGGGTAAAACTTCATTATAGTTCGATTTCCAACGTTTTCAATGTGAAGTTAAGGCTTAAAACAACTATTTCTAGTCACAATAAGCTTTGTGAAAGCTTTAATGATTATACTCGGCTTGTTTACTTTCAAAACTCTTAGTTTGATTATTTATGTCAAAATGGGTAAAACTTCATTATAGTTCGATTTCCTACGTTTTCAATGTGAAGTTAAGGCTTAAAACAACTATTTCTAGTCACAATAAGCTTTGTGAAAGCTTTAATGATTATACTCATCTTGTTTACTTTCAAAACTCTTAGTTTGATTATTTGTATCAAAATGGGTAAAACTTCATTATAGTTCGATTTCCAACCTTTCCAATGTGAAGTTAAGGCTTAAAACAACTATTTCTAGTCACAATAAGCTTTGTGAAAGCTTTAATGATTATACTCGGCTTGTTTACTTTCAAAACTCTTAGTTTGATTATTTATGTCAAAATGGGTAAAACTTCATTATAGTTCGATTTCCAACCTTTTCAATGTGAAGTTAAGGCTTAAAACAACTATTTCTAGTCACAATAAGCTTTGTGAAAGCTTTAATGATTATACTCGGCTTGTTTACTTTCAAAACTCTTAGTTTGATTATTTATGTCAAAATGGGTAAAACTTCATTATAGTTCGATTTCCTACGTTTTCAATGTGAAGTTAAGGCTTAAAACAACTATTTCTAGTCACAATAAGCTTTGTGAAAGCTTTAATGATTATACTCGGCTTGTTTACTTTCAAAACTCTTAGTTTGATTATTTATGTCAAAATGGGTAAAACTTCATTATAGTTCGATTTCCTACGTTTTCAACGTGAAGTTAAGGCTTAAAACAACTATTTCTAGTCACAATAAGTTTTGTGAAAGCTTTAATGATTATGCTCATCTTGTTTACTTTCAAAACTCTTAGTTTGATTATTTGTATCAAAATGGGTAAAACTTCATTATAGTTCGATTTCCAACCTTTCCAATGTGAAGTTAAGGCTTAAAACAACTATTTCTAGCCACAATAAGCTTTGTGAAAGCTTTAATGATTATACTCGGCTTGTTTACTTTCAAAACTCTTAGTTTGATTATTTATGTCAAAATGGATAAAACTTCATTATAGTTCGATTTCCTACGTTTCAACGTGAAGTTAAGGCTTAAAATAACTATTTCTAGTCACAATAAGCTTTGTGAAAGCATTAATGATTATACTCGGCTTGTTTACTTTCAAAACTCTTAGTTTGATTATTTATGTCAAAATGGGTAAAACTTCATTATAGTTCGATTTACTACGTTTTCAAGGTGAAGTTAAGGCTTAAAACAACTATTTCTAGTCATAATAAGCTTTGTGAAAGCTTTAATAATTATACTCGGCTTGTTTACTTTTAAAACTCTTAGTTTGATTATTTATCTCAAAATGGGTAAAACTTCATTATAGTTCGATTTCCTATGTTTTCAAGATGAAGTTAAGGCTTAAAACAACTATTTCTTGTCACAATAAACTTTGTGAAAGCTTTAATGATTATACTCGGCTTGTTTACTTTCAAAACTCTTAGTTTGATTATTTATGTCAAAATGGATAAAACTTCATTATAGTTCGATTTCCTACGTTTTCAATGTGAAGTTAAGGCTTAAAACAACTATTTCTTGTCACAATAAGCTTTGTGAAAGCTTTAATGATTATGCTCATCTTGTTTCTTTCAAAACTCTTAGTTTGATTATTTGTATCAAAATGGGTAAGACTTCATTATAGTTCGATTTCCAACCTTTCCAATGTGAAGTTAAGGCTTTAAAACGGCTATTTCTAGTCACAATAAGCTTTGTGAAAGCTTTAATGATTATACTCGGCTTGTTTACTTTCAAAACTCTTAGTTTGATTATTTGTATAAAAATGGGTAAAACTTCATTATAGTTCCATTTTCAACGTTTCCAATGTGAAGTTAAGGCTTAAAACAACTATTTCTAGTCACAATAAGCTTTGTGAAAGCTTTAATGATTATACTCGGCTTGTTTACTTTCAAAACTCTTAGTTTGATTATTTGTATCAAAATGGGTAAAACTTCATTATAGTTCGATTTCCAACCTTTCCAATGTAACGTTAAGGCTTAAAACAACGATTTCTAGTCACAATAAGCTTTGTCAAAGCTTTAATGATTATACTCGGCTTGTTTACTTTGAAAACTCTTAGTTTGATTATTCATATCAAAATGGGTAAAACTTCATTATAGTTCGATTTCCAACCTTTCCAATGTGAAGTTAAGGCTTAAAACAACTATTTCTAGTCACAATAAGCTTTGTGAAAGCTTTAATGATTATACTCGGCTTGTTTACTCTCAAAACTCTTAGCTTGATTATTTATGTCAAAATGGGTAAAACTTCATTATAGTTCGATTTCCTACGTTTTCTACGTGAAGTTAAGGCTTAAAAAACTATTTCTAGTCACAATAAGCTTTGTGAAAGCTTTAATGATTATGCCCATCTTGTTTACTTTCAAAACTCTTAGTTTGATTATTTGTATCAAAATGGGTAAAACTTCATTATAGTTCGATTTCTAACCTTTCCAATGTGAAGTTAAGGCTTAAAACAACTATTTCTAGTCACAATAAGCTTTGTGAAAGCTTTAATGATTATACTCGGCTTGTTTACTTTCAAAACTCTTAGTTTGATTATTTATGTCAAAATGGGTAAAACTTATTATAGTTCGATTTCCTACGTTTTCAATGTGAAGTTAAGGCTTAAAACAACTATTTCTAGTCACAATAAGCTTTGTGAAAGCTTTAATGATTATACTCGGCTTGTTTACTTTCAAAACTCTTAGTTTGATTATTTATGTCAAAATGGGTAAAACTTCATTATAGTTCGATTTCCAACGTTTTCAATGTGAAGTTAAGGCTTAAAACAACTATTTCTAGTCACAATAAGTTTTGTGAAAGCTTTAATGATTATGCTCATCTTGTTTACTTTCAAAACTCTTAGTTTGATTATTTGTATCAAAATGGGTAAAACTTCATTATAGTTCGATTTTCAACCTTTCCAATGTGAAGTTAAGGCTTAAAACAACTATTTCTAGTCACAATAAGCTTTGTGAAAGCTTTAATGATTATACTCGGCTTGTTTACTTTCAAAACTCTTAGTTTGATTATTTATGTCAAAATGGGTAAAACTTCATTATAGTTCGATTTCCTACGTTTTCAAGGTGAAGTTAAGGCTTAAAACAACTATTTCTAGTCTCAATAAGCTTTGTGAAAGCTTTAATGATTATACTCGGCTTGTTTACTTTCAAAACTCTTAGTTTGATTATTTATGTCAAAATGGGTAAAACTTCATTATAGTTCGATTTCCCACATTTTCAAGGTGAAGTTAAGGCTTAAAACAACTATTTCTAGTCACAATAAGCTTTGTGAAAGCTTTAATGATTATACTCGGCTTGTTTACTTTCAAAACTCTTAGTTTGATTATTTATGTCAAAATGGGTAAAACTTCATTATAGTTCGATTTCCTACGTTTTCAATGTGAAGTTAAGGCTTAAAACAACTATTTCTAGTCACAATAAGCTTTGTGAAAGCTTTAATGATTATACTCGGCTTGTTTACTTTCAAAACTCTTAGTTTGATTATTTATGTCAAAATGGGTAAAACTTCATTATAGTTCGATTTCCTACGTTTTCAAGATGAAGTTAAGGCTCAAAAAAACTATTTCTAGTCACAATAAGCTTTGTGAAAGCTTTAATGATTATACTCGGCTTGTTTACTTTCAAAACTCTTAGTTTGATTATTTATGTCAAAATGGGTAAAACTTCATTATAGTTCGATTTCCTACGTTTTCAATGTGAAGTTAAGGCTTAAAACAACTATTTCTAGTCACAATAAGCTTTGTGAAAGCTTTAATGATTATACTCATCTTGTTTACTTTCAAAACTCTTAGTTTGATTATTTGTATCAAAATGGGTAAAACTTCATTATAGTTCGATTTCCAACCTTTCCAATGTGAAGTTAAGGCTTAAAACAACTATTTCTAGTCACAATAAGCTTTGTGAAAGCTTTAATGATTATACTCGGCTTGTTTACTTTCAAAACTCTTAGTTTGATTATTTATATCAAAATGGGTAAAACTTCATTATAGTTCGATTTTCAACGTTTCAATGTGAAGTTAAGGCTTAAAACAACTATTTCTAGTCACAATAAGCTTTGTGAAAGCTTTAATGATTATACTCGGCTTGTTTACTTTCAAAACTCTTAGTTTGATTATTTATATCAAAATGGGTAAAACTTCATTATAGTTCGATTTCCAACCTTTTCAATGTGAAGTTAAGGCTTAAAACAACTATTTCTAGTCACAATAAGCTTTGTGAAAGCTTTAATGATTATACTCGGCTTGTTTACTTTCAAAACTCTTAGTTTGATTATTTATATCAAAATGGGTAAAACTTCATTATAGTTCGATTTCCAACCTTTCCAATGTGAAGTTAAGGCTTAAAACAACTATTTCTAGTCACAATAAGCTTTGTGAAAGCTTTAATGATTATACTCGGCTTGTTTACTTTCAAAACTCTTAGTTTGATTATTTATGTCAAAATGGGTAAAACTTCATTATAGTTCGATTTCCTACGTTTTCAATGTGAAGTTAAGGCTTAAAACAACTATTTCTAGTCACAATAAGCTTTGTGAAAGCTTTAATGATTATACTTGGCTTGTTTACTTTTCAAAACTCTTAGTTTGATTATTTATGTCAAAATGGGTAAAACTTCATTATAGTTCGATTTCCTACGTTTTCAATGTGAAGTTAAGGCTTAAAACAACTATTTCTAGTCACAATAAGCTTTGTGAAAGCTTTAATGATTATACTCGGCTTGTTTACTTTCAAAACTCTTAGTTTGATTATTTATGTCAAAATGGGTAAAACTTCATTATAGTTCGATTTCCACGTTTTCAATGTGAAGTTAAGGCTTAAAACAACTATTTCTAGTCACAATAAGCTTTGTGAAAGCTTTAATGATTATACTCGGCTTGTTTACTTTCAAAACTCTTAGTTTGATTATTTGTATCAAAATGGGTAAAACTTCATTATAGTTCGATTTCCAACGTTTCCAATGTGAAGTTAAGGCTTAAAACAACTATTTCTAGTCACAATAAGCTTTGTGAAAGCTTTAATGATTATACTCGGCTTGTTTACTTTCAAAACTCTTAGTTTGATTATTTATGTCAAAATGGATAAAACTTCATTATAGTTCGATTTCCTACGTTTTCAATGTGAAGTTAAGGCTTAAAACAACTATTTCTTGTCACAATAAGCTTTGTGAAAGCTTTAATGATTATGGTCATCTTGTTTACTTTCAAAACTCTTAGTTTGATTATTTGTATCAAAATGGGTAAGACTTCATTATAGTTCGATTTCCAACCTTTCCAATGAGAAGTTAAGGCTTAAAACAACTATTTCTAGTCACAATAAGCTTTGTGAAAGCTTTAATGATTATACTCGGCTTGTTTACTTTCAAAACTCTTAGTTTGATTATTTGTATAAAAATGGGTAAAACTTCATTATAGTTCCATTTTCAACGTTTCCAATGTGAAGTTAAGGCTTAAAACAACTATTTCTAGTCACAATTAGCTTTGTTAAAGCTTTAATGATTATACTCGGCTTGTTTACTTTCAAAACTCTTAGTTTGATTATTTGTATCAAAATGGGTAAAACTTCATTATAGTTCGATTTCCAACCTTTCCAATGTAACGTTAAGGCTTAAAACAACGATTTCTAGTCACAATAAGCTTTGTCAAAGCTTCAATGATTGAGCTCGGCTTGTTTACTTTGAAAACTCTTAGTTTGATTATTCATATCAAAATGGGTAAAACTTCATTATAGTTCGATTTCCAACCTTTCCAATGTGAAGTTAAGGCTTAAAACAACTATTTCTAGTCACAATAAGCTTTGTGAAAGCTTTAATGATTATACTCGGCTTGTTTACTCTCAAAACTCTTAGCTTGATTATTTATGTCAAAATGGGTAAAACTTCATTATAGTTCGATTTCCTACGTTTTCTACGTGAAGTTAAGGCTTAAAAAAACTATTTCTAGTTACAATAAGCTTTGTGAAAGCTTTAATGATTATGCCCATCTTGTTTACTTTCAAAACTCTTAGTTTGATTATTTGTATCAAAATGGGTAAAACTACATTATAGTTCGATTTCTAACCTTTCCAATGTGAAGTTAAGGCTTAAAACAACTATTTCTAGTCACAATAAGCTTTGTGAAAGCTTTAATGATTATACTCGGCTTGTTTACTTTCAAAACTCTTAGTTTAATTATTTATGTCAAAATTGGTAAAACATTATTATAGTTCGATTTCCCACGTTTTCAATGTGAAGTTAAGGCTTAAAATAACTATTTCTAATCACAATAAGCTTTGTGAAAGCTCTAATGATTATACTCGGCTTGTTTACTTTCAAAACTCTTAGTTTCATTATTTATGTCAAAATGGGTAAAACTTCATTATAGTTCGATTTCCTACGTTTTCAACGTTAAGTTAAGGCTTAAAACAACTATTTCAAGTCACAATAAGTTTTGTGAAAGCTTTAATGATTATGCTCATCTTGTTTACTTTCAAAACTCTTAGTTTGATTATTTGTATCAGAATGGGTAAAACTTCATTATAGTTCGATTTTCAACCTTTCCAATGTAAAGTTAATGCTTAAAACAACTATTTCTAGCCACAATAAGCTTTGTGAAAGCTTTAATGATTATACTCGGCTTGTTTACTTTTAAAACTCTTAGTTTGATTATTTATGTCATAATGGATAAAACTTCATTATAGTTAGATTTCCTACGTTTTCAAGGTGAAGTTAAGGCTTAAAACAACTATTTCTAGTCTCAATAAACTTTGTGAAAGCTTTAATGATTATACTCGGCTTGTTTACTTTCAAAACTCTTAGTTTGATTATTTATGTCAAAATGGGTAAAACTTCATTATAGTTCGATTTCCCACATTTTCAAGGTGAAGTTAAGGCTTAAAACAACTATTTCTACTCACAATAAGCTTTGTGAAAGCTTTAATGATTATACTCGGCTTGTTTACTTTCAAAACTCTTAGTTTGATTATTTATGTCAAAATGGGTAAAACTTCATTATAGTTCGATTTCCTACGTTTTCAACGTGAAGTTAAGGCTTAAAACAACTATTTCTAGTCACAATAAGCTTTGTGAAAGCTTTAATGATTATACTCGGCTTGTTTACTTTCAAAACTCTTAGTTTGATTATTTATGTCAAAATGGGTAAAACTTCATTATAGTTCCATTTCCTATGTTTTCAAGATGAAGTTAATCTTAAAACAACTATTTCTTGTCACAATAAACTTTGTGAAAGCTTTAATGATTATACTCGGCTTGTTTACTTTCAAAACTCTTAGTTTGATTATTTATGTCAAAATGGATAAAACTTCATTATAGTTCGATTTCCTACGTTTTCAATGTGAAGTTAAGGCTTAAAACAACTATTTCTTGTCACAATAAGCTTTGTGAAAGCTTTAATGATTATGCTCATCTTGTTTACTTTCAAAACTCTTAGTTTGATTATTTGTATCAAAATGGGTAAGACTTCATTATAGTTCGATTTCCAACCTTTCCAATGAGAAGTTAAGGCTTAAAACGGCTATTTCTAGTCACAATAAGCTTTGTGAAAGCTTTAATGATTATACTCGGCTTGTTTACTTTCAAAACTCTTAGTTTGATTATTTGTATAAAAATGGGTAAAACTTCATTATAGTTCCATTTTCAACGTTTCCAATGTGAAGTTAAGGCTTAAAAAAACTATTTCTAGTCACAATTAGCTTTGTTAAAGCTTTAATGATTATACTCGGCTTGTTTACTTTCAAAACTCTTAGTTTTATTATTTGTATCAAAATGGGTAAAACTTCATTACAGTTCGATTTCCAACCTTTGCAATGTAACGTTAAGGCTTAAAACAACGATTTCTAGTCACAATAAGCTTTGTCAAAGCTTCAATGATTGAGCTCGGCTTGTTTACTTTGAAAACTCTTAGTTTGATTATTCATATCAAAATGGGTCAAACTTCATTATAGTTCGATTTCCAACCTTTCCAATGTGAAGTTAAGGCTTAAAACAACTATTTCTAGTCACAATAAGCTTTGTGAAAGCTTTAATGATTATACTCGGCTTGTTTACTCTCAAAACTCTTAGCTTGATTATTTATGTCAAAATGGGTAAAACTTCATTATAGTTCGATTTCCTACGTTTTCTACCTGAAGTTAAGGCTTAATACAACTATTTCTAGTCACAATAAGCTTTGTGAAGGCTTTAATGATTATACTTGGCTTGTTTACTTTCAAAACTCTTGGTTTGATTATTTATGTCAAAATGGGTAAAACTTCATTATAGTTCGATTTCCTACATTTTCAATGTGAAGTTAAGGCTTAAAACAACTATTTCTAGTCACAATAAGCTTTGTGAAAGCTTTAATGATTATACTCGGCTTGTTTACTTTCAAAACTCTTAGTTTAATTATTTATGTCAAAATTGGTAAAACATTATTATAGTTCGATTTCCCACGTTTTCAATGTGAAGTTAAGGCTTAAAATAACTATTTCTAATCACAATACGCTTTGTGAAAGCTTTAATGATTATACTCGGCTTGTTTACTTTCAAAACTCTTAGTTTGATTATTTGTATAAAAATGGGTAAAACTTCATTATAGTTCCATTTTCAACGTTTCCAATGTGAAGTTAAGGCTTAAAACAACTATTTCTAGTCACAATAAGCTTTGTGAAAGCTTTAATGATTATACTCGGCTTGGTTACTTTCAAAACTCTTAGTTTGATTATTTGTATCAAAATGGGTAAAACTTCATTATAGTTCGATTTCCAACCTTTCCAATGTGAAGTGAAGGCTTAAAACAACTATTTCTAGCCACAATAAGCTTTGTGAAAGCTTTAATGATTATACTCGGCTTGTTTACTTTCAAAACTCTTAGTTTGATTATTTGTATCAAAATGGGTAAGTCTTCATTATAGTTCGATTTCCAACCTTTAGAATGTGAAGTTAAAACTTAAAACAACTATTTCTAGTCACAATAAGCTTTGTGAAAGCTTTAATGATTATACTCGGTTTGTTTACTTTCAAAACTCTTAGTTTGATTATTTGTATCAAAATGGGTAAGACTTCATTATAGTTCGATTTCCAACCTTTCCAATGTGAAGTTAAGGCTTAAAACAACTATTTCTAGTCACAATAAGCTTTGTGAAAGCTTTAATGATTATACTCGGCTTGTTTACTTTCAAAACTCTTAGTTTAATTATTTATGTCAAAATTGGTAAAACATTATTATAGTTCGATTTCCCACATTTTCAATGTGAAGTTAAGGCTTAAAATAACTATTTCTAATCACAATAAGCTTTGTGAAAGCTTTAATGATTATACTCGGCTTGTTTACTTTCAAAACTCTTAGTTTGATTATTTATGTCAAAATGGGTAAAACTTCATTATAGTTCGATTTCCTACTTTTTCAACGTTAAGTTAAGGCTTAAAACAACTATTTCAAGTCACAATAAGTTTTGTGAAAGCTTTAATGATTATGCTCATCTTGTTTACTTTCAAAACTCTTAGTTTGATTATTTGTATCAGAATGGGTAAAACTTCATTATAGTTCGATTTTCAACCTTTCCAATGTGAAGTTAAGGCTTAAAACAACTATTTCTAGCCACAATAAGCTTTGTGAAAGCTTTAATGATTATACTCGGCTTGTTTACTTTCAAAACACTTCGTTTGATTATTTATGTCATAATGGATAAAACTTCATTATAGTTAGATTTCCTACGTTTTCAAAGTGAAGTTAAGGCTTAAAACAACTATTTCTAGTCACAATTAGCTTTGTTAAAGCTTTAATGATTATACTCGGCTTGTTTACTTTCAAAACTCTTAGTTTGATTATTTGTATCAAAATGGGTAAAACTTCATTATAGTTCGATTTCCAACCTTTCCAATGTAACGTTAAGGCTTAAAACAACGATTTCTAGTCACAATAAGCTTTGTCAAATCTTCAATGATTGAGCTCGGCTTGTTTACTTTGAAAACTCTTAGTTCGATTATTCATATCAAAATGGGTAAAACTTCATTATAGTTCGATTTCCAACCTTTCCAATATGAAGTTAAGGCTTATAACAACTATTTCTAGCCACAATAAGCTTTGTGAAAGCTTTAATGATTATACTCGGCTTGTTTACTTTCAAAACTCTTAGTTTAATTATTTATGTCAAAATTGGTAAAACATTATTATAGTTCGATTTCCCACGTTTTCAATGTGAAGTTAAGGCTTAAAATAACTATTTCTAATCACAATACGCTTTGTGAAAGCTTTAATGATTATACTCGGCTTGTTTACTTTCAAAACTCTTAGTTTGATTATTTGTATAAAAATGGGTAAAACTTCATTATAGTTCCATTTTCAACGTTTCCAATGTGAAGTTAAGGCTTAAAACAACTATTTCTAGTCACAATAAGCTTTGTGAAAGCTTTAATGATTATACTCGGCTTGGTTACTTTCAAAACTCTTAGTTTGATTATTTGTATCAAAATGGGTAAAACTTCATTATAGTTCGATTTCCAACCTTTCCAATGTGTAGTGAAGGCTTAAAACAACTATTTCTAGCCACAATAAGCTTTGTGAAAGCTTTAATGATTATACTCGGCTTGTTTACTTTCAAAACTCTTAGTTTGATTATTTGTATCAAAATGGGTAAGTCTTCATTATAGTTCGATTTCCAACCTTTAGAATGTGAAGTTAACGCTTAAAACAACTATTTCTAGTCACAATAAGCTTTGTGAAAGCTTTAATGATTATACTCGGTTTGTTTACTTTCAAAACTCTTAGTTTGATTATTTGTATCAAAATGGGTAAGACTTCATTATAGTTCGATTTCCAACCTTTCCAATGTGAAGTTAAGGCTTAAAACAACTATTTCTAGTCACAATAAGCTTTGTGAAAGCTTTAATGATTATACTCGGCTTGTTTACTTTCAAAACTCTTAGTTTGACTATTTATGTCAAAATGGGTAAAACTTCATTATAGTTCGATTTCCTACGTTTTCAAGGTGAAGTTAAGGCTTAAAACAACTATTTCTAGTCACAATAAGCTCTGTGAAAGCTTTAATTATTATACTGGGCTTGTTTACTTTCAAAACTCTTAGTTTGATTATTTATGTCAAAATGGGTAAAAATTCATTATAGTTCGATTTCCTACGTTTTCAACGTGAAGTTAAGGCTCAAAACAACTATTTATAGTCACAATAAGCTTTGTGAAAGCTTTAATGATTAAGCTCGGCTTGTTTACTTTGAAAACTCTTAGTTTGATTATTTGTATCAAAATGGGTAAAACTTCATTATAGTTCGATTTCCAACCTTTCCAATGCGAAGTTAAGGCTTAAAACAATTATTTCTAGTCACAATAAGCTTTGTGAAAGCTTTAATGATTATACTCGGCTTGTTTACTCTCAAAACTCTTAGTTTGATTATTTATGTTAAAATGGGTAAAACTTCCTTATAGTTCGATTTCCCACATTTTCCAGGTGAAGTTAAGGCTTAAAACAACTATTTCTACTCACAATAAGCTTTGTGAAAGCTTTAATGATTATACTCGGCTTGTTTACTTTCAAAACTCTTAGTTTGATTATTTATGTCAAAATGGGTAAAACTTCATTATAGTTCGATTTCCTACGTTTTCAAGGTGAAGTTAAGGCTTAAAACAACTATTTCTAGTCACAATAAGCTTTGTGAAAGCTTTAATGATTATACTCGGCTTGTTTACTTTCAAAACTCTTAGTTTGATTATTTATGTCAAAATGGGTAAAACTTCATTATAGTTCGATTTCCTACGTTTTCAATGTGAAGTTAAGGCTTAAAACAACTATTTCTAGTCACAATAAGCTTTGTGAAAGCTTTAATGATTATACTCGGCTTGTTTACTTTCAAAACTCTTAGTTTGATTATTTGTATCAAAATGGGTAAAACTTCATTATAGTTCGATTTCCAACCTTTCCAATGCGAAGTTAAGGCTTAAAACAACTATTTCTAGTCACAATAAGCTTTGTGAAAGCTTTAATGATTATACTCGGCTTGTTTACTTTCAAAACTCTTAGTTTGATTATTTATGTCAAAATGGGTAAAACTTCATTATAGTTCGATTTCCCACATTTTCAAGGTGAAGTTAAGGCTTAAAACAACTATTTCTAGTCACAATAAGCTTTGTGAAAGCTTTAATGATTATACTCGGCTTGTTTACTTTCAAAACTCTTAGTTTGATTATTTATGTCAAAATGGGTAAAACTTCATTATAGTTCGATTTCCTACGTTTTCAATGTGAAGTTAAGGCTTAAAACAACTATTTCTAGTCACAATAAGCTTTGTGAAAGCTTTAATGATTATACTCATCTTGTTTACTTTCAAAACTCTTAGTTTGATTATTTGTATCAAAATGGGTAAGACTTCATTATAGTTCGATTTCCAACCTTTCCAATGTGAAGTTAAGGCTTAAAACAACTATTTCTAGTCACAATAAGCTTTGTTAAAGCTTTAATGATTATACTCGGCTTGTTTACTTTCAAAACTCTTAGTTTGATTATTTGTATCAAAATGGGTAAAACTTCATTATAGTTCGATTTCCAACCTTTCCAATGTGAAGTTAAGGCTTAAAACAACTATTTCTAGTCACAATAAGCTTTGTGAAAGCTTTAATGATTATACTCGGCTTGTTTACTTTCAAAACTCTTAGTTTGATTATTTATATCAAAATGGGTAAAACTTCATTATAGTTCGATTTCCAACCTTTCCAATGTGAAGTTAAGGCTTAAAACAACTATTTCTAGTCACAATAAGCTTTGTGAAAGCTTTAATGATTATACTCGGCTTGTTTACTTTCAAAACTCTTAGTTTGATTATTTATGTCAAAATGGGTAAAACTTCATTATAGTTCGATTTCCTACGTTTTCAACGTGAAGTTAAGGCTTAAAACAACTATTTCTAGTCACAATAAGCTTTGTGAAAGCTTTAATGATTATGCTCATCTTGTTTACTTTCAAAACTCTTAGTTTGATTATTTGTATCAAAATGGGTAAAACTTCATTATAGTTCGATTTCCAACCTTTCCAATGTGAAGTTAAGGCTTAAAACAACTATTTCTAGTCACAATAAGCTTTGTGAAAGCTTTAATGATTATACTCGGCTTGTTTACTTTCAAAACTCTTAGTTTGATTATTTATGTCAAAATGGGTAAAACTTCATTATAGTTCGATTTCCCACATTTTCAATGTGAAGTTAAGGCTTAAAACAACTATTTCTAGTCACAATAAGCTTTGTGAAAGCTTTAATGATTATACTCGGCTTGTTTACTTTCAAAACTCTTAGTTTGATTATTTATGTCAAAATGGGTAAAACTTCATTATAGTTCGATTTCCTACGTTTTCAACGTGAAGTTAAGGCTTAAAACAACTATTTCTAGTCACAATAAGCTTTGTGAAAGCTTTAATGATTATGCTCATCTTGTTTACTTTCAAAACTCTTAGTTTGATTATTTGTATCAAAATGGGTAAAACTTCATTATAGTTCGATTTCCAACCTTTCCAATGTGAAGTTAAGGCTTAAAACAACTATTTCTAGTCACAATAAGCTTTGTGAAAGCTTTAATGATTATACTCTTCGTTGTTTACTTTCAAAACTCTTAGTTTGATTATTTATGTCAAAATGGATAAAACTTCATTATAGTTAGATTTCCTACGTTTTCAAGGTGAAGTTAATGCTTAAAACAACTATTTCTAGTCTCAATAAACTTTGTGAAAGCTTTAATGATTATACTCGGCTTGTTTACTTTCAAAACTCTTAGTTTGATTATTTATGTCAAAATGGGTAAAACTTCATTATAGTTCGATTTCCCACATTTTCAAGGTGAAGTTAAGGCTTAAAACAACTATTTCTACTCACAATAAGCTTTGTGAAAGCTTTAATGATTATACTCGGCTTGTTTACTTTCAAAACTCTTAGTTTGATTATTTATGTCAAAATGGGTAAAACTTCATTATAGTTCCATTTCCTATGTTTTCAAGATGAAGTTAAGCTTAAAACAACTATTTCTTGTCACAATAAACTTTGTGAAAGCTTTAATGATTATACTCGGCTTGTTTACTTTCAAAACTCTTAGTTTGATTATTTATGTCAAAATGGATAAAACTTCATTATAGTTCGATTTCCTACGTTTTCAATGTGAAGTTAAGGCTTAAAACAACTATTTCTTGTCACAATAAGCTTTGTGAAAGCTTTAATGATTATGCTCATCTTGTTTACTTTCAAAACTCTTAGTTTGATTATTTGTATCAAAATGGGTAAGACTTCATTATAGTTCGATTTCCAACCTTTCCAATGAGAAGTTAAGGCTTAAAACGGCTATTTCTAGTCACAATAAGCTTTGTGAAAGCTTTAATGATTATACTCGGCTTGTTTACTTTCAAAACTCTTAGTTTGATTATTTGTATAAAAATGGGTAAAACTTCATTATAGTTCCATTTTCAACGTTTCCAATGTGAAGTTAAGGCTTAAAAAACTATTTCTAGTCACAATTAGCTTTGTTAAAGCTTTAATGATTATACTCGGCTTGTTTACTTTCAAAACTCTTAGTTTTATTATTTGTATCAAAATGGGTAAAACTTCATTACAGTTCGATTTCCAACCTTTGCAATGTAACGTTAAGGCTTAAAACAACGATTTCTAGTCACAATAAGCTTTGTCAAAGCTTCAATGATTGAGCTCGGCTTGTTTACTTTGAAAACTCTTAGTTTGATTATTCATATCAAAATGGGTCAAACTTCATTATAGTTCGATTTCCAACCTTTCCAATGTGAAGTTAAGGCTTAAAACAACTATTTCTAGTCACAATAAGCTTTGTGAAAGCTTTAATGATTATACTCGGCTTGTTTACTCTCAAAACTCTTAGCTTGATTATTTATGTCAAAATGGGTAAAACTTCATTATAGTTCGATTTCCTACGTTTTCTACCTGAAGTTAAGGCTTAAAACAACTATTTCTAGTCACAATAAGCTTTGTGAAGGCTTTAATGATTATACTTGGCTTGTTTACTTTCAAAACTCTTGGTTTGATTATTTATGTCAAAATGGGTAAAACTTCATTATAGTTCGATTTCCTACATTTTCAATTTGAAGTTAAGGCTTAAAACAACTATTTCTAGTCACAATAAGCTTTGTGAAAGCTTTAATGATTATACTCGGCTTGTTTACTTTCAAAACTCTTAGTTTAATTATTTATGTCAAAATTGGTAAAACATTATTATAGTTCGATTTCCCACGTTTTCAATGTGAAGTTAAGGCTTAAAATAACTATTTCTAATCACAATAAGCTTTGTGAAAGCTTTAATGATTATACTCGGCTTGTTTACTTTCAAAACTCTTAGTTTGATTATTTGTATAAAAATGGGTAAAACTTCATTATAGTTCCATTTTCAACGTTTCCAATGTGAAGTTAAGGCTTAAAACAACTATTTCTAGTCACAATAAGCTTTGTGAAAGCTTTAATGATTATACTCGGCTTGTTTACTTTCAAAACTCTTAGTTTGATTATTTGTATCAAAATGGGTAAAACTTCATTATAGTTCGATTTCCAACCTTTCCAATGTGAAGTTAAGGCTTAAAACAACTATTTCTAGCCACAATAAGCTTTGTGAAAGCTTTAATGATTATACTCGGCTTGTTTACTTTCAAAACTCTTAGTTTGATTATTTGTATCAAAATGGGTAAGTCTTCATTATAGTTCGATTTCCAACCTTTAGAATGTGAAGTTAAAACTTAAAACAACTATTTCTAGTCACAATAAGCTTTGTGAAAGCTTTAATGATTATACTCGGTTTGTTTACTTTCAAAACTCTTAGTTTGATTATTTGTATCAAAATGGGTAAAACTTCATTATAGTTCGATTTCCAACCTTTCCAATGTGAAGTTAAGGCTTAAAACAACTATTTCTAGTCACAATAAGCTTTGTGAAAGCTTTAATGATTATACTCGGCTTGTTTACTTTCAAAACTCTTAGTTTAATTATTTATGTCAAAATTGGTAAAACTTATTATAGTTCGATTTCCCACATTTTCAATGTGAAGTTAAGGCTTAAAATAACTATTTCTAATCACAATAAGCTTTGTGAAAGCTTTAATGATTATACTCGGCTTGTTTACTTTCAAAACTCTTAGTTTGATTATTTATGTCAAAATGGGTAAAACTTCATTATAGTTCGATTTCCTACTTTTTCAACGTTAAGTTAAGGCTTAAAACAACTATTTCTAGTCACAATAAGTTTTGTGAAAGCTTTAATGATTATGCTCATCTTGTTTACTTTCAAAACTCTTAGTTTGATTATTTGTATCAAAATGGGTAAAACTTCATTATAGTTCGATTTTCAACCTTTCCAATGTGAAGTTAAGGCTTAAAACAACTATTTCTAGCCACAATAAGCTTTGTGAAAGCTTTAATGATTATACTCGGCTTGTTTACTTTCAAAACTCTTAGTTTGATTATTTATGTCATAATGGATAAAACTTCATTATAGTTAGATTTCCTACGTTTTCAAAGTGAAGTTAAGGCTTAAAACAACTATTTCTAGTCACAATTAGCTTTGTTAAAGCTTTAATGATTATACTCGGCTTGTTTACTTTCAAAACTCTTAGTTTGATTATTTGTATCAAAATGGGTAAAACTTCATTATAGTTCGATTTCCAACCTTTCCAATGTAACGTTAAGGCTTAAAACAACGATTTCTAGTCACAATAAGCTTTGTCAAATCTTTAATGATTAGCTCGGCTTGTTTACTTTGAAAACTCTTAGTTTGATTATTCATATCAAAATGGGTAAAACTTCATTATAGTTCGATTTCCAACCTTTCCAATATGAAGTTAAGGCTTATAACAACTATTTCTAGTCACAATAAGCTTTGTGAAAGCTTTAATGATTATACTCGGCTTGTTTACTTTCAAAACTCTTAGTTTAATTATTTATGTCAAAATTGGTAAAACATTATTATAGTTCGATTTCCCACGTTTTCAATGTGAAGTTAAGGCTTAAAATAACTATTTCTAATCACAATAAGCTTTGTGAAAGCTTTAATGATTATACTCGGCTTGTTTACTTTCAAAACTCTTAGTTTGATTATTTGTATAAAAATGGGTAAAACTTCATTATAGTTCCATTTTCAACGTTTCCAATGTGAAGTTAAGGCTTAAAACAACTATTTCTAGTCACAATAAGCTTTGTGAAAGCTTTAATGATTATACTCGGCTTGTTTACTTTCAAAACTCTTAGTTTGATTATTTGTATCAAAATGGGTAAAACTTCATTATAGTTCGATTTCCAACCTTTCCAATGTGTAGTTAAGGCTTAAAACAACTATTTCTAGCCACAATAAGCTTTGTGAAAGCTTTAATGATTATACTCGGCTTGTTTACTTTCAAAACTCTTAGTTTGATTATTTGTATCAAAATGGGTAAGTCTTCATTATAGTTCGATTTCCAACCTTTAGAATGTGAAGTTAACGCTTAAAACAACTATTTCTAGTCACAATAAGCTTTGTGAAAGCTTTAATGATTATACTCGGTTTGTTTACTTTCAAAACTCTTAGTTTGATTATTTGTATCAAAATGGGTAAGACTTATTATAGTTCGATTTCCAACCTTTCCAATGTGAAGTTAAGGCTTAAAACAACTATTTCTAGTCACAATAAGCTTTGTGAAAGCTTTAATGATTATACTCGGCTTGTTTACTTTCAAAACTCTTAGTTTGACTATTTATGTCAAAATGGGTAAAACTTCATTATAGTTCGATTTCCTACGTTTTCAAGGTGAAGTTAAGGCTTAAAACAACTATTTCTAGTCACAATAAGCTCTGTGAAAGCTTTAATTATTATACTGGGCTTGTTTACTTTCAAAACTCTTAGTTTGATTATTTATGTCAAAATGGGTAAAAATTCATTATAGTTCGATTTCCTACGTTTTCAACGTGAAGTTAAGGCTCAAAACAACTATTTATAGTCACAATAAGCTTTGTGAAAGCTTTAATGATTAAGCTCGGCTTGTTTACTTTGAAAACTCTTAGTTTGATTATTTGTATCAAAATGGGTAAAACTTCATTATAGTTCGATTTCCAACCTTCCAATGCGAAGTTAAGGCTTAAAACAATTATTTCTAGTCACAATAAGCTTTGTGAAAGCTTTAATGATTATACTCGGCTTGTTTACTCTCAAAACTCTTAGTTTGATTATTTATGTTAAAATGGGTAAAACTTCCTTATAGTTCGATTTCCCACATTTTCCAGGTGAAGTTAAGGCTTAAAACAACTATTTCTACTCACAATAAGCTTTGTGAAAGCTTTAATGATTATACTCGGCTTGTATACTTTCAAAACTCTTAGTTTGATTATTTATGTCAAAATGGGTAAAACTTCATTATAGTTCGATTTCCTACGTTTTCAAGGTGAAGTTAAGGCTTAAAACAACTATTTCTAGTCACAATAAGCTCTGTGAAAGCTTTAATTATTATACTGGGCTTGTTTACTTTCAAAACTTTTAGTTTGATTATTTATGTCAAAATGGGTAAAACTTCATTATAGTTCGATTTCCTACGTTTTCAACGTGAAGTTAAGGCTTAAAACAACTATTTCTAGTCACAATAAGCTTTGTGAAAGCTTTAATGATTAAGCTCGGCTTGTTTACTTTGAAAACTCTTAGTTTGATTATTTGTATCAAAATGGGTAAAACTTCATTATAGTTCGATTTCCAACCTTTCCAATGCGAAGTTAAGGCTTAAAACAATTATTTCTAGTCACAATAAGCTTTGTGAAAGCTTTAATGATTATACTCGGCTTGTTTACTCTCAAAACTCTTAGTTTGATTATTTATGTTAAAATGGGTAAAACTTCCTTATAGTTCGATTTCCCACATTTTCCAGGTGAAGTTAAGGCTTAAAACAACTATTTCTACTCACAATAAGCTTTGTGAAAGCTTTAATGATTATACTCGGCTTGTATACTTTCAAAACTCTTAGTTTGATTATTTATGTCAAAATGGGTAAAACTTCATTATAGTTCGATTTCCTACGTTTTCAAGGTGAAGTTAAGGCTTAAAACAACTATTTCTAGTCACAATAAGCTCTGTGAAAGCTTTAATTATTATACTCATCTTGTTTACTTTCAAAACTTTTAGTTTGATTATTTATGTCAAAATGGGTAAAACTTCATTATAGTTCGATTTCCTACGTTTTCAACGTGAAGTTAAGGCTTAAAACAACTATTTCTAGTCACAATAAGCTTTGTGAAAGCTTTAATGATTAAGCTCGGCTTGTTTACTTTGAAAACTCTTAGTTTGATTATTTGTATCAAAATGGGTAAAACTTCATTATAGTTCGATTTCCAACCTTTCCAATGCGAAGTTAAGGCTTAAAACAATTATTTCTAGTCACAATAAGCTTTGTGAAAGCTTTAATGATTATACTCGGCTTGTTTACTCTCAAAACTCTTAGTTTGATTATTTATGTTAAAATGGGTAAAACTTCCTTATAGTTCGATTTCCCACATTTTCCAATGTGAAGTTAAGGCTTAAAACAACTATTTCTACTCACAATAAGCTTTGTGAAAGCTTTAATGATTATACTCGGCTTGTTTACTTTCAAAACTCTTAGTTTGATTATTTATGTCAAAATGGGTAAAACTTCATTATAGTTCGATTTCCTACGTTTTCAACGTGAAGTTATGGCTTAAAACAACTATTTCTAGTCACAATAAGTTTTGTGAAAGCTTTAATGATTATGCTCATCTTGTTTACTTTCAAAACTCTTAGTTTGATTATTTGTATCAAAATGGGTAAAACTTCATTATAGTTCGATTTCCAACCTTTCCAATGTGAAGTTAAGGCTTAAAACAACTATTTCTAGTCACAATTAGCTTTGTTAAAGCTTTAATGATTATACTCGGCTTGTTTACTTTCAAAACTCTTAGTTTGATTATTTGTATCAAAATGGGTAAAACTTCATTATAGTTCGATTTCCAACCTTTCCAATGTAACGTTAAGGCTTAAAACAACGATTTCTAGTCACAATAAGCTTTGTCAAAGCTTCAATGATTGAGCTCGGCTTGTTTACTTTGAAAACTCTTAGTTTGATTATTCATATCAAAATGGGTAAAACTTCATTATAGTTCGATTTCCAACCTTTCCAATGTGAAGTTAAGGCTTAAAACAACTATTTCTAGTCACAATAAGCTTTGTGAAAGCTTTAATGATTATACTCGGCTTGTTTACTTTCAAAACTCTTAGTTTGATTATTTAAGTCAATATGGATAAAACTTCATTATAGTTCGATTTACTACGTTTTCAAGGAGAAGTTAAGGCTTAAAACAACGATTTCTAGTCACAATAAGCTTTGTCAAATCTTCAATGATTGAGCTCGGCTTGTTTACTTTGAAAACTCTTAGTTCGATTATTCATATCAAAATGGGTAAAACTTCATTATAGTTCGATTTCCAACCTTTCCAATATGAAGTTAAGGCTTATAACAACTATTTCTAGCCACAATAAGCTTTGTGAAAGCTTTAATGATTATACTCGGCTTGTTTACTTTCAAAACTCTTAGTTTGATTATTTGGATCAAAATGGGTAAGTCTTCATTATAGTTCGATTTCCAACCTTTAGAATGTGAAGTTAACGCTTAAAACAACTATTTCTAGTCACAATAAGCTTTGTGAAAGCTTTAATGATTATACTCGGTTTGTTTACTTTCAAAACTCTTAGTTTGATTATTTGTTTCAAAATGGGTAAGACTTCATTATAGTTCGATTTCCAACCTTTCCAATGTGAAGTTAAGGCTTAAAACAACTATTTCTAGTCACAATAAGCTTTGTGAAAGCTTTAATGATTATACTCGGCTTGTTTACTTTCAAAACTCTTAGTTTGATTATTTATGTCAAAATGAGTAAAACTTCATTATAGTTCGATTTCCTACGTTTTCAAGGTGAAGTTAAGGCTTAAAACAACTATTTCTAGTTACAATAAGCTCTGTGAAAGCTTTAATTATTATACTGGGCTTGTTTACTTTCAAAACTCTTAGTTTGATTATTTATGTTAAAATGGGTAAAACTTCCTTATAGTTCGATTTCCCACATTTTCCAGGTGAAGTTAAGGCTTAAAACAACTATTTCTACTCACAATAAGCTTTGTGAAAGCTTTAATGATTATACTCGGCTTGTTTACTTTCAAAACTCTTAGTTTGATTATTTATGTCAAAATGGGTAAAACTTCATTATAGTTCGATTTCCTACGTTTTCAACGTGAAGTTATGGCTTAAAACAACTATTTCTAGTCACAATAAGTTTTGTGAAAGCTTTAATGATTATGCTCATCTTGTTTACTTTCAAAACTCTTAGTTTGATTATTTGGATCAAAATGGGTAAGTCTTCATTATAGTTCGATTTCCAACCTTTAGAATGTGAAGTTAACGCTTAAAACAACTATTTCTAGTCACAATAAGCTTTGTGAAAGCTTTAATGATTATACTCGGTTTGTTTACTTTCAAAACTCTTAGTTTGATTATTTGTTTCAAAATGGGTAAGACTTCATTATAGTTCGATTTCCAACCTTTCCAATGTGAAGTTAAGGCTTAAAACAACTATTTCTAGTCACAATAAGCTTTGTGAAAGCTTTAATGATTATACTCGGCTTGTTTACTTTCAAAACTCTTAGTTTGATTATTTATGTCAAAATGAGTAAAACTTCATTATAGTTCGATTTCCTACGTTTTCAAGGTGAAGTTAAGGCTTAAAACAACTATTTCTAGTTACAATAAGCTCTGTGAAAGCTTTAATTATTATACTGGGCTTGTTTACTTTCAAAACTCTTAGTTTGATTATTTATGTTAAAATGGGTAAAACTTCCTTATAGTTCGATTTCCCACATTTTCCAGGTGAAGTTAAGGCTTAAAACAACTATTTCTACTCACAATAAGCTTTGTGAAAGCTTTAATGATTATACTCGGCTTGTTTACTTTCAAAACTCTTAGTTTGATTATTTATGTCAAAATGGATAAAACTTCATTATAGTTCGATTTCCTACGTTTTCAATGTGAAGTTAAGGCTTAAAACAACTATTTCTTGTCACAATAAGCTTTGTGAAAGCTTTATTGATTATGCTCATCTTGTTTACTTTCAAAACTCTTAGTTCGATTATTTGTATCAAAATGGGTAAGACTTCATTATAGTTCGATTTCCAACCTTTCCAATGAGAAGCTAAGGCTTAAAACGGCTATTTCTAGTCACAATAAGCTTTGTGAAAGCTTTAATGATTATACTCGGCTTGTTTACTTTCAAAACTCTTAGTTTGATTATTTGTATAAAAATGGGTAAAACTTCATTATAGTTCCATTTTCAACGTTTCCAATGTGAAGTTAAGGCTTAAAACAACTATTTCTAGTCACAATAAGCTTTGTGAAAGCTTTAATGATTATACTCGGCTTGTTTACTTTCAAAACTCTTAGTTTGATTATTTGTATCAAAATGGGTAAAACTTCATTATAGTTCGATTTCCAACCTTTCCAATGTGAAGTTAAGGCTTAAAACAACTATTTCTAGCCACAATAAGCTTTGTGAAAGCTTTAATGATTATACTCGGCTTGTTTACTTTCAAAACTCTTAGTTTGATTATTTGTATCAAAATGGGTAAGTCTTCATTATAGTTCGATTTCCAACCTTTAGAATGTGAAGTTAACGCTTAAAACAACTATTTCTAGTCACAATAAGCTTTGTGAAAGCTTTAATGATTATACTCGGTTTGTTTACTTTCAAAACTCTTAGTTTGATTATTTGTATCAAAATGGGTAAGACTTCATTATAGTTCGATTTCCAACCTTTCCAATGTGAAGTTAAGGCTTAAAACAACTATTTCTAGTCACAATAAGCTTTGTGAAAGCTTTAATGATTATACTCGGCTTGTTTACTTTCAAAACTCTTAGTTTGATTATTTATGTCAAAATGGGTAAAACTTCATTATAGTTCGATTTCCTACGTTTTCAAGGTGAAGTTAAGGCTTAAAACAACTATTTCTAGTCACAATAAGCTTTGTGAAAGCTTTAATTATTATACTCGGCTTGTTTACTTTCAAAACTCTTAGTTTGATTATTTATGTCAAAATGGGTAAAACTTCATTATAGTTCGATTTCCTACGTTTTCAACGTGAAGTTAAGGCTTAAAACAACTATTTCTAGTCACAATAAGCTTTGTGAAAGCTTTAATGATTAAGCTCGGCTTGTTTACTTTGAAAACTCTTAGTTTGATTATTTGTATCAAAATGGGTAAAACTTCATTATAGTTCGATTTCCAACCTTTCCAATGCGAAGTTAAGGCTTAAAACAATTATTTCTAGTCACAATAAGCTTTGTGAAAGCTTTAATGATTATACTCGGCTTGTTTACTCTCAAAACTCTTAGTTTGATTATTTATGTTAAAATGGGTAAAACTTCCTTATAGTTCGATTTCCCACATTTTCCAGGTGAAGTTAAGGCTTAAAACAACTATTTCTACTCACAATAAGCTTTGTGAAAGCTTTAATGATTATACTCGGCTTGTTTACTTTCAAAACTCTTAGTTTGATTATTTATGTCAAAATGGGTAAAACTTCATTATAGTTAGATTTCCTACGTTTTCAAAGTGAAGTTAAGGCTTAAAACAACTATTTCTAGTCACAATTAGCTTTGTTAAAGCTTTAATGATTATACTCGGCTTGTTTACTTTCAAAACTCTTAGTTTGATTATTTGTATAAAAATGGGTAAAACTTCATTATAGTTCGATTTCCAACCTTTCCAATGTAACGTTAAGGCTTAAAACAACGATTTCTAGTCACAATAAGCTTTGTCAAATCTTCAATGATTGAGCTCGGCTTGTTTACTTTGAAAACTCTTAGTTCGATTATTCATATCAAAATGGGTAAAACTTCATTATAGTTCGATTTCCAACCTTTCCAATATGAAGTTAAGGCTTATAACAACTATTTCTAGCCACAATAAGCTTTGTGAAAGCTTTAATGATTATACTCGGCTTGTTTACTTTCAAAACTCTTAGTTTGATTATTTGGATCAAAATGGGTAAGTCTTCATTATAGTTCGATTTCCAACCTTTAGAATGTGAAGTTAACGCTTAAAACAACTATTTCTAGTCACAATAAGCTTTGTGAAAGCTTTAATGATTATACTCGGTTTGTTTACTTTCAAAACTCTTAGTTTGATTATTTGTTTCAAAATGGGTAAGACTTCATTATAGTTCGATTTCCAACCTTTCCAATGTAACGTTAAGGCTTAAAACAACGATTTCTAGTTACAATAAGCTTTGTCAAAGCTTCAATGATTGAGCTCGGCTTGTTTACTTTGAAAACTCTTAGTTTGATTATTCATATCAAAATGGGTAAAACTTCATTATAGTTCGATTTCCAACCTTTCCAATGTGAAGTTAAGGCTTAAAACAACTATTTCTAGTCACAATAAGCTTTGTGAAAGCTTTAATGATTATACTCGGCTTGTTTACTCTCAAAACTCTTAGCTTGATTATTTATGTCAAAATGGGTAAAACTTCATTATAGTTCGATTTCCTACGTTTTCTACGTGAAGTTAAGGCTTAAAACAACTATTTCTAGTCACAATAAGCTTTGTGAAAGCTTTAATGATTATGCCCATCTTGTTTACTTTCAAAACTCTTAGTTTGATTATTTGTATCAAAATGGGTAAAACTACATTATAGTTCGATTTCCAACCTTTCCAATGTGAAGTTAAGGCTTAAAACAACTATTTCTAGTCACAATAAGCTTTGTGAAAGCTTTAATGATTATACTCGGCTTGTTTACTTTCAAAACTCTTAGTTTGATTATTTATGTCAAAATGGGTAAAACTACATTATAGTTCGATTTCCAACCTTTCCAATGTGAAGTTAAGGCTTAAAACAACTATTTCTAGTCACAATAAGCTTTGTGAAAGCTTTAATGATTATACTCGGCTTGTTTACTTTCAAAACTCTTAGTTTGATTATTTATGTCAAAATGGGTTAAACTTCATTATAGTTCGATTTCCAACGTTTTCAACGTGAAGTTAAGGCTTAAAACAACTATTTCTAGTCACAATAAGCTTTGTGAAAGCTTTAATGATTATACTCGGCTTGTTTACTTTCAAAACTCTTAGTTTGATTATTTATGTCAAAAAATGGGTAAAACTTCATTATAGTTCGATTTACTACGTTTTCAAGGAGAAGTTAAGGCTTAAAACAACTATTTCTAGTCACAATAAGCTTTGTGAAAGCTTTAATGATTATACTCGGCTTGTTTACTTTCAAAACTCTTAGTTTGATTATTTATCTCAAAATGGGTAAAACTTCATTATAGTTCGATTTCCTATGTTTTCAAGATGAAGTTAAGGCTTAAAACAACTATTTCTAGTCACAATAAACTTTGTGAAAGCTTTAATGATTATACTCGGCTTGTTTACTTTCAAAACTCTTAGTTTGATTATTTATGTCAAAATGGGTAAAACTTCATTATAGTTCGATTTCCTACGTTTTCAATGTGAAGTTAAGGCTTAAAACAACTATTTCTAGTCACAATAAGCTTTGTGAAAGCTTTAATGATTATACTCATCTTGTTTACTTTCAAAACTCTTAGTTTGATTATTTGTATCAAAATGGGTAAAACTTCATTATAGTTCGATTTCCAACCTTTTCCAATGAGAAGTTAAGGCTTAAAACAACTATTTCTAGTCACAATAAGCTTTGTGAAAGCTTTAATGATTATACTCGGCTTGTTTACTTTCAAAACTCTTAGTTTGATTATTTGTATAAAAATGGGTAAAACTTCATTATAGTTCGATTTCCTACGTTTTCAATGTGAAGTTAAGGATTAAAACAACTATTTCTAGTCACAATAAGCTTTGTGAAAGCTTTAATGATTATACTCGGCTTGTTTACTTTCAAAACTCTTAGTTTGATTATTTGTATCAAAATGGGTAAAACTTCATTATAGTTCGATTTCCAACCTTTCCAATGTGAAGTTAAGGCTTAAAACAACTATTTCTAGTCACAATAAGCTTTGTGAAAGCTTTAATGATTATACTCGGCTTGTTTACTTTCAAAACTCTTAGTTTGATTATTTGTATCAAAATGGGTAAGTCTTCATTATAGTTCGATTTCCAACCTTTAGAATGTGAAGTTAACGCTTAAAACAACTATTTCTAGTCACAATAAGCTTTGTGAAAGCTTTAATGATTATACTCGGTTTGTTTACTTTCAAAACTCTTAGTTTGATTATTTGTATCAAAATGGGTAAGACTTCATTATAGTTCGATTTCCAACCTTTCCAATGTGAAGTTAAGGCTTAAAACAACTATTTCTAGTCACAATAAGCTTTGTGAAAGCTTTAATGATTATACTCGGCTTGTTTACTTTCAAAACTCTTAGTTTGATTATTTATGTCAAAATGGGTAAAACTTCATTATAGTTCGATTTCCTACGTTTTCAATGTGAAGTTAAGGCTTAAAACAACTATTTCTAGTCACAATAAGCTTTGTGAAAGCTTTAATGATTATACTCGGCTTGTTTACTTTCAAAACTCTTAGTTTGATTATTTATGTCAAAATGGGTAAAACTTCATTATAGTTCGATTTCCTACGTTTTCAATGTGAAGTTAAGGCTTAAAACAACTATTTCTAGTCACAATAAGCTTTGTGAAAGCTTTAATGATTAAGCTCGGCTTGTTTACTTTCAAAACTCTTAGTTTGATTATTTGTATCAAAATGGCTAAAACTTCATTATAGTTCGATTTCCAACCTTTCCAATGTGAAGTTAAGGCTTAAAACAACTATTTCTAGTCACAATAAGCTTTGTGAAAGCTTTAATGATTATACTCGGCTTGTTTACTTTCAAAACTCTTAGTTTGATTATTTATGTCAAAATGGGTAAAACTTCATTATAGTTCGATTTCCCACATTTTCCAATGAAGTTAAGGCTTAAAACAACTATTTCTACTCACAATAAGCTTTGTGAAAGCTTTAATGATTATACTCGGCTTGTTTACTTTCAAAACTCTTAGTTTGATTATTTATGTCAAAATGGGTAAAACTTCATTATAGTTCGATTTCCTACGTTTTCAACGTGAAGTTAAGGCTTAAAACAACTATTTCTAGTCACAATAAGTTTTGTGAAAGCTTTAATGATTATGCTCATCTTGTTTACTTTCAAAACTCTTAGTTTGATTATTTATGTCAAAATGGATAAAACTTCATTATAGTTCGATTTCCTACGTTTTCAATGTGAAGTTAAGGCTTAAAACAACTATTTCTAGTCACAATAAGCTTTGTGAAAGCTTTAATGATTATGCTCATCTTGTTTACTTTCAAAACTCTTAGTTTGATTATTTGTATCAAAATGGGTAAAACTTCATTATAGTTCGATTTCCAACCTTTCCAATGAGAAGTTAAGGCTTAAAACAACTATTTCTAGTCACAATAAGCTTTGTGAAAGCTTTAATGATTATACTCGGCTTGTTTACTTTCAAAACTCTTAGTTTGATTATTTGTATCAAAATGGGTAAAACTTCATTATAGTTCGATTTCAACGTTTTCCAATGTGAAGTTAAGGCTTAAAACAACTATTTCTAGTCACAATAAGCTTTGTGAAAGCTTTAATGATTATACTCGGCTTGTTTACTTTCAAAACTCTTAGTTTGATTATTTGTATCAAAATGGGTAAAACTTCATTATAGTTCGATTTCCAACCTTTCCAATGTGAAGTTAAGGCTTAAAACAACTATTTCTAGTCACAATAAGCTTTGTGAAAGCTTTAATGATTATACTCGGCTTGTTTACTTTCAAAACTCTTAGTTTGATTATTTGTATCAAAATGGGTAAAACTTCATTATAGTTCGATTTCCAACCTTTCCAATGTGAAGTTAAGGCTTAAAACAACTATTTCTAGTCACAATAAGCTTTGTGAAAGCTTTAATGATTATACTCGGCTTGTTTACTTTCAAAACTCTTAGTTTGATTATTTATGTCAAAATGGGTAAAACTTCATTATAGTTCGATTTCCTACGTTTTCAACGTGAAGTTAAGGCTTAAAACAACTATTTCTAGTCACAATAAGCTTTGTGAAAGCTTTAATGATTATACTCATCTTGTTTACTTTCAAAACTCTTAGTTTGATTATTTGTATCAAAATGGGTAAAACTTCATTATAGTTCGATTTCCAACCTTTCCAATGTGAAGTTAAGGCTTAAAACAACTATTTCTAGTCACAATAAGCTTTGTGAAAGCTTTAATGATTATACTCGGCTTGTTTACTTTCAAAACTCTTAGTTTGATTATTTATGTCAAAATGGGTAAAACTTCATTATAGTTCGATTTCCAACCTTTCCAATGTGAAGTTAAGGCTTAAAACAACTATTTCTAGTCACAATAAGCTTTGTGAAAGCTTTAATGATTATACTCGGCTTGTTTACTTTCAAAACTCTTAGTTTGATTATTTATGTCAAAATGGGTAAAACTTCATTATAGTTCGATTTCCAACGTTTTCAACGTGAAGTTAAGGCTTAAAACAACTATTTCTAGTCACAATAAGCTTTGTGAAAGCTTTAATGATTATACTCGGCTTGTTTACTTTCAAAACTCTTAGTTTGATTATTTATGTCAAAATGGGTAAAACTTCATTATAGTTCGATTTACTACGTTTTCAAGGTGAAGTTAAGGCTTAAAACAACTATTTCTAGTCATAATAAGCTTTGTGAAAGCTTTAATGATTATACTCGGCTTGTTTACTTTCAAAACTCTTAGTTTGATTATTTATCTCAAAATGGGTAAAACTTCATTATAGTTCGATTTCCTATGTTTTCAAGGTGAAGTTAAGGCTTAAAACAACTATTTCTTGTCACAATAAACTTTGTGAAAGCTTTAATGATTATACTCGGCTTGTTTACTTTCAAAACTCTTAGTTTGATTATTTATGTCAAAATGGATAAAACTTCATTATAGTTCGATTTCCTACGTTTTCAACGTGAAGTTAAGGCTTAAAACAACTATTTCTAGTCACAATAAGCTTTGTGAAAGCTTTAATGATTATGCTCATCTTGTTTACTTTCAAAACTCTTAGTTTGATTATTTGTATCAAAATGGGTAAAACTTCATTATAGTTCGATTTCCAACCTTTCCAATGAGAAGTTAAGGCTTAAAACAACTATTTCTAGTCACAATAAGCTTTGTGAAAGCTTTAATGATTATACTCGGCTTGTTTACTTTCAAAACTCTTAGTTTGATTATTTGTATAAAATGGGTAAAACTTCATTATAGTTCCATTTTCAACGTTTCCAATGTGAAGTTAAGGCTTAAAACAACTATTTCTAGTCACAATAAGCTTTGTTAAAGCTTTAATGATTATACTCGGCTTGTTTACTTTCAAAACTCTTAGTTTGATTATTTGTATCAAAATGGGTAAAACTTCATTATAGTTCGATTTCCAACCTTTCCAATGTAACGTTAAGGCTTAAAACAACGATTTCTAGTCACAATAAGCTTTGTCAAAGCTTCAATGATTGAGCTCGGCTTGTTTACTTTGAAAACTCTTAGTTTGATTATTCATATCAAAATGGGTAAAACTTCATTATAGTTCGATTTCCAACCTTTCCAATGTTAAGTTAAGGCTTAAAACAACTATTTCTAGCCACAATAAGCTTTGTGAAAGCTTTAATGATTATACTCGGCTTGTTTACTTTCAAAACTCTTAGTTTGATTATTTGTATCAAAATGGGTAAAACTTCATTATAGTTCGATTTCCAACCTTTAGAATGTGAAGTTAACGCTTAAAACAACTATTTCTAGTCACAATAAGCTTTGTGAAAGCTTTAATGATTATACTCGGTTTGTTTACTTTCAAAACTCTTAGTTTGATTATTTGTATCAAAATGGGTAAGACTTCATTATAGTTCGATTTCCAACCTTTCCAATGTGAAGTTAAGGCTTAAAACAACTATTTCTAGTCACAATAAGCTTTGTGAAAGCTTTAATGATTATACTCGGCTTGTTTACTTTCAAAACTCTTAGTTTGATTATTTATGTCAAAATGGGTAAAACTTCATTATAGTTCGATTTCCTACGTTTTCAAGGTGAAGTTAAGGCTTAAAACAACTATTTCTAGTCACAATAAGCTTTGTGAAAGCTTTAATGATTATACTCGGCTTGTTTACTTTCAAAACTCTTAGTTTGATTATTTATGTCAAAATGGGTAAAACTTCATTATAGTTCGATTTCCAACGTTTTCAACGTGAAGTTAAGGCTTAAAACAACTATTTCTAGTCACAATAAGCTTTGTGAAAGCTTTAATGATTATACTCGGCTTGTTTACTTTCAAAACTCTTAGTTTGATTATTTATGTCAAAATGGGTAAAACTTCATTATAGTTCGATTTCCTACGTTTCTAATGTGAAGTTAAGGCTTAAAACAACTATTTCTAGTCACAATAAGCTTTGTGAAAGCTTTAATGATTATGCTCATCTTGTTTACTTTCAAAACTCTTAGTTTGATTATTTGTATCAAAATGGGTAAAACTTCATTATAGTTCGATTTCTAACCTTTCCAATGTGAAGTTAAGGCTTAAAACAACTATTTCTAGTCACAATAAGCTTTGTGAAAGCTTTAATGATTATACTCGGCTTGTTTACTTTCAAAACTCTTAGTTTGATTATTTATGTCAAAATGGGTAAAACTTCATTATAGTTCGATTTCCTACGTTTTCAATGTGAAGTTAAGGCTTAAAACAACTATTTCTAGTCACAATAAGCTTTGTGAAAGCTTTAATGATTATGCCCATCTTGTTTACTTTCAAAACTCTTAGTTTGATTATTTGTATCAAAATGGGTAAAACTTCATTATAGTTCGATTTCCAACCTTTCCAATGTGAAGTTAAGGCTTAAAACAACTATTTCTAGTCACAATAAGCTTTGTGAAAGCTTTAATGATTATACTCGGCTTGTTTACTTTCAAAACTCTTAGTTTGATTATTTGTATAAAAATGGGTAAAACTTCATTATAGTTCCATTTTCAACCTTTCCAATGTGAAGTTAAGGCTTAAAACAACTATTTCTAGTCACAATAAGCTTTGTGAAAGCTTTAATGATTATACTCGGCTTGTTTACTTTCAAAACTCTTAGTTTGATTATTTGTATCAAAATGGGTAAAACTTCATTATAGTTCGATTTCCAACCTTTCCAATGTAAGTTAAGGCTTAAAACAACTATTTCTAGTCACAATAAGCTTTGTCAAAGCTTTAATGATTATAGCTCGGCTTGTTTACTTTCAAAACTCTTAGTTTGATTATTTATATCAAAATGGGTAAAACTTCATTATAGTTCGATTTCCAACCTTTCCAATATGAAGTTAAGGCTTAAAACAACTATTTCTAGTCACAATAAGCTTTGTGAAAGCTTTAATGATTATACTCGGCTTGTTTACTTTCAAAACTCTTAGTTTGATTATTTATGTCAAAATGGGTAAAACTTCATTATAGTTCGATTTCCTACGTTTTCAAGGTGAAGTTAAGGCTTAAAACAACTATTTCTAGTCACAATAAGCTCTGTGAAAGCTTTAATTATTATACTGGGCTTGTTTACTTTCAAAACTCTTAGTTTGATTATTTATGTCAAAATGGGTAAAACTTCATTATAGTTCGATTTCCTACATTTTCAACGTGAAGTTAAGGCTTAAAACAACTATTTCTAGTCACAATAAGCTTTGTGAAAGCTTTAATGATTAAGCTCGGCTTGTTTACTTTGAAAACTCTTAGTTTGATTATTTGTATCAAAATGGGTAAAACTTCATTATAGTTCGATTTCCAACCTTTCCAATGTGAAGTTAAGGCTTAAAACAATTATTTCTAGTCACAATAAGCTTTGTGAAAGCTTTAATGATTATACTCGGCTTGTTTACTTCAAAACTCTTAGTTTGATTATTTATGTTAAAATGGGTAAAACTTCATTATAGTTCGATTTCCCACATTTTCAAGGTGAAGTTAAGGCTTAAAACAATTATTTCTACTCACAATAAGCTTTGTGATAGCTTTAATGATTATACTCGGCTTGTTTACTTTCAAAACTCTTAGTTTGATTATTTATGTCAAAATGGGTAAAACTTCATTATAGTTCGATTTCCTACGTTTTCAACGTGAAGTTAAGGCTTAAAACAACTATTTCTAGTCACAATAAGCTTGTGAAAGCTTTAATGATTATGCTCATCTTGTTTACTTTCAAAACTCTTAGTTTGATTATTTGTATCAAAATGGGTAAAACTTCATTATAGTTCGATTTCCAACCTTTCCAATGTGAAGTTAAGGCTTAAAACAACTATTTCTAGTCACAATAAGCTTTGTGAAAGCTTTAATGATTATACTCGGCTTGTTTACTTTCAAAACTCTTAGTTTGATTATTTATGTCAAAATGGGTAAAACTTCATTATAGTTCGATTTCCTACGTTTTCAACGTGAAGTTAAGGCTTAAAACAACTATTTCTAGTCACAATAAGCTTTGTGAAAGCTTTAATGATTATACTCGGCTTGTTTACTTTCAAAACTCTTAGTTTGATTATTTATGTCAAAATGGGTAAAACTTCATTATAGTTCGATTTCCTACGTTTTCAAGGAGAAGTTAAGGCTTAAAACAACTATTTCTAGTCACAATAAGCTTTGTGAAAGCTTTAATGATTATACTCGGCTTGTTTACTTTCAAAACTCTTAGTTTGATTATTTATGTCAAAATGGGTAAAACTTCATTATAGTTCGATTTCCTACGTTTTCAACGTGAAGTTAAGGCTTAAAACAACTATTTCTAGTCACAATAAGTTTTGTGAAAGCTTTAATGATTATGCTCATCTTGTTTACTTTCAAAACTCTTAGTTTGATTATTTGTATCAAAATGGGTAAAACTTCATTATAGTTCGATTTCCAACCTTTCCAATGTGAAGTTAAGGCTTAAAACAACTATTTCTAGCCACATAAGCTTTGTGAAAGCTTTAATGATTATACTCGGCTTGTTTACTTTCAAAACTCTTAGTTTGATTATTTATGTCAAAATGGATAAAACTTCATTATAGTTCGATTTCCTACGTTTTCAACGTGAAGTTAAGGCTTAAAATAACTATTTCTAGTCACAATAAGCTTTGTGAAAGCATTAATGATTATACTCGGCTTGTTTACTTTCAAAACTCTTAGTTTGATTATTTAAGTCAAAATGGGTAAAACTTCATTATAGTTCGATTTACTACGTTTTCAAGGAGAAGTTAAGGCTTAAAACAACTATTTCTAGTCATAATAAGCTTTGTGAAAGCTTTAATGATTATACTCGGCTGGTTTACTTTTAAAACTCTTAGTTTGATTATTTATCTCAAAATGGGTAAAACTTCATTATAGTTCGATTTCCTATGTTTTCCAGATGAAGTTAAGGCTTAAAACAACTATTTCTTGTCACAATAAACTTTGTGAAAGCTTTAATGATTATACTCGGCTTGTTTACTTTCAAAACTCTTAGTTTGATTATTTATGTCAAAATGGATAAAACTTCATTATAGTTCGATTTCCTACGTTTTCAGTGAAGTTAAGGCTTAAAACAACTATTTCTTGTCACAATAAGCTTTGTGAAAGCTTTAATGATTATGGTCATCTTGTTTACTTTCAAAACTCTTAGTTTGATTATTTGTATCAAAATGGGTAAGACTTCATTATAGTTCGATTTCCAACCTTTCCAATGAGAAGCTAAGCCTTAAAACGGCTATTTCTAGTCACAATATGCTTTGTGAAAGCTTTAATGATTATACTCGGCTTGTTTACTTTCAAAACTCTTAGTTTGATTATTTGTATAAAAATGGGTAAAACTTCATTATAGTTCCATTTTCAACGTTTCCAATGTGAAGTTAAGGCTTAAAACAACTATTTCTAGTCACAATTAGCTTTGTTAAAGCTTTAATGATTATACTCGGCTTGTTTACTTTCAAAACTCTTAGTTTGATTATTTGTATCAAAATGGGTAAAACTTCATTATAGTTCGATTTCCAACCTTTCCAATGTAACGTTAAGGCTTAAAACAACGATTTCTAGTCACAATAAGCTTTGTCAAAGCTTCAATGATTGAGCTCGGCTTGTTTACTTTGAAAACTCTTAGTTTGATTATTCATATCAAAATGGGTAAAACTTCATTATAGTTCGATTTCCAACCTTTCCAATGTGAAGTTAAGGCTTAAAACAACTATTTCTAGTCACAATAAGCTTTGTGAAAGCTTTAATGATTATACTCGGCTTGTTTACTCTTAAAACTCTTAGCTTGATTATTTATGTCAAAATGGGTAAAACTTCATTATAGTTCGATTTCCTACGTTTTCTACGTGAAGTTAAGGCTTAAAACAACTATTTCTAGTCACAATAAGCTTTGTGAAAGCTTTAATGATTATGCCCATCTTGTTTACTTTCAAAACTCTTAGTTTGATTATTTGTATCAAAATGGGTAAAACTTCATTATAGTTCGATTTCCAACCTTTCCAATGTGAAGTTAAGGCTTAAAACAACTATTTCTAGTCACAATAAGCTTTGTGAAAGCTTTAATGATTATACTCGGCTTGTTTACTTTCAAAACTCTTAGTTTGATTATTTATGTCAAAATGGTAAAACTTATTATAGTTCGATTTCCCACGTTTTCAATGTGAAGTTAAGGCTTAAAACAACTATTTCTAATCACAATAAGCTTTGTGAAAGCTTTAATGATTATACTCGGCTTGTTTACTTTCAAAACTCTTAGTTTGATTATTTATGTCAAAATGGGTAAAACTTCATTATAGTTCGATTTCCTACGTTTTCAACGTTAAGTTAAGGCTTAAAACAACTATTTCTAGTCACAATAAGCTTTGTGAAAGCTTTAATGATTATGCTCATCTTGTTTACTTTCAAAACTCTTAGTTTGATTATTTGTATCAAAATGGGTAAAACTTCATTATAGTTCGATTTTCAACCTTTCCAATGTGAAGTTAAGGCTTAAAACAACTATTTCTAGTCACAATAAGCTTTGTGAAAGCTTTAATGATTATACTCGGCTTGTTTACTTTCAAAACTCTTAGTTTGATTATTTATGTCAAAATGGGTAAAACTTCATTATAGTTCGATTTCCTACGTTTTCAAAGTGAAGTTAAGGCTTAAAACAACTATTTCTAGTCACAATAAGCTTTGTGAAAGCTTTAATGATTATACTCGGCTTGTTTACTTTCAAAACTCTTAGTTTGATTATTTGTATCAAAATGGGTAAAACTTCATTATAGTTCGATTTCCAACCTTTCCAATGTGAAGTTAAGGCTTAAAACAACTATTTCTAGTCACAATAAGCTTTGTGAAAGCTTTAATGATTATACTCGGCTTGTTTACTTTCAAAACTCTTAGTTTGATTATTTATGTCAAAATGGGTAAAACTTCATTATAGTTCGATTTCCAACCTTTCCAATATGAAGTTAAGGCTTAAAACAACTATTTCTAGTCACAATAAGCTTTGTGAAAGCTTTAATGATTATACTCGGCTTGTTTACTTTCAAAACTCTTAGTTTGATTATTTATGTCAAAATGGGTAAAACTTCATTATAGTTCGATTTCCCACGTTTTCAATGTGAAGTTAAGGCTTAAAACAACTATTTCTAATCACAATAAGCTTTGTGAAAGCTTTAATGATTATACTCGGCTTGTTTACTTTCAAAACTCTTAGTTTGATTATTTGTATAAAAATGGGTAAAACTTCATTATAGTTCCATTTTCAACGTTTCCAATGTGAAGTTAAGGCTTAAAACAACTATTTCTAGTCACAATAAGCTTTGTGAAAGCTTTAATGATTATACTCGGCTTGTTTACTTTCAAAACTCTTAGTTTGATTATTTGTATCAAAATGGGTAAAACTTCATTATAGTTCGATTTCCAACCTTTCCAATGTGAAGTTAAGGCTTAAAACAACTATTTCTAGTCACAATAAGCTTTGTGAAAGCTTTAATGATTATACTCGGCTTGTTTACTTTCAAAACTCTTAGTTTGATTATTTGTATCAAAATGGGTAAGTCTTCATTATAGTTCGATTTCCAACCTTTAGAATGTGAAGTTAAGGCTTAAAACAACTATTTCTAGTCACAATAAGCTTTGTGAAAGCTTTAATGATTATACTCGGTTTGTTTACTTTCAAAACTCTTAGTTTGATTATTTGTATCAAAATGGGTAAGACTTCATTATAGTTCGATTTCCAACCTTTCCAATGTGAAGTTAAGGCTTAAAACAACTATTTCTAGTCACAATAAGCTTTGTGAAAGCTTTAATGATTATACTCGGCTTGTTTACTTTCAAAACTCTTAGTTTGATTATTTATGTCAAAATGGGTAAAACTTCATTATAGTTCGATTTCCTACGTTTTCAAGGTGAAGTTAAGGCTTAAAACAACTATTTCTAGTCACAATAAGCTTTGTGAAAGCTTTAATGATTATACTCGGCTTGTTTACTTTCAAAACTCTTAGTTTGATTATTTATGTCAAAATGGGTAAAACTTCATTATAGTTCGATTTCCCACGTTTTCAATGTGAAGTTAAGGCTTAAAAAAACTATTTCTAGTCACAATAAGCTTTGTGAAAGCTTTAATGATTATACTCGGCTTGTTTACTTTCAAAACTCTTAGTTTGATTATTTGTATCAAAATGGGTAAAACTTCATTATAGTTCGATTTCCAACCTTTCCAATGTGAAGTTAAGGCTTAAAACAATTATTTCTAGTCACAATAAGCTTTGTGAAAGCTTTAATGATTATACTCGGCTTGTTTACTTTCAAAACTCTTAGTTTGATTATTTATGTCAAAATGGGTAAAACTTCATTATAGTTCGATTTGCCACATTTTCAAGGTGAAGTTAAGGCTTAAAACAACTATTTCTAGTCACAATAAGCTTTGTGAAAGCTTTAATGATTATACTCGGCTTGTTTACTTTCAAAACTCTTAGTTTGATTATTTATGTCAAAATGGGTAAAACTTCATTATAGTTCGATTTCCTACGTTTTCAATGTGAAGTTAAGGCTTAAACAACTATTTCTAGTCACAATAAGCTTTGTGAAAGCTTTAATGATTATACTCGGCTTGTTTACTTTCAAAACTCTTAGTTTGATTACTTGTATCAAAATGGGTAAGACTTCATTATAGTTCGATTTCCTACGTTTTCAACGTGAAGTTAAGGCTTAAAACAACTATTTCTAGTCACAATAAGCTTTGTGAAAGCTTTAATGATTATACTCGGCTTGTTTACTTTCAAAACTCTTAGTTTGATTACTTGTATCAAAATGGGTAAAACTTCATTATAGTTCGATTTCCAACCTTTCCAATACGAAGTTAAGGCTTAAAACAACTATTTCTAGTCACAATAAGCTTTGTGAAAGCTTTAATGATTATACTCGGCTTGTTTACTTTCAAAACTCTTAGTTTGATTATTTATGTTAAAATGGGTAAAACTTCATTATAGTTCGATTTCCACACCTTTCCAATGTGAAGTTAAGGCTTAAAACAACTATTTCTAGTCACAATAAGCTTTGTGAAAGCTTTAATGATTATACTCGGCTTGTTTACTTTCAAAACTCTTAGTTTGATTATTTATGTCAAAATGGGTAAAACTTCATTATAGTTCGATTTCCTACGTTTTCAAGGTGAAGTTAAGGCTTAAAACAACTATTTCTAGTCACAATAAGCTTTGTGAAAGCTTTAATGATTATACTCGGCTTGTTTACTTTCAAAACTCTTAGTTTGATTATTTATGTCAAAATGGGTAAAACTTCATTATAGTTCGATTTCCTACGTTTTCAACGTGAAGTTAAGGCTTAAAACAACTATTTCTAGTCACAATAAGCTTTGTGAAAGCTTTAATGATTATACTCGGCTTGTTTACTTTGAAAACTCTTAGTTTGATTATTTGTATCAAAATGGGTAAAACTTCATTATAGTTCGATTTCCAACCTTTCCAATGTGAAGTTAAGGCTTAAAACAACTATTTCTAGTCACAATAAGCTTTGTGAAAGCTTTAATGATTATACTCGGCTTGTTTACTCTCAAAACTCTTAGTTTGATTATTTATGTTAAAATGGGTAAAACTTCATTATAGTTCGATTTCCCACATTTTCCAGGTGAAGTTAAGGCTTAAAACAACTATTTCTACTCACAATAAGCTTTGTGAAAGCTTTAATGATTATACTCGGCTTGTTTACTTTCAAAACTCTTAGTTTGATTATTTATGTCAAAATGGGTAAAACTTCATTATAGTTCGATTTCCTAACGTTTTCAACGTGAAGTTAAGGCTTAAAACAACTATTTCTAGTCACAATAAGCTTTGTGAAAGCTTTAATGATTATGCTCATCTTGTTTACTTTCAAAACTCTTAGTTTGATTATTTGTATCAAAATGGGTAAAACTTCATTATAGTTCGATTTCCAACCTTTCCAATGTGAAGTTAAGGCTTAAAACAACTATTTCTAGTCACAATAAGCTTTGTGAAAGCTTTAATGATTATACTCGGCTTGTTTACTTTCAAAACTCTTAGTTTGATTATTTGTATCAAAATGGGTAAAACTTCATTATAGTTCGATTTCCAACCTTTCCAATGTAACGTTAAGGCTTAAAACAACGATTTCTAGTCACAATAAGCTTTGTCAAAGCTTTAATGATTATACTCTCGGCTTGTTTACTTTGAAAACTCTTAGTTTGATTATTCATATCAAAATGGGTAAAACTTCATTATAGTTCGATTTCCAACCTTTCCAATGTGAAGTTAAGGCTTAAAACAACTATTTCTAGTCACAATAAGCTTTGTGAAAGCTTTAATGATTATACTCGGCTTGTTTACTCTCAAAACTCTTAGCTTGATTATTTATGTCAAAATGGGTAAAACTTCATTATAGTTCGATTTCCTACGTTTTCAATGTGAAGTTAAGGCTTAAAACAACTATTTCTAGTCACAATAAGCTTTGTGAAAGCTTTAATGATTATGCCCATCTTGTTTACTTTCAAAACTCTTAGTTTGATTATTTGTATCAAAATGGGTAAAACTTCATTATAGTTCGATTTCTAACCTTTCCAATGTGAAGTTAAGGCTTAAAACAACTATTTCTAGTCACAATAAGCTTTGTGAAAGCTTTAATGATTATACTCGGCTTGTTTACTTTCAAAACTCTTAGTTTGATTATTTATGTCAAAATGGGTAAAACTTTATTATAGTTCGATTTCCCACATTTTCAATGTGAAGTTAAGGCTTAAAACAACTATTTCTAATCACAATAAGCTTTGTGAAAGCTTTAATGATTATACTCGGCTTGTTTACTTTCAAAACTCTTAGTTTGATTATTTATGTCAAAATGGGTAAAACTTCATTATAGTTCGATTTCCTACTTTTTCAACGTTAAGTTAAGGCTTAAAACAACTATTTCTAGTCACAATAAGTTTTGTGAAAGCTTTAATGATTATGCTCATCTTGTTTACTTTCAAAACTCTTAGTTTGATTATTTGTATCAAAATGGGTAAAACTTCATTATAGTTCGATTTTCAACCTTTCCAATGTGAAGTTAAGGCTTAAAACAACTATTTCTAGTCACAATAAGCTTTGTGAAAGCTTTAATGATTATACTCGGCTTGTTTACTTTCAAAACTCTTAGTTTGATTATTTATGTCAAAATGGGTAAAACTTCATTATAGTTAGATTTCCTACGTTTTCAAAGTGAAGTTAAGGCTTAAAACAACTATTTCTAGTCACAATTAGCTTTGTTAAAGCTTTAATGATTATACTCGGCTTGTTTACTTTCAAAACTCTTAGTTTGATTATTTGTGTCAAAATGGGTAAAACTTCATTATAGTTCGATTTCCAACCTTTCCAATGTAACGTTAAGGCTTAAAACAACGATTTCTAGTCACAATAAGCTTTGTCAAATCTTCAATGATTGAGCTCGGCTTGTTTACTTTGAAAACTCTTAGTTTGATTATTCATATCAAAATGGGTAAAACTTCATTATAGTTCGATTTCCAACCTTTCCAATATGAAGTTAAGGCTTAAACAACTATTTCTAGTCACAATAAGCTTTGTGAAAGCTTTAATGATTATACTCGGCTTGTTTACTTTCAAAACTCTTAGTTTGATTATTTGGATCAAAATGGGTAAGTCTTCATTATAGTTCGATTTCCAACCTTTAGAATGTGAAGTTAACGCTTAAAACAACTATTTCTAGTCACAATAAGCTTTGTGAAAGCTTTAATGATTATACTCGGTTTGTTTACTTTCAAAACTCTTAGTTTGATTATTTGTTTCAAAATGGGTAAGACTTCATTATAGTTCGATTTCCAACCTTTCCAATGTGAAGTTAAGGCTTAAAACAACTATTTCTAGTCACAATAAGCTTTGTGAAAGCTTTAATGATTATACTCGGCTTGTTTACTTTCAAAACTCTTAGTTTGATTATTTATGTCAAAATGGGTAAAACTTCATTATAGTTCGATTTCCTACGTTTTCAATGTGAAGTTAAGGCTTAAAACAACTATTTCTAGTCACAATAAGCTTTGTGAAAGCTTTAATGATTATACTCGGCTTGTTTACTTTCAAAACTCTTAGTTTGATTATTTATGTCAAAATGGGTAAAACTTCATTATAGTTCGATTTCCCACATTTTCCAATGTGAAGTTAAGGCTTAAAACAACTATTTCTAGTCACAATAAGCTTTGTGAAAGCTTGAATGTTTATACTCGGCTTGTTTACTTTCAAAACTCTTAGTTTGATTATTTATGTCAAAATGGGTAAAACTTCATTATAGTTCGATTTCCTACGTTTTCAATGTGAAGTTAAGGCTTAAAACAACTATTTCTAGTCACAATAAGCTTTGTGAAAGCTTTAATGATTATACTCATCTTGTTTACTTTCAAAACTCTTAGTTTGATTATTTGTATCAAAATGGGTAAAACTTCATTATAGTTCGATTTCCAACCTTTAGAATGTGAAGTTAAGGCTTAAAACAACTATTTCTAGTCACAATAAGCTTTGTGAAAGCTTTAATGATTATACTCGGCTTGTTTACTTTCAAAACTCTTAGTTTGATTATTTGTTTCAAAATGGGTAAGACTTCATTATAGTTCGATTTCCAACCTTTCCAATGTGAAGTTAAGGCTTAAAACAACTATTTCTAGTCACAATAAGCTTTGTGAAAGCTTTAATGATTATACTCGACTTGTTTACTTTCAAAACTCTTAGTTTGATTATTTATGTCAAAATGGTAAAACTTCATTATAGTTCGATTTCCTACGTTTTCAAGGTGAAGTTAAGGCTTAAAACAACTATTTCTAGTCACAATAAGCTTTGTGAAAGCTTTAATGATTATACTCGGCTTGTTTACTTTCAAAACTCTTAGTTTGATTATTTATGTTAAAATGGGTAAAACTTCATTATAGTTCGATTTCCACATTTTCCAATGTGAAGTTAAGGCTTAAAACAACTATTTCTAGTCACAATAAGCTTTGTGAAAGCTTTAATGATTATACTCGGCTTGTTTACTTTCAAAACTCTTAGTTTGATTATTTATGTCAAAATGGATAAAACTTCATTATAGTTCGATTTCCTACGTTTTCAATGTGAAGTTAAGGCTTAAAACAACTATTTCTAGTCACAATAAGCTTTGTGAAAGCTTTAATGATTATGCTCATCTTGTTTACTTTCAAAACTCTTAGTTTGATTATTTGTATCAAAATGGGTAAGACTTCATTATAGTTCGATTTCCAACCTTTCCAATGAGAAGCTAAGGCTTAAAACAACTATTTCTAGTCACAATAAGCTTTGTGAAAGCTTTAATGATTATACTCGGCTTGTTTACTTTCAAAACTCTTAGTTTGATTATTTGTATAAAAATGGGTAAAACTTCATTATAGTTCCATTTTCAACGTTTCCAATGTGAAGTTAAGGCTTAAAACAACTATTTCTAGTCACAATAAGCTTTGTGAAAGCTTTAATGATTATACTCGGCTTGTTTACTTTCAAAACTCTTAGTTTGATTATTTGTATCAAAATGGGTAAAACTTCATTATAGTTCGATTTCCAACCTTTCCAATGTGAAGTTAAGGCTTAAAACAACTATTTCTAGTCACAATAAGCTTTGTGAAAGCTTTAATGATTATACTCGGCTTGTTTACTTTCAAAACTCTTAGTTTGATTATTTGTATCAAAATGGGTAAGTCTTCATTATAGTTCGATTTCCAACCTTTAGAATGTGAAGTTAACGCTTAAAACAACTATTTCTAGTCACAATAAGCTTTGTGAAAGCTTTAATGATTATACTCGGTTTGTTTACTTTCAAAACTCTTAGTTTGATTATTTGTATCAAAATGGGTAAGACTTCATTATAGTTCGATTTCCAACCTTTCCAATGTGAAGTTAAGGCTTAAAACAACTATTTCTAGTCACAATAAGCTTTGTGAAAGCTTTAATGATTATACTCGGCTTGTTTACTTTCAAAACTCTTAGTTTGATTATTTATGTCAAAATGGGTAAAACTTCATTATAGTTCGATTTCCTACGTTTTCAAGGTGAAGTTAAGGCTTAAAACAACTATTTCTAGTCACAATAAGCTTTGTGAAAGCTTTAATTATTATACTGGGCTTGTTTACTTTCAAAACTCTTAGTTTGATTATTTATGTCAAAATGGGTAAAACTTCATTATAGTTCGATTTCCTACGTTTTCAACGTGAAGTTAAGGCTTAAAACAACTATTTCTAGTCACAATAAGCTTTGTGAAAGCTTTAATGATTATAGCTCGGCTTGTTTACTTTCAAAACTCTTAGTTTGATTATTTGTATCAAAATGGGTAAAACTTCATTATAGTTCGATTTCCAACCTTTCCAATGTGAAGTTAAGGCTTAAAACAACTATTTCTAGTCACAATAAGCTTTGTGAAAGCTTTAATGATTATACTCGGCTTGTTTACTTTCAAAACTCTTAGTTTGATTATTTATGTCAAAATGGGTAAAACTTCATTATAGTTCGATTTCCCACATTTTCCAATGTGTGAAGTTAAGCTTAAAACAACTATTTCTAGTCACAATAAGCTTTGTGAAAGCTTTAATGATTATACTCGGCTTGTTTACTTTCAAAACTCTTAGTTTGATTATTTATGTCAAAATGGGTAAAACTTCATTATAGTTCGATTTCCTACGTTTTCAAAGTGAAGTTAAGGCTTAAAACAACTATTTCTAGTCACAATAAGCTTTGTGAAAGCTTTAATGATTATACTCGGCTTGTTTACTTTCAAAACTCTTAGTTTGATTATTTGTATCAAAATGGGTAAAACTTCATTATAGTTCGATTTCCAACCTTTCCAATGTGAAGTTAAGGCTTAAAACAACTATTTCTAGTCACAATAAGCTTTGTGAAAGCTTTAATGATTATACTCGGCTTGTTTACTTTCAAAAACTCTTAGTTTGATTATTTATCAAAATGGGTAAAACTTCATTATAGTTCGATTTCCAACCTTTCCAATGTGAAGTTAAGGCTTAAAACAACTATTTCTAGTCACAATAAGCTTTGTGAAAGCTTTAATGATTATACTCGGCTTGTTTACTTTCAAAACTCTTAGTTTGATTATTTGGATCAAAATGGGTAAAACTTCATTATAGTTCGATTTCCAACCTTTAGAATGTGAAGTTAAGGCTTAAAACAACTATTTCTAGTCACAATAAGCTTTGTGAAAGCTTTAATGATTATACTCGGCTTGTTTACTTTCAAAACTCTTAGTTTGATTATTTGTTTCAAAATGGGTAAGACTTCATTATAGTTCGATTTCCAACCTTTCCAATGTGAAGTTAAGGCTTAAAACAACTATTTCTAGTCACAATAAGCTTTGTGAAAGCTTTAATGATTATACTCGGCTTGTTTACTTTCAAAACTCTTAGTTTGATTATTTGTATCAAAATGGGTAAAACTTCATTATAGTTCGATTTCCAACCTTTCCAATGTGAAGTTAAGGCTTAAAACAACTATTTCTAGTCACAATAAGCTTTGTGAAAGCTTTAATGATTATACTCGGCTTGTTTACTTTCAAAACTCTTAGTTTGATTATTTATGTCAAAATGGGTAAAACTTCATTATAGTTCGATTTCCTACGTTTTCAATGTGAAGTTAAGGCTTAAAACAACTATTTCTAGTCACAATAAGCTTTGTGAAAGCTTTAATGATTATGCCCATCTTGTTTACTTTCAAAACTCTTAGTTTGATTATTTGTATCAAAATGGGTAAAACTTCATTATAGTTCGATTTCCAACCTTTCCAATGTGAAGTTAAGGCTTAAAACAACTATTTCTAGTCACAATAAGCTTTGTGAAAGCTTTAATGATTATACTCGGCTTGTTTACTTTCAAAACTCTTAGTTTGATTATTTATGTCAAAATGGGTAAAACTTCATTATAGTTCGATTTCCAACCTTTCCAATGTGAAGTTAAGGCTTAAAACAACTATTTCTAGTCACAATAAGCTTTGTGAAAGCTTTAATGATTATACTCGGCTTGTTTACTTTCAAAACTCTTAGTTTGATTATTTATGTCAAAATGGGTAAAACTTCATTATAGTTCGATTTCCAACGTTTTCAACGTGAAGTTAAGGCTTAAAACAACTATTTCTAGTCACAATAAGCTTTGTGAAAGCTTTAATGATTATACTCGGCTTGTTTACTTTCAAAACTCTTAGTTTGATTATTTAAGTCAAAATGGGTAAAACTTCATTATAGTTCGATTTCCTACGTTTTCAAGGTGAAGTTAAGGCTTAAAACAACTATTTCTAGTCACAATAAGCTTTGTGAAAGCTTTAATGATTATACTCGGCTTGTTTACTTTCAAAACTCTTAGTTTGATTATTTATCTCAAAATGGGTAAAACTTCATTATAGTTCGATTTCCTATGTTTTCAAGATGAAGTTAAGGCTTAAAACAACTATTTCTAGTCACAATAAGCTTTGTGAAAGCTTTAATGATTATACTCGGCTTGTTTACTTTCAAAACTCTTAGTTTGATTATTTATGTCAAAATGGGTAAAACTTCATTATAGTTCGATTTCCTACGTTTTCAATGTGAAGTTAAGGCTTAAAACAACTATTTCTAGTCACAATAAGCTTTGTGAAAGCTTTAATGATTATGCTCATCTTGTTTACTTTCAAAACTCTTAGTTTGATTATTTGTATCAAAATGGGTAAGACTTCATTATAGTTCGATTTCCAACCTTTCCAATGTGAAGTTAAGGCTTAAAACAACTATTTCTAGTCACAATAAGCTTTGTGAAAGCTTTAATGATTATACTCGGCTTGTTTACTTTCAAAACTCTTAGTTTGATTATTTGTATCAAAATGGGTAAAACTTCATTATAGTTCCATTTTCAACGTTTCCAATGTGAAGTTAAGGCTTAAAACAACTATTTCTAGTCACAATAAGCTTTGTGAAAGCTTTAATGATTATACTCGGCTTGTTTACTTTCAAAACTCTTAGTTTGATTATTTGTATCAAAATGGGTAAAACTTCATTATAGTTCGATTTCCAACCTTTCCAATGTGAAGTTAAGGCTTAAAACAACTATTTCTAGTCACAATAAGCTTTGTGAAAGCTTTAATGATTATACTCGGCTTGTTTACTTTCAAAACTCTTAGTTTGATTATTTGTATCAAAATGGGTAAAACTTCATTATAGTTCGATTTCCAACCTTTCCAATGTGAAGTTAAGGCTTAAAACAACTATTTCTAGTCACAATAAGCTTTGTGAAAGCTTTAATGATTATACTAGGCTTGTTTACTTTCAAAACTCTTAGTTTGATTATTTATGTCAAAATGGGTAAAACTTCATTATAGTTCGATTTCCAACATTTTTCAATTTGAAGTTAAGGCTTAAAACAACTATTTCTAGTCACAATAAGCTTTGTGAAAGCTTTAATGATTATACTCGGCTTGTTTACTTTCAAAACTCTTAGTTTGATTATTTATGTCAAAATGGGTAAAACTTCATTATAGTTCGATTTCCTACGTTTTCAATGTGAAGTTAAGGCTTAAAACAACTATTTCTAGTCACAATAAGCTTTGTGAAAGCTTTAATGATTATGCTCATCTTGTTTACTTTCAAAACTCTTAGTTTGATTATTTATGTCAAAATGGGTAAAACTTCATTATAGTTCGATTTCCTACGTTTTCAATGTGAAGTTAAGGCTTAAAACAACTATTTCTAGTCACAATAAGCTTTGTGAAAGCTTTAATGATTATGCTCATCTTGTTTACTTTCAAAACTCTTAGTTTGATTATTTGTATCAAAATGGGTAAAACTTCATTATAGTTCGATTTCCAACCTTTCCAATGTGAAGTTAAGGCTTAAAACAACTATTTCTAGTCACAATAAGCTTTGTGAAAGCTTTAATGATTATACTCGGCTTGTTTACTTTCAAAACTCTTAGTTTGATTATTTGTATCAAAATGGGTAAAACTTCATTATAGTTCGATTTTCAACGTTTCCAATGTGAAGTTAAGGCTTAAAACAACTATTTCTAGTCACAATAAGCTTTGTGAAAGCTTTAATGATTATACTCGGCTTGTTTACTTTCAAAACTCTTAGTTTGATTATTTGTATCAAAATGGGTAAAACTTCATTATAGTTCGATTTCCAACCTTTCCAATGTGAAGTTAAGGCTTAAAACAACTATTTCTAGTCACAATAAGCTTTGTGAAAGCTTTAATGATTATACTCGGCTTGTTTACTTTCAAAACTCTTAGTTTGATTATTTATATCAAAATGGGTAAAACTTCATTATAGTTCGATTTCCAACCTTTCCAATGTGAAGTTAAGGCTTAAAACAACTATTTCTAGTCACAATAAGCTTTGTGAAAGCTTTAATGATTATACTCGGCTTGTTTACTTTCAAAACTCTTAGTTTGATTATTTATGTCAAAATGGGTAAAACTTCATTATAGTTCGATTTCCTACATTTTCAATGTGAAGTTAAGGCTTAAAACAACTATTTCTAGTCACAATAAGCTTTGTGAAAGCTTTAATGATTATACTCCATCTTGTTTACTTTCAAAACTCTTAGTTTGATTATTTGTATCAAAATGGGTAAAACTTCATTATAGTTCGATTTCCAACCTTTCCAATGTGAAGTTAAGGCTTAAAACAACTATTTCTAGTCACAATAAGCTTTGTGAAAGCTTTAATGATTATACTCGGCTTGTTTACTTTCAAAACTCTTAGTTTGATTATTTATGTCAAAATGGGTAAAACTACATTATAGTTCGATTTCCAACCTTTCCAATGTGAAGTTAAGGCTTAAAACAACTATTTCTAGTCACAATAAGCTTTGTGAAAGCTTTAATGATTATACTCGGCTTGTTTACTTTCAAAACTCTTAGTTTGATTATTTATGTCAAAATGGGTAAGACTTCATTATAGTTCGATTTCCAACGTTTTCAACGTGAAGTTAAGGCTTAAAACAACTATTTCTAGTCACAATAAGCTTTGTGAAAGCTTTAATGATTATACTCGGCTTGTTTACTTTCAAAACTCTTAGTTTGATTATTTAAGTCAATATGGGTAAAACTTCATTATAGTTCGATTTACTACGTTTTCAAGGAGAAGTTAAGGCTTAAAACAACTATTTCTAGTCATAATAAGCTTTGTGAAAGCTTTAATGATTATACTCGGCTGTTTTACTTTTAAAACTCTTAGTTTGATTATTTATCTCAAAATGGGTAAAACTTCATTATAGTTCGATTTCCTATGTTTTCAAGATGAAGTTAAGGCTTAAAACAACTATTTCTTGTCACAATAAACTTTGTGAAAGCTTTAATGATTATACTCGGCTTGTTTACTTTCAAAACTCTTAGTTTGATTATTTATGTCAAAATGGATAAAACTTCATTATAGTTCGATTTCCTACGTTTTCAATGTGAAGTTAAGGCTTAAAACAACTATTTCTTGTCACAATAAGCTTTGTGAAAGCTTTAATGATTATGCTCATCTTGTTTACTTTCAAAACTCTTAGTTTGATTATTTGTATCAAAATGGGTAAGACTTCATTATAGTTCGATTTCCAACCTTTCCAATGAGAAGCTAAAGCTTAAAACGGCTATTTCTAGTCACAATAAGCTTTGTGAAAGCTTTAATGATTATACTCGGCTTGTTTACTTTCAAAACTCTTAGTTTGATTATTTGTATAAAAATGGGTAAAACTTCATTATAGTTCCATTTTCAACGTTTCCAATGTGAAGTTAAGGCTTAAAACAACTATTTCTAGTCACAATTAGCTTTGTTAAAGCTTTAATGATTATACTCGGCTTGTTTACTTTCAAAACTCTTAGTTTGATTATTTGTATCAAAATGGGTAAAACTTCATTATAGTTCGATTTCCAACCTTTCCAATGTAACGTTAAGGCTTAAAACAACGATTTCTAGTCACAATAAGCTTTGTCAAAGCTTCAATGATTGAGCTCGGCTTGTTTACTTTGAAAACTCTTAGTTTGATTATTCATATCAAAATGGGTAAAACTTCATTATAGTTCGATTTCCAACCTTTCCAATGTTAAGTTAAGGCTTAAAACAACTATTTCTAGTCACAATAAGCTTTGTGAAAGCTTTAATGATTATACTCGGCTTGTTTACTTTCAAAACTCTTAGTTTGATTATTTGTATCAAAATGGGTAAGTCTTCATTATAGTTCGATTTCCAACCTTTAGAATGTGAAGTTAACGCTTAAAACAACTATTTCTAGTCACAATAAGCTTTGTGAAAGCTTTAATGATTATACTCGGTTTGTTTACTTTCAAAACTCTTAGTTTGATTATTTGTATCAAAATGGGTAAGACTTCATTATAGTTCGATTTCCAACCTTTCCAATGTGAAGTTAAGGCTTAAAACAACTATTTCTAGTCACAATAAGCTTTGTGAAATCTTTAATGATTATACTCGGCTTGTTTACTTTCAAAACTCTTAGTTTGATTATTTATGTCAAAATGGGTAAAACTTCATTATAGTTCGATTTCCTACGTTTTCAAGGTGAAGTTAAGGCTTAAAACAACTATTTCTAGTCACAATAAGCTCTGTGAAAGCTTTAATTATTATACTGGGCTTGTTTACTTTCAAAACTCTTAGTTTGATTATTCATGTCAAAATACGTAAAACTTCATTATAGTTCGATTTCCAACGTTTTCAACGTGAAGTTAAGGCTTAAAACAACTATTTCTAGTCACAATAAGCTTTGTGAAAGCTTTAATGATTATACTCGGCTTGTTTACTCTCAAAACTCTTAGCTTGATTATTTATGTCAAAATGGGTAAAACTTCATTATAGTTCGATTTCCTACGTTTTCTACGTGAAGTTAAGGCTTAAAAAAACTATTTCTAGTTACACTAAACTTTGTGAAAGCTTTAATGATTATGCCCATCTTGTTTACTTTCAAAACTCTTAGTTTGATTATTTGTATCAAAATGGGTAAAACTACATTATAGTTCGATTTCTAACCTTTCCAATGTGAAGTTAAGGCTTAAAACAACTATTTCTAGTCACAATAAGCTTTGTGAAAGCTTTAATGATTATACTCGGCTTGTTTACTCTCAAAACTCTTAGCTTGATTATTTATGTCAAAATGGGTAAAACTTCATTATAGTTCGATTTCCTACGTTTTCTACGTGAAGTTAAGGCTTAAAAAAACTATTTCTAGTTACACTAAGCTTTGTGAAAGCTTTAATGATTATGCCCATCTTGTTTACTTTCAAAACTCTTAGTTTGATTATTTGTATCAAAATGGGTAAAACTACATTATAGTTCGATTTCCAACCTTTCCAATGTGAAGTGAAGGCTTAAAACAACTATTTCTAGCCACAATAAGCTTTGTGAAAGCTTTAATGATTATACTCGGCTTGTTTACTTTCAAAACTCTTAGTTTGATTATTTGTATAAAAATGGGTAAAACTTCATTATAGTTCCATTTTCAACCTTTCCAATGTGAAGTTAAGGCTTAAAACAACTATTTCTAGTCACAATAAGCTTTGTGAAAGCTTTAATGATTATACTCGGCTTGTTTACTTTCAAAACTCTTAGTTTAATTATTTATGTCAAAATTGGTAAAACATTATTATAGTTCGATTTCCCACGTTTTCAATGTGAAGTTAAGGCTTAAAATAACTATTTCTAATCACAATAAGCTTTGTGAAAGCTTTAATGATTATACTCGGCTTGTTTACTTTCAAAACTCTTAGTTTGATTATTTATGTCAAAATGGGTAAAACTTCATTATAGTTCGATTTCCTACGTTTTCAACGTTAAGTTAAGGCTTAAAACAACTATTTCTAAGTCACAATAAGTTTTGTGAAAGCTTTAATGATTATGCTCATCTTGTTTACTTTCAAAACTCTTAGTTTGATTATTTGTATCAGAATGGGTAAAACTTCATTATAGTTCGATTTTCAACCTTTCCAATGTGAAGTTAAGGCTTAAAACAACTATTTCTAGCCACAATAAGCTTTGTGAAAGCTTTAATGATTATACTCGGCTTGTTTACTTTCAAAACTCTTCGTTTGATTATTTATGTCATAATGGATAAAACTTCATTATAGTTAGATTTCCTACGTTTTCAAGGTGAAGTTAAGGCTTAAAACAACTATTTCTAGTCACAATTAGCTTTGTTAAAGCTTTAATGATTATACTCGGCTTGTTTACTTTCAAAACTCTTAGTTTGATTATTTGTATCAAAATGGGTAAAACTTCATTATAGTTCGATTTCCAACCTTTCCAATGTAACGTTAAGGCTTAAAACAACGATTTCTAGTCACAATAAGCTTTGTCAAATCTTTAATGATTATACTCGGCTTGTTTACTTTGAAAACTCTTAGTTTGATTATTCATATCAAAATGGGTAAAACTTCATTATAGTTCGATTTCCAACCTTTCCAATATGAAGTTAAGGCTTAAAACAACTATTTCTAGCCACAATAAGCTTTGTGAAAGCTTTAATGATTATACTCGGCTTGTTTACTTTCAAAACTCTTAGTTTGATTATTTGTATCAAAATGGGTAAAACTTCATTATAGTTCGATTTCCAACCTTTTCAATGTGAAGTTAAAGCTTAAAACAACTATTTCTAGTCACAATAAGCTTTGTGAAAGCTTTAATGATTATACTCGGTTTGTTTACTTTCAAAACTCTTAGTTTGATTATTTGTTTCAAAATGGGTAAGACTTCATTATAGTTCGATTTCCAACCTTTCCAATGTGAAGTTAAGGCTTAAAACAACTATTTCTAGTCACAATAAGCTTTGTGAAAGCTTTAATGATTATACTCGGCTTGTTTACTTTCAAAACTCTTAGTTTGATTATTTATGTCAAAATGAGTAAAACTTCATTATAGTTCGATTTCCTACGTTTTCAAGGTGAAGTTAAGGCTTAAAACAACTATTTCTAGTTACAATAAGCTCTGTGAAAGCTTTAATTATTATACTGGGCTTGTTTACTTTCAAAACTCTTAGTTTGATTATTTATGTCAAAATGGGTAAAACTTCATTATAGTTCGATTTACTACGTTTTCAAGGAGAAGTTAAGGCTTAAAACAACTATTTCTAGTCACAATAAGCTTTGTGAAAGCTTTAATGATTAAGCTCGGCTTGTTTACTTTGAAAACTCTTAGTTTGATTATTTGTATCAAAATGGGTAAAACTTCATTATAGTTCGATTTCCAACCTTTCCAATGTGAAGTTAAGGCTTAAAACAATTATTTCTAGTCACAATAAGCTTTGTGAAAGCTTTAATGATTATACTCGGCTTGTTTACTCTCAAAACTCTTAGTTTGATTATTTATGTTAAAATGGGTAAAACTTCATTATAGTTCGATTTCCCACATTTTCCAGGTGAAGTTAAGGCTTAAAACAATTATTTCTACTCACAATAAGCTTTGTGAAAGCTTTAATGATTATACTCGGCTTGTTTACTTTCAAAACTCTTAGTTTGATTATTTATGTCAAAATGGGTAAAACTTCATTATAGTTCGATTTCCTACGTTTTCAACGTGAAGTTATGGCTTAAAACAACTATTTCTAGTCACAATAAGTTTTGTGAAAGCTTTAATGATTATGCTCATCTTGTTTACTTTCAAAACTCTTAGTTTGATTATTTGTATCAAAATGGGTAAAACTTCATTATAGTTCGATTTCCAACCTTTCCAATGTGAAGTTAAGGCTTAAAACAACTATTTCTAGACACAATAAGCTTTGTGAAAGCTTTAATGATTATACTCGGCTTGTTTACTTTCAAAACTCTTAGTTTGATTATTTATGTCAAAATGGATAAAACTTCATTATAGTTCGATTTTCTACGTTTTCAACGTGAAGTTAAGGCTTAAAATAACTATTTCTACTCACAATAAGCTTTGTGAAAGCATTAATGATTATACTCGGCTTGTTTACTTTCAAAACTCTTAGTTTGATTATTTAAGTCAATATGGGTAAAACTTCATTATAGTTCGATTTACTACGTTTTCAAGGAGAAGTTAAGGCTTAAAACAACTATTTCTAGTCATAATAAGCTTTGTGAAAGCTTTAATGATTATACTCGGCTGTTTTACTTTTAAAACTCTTAGTTTGATTATTTATCTCAAAATGGGTAAAACTTCATTATAGTTCGATTTCCTATGTTTTCAAGATGAAGTTAAGGCTTAAAACAACTATTTCTTGTCACAATAAACTTTGTGAAAGCTTTAATGATTATACTCGGCTTGTTTACTTTCAAAACTCTTAGTTTGATTATTTATGTCAAAATGGATAAAACTTCATTATAGTTCGATTTCCTACGTTTTCAATGTGAAGTTAAGGCTTAAAACAACTATTTCTTGTCACAATAAGCTTTGTGAAAGCTTTAATGATTATGCTCATCTTGTTTACTTTCAAAACTCTTAGTTTGATTATTTGTATCAAAATGGGTAAGACTTCATTATAGTTCGATTTCCAACCTTTCCAATGAGAAGCTAAGGCTTAAAACGGCTATTTCTAGTCACAATAAGCTTTGTGAAAGCTTTAATGATTATACTCGGCTTGTTTACTTTCAAAACTCTTAGTTTGATTATTTGTATAAAAATGGGTAAAACTTCATTATAGTTCCATTTTCAACGTTTCCAATGTGAAGTTAAGGCTTAAAACAACTATTTCTAGTCACAATTAGCTTTGTTAAAGCTTTAATGATTATACTCGGCTTGTTTACTTTCAAAACTCTTAGTTTGATTATTTGTATCAAAATGGGTAAAACTTCATTATAGTTCGATTTCCAACCTTTCCAATGTAACGTTAAGGCTTAAAACAACGATTTCTAGTCACAATAAGCTTTGTCAAAGCTTCAATGATTGAGCTCGGCTTGTTTACTTTGAAAACTCTTAGTTTGATTATTCATATCAAAATGGGTAAAACTTCATTATAGTTCGATTTCCAACCTTTCCAATGTGAAGTTAAGGCTTAAAACAACTATTTCTAGTCACAATAAGCTTTGTGAAAGCTTTAATGATTATACTCGGCTTGTTTACTCTCAAAACTCTTAGCTTGATTATTTATGTCAAAATGGGTAAAACTTCATTATAGTTCGATTTCCTACGTTTTCTACGTGAAGTTAAGGCTTAAAACAACTATTTCTAGTCACAATAAGCTTTGTGAAAGCTTTAATGATTATGCCCATCTTGTTTACTTTCAAAACTCTTAGTTTGATTATTTGTATCAAAATGGGTAAAACTACATTATAGTTCGATTTCCAACCTTTCCAATGTGAAGTTAAGGCTTAAAACAACTATTTCTAGTCACAATAAGCTTTGTGAAAGCTTTAATGATTATACTCGGCTTGTTTACTTTCAAAACTCTTAGTTTAATTATTTATGTCAAAATTGGTAAAACATTATTATAGTTCGATTTCCCACGTTTTCAATGTGAAGTTAAGGCTTAAAATAACTATTTCTAATCACAATAAGCTTTGTGAAAGCTTTAATGATTATACTCGGCTTGTTTACTTTCAAAACTCTTAGTTTGATTATTTGTATAAAAATGGGTAAAACTTCATTATAGTTCCATTTTCAACGTTTCCAATGTGAAGTTAAGGCTTAAAACAACTATTTCTAGTCACAATAAGCTTTGTGAAAGCTTTAATGATTATACTCGGCTTGTTTACTTTCAAAACTCTTAGTTTGATTATTTGTATCAAAATGGGTAAAACTTCATTATAGTTCGATTTCCAACCTTTCCAATGTGAAGTTAAGGCTTAAAACAACTATTTCTAGCCACAATAAGCTTTGTGAAAGCTTTAATGATTATACTCGGCTTGTTTACTTTCAAAACTCTTAGTTTGATTATTTGTATCAAAATGGGTAAAACTTCATTATAGTTCGATTTCCAACCTTTAGAATGTGAAGTTAAGCTTAAAACAACTATTTCTAGTCACAATAAGCTTTGTGAAAGCTTTAATGATTATACTCGGTTTGTTTACTTTCAAAACTCTTAGTTTGATTATTTGTATCAAAATGGGTAAGACTTCATTATAGTTCGATTTCCAACCTTTCCAATGTGAAGTTAAGGCTTAAAACAACTATTTCTAGTCACAATAAGCTTTGTGAAAGCTTTAATGATTATACTCGGCTTGTTTACTTTCAAAACTCTTAGTTTGATTATTTATGTCAAAATGGGTAAAACTTCATTATAGTTCGATTTCCTACGTTTTCAAGGTGAAGTTAAGGCTTAAAACAACTATTTCTAGTCACAATAAGCTTTGTGAAAGCTTTAATGATTATACTCGGGCTTGTTTACTTTCAAAACTCTTAGTTTGATTATTTATGTCAAAATGGGTAAAACTTCATTATAGTTCGATTTCCTACGTTTTCAATGTGAAGTTAAGGCTTAAAACAACTATTTCTAGTCACAATAAGCTTTGTGAAAGCTTTAATGATTAAGCTCGGCTTGTTTACTTTCAAAACTCTTAGTTTGATTATTTGTATCAAAATGGCTAAAACTTCATTATAGTTCGATTTCCAACCTTTCCAATGTGAAGTTAAGGCTTAAAACAATTATTTCTAGTCACAATAAGCTTTGTGAAAGCTTTAATGATTATACTCGGCTTGTTTACTTTCAAAACTCTTAGTTTGATTATTTATGTTAAAATGGGTAAAACTTCATTATAGTTCGATTTCCAACCTTTTCCAGGTGAAGTTAAGGCTTAAAACAACTATTTCTAGTCACAATAAGCTTTGTGAAAGCTTTAATGATTATACTCGGCTTGTTTACTTTCAAAACTCTTAGTTTGATTATTTATGTCAAAATGGGTAAAACTTCATTATAGTTCGATTTCCTACGTTTTCAACGTGAAGTTAAGGCTTAAAACAACTATTTCTAGTCACAATAAGCTTTGTGAAAGCTTTAATGATTATGCTCCATCTTGTTTACTTTCAAAACTCTTAGTTTGATTATTTGTATCAAAATGGGTAAAACTTCATTATAGTTCGATTTCCAACCTTTCCAATGTGAAGTTAAGGCTTAAAACAACTATTTCAAGTCACAATAAGCTTTGTGAAAGCTTTAATGATTATACTCGGCTTGTTTACTTTCAAAACTCTTAGTTTGATTATTTATGTCAAAATGGGTAAAACTTCATTATAGTTCGATTTCCTACGTTTTCAACGTGAAGTTAAGGCTTAAAACAACTATTTCTAGTCACAATAAGCTTTGTGAAAGCTTTAATGATTATACTCATCTTGTTTACTTTCAAAACTCTTAGTTTGATTATTTATGTCAAAATGGGTAAAACTTCATTATAGTTCGATTTCCAACCTTTTCCAATGTGAAGTTAAGGCTTAAAACAACTATTTCTAGTCACAATAAGCTTTGTGAAAGCTTTAATGATTATACTCGGCTTGTTTACTTTCAAAACTCTTAGTTTGATTATTTGTATCAAAATGGGTAAAACTTCATTATAGTTCGATTTCCAACCTTTTCAATGTGAAGTTAAGGCTTAAAACAACTATTTCTAGTCACAATAAGTTTTGTGAAAGCTTTAATGATTATACTCGGCTTGTTTACTTTCAAAACTCTTAGTTTGATTATTTGTATCAAAATGGGTAAAACTTCATTATAGTTCGATTTCCAACCTTTCCAATGTGAAGTTAAGGCTTAAAACAACTATTTCTAGACACAATAAGCTTTGTGAAAGCTTTAATGATTATACTCGGCTTGTTTACTTTCAAAACTCTTAGTTTGATTATTTATGTCAAAATGGATAAAACTTCATTATAGTTCGATTTCCACGTTTTCAACGTGAAGTTAAGGCTTAAAATAACTATTTCTAGTCACAATAAGCTTTGTGAAAGCATTAATGATTATACTCGGCTTGTTTACTTTCAAAACTCTTAGTTTGATTATTTAAGTCAATATGGGTAAAACTTCATTATAGTTCGATTTACTACGTTTTCAAGGAGAAGTTAAGGCTTAAAACAACTATTTCTAGTCATAATAAGCTTTGTGAAAGCTTTAATGATTATACTACTCGGCTTGTTTTACTTTTAAAACTCTTAGTTTGATTATTTATCTCAAAATGGGTAAAACTTCATTATAGTTCGATTTCCTATGTTTTCAAGATGAAGTTAAGGCTTAAAACAACTATTTCTTGTCACAATAAACTTTGTGAAAGCTTTAATGATTATACTCGGCTTGTTTACTTTCAAAACTCTTAGTTTGATTATTTATGTCAAAATGGATAAAACTTCATTATAGTTCGATTTCCTACGTTTTCAATGTGAAGTTAAGGCTTAAAACAACTATTTCTTGTCACAATAAGCTTTGTGAAAGCTTTAATGATTATGCTCATCTTGTTTACTTTCAAAACTCTTAGTTTGATTATTTGTATCAAAATGGGTAAGACTTCATTATAGTTCGATTTCCAACCTTTCCAATGAGAAGCTAAGGCTTAAAACGGCTATTTCTAGTCACAATAAGCTTTGTGAAAGCTTTAATGATTATACTCGGCTTGTTTACTTTCAAAACTCTTAGTTTGATTATTTGTATAAAAATGGGTAAAACTTCATTATAGTTCCATTTTCAACGTTTCCAATGTGAAGTTAAGGCTTAAAACAACTATTTCTAGTCACAATTAGCTTTGTTAAAGCTTTAATGATTATACTCGGCTTGTTTACTTTCAAAACTCTTAGTTTGATTATTTGTATCAAAATGGGTAAAACTTCATTATAGTTCGATTTCCAACCTTTCCAATGTAACGTTAAGGCTTAAAACAACGATTTCTAGTCACAATAAGCTTTGTCAAAGCTTTAATGATTATAGCTCGGCTTGTTTACTTTGAAAACTCTTAGTTTGATTATTCATATCAAAATGGGTAAAACTTCATTATAGTTCGATTTCCAACCTTTCCAATGTGAAGTTAAGGCTTAAAACAACTATTTCTAGTCACAATAAGCTTTGTGAAAGCTTTAATGATTATACTCGGCTTGTTTACTTTCAAAACTCTTAGTTTGATTATTTATGTCAAAATGGGTAAAACTTCATTATAGTTCGATTTCCTACGTTTTCAAGGTGAAGTTAAGGCTTAAAACAACTATTTCTAGTCACAATAAGCTTTGTGAAAGCTTTAATGATTATGCTCATCTTGTTTACTTTCAAAACTCTTAGTTTGATTATTTGTATCAAAATGGGTAAAACTTCATTATAGTTCGATTTCCAACCTTTCCAATGTGAAGTTAAGGCTTAAAACAACTATTTCTAGTCACAATAAGCTTTGTGAAAGCTTTAATGATTATACTCGGCTTGTTTACTTTCAAAACTCTTAGTTTAATTATTTATGTCAAAATTGGTAAAACTTATTATAGTTCGATTTCCCAGGTTTTCAATGTGAAGTTAAGGCTTAAAATAACTATTTCTAATCACAATAAGCTTTGTGAAAGCTTTAATGATTATACTCGGCTTGTTTACTTTCAAAACTCTTAGTTTGATTATTTGTATAAAAATGGGTAAAACTTCATTATAGTTCCATTTTCAACGTTTCCAATGTGAAGTTAAGGCTTAAAACAACTATTTCTAGTCACAATAAGCTTTGTGAAAGCTTTAATGATTATACTCGGCTTGTTTACTTTCAAAACTCTTAGTTTGATTATTTGTATCAAAATGGGTAAAACTTCATTATAGTTCGATTTCCAACCTTTCCAATGTGAAGTTAAGGCTTAAAACAACTATTTCTAGCCACAATAAGCTTTGTGAAAGCTTTAATGATTATACTCGGCTTGTTTACTTTCAAAACTCTTAGTTTGATTATTTGTATCAAAATGGGTAAGTCTTCATTATAGTTCGATTTCCAACCTTTAGAATGTGAAGTTAACGCTTAAAACAACTATTTCTAGTCACAATAAGCTTTGTGAAAGCTTTAATGATTATACTCGGTTTGTTTACTTTCAAAACTCTTAGTTTGATTATTTGTATCAAAATGGGTAAGACTTCATTATAGTTCGATTTCCAACCTTTCCAATGTGAAGTTAAGGCTTAAAACAACTATTTCTAGTCACAATAAGCTTTGTGAAAGCTTTAATGATTATACTCGGCTTGTTTACTTTCAAAACTCTTAGTTTGATTATTTATGTCAAAATGGGTAAAACTTCATTATAGTTCGATTTCCTACGTTTTCAAGGTGAAGTTAAGGCTTAAAACAACTATTTCTAGTCACAATAAGCTCTGTGAAAGCTTTAATTATTATACTGGGCTTGTTTACTTTCAAAACTCTTAGTTTGATTATTTATGTCAAAATGGGTAAAACTTCATTATAGTTCGATTTCCTACGTTTTCAACGTGAAGTTAAGGCTTAAAACAACTATTTCTAGTCACAATAAGCTTTGTGAAAGCTTTAATGATTAAGCTCGGCTTGTTTACTTTGAAAACTCTTAGTTTGATTATTTGTATCAAAATGGGTAAAACTTCATTATAGTTCGATTTCCAACCTTTCCAATGCGAAGTTAAGGCTTAAAACAATTATTTCTAGTCACAATAAGCTTTGTGAAAGCTTTAATGATTATACTCGGCTTGTTTACTCTCAAAACTCTTAGTTTGATTATTTATGTTAAAATGGGTAAAACTTCCTTATAGTTCGATTTCCCACATTTTCCAGGTGAAGTTAAGGCTTAAAACAACTATTTCTACTCACAATAAGCTTTGTGAAAGCTTTAATGATTATACTCGGCTTGTTTACTTTCAAAACTCTTAGTTTGATTATTTATGTCAAAATGGGTAAAACTTCATTATAGTTCGATTTCCTACGTTTTCAACGTGAAGTTATGGCTTAAAACAACTATTTCTAGTCACAATAAGTTTTGTGAAAGCTTTAATGATTATGCTCATCTTGTTTACTTTCAAAACTCTTAGTTTGATTATTTGTATCAAAATGGGTAAAACTTCATTATAGTTCGATTTCCAACCTTTCCAATGTGAAGTTAAGGCTTAAAACAACTATTTCTAGACACAATAAGCTTTGTGAAAGCTTTAATGATTATACTCGGCTTGTTTACTTTCAAAACTCTTAGTTTGATTATTTATGTCAAAATGGATAAAACTTCATTATAGTTCGATTTCCTAACGTTTTCAACGTGAAGTTAAGGCTTAAAACAACTATTTCTAGTCACAATAAGCTTTGTGAAAGCATTAATGATTATACTCGGCTTGTTTACTTTCAAAACTCTTAGTTTGATTATTTAAGTCAATATGGGTAAAACTTCATTATAGTTCGATTTACTACGTTTTCAAGGAGAAGTTAAGGCTTAAAACAACTATTTCTAGTCATAATAAGCTTTGTGAAAGCTTTAATGATTATACTCGGCTTGTTTTACTTTTAAAACTCTTAGTTTGATTATTTATTTCAAAATGGGTAAAACTTCATTATAGTTCGATTTCCTATGTTTTCAAGATGAAGTTAAGGCTTAAAACAACTATTTCTTGTCACAATAAGCTTTGTGAAAGCTTTAATGATTATACTCGGCTTGTTTACTTTCAAAACTCTTAGTTAGTTTGATTATTTATGTCAAAATGGATAAAACTTCATTATAGTTCGATTTCCTACGTTTTCAATGTGAAGTTAAGGCTTAAAACAACTATTTCTTGTCACAATAAGCTTTGTGAAAGCTTTAATGATTATGCTCATCTTGTTTACTTTCAAAACTCTTAGTTTGATTATTTGTATCAAAATGGGTAAGACTTCATTATAGTTCGATTTCCAACATTTCCAATGAGAAGCTAAGGCTTAAAACGGCTATTTCTAGTCACAATAAGCTTTGTGGAAAGCTTTAATGATTATACTCGGCTTGTTTACTTTCAAAACTCTTAGTTTAATTATTTGTATAAAAATGTGTAAAACTTCATTATAGTTCCATTTTCAACGTTTCCAATGTGAAGTTAAGACTTAAAACAACTATTTCTAGTCACAATTAGCTTTGTTAAAGCTTTAATGATTATACTCGGCTTGTTTACTTTCAAAACTCTTAGTTTGATTATTTGTATCAAAATGGGTAAAACTTCATTATAGTTCGATTTCCAACCTTTCCAATGTAACGTTAAGGCTTAAAACAACGTTTCTAGTCACAATAAGCTTTGTCAAAGCTTTAATGATTATACTCGGCTTGTTTACTTTGAAAACTCTTAGTTTGATTATTCATATCAAAATGGGTAAAACTTCATTATAGTTCGATTTCCAACCTTTCCAATGTGAAGTTAAGGCTTAAAACAACTATTTCTAGTCACAATAAGCTTTGTGAAAGCTTTAATGATTATACTCGGCTTGTTTACTCTCAAAACTCTTAGCTTGATTATTTATGTCAAAATGGGTAAAACTTCATTATAGTTCGATTTCCAACGTTTTCAACGTGAAGTTAAGGCTTAAAACAACTATTTCTAGACACAATAAGCTTTGTGAAAGCTTTAATGATTATACTCGGCTTGTTTACTTTCAAAACTCTTAGTTTGATTATTTATGTCAAAATGGATAAAACTTCATTATAGTTCGATTTCCTACGTTTTCAATGTGAAGTTAAGGCTTAAAACAACTATTTCTTGTCACAATAAGCTTTGTGAAAGCTTTAATGATTATGCTCATCTTGTTTACTTTCAAAACTCTTAGTTTGATTATTTGTATCAAAATGGGTAAAACTTCATTATAGTTCGATTTCCAACCTTTTCAATGAGAAGTTAAGGCTTAAAACAACTATTTCTAGTCACAATAAGCTTTGTGAAAGCTTTAATGATTATACTCGGCTTGTTTACTTTCAAAACTCTTAGTTTGATTATTTGTATAAAAATGGGTAAAACTTCATTATAGTTCCATTTCAACGTTTCCAATGTGAAGTTAAGGCTTAAAACAACTATTTCTAGTCACAATAAGCTTTGTGAAAGCTTTAATGATTATACTCGGCTTGTTTACTTTCAAAACTCTTAGTTTGATTATTTGTATCAAAATGGGTAAAACTTCATTATAGTTCGATTTCCAACCTTTCCAATGTGAAGTTAAGGCTTAAAACAACTATTTCTAGTCACAATAAGCTTTGTGAAAGCTTTAATGATTATACTCGGCTTGTTTACTTTCAAAACTCTTAGTTTGATTATTCATATCAAAATGGGTAAAACTTCATTATAGTTCGATTTCCAACCTTTCCAATGTTAAGTTAAGGCTTAAAACAACTATTTCTAGTCACAATAAGCTTTGTGAAAGCTTTAATGATTATACTCGGCTTGTTTACTTTCAAAACTCTTAGTTTGATTATTTGTATCAAAATGGGTAAAACTTCATTATAGTTCGATTTCCAACCTTTTCAATGTGAAGTTAAGGCTTAAAACAACTATTTCTAGTCACAATAAGCTTTGTGAAAGCTTTAATGATTATACTCGGCTGTTTACTTTCAAAACTCTTAGTTTGATTATTTGTATCAAAATGGGTAAAACTTCATTATAGTTCGATTTCCAACCTTTCCAATGTGAAGTTAAGGCTTAAAACAACTATTTCTAGTCACAATAAGCTTTGTGAAAGCTTTAATGATTATACTCGGCTTGTTTACTTTCAAAACTCTTAGTTTGATTATTTATGTCAAAATGGGTAAAACTTCATTATAGTTCGATTTCCTACGTTTTCAAGTGAAGTTAAGGCTTAAAACAACTATTTCTAGTCACAATAAGCTTTGTGAAAGCTTTAATGATTATGCTCGGCTTGTTTACTTTCAAAACTCTTAGTTTGATTATTTGTATCAAAATGGGTAAAACTTCATTATAGTTCGATTTCCAACCTTTCCAATGCGAAGTTAAGGCTTAAAACAATTATTTCTAGTCACAATAAGCTTTGTGAAAGCTTTAATGATTATACTCGGCTTGTTTACTTTCAAAACTCTTAGTTTGATTATTTATGTTAAAATGGGTAAAACTTCCTTATAGTTCGATTTCCCACATTTTCCAATGTGAAGTTAAGGCTTAAAACAACTATTTCTACTCACAATAAGCTTTGTGAAAGCTTTAATGATTATACTCGGCTTGTTTACTTTCAAAACTCTTAGTTTGATTATTTATGTCAAAATGGGTAAAACTTCATTATAGTTCGATTTCCTACGTTTTCAACGTGAAGTTATGGCTTAAAACAACTATTTCTAGTCACAATAAGTTTTGTGAAAGCTTTAATGATTATGCTCATCTTGTTTACTTTCAAAACTCTTAGTTTGATTATTTGTATCAAAATGGGTAAAACTTCATTATAGTTCGATTTCCAACCTTTCCAATGTGAAGTTAAGGCTTAAAACAACTATTTCTAGACACAATAAGCTTTGTGAAAGCTTTAATGATTATACTCGGCTTGTTTACTTTCAAAACTCTTAGTTTGATTATTTATGTCAAAATGGATAAAACTTCATTATAGTTCGATTTCCTACGTTTTCAACGTGAAGTTAAGGCTTAAAACAACTATTTCTAGTCACAATAAGCTTTGTGAAAGCATTAATGATTATACTCGGCTTGTTTACTTTCAAAACTCTTAGTTTGATTATTTAAGTCAATATGGGTAAAACTTCATTATAGTTCGATTTACTACGTTTTCAAGGAGAAGTTAAGGCTTAAAACAACTATTTCTAGTCATAATAAGCTTTGTGAAAGCTTTAATGATTATATTCGGCTGGTTTACTTTTAAAACTCTTAGTTTGATTATTTATCTCAAAATGGGTAAAACTTCATTATAGTTCGATTTCCTATGTTTTCAAGATGAAGTTAAGGCTTAAAACAACTATTTCTTGTCACAATAAACTTTGTGAAAGCTTTAATGATTATACTCGGCTTGTTTACTTTCAAAACTCTTAGTTTGATTATTTATGTTAAAATGGATAAAACTTCATTATAGTTCGATTTCCTACGTTTTCAATGTGAAGTTAAGGCTTAAAAGAACTATTTCTTGTCACAATAAGCTTTGTGAAAGCTTTAATGATTATGCTCATCTTGTTTACTTTCAAAACTATTAGTTTGATTATTTGTATCAAAATGGGTAAGACTTCATTATAGTTCGATTTCCAACCTTTCCAATGAGAAGCTAAGGCTTAAAACGGCTATTTCTAGTCACAATAAGCTTTGTGAAAGCTTTAATGATTATACTCGGCTTGTTTACTTTCAAAACTCTTAGTTTGATTATTTGTATAAAAATGGGTAAAACTTCATTATAGTTCCATTTTCAACGTTTCCAATGTGAAGTTAAGGCTTAAAACAACTATTTCTAGTCACAATTAGCTTTGTTAAAGCTTTAATGATTATACTCGGCTTGTTTACTTTCAAAACTCTTAGTTTGATTATTTGTATCAAAATGGGTAAAACTTCATTATAGTTCGATTTCCAACCTTTCCAATGTAACGTTAAGGCTTAAAACAACGATTTCTAGTCACAATAAGCTTTGTCAAAGCTTCAATGATTGAGCTCGGCTTGTTTACTTTCAAAACTCTTAGTTTGATTATTTGTATCAGAATGGGTAAAACTTCATTATAGTTCGATTTCCAACCTTTCCAATGTGAAGTTAAGGCTTAAAACAACTATTTCTAGTCACAATAAGCTTTGTGAAAGCTTTAATGATTATACTCGGCTTGTTTACTCTCAAAACTCTTAGTTTGATTATTTATGTCAAAATGGGTAAAACTTCATTATAGTTCGATTTCCTACGTTTTCTACGTGAAGTTAAGGCTTAAAACAACTATTTCTAGTCACAATAAGCTTTGTGAAAGCTTTAATGATTATGCCCATCTTGTTTACTTTCAAAACTCTTAGTTTGATTATTTGTATCAAAATGGGTAAAACTACATTATAGTTCGATTTCCAACCTTTCCAATGTGAAGTTAAGGCTTAAAACAACTATTTCTAGTCACAATAAGCTTTGTGAAAGCTTTAATGATTATACTCGGCTTGTTTACTTTCAAAACTCTTAGTTTAATTATTTATGTCAAAATTGGTAAAACATTATTATAGTTCGATTTCTCACGTTTTCAATGTGAAGTTAAGTCTTAAAATAACTATTTCTAATCACAATAAGCTTTGTGAAAGCTTTAATGATTATACTCGGCTTGTTTACTTTCAAAACTCTTAGTTTGATTATTTATGTCAAAATGGGTAAAACTTCATTATAGTTCAATTTCCTACGTTTTCAACGTTAAGTTAAGGCTTAAAACAACTATTTCAAGTCACAATAAGTTTTGTGAAAGCTTTAATGATTATGCTCATCTTGTTTACTTTCAAAACTCTTAGTTTGATTATTTGTATCAGAATGGGTAAAACTTCATTATAGTTCGATTTCCAACCATTCCAATGTGAAGTTAAGGCTTAAAACAACTATTTCTAGCCACAATAAGCTTTGTGAAAGCTTTAATGATTATACTTGGCTTGTTTACTTTCAAAACTCTTAGTTTGATTATTTATGTTAAAATGGATAAAACTTCATTATAGTTAGATTTCCTACGTTTTCAAGGTGAAGTTAAGGCTTAAAACAACTATTTCTAGTAACAATAAGTTTTGTGAAAGCTTTAATGATTATGCTCATCTTGTTTACTTTCAAAACTCTTAGTTTGATTATTTGTATCAGAATGGGTAAAACTTCATTATAGTTCGATTTCCAACCTTTCCAATGTGAAGTTAAGGCTTAAAACAACTATTTCTAGCCACAATAAGCTTTGTGAAAGCTTTAATGATTATACTCGGCTTCTTTACTTTCAAAACTCTTAGTTTGATTATTTATGTTAAAATGGATAAAACTTCATTATAGTTAGATTTCCTACGTTTTCAAGGTGAAGTTAAGGCTTAAAACAACTATTTCTAGTGTCAATAAACTTTGTGAAAGCTTTAATGATTATACTCGGCTTGTTTACTTTCAAAACTCTTAGTTTGATTATTTATGTCAAAATGGGTAAAACTTAATTATAGTTCGATTTCCCACATTTTCAAGGTGAAGTTAAGGCTTAAAACAACTATTTCTACTCACAATAAGCTTTGTGAAAGCTTTAATGATTATACTCGGCTTGTTTACTTTCAAAACTCTTAGTTTGATTATTTATGTCAAAATGGGTAAAACTTCATTATAGTTCGATTTACTACATTTTCAACGTGAAGTTAAGGCCTAAAACAACTATTTCTAGTCACAATAAGTTTTGTGAAAGCTTTAATGATTATACTCGGCTTGTTTACTTTCAAAACTCTTAGTTTGATTATTTATGTCAAAATGGGTAAAACTTCATTATAGTTCGATTTCTACGTTTTCAACGTGAAGTTAAGGCTTAAAACAACTATTTCTAGTCACAATAAGTTTTGTGAAAGCTTTAATGATTATGCTCATCTTGTTTACTTTCAAAACTCTTAGTTTGATTATTTGTATCAAAATGGGTAAAACTTCATTATTGTTCGATTTCCAACCTTTCCAATGTGAAGTTAAGGCTTAAAACAACTATTTCTAGCCATAATAAGCTTTGTGAAAGCTTTAATGATTATACTCGGCTTGTTTACTTTCAAAACTCTTAGTTTGATTATTTGTATCAAAATGGGTAAGTCTTCATTATAGTTCGATTTCCAACCTTTAGAATGTGAAGTTAACGCTTAAAACAACTATTTCTAGTCACAATAAGCTTTGTAAAAGCTTTAATGATTATACTCGGTTTGTTTACTTTCAAAACTCTTAGTTTAATTATTTATGTCAAAATGGGTAAAACTTCATTATAGTTCGATTTCCTACATTTTCAAGGTGAAGTTAAGGCTTAAAACAACTATTTGTAGTCACAATAAGCTTTGTGAAAGCTTTAATTATTATACTTGGCTTGTTTACTTTCAAAACTCTTAGTTTGATTATTTATGTCAAAATGGGTAAAACTTCATTATAGTTCGATTTCCTACGTTTTCAATGTGAAGTTAAGGCTTAAAACAACTATTTCAAATCACAATAAGCTTTGTGAAAGCTTTAATGATTATACTCGGCTTGTTTACTTTCAAAACTCTTAGTTTGATTATTTATGTCAAAATGGGTAAAACTTTATTATAGTTCGATTTCCTACGTTTTCAAGGTGAAGTTAAGGCTTAAAACAACTATTTCTAGTCATAATAAGCTTTGTGAAAGCTTTAATGATTATACTCGGCTGTTTTACTTTCAATACTCTTAGTTTGATTATTTGTATCAAAATGGGTAAGACATCATTATAGTTCGATTTCCTACTTTTTCAACGTGAAGTTAAGGCTTAAAACAACTATTTCTAGTCACAATAAGTTTTGTGAAAGCTTTAATGATTATACTCGGCTTGTTTACTTTCAAAACTCTTAGTTTGATTATTTATGTCAAAATGGGTAAAACTTCATTATAGTTCGATTTCCTACGTTTTCAACGTGAAGTTAAGGCTTAAAACAACTATTTCTAGTCACAATAAGTTTTGTGAAAGCTTTAATGATTATGCTCATCTTTTTTACTTTCAAAACTCTTAGTTTGATTATTTGTATCAGAATGGGTAAAACTTCATTATAGTTCGATTTCCAACCTTTCCAATGTGAAGTTAAGGCTTAAAACAACTATTTCTAGCCACAATAAGCTTTGTGAAAGCTTTAATGATTATAATCGGCTTGTTTACTTTCAAAAATCTTAGTTTGATTATTTATGTTAAAATGGATAAAACTTCATTATAGTTAGATTTCCTACGTTTTCAAGGTGAAGTTAAGGCTTAAAACAACTATTTCTAGTCTCAATAAACTTTGTAAAAGCTTTAATGATTATACTCGGCTTGTTTACTTTCAAAGCTCTTAGTTTGATTATTTATGTCAAAATGGATAAAACTTCATTATAGTTCGATTTCCTATGTTTTCAAGGTTAAGTTAAGGCTTAAAACAAATATTTCTTGTCACAATAAACTTTGTGAAAGCTTTAATGATTATACTCGGCTTGTTTACTTTCAAAGCTCTTAGTTTAATTATTTATGTCAAAATGGATAAAACTTCATTATAGTTCGATTTCCTACGTTTTCAATCTGAAGTTAAGGCTTAAAACAACTATTTCTTGTCACAATAAGCTTTGTGAAGGCTTTAATGATTATGCTCATCTTGTTTACTTTCAAAACTCTTAGTTTGATTATTTGTATAAAAATGGGTAAAACTTCATTATAGTTCCATTTTCAAAGTTTCCAATGTGAAGTTAAGGCTTAAAACAACTATTTCTAGTCACAATAAGCTTTGTGAAAGCTTTAATGATTATACTCGGCTTGTTTACTTTCAAAACTCTTAGTTTGATTATTTGTATCAAAATGGGTAAAACTTCATTATAGTTCGATTTCCAACCTTTCCAATGTAACGTTAAGGCTTAAAACAACGATTTCTAGTCACAATAAGCTTTGTCAAAGCTTCAATGATTATAGCTCGGCTTGTTTACTTTCAAAACTCTTAGTTTGATTATTCATATCAAAATGGGTAAAACTTCATTATAGTTCGATTTCCAACCTTTCCAATGTGAAGTTAAGGCTTAAGACAACTATTTCTAGTCACAATAAGCTTTGTGAAAGCTTTAATGATTATACTCGGCTTGTTTACCCTCAAAACTCTTAACTTGATTATTTATGTCAAAATGGGTAAAACTTCATTATAGTTCGATTTCCTACGTTTTCTACGTGAAGTTATGGCTTAAAACAACTATTTCTAGTCACAATAAGCTTTGTGAAAGCTTTAATGATTATGCTCATCTTGTTTACTTTCAAAACTCTTAGTTTGATTATTTGTATCAAAATGGGTAAAACTTCATTATAGTTCGATTTCCAACCTTTCCAATGTGAAGTTAAGGCTTAAAACAACTATTTCAAGTCACAATAAGCTTTGTGAAAGCTTTAATGATTATACTCGGCTTGTTTACTTTCAAAACTCTTAGTTTGATTATTTATGTCAAAATGGGTAAAACTTCATTATAGTTCGATTTCCTACGTTTTCAAGTGAAGTTAAGGCTTAAAACAACTATTTCTAGTCACAATAAGCTTTGTGAAAGCTTTAATGATTATGCTCATCTTGTTTACTTTCAAAACTCTTAGTTTGATTATTTGTATCAAAATGGGTAAAACTTCATTATAGTTCGATTTCCAACCTTTCCAATGTGAAGTTAAGGCTTAAAACAGCTATTTCTTTTCACAATAAGCTTTGTGAAAGCTTTAATGATTATACTCGGCTTGTTTACTTTCAAAACTCTTAGTTTAATTATTTGTATAAAAATGGGTAAAACTTCATTATAGTTCCATTTTCAACGTATCCAATGTGAAGTTAAGGCTTAAAACAACTATTTCTAGACACAATAAGCTTTGTGAAAGCTTTAATGATTATACTCAGCTTGTTTACTTTCAAAACTCTTAGTTTGATTATTTGTATCAAAATGGGTAAAACTTAATTATAGTTCGATTTCCAACCTTTCCAATGTGACGTTAAGGCTTAAAACAACGATTTCTTGTCACAATAAGCTTTGTCAAAGCTTTAATGATTAAGCTCGGCTTGTTTTCTTTGAAAACTCTTAGTTTGATTATTTGTATCAAAATGGAAAAACTTTATTATAGTTCGATTTCCAACCTATCCAATGTGAAGTTAAGGCTTGAAACAACTATTTCTAGTCACAATAAGCTTTGTGAAGGCTTTAATGATTATACTCGGCTTATTTACTCTCAAAACTCTTAGTTTGATTAATTATGTCAAAATGGGTAAAACTTCATTATAGTTCGATTTCCCATATTTTCAAGGTGAAGTTAAGGCTTAAAACAACTATTTCTACTCACAATAAGCTTTGTGAAAGCTTTAATGATTATACTCGGCTTGTTTACTTTCAAAACTCCTAGTTTGATTATTTATGTCAAAATTGGTAAAACTTTATTATAGTTCGATTTCCCACGTTTTCAATGTGAAGTTGAGGCTTCAAATAACTATTTCTAGTCACATGTCAAAATGGGTAAAACTTCATTATAGTTCGATTTCCCACGTTTTCAACGTAAAGTTAAGGCTTAAAACAACTATTTCTAGTCACAAAAAGCTTTGTGAAAGCTTTAATGATTATGCTCATCTAGTTTACTTTCAAAACTCTTAGTTTCATTATTTGTATAAAAATGGGTAAAACTTCATTATAGTTCGATTTTCAACGTTTCCAATGTGAAGTTAAGGCTGAAAACAACTATTTCTAGTCACAATAAGCTTTGTGAAAGCTTTAATGATTATGCTCAACTTGTTTACTTTCAAAACTCTTAGTTTGATTACTTGTATCAAAATGGGTAAAACTTCATTATAGTTCGTTTTCCAACGTTTCCAATGTGAAGTTAAGTCTTAAAACAACTATTTCTAGACACAATAAGCTTTGTGAAAGCTTTAATGATTATACTCAACTTGTTTACTTTCAAAACTCTTAGTTTGATTATTTGTATCAAAATGGGTAAAACTTAATTATAGTTCAATTTCCAACCTTTCCAATGTGAAGTTAAGGCTTAAAACAACTATTTTAAGTCACAATAAGCTTTGTGAAAGCTTTAATGATTATACTCGGCTTGTTTACATTCAAAACTCTTAGTTTGATTATTTGTATCAAAATGGGTAAAACTTCATTATAGTTCGATTTCCAACCTTTCCAATTTGACGTTAAAGCTTAAAACAACTATTTCTAGTCAAAATAAGCTTTGTTAAAGCTTTAATGATTATTCTCGGCTTATTTACTTTCAAAACTCTTAGTTTGATTATTTATGTGAAAATGGGTAAAACTTCATTATAGTTCGATTTCCTACGTTTTCAATGTGAAGTTAAGGCTTAAAACAACTATTTCTAGTCACAATAAGCTTTGTGAAAGCTTTAATGACTATGCTCATCTTGTTTACTTTCAAAACTCTTAGTTTGATTATTTGTATCAAAATGGGTAAGACTTCATTATAGTTCGATTTCCAACCTTTAGAATGTGAAGTTAAGGCTTAAAACAACTATTTCTAGTCACAATAAGCTTTGTGAAAGCTTTAATGATTATGCTCATCTTGTTTACTTTCCAAACTCTTAGTTTGATTATTTGTATCAAAATGGGTAAGACTTCATTATAGTTCGATTTCCAACCTTTCCAATGTGAAGTTAAGGCATAAAACAACTATTTCTAGTCACAATAAGCATTGTGAAAGCTTTAATGATTATACTTGGCTTGTTTACTTTCAAAACTCTTAGTTTGATTATTTATGACAAAATGGATAATACTTCATTATAGTTCGATTTCCTACGTTTTCAACGTGAAGTTAAGGCTTAAAACAACTATTTCTAGTCACAATAAGCTTTGTGAAAGCTTTAATGATTATACTCGGCTTGTTTACTTTCAAAACTCTTAGTTTGATTATTTATGTCAAAATGGGTAAAACTTCATTATAGTTCGATTTCCTACGTTTTCAATGTGAAGTTAAGGATTAAAACAACTATTTCTAGTCACATTAAGCTTTGTGAAAGCTTTAATGATTATACTCGGCTTCTTTACTTTCAAAACTCTTAGTTTGATTATTTGTATCAGAATGGGTAAAACTTCATTATAGTTCGATTTCCAACCTTTCCAATGTGAAGTTAAGGCTTAAAACAACTATTTCTAGCCACAATAAGCTTTGTGAAAGCTTTAATGATTATTCTCGGCTTGTTTACTTTCAAAACTCTTAGTTTGATTATTTATGTCAAAATGGGTAAAACTTCATTATAGTTCGATTTCCTACGTTTTCAAGGTGAAGTTAAGGCTTAAAACAACTATTTCTAGTCACAATAAGCTTTGTGAAAGCTTTAATGATTATACTCGGCATGTTTACTTTCAAAACTCTTAGTTTGATTATTTATGTCAAAATGGGTAAAACTTCATTATAGTTCGATTTCCTACGTTTTCAAGGTGAAGTTAAGGCTTGAAACAACTATTTCTAGTCACAATAAGCTTTGTGGAGGCTTTAATGATTATACTTGGCTTGTTTACTTTCAAAACTCTTGGTTTGATTATTTATGTCAAAATGGGTAAAACTTCATTATAGTTCGATTTCCTACATTTTCAATGTGAAGTTAAGGCTTAAAACAACTATTTCTAGTCACAATAAACTTTGTGAAAGCTTTAATGATTATACTTGGCTTGTTTACTTTCAAAACTCTTAGTTTGATTATTTATGTCAAAATGGATAATACTTCATTATAGTTCGATTTCCTACGTTTTCAATGTGAAGTTAAGGCTTAAAACAACTATTTTTAGTCACAATAAACTTTGTGAAAGCTTTAATGATTATGCTCATCTTGTTTACTTTCAAAACTCTTAGTTTGATTATTTGTATCAAAATGGGTAAAACTTCATTATAGTTCGATTTCCAACCTTTCCAATGTGAAGTTAAGGCTTAAAACAACTATTTCTAGTCACAATAAGCTTTCTGAAAGCTTTAATAAATATACTCTGCTTGTTTACTTTCAAAACTCTTAGTTTGATTATTTAAGTCAAAATGGGTAAAACTTCATTATTGTTCGATTTCCTACGTTTTCAAGGTGAAGTTAAGGCTTAAAACAACTATTTCTAGTCACAATAAGCTTTGTGAAAGCTTTAATGATTATACTCGGCATGTTTACTTTCAAAATTCTTAGTTTGATTATTTATGTCAATATGGGTAAAACTTCATTATAGTTCGAATTCCTACGTTTTCAAGGTGAAGTTAAGGCTTAAAACAACTATTTCTAGTCACAATATGCTTTGTGAAGGCTTTAATGATTATACTTGGCTTGTTTACTTTCAAAACTCTTGGTTTGATTATTTATGTCAAAATGGGTAAAACTTAATTATAGTTCGATTTCCTACATTTTCAATGTGAAGTTAAGGCTTAAAACAACTATTTCTAGTCACAATAAACTTTGTGAAAGCTTTAATGATTATACTTGGCTTGTTTACTTTCAAAACTCTTAGTTTGATTATTTATGACAAAATGGATAATACTTCATTATAGTTCGATTTCCTACGTTTTCAATGTGAAGTTAAGGCTTAAAACAACTATTTCTAGTCACAATAAACTTTGTGAAAGCTTTAATGATTATGCTCATCTTGTTTACTTTCAAAACTCTTAGTTTGATTATTTGTATCAAAATGGGTAAAACTTCATTATAGTTCGATTTCCAACCTTTCCAATGTGAAGTTAAGGCTTAAAACAACTATTTCAAGTCACAATAAGCTTTGTGAAAGCTTTAATGATTATACTCTGCTTGTTTACTTTCAAAACTCTTAGTTTGATTATTTATGTCAAAATGGGTAAAACTTCATTATTGTTCGATTTCCTACGTTTTCAAGGTGAAGTTAAGGCTTAAAACAACTATTTCTAGTCACAATAAGCTTTGTGAAAGCTTTAATGATTATACTCGGCATGTTTACTTTCAAAACTCTTAGTATGATTATTTATGTCAAAATGGGTAAAACTTCATTATAGTTCGATTTCCTACGTTTTCAAGGTGAAGTTAAGGCTTAAAACAACTATTTCTAGTAACAATAAGCTTTGTGAAAGCTTTAATGATTATACTCGGCATGTTTACTTTCAAAACTCTTAGTTTGATTATTTATGTCAAAATGGGTAAAATATCATTATAGTTCGATTTCCTACGTTTTCAAGGTGAAGTTAAGGCTTAAAACAACTATTTCTAGTCACAATAATTTTTGTGAAAGCTTTAATGATTATACTCGGCATGTTTACTTTCAAAACTCTTAGTTTGATTATTTATGTAAAAATGGGTAAAACTTCATTATAGTTCGATTTCCTACGTTTTCAATGTGAAGTTAAGGCTTAAAACAACTATTTCTAGTCACAATAAGCTTTGTGAAGGCTTTAATGATTATACTTGGCTTGTTTACTTTCAAAACTCTTGGTTTGATTATTTATGTCAAAATGGGTAAAACTTCATTATAGTTCGATTTCCTACATTTTCAATGTGAAGTTAAGGCTTAAAACAACTATTTCTAGTCACAATAAACTTTGTGAAAGCTTTAATGATTATACTTGGCTTGTTTACTTTCAAAACTCTTAGTTTGATTATTTATGTCAAAATGGATAATACTTCATTATAGTTCGATTTCCTACGTTTTCAATGTGAAGTTAAGGCTTAAAACAACTATTTCTAGTCACAATAAACTTTGTGAAAGCTTTAATGATTATGCTCATCTTGTTTACTTTCAAAACTCTTAGTTTGATTATTTGTATCAAAATGGGTAAAACTTCATTATAGTTCGATTTCCTACGTTTTCAATGTGAAGTTAAGGATTAAAACAACTATTTCTAGTCACAATAAGCTTTGTGAAAGCTTTAATGATTATACTCGGCATGTTTACTTTCAAAACTCTTAGTTTGATTACTTGTATCAAAATGGGTAAAACTTCATTATAGTTCGTTTTCCAACGTTTCCAATGTGAAGTTAAGTCTTAAAACAACTATTTCTAGTCACAATAAGCTTTGTGAAAGCTTTAATAATTATACTCATCTCGTTTACTTTCAAAACTCTTAGTTTGATTATTTGAATCAAACTGGGTAAGACTTCATTATAGTTCAATTTCCAACCTTTCCAATGTGAAGTTAAGGCTTAAAACAACTGTTTTAAGTCACAATAAGCTTTGTGAAAGCTTTAATGATTATACTCGGCTTGTTTACATTCAAAACTCTTAGTTTGATTATTTGTATCAAAATGGGTAAAACTTCATTATAGTTCGATTTCCAACCTTTCCAATGTAACGTTAAGGCTTAAAACAACGATTTCTAGTCACAATAAGCTTTGTCAAAGCTTTAATGATTATACTGACTTTGTTTACTTTGAAAACTCTTAGTTTGATTATTCATATCAAAATGGGTAAAACTTCATTATAGTTCGATTTCCAACCTTTCCAATTTGACGTTAAAGCTTAAAACAACTATTTCTAGTCACAATAAGCTTTGTTAAAGCTTTAATGATTATTCTCGGCTTGTTTACTTTCAAAACTCTTAGTTTGATTATTTATGTGAAAATGGGTAAAACTTCATTATAGTTCGATTTCCTACGTTTTCAATGTGAAGTTAAGGCTTAAAACAACTATTTCGAGTCACAATAAGCTTTGTGAAAGCTTTAATGATTATGCTCATCTTGTTTACTTTCCAAACTCTTAGTTTGATTATTTGTATCAAAATGGGTAAGACTTCATTATAGTTCGATTTCCAACCTTTCCAATGTGAAGTTAAGGCATAAAACAACTATTTCTAGTCACAATAAGCATTGTGAAAGCTTTAATGATTATACTTGGCTTGTTTACTTTCAAAACTCTTAGTTTGATTATTTATGTGAAAATGGGTAACACTTCATTATAATTCGATTTCCTACGTTTTCAATGCGAAGTTAAGGCTTAAAACAACTATTTTAAGTAACAATAAACTTTGTGAAAGCTTTAATGATTATATTCGGCTTGTTTACTTTCAAAACTCTTAGTTTGATTATTTATGTCAAAATGGGTAAAACTTCATTATAGTTCGATTTCCTACGTTTTCAACGTGAAGTTAAGGCTTAAAACAACTATTTCTAGTCACAATAAGCTTTGTGAAAGCTTTAATGATTATACTCGGCTTGTTTACTTTCAAAACTCTTAGTTTGATTATTTATGTCAAAATGGGTAAAACTTCATTATAGTTCGATTTCCTACGTTTTCAATGTGAAGTTAAGGATTAAAACAACTATTTCTAGTCACATTAAGCTTTGTGAAAACTTTAATGATTATACTCGGCTTCTTTACTTTCAAAACTCTTAGTTTGATTATTTGTATCAGAATGGGTAAAACTTCATTATAGTTCGATTTCCAACCTTTCCAATGTGAAGTTAAGGCTTAAAACAACTATTTCTAGTCACAATAAGCTTTGTGAAAGCTTTAATGATTATTCTCGGCATGTTTACTTTCAAAACTCTTAGTTTGATTATTTATGTCAAAATGGGTAAAACTTCATTATAGTTCGATTTCCTACGTTTTCAAGGTGAAGTTAAGGCTTAAAACAACTATTTCTAGTCACAATAAGCTTTGTGAAAGCTTTAATGATTATACTCGGCATGTTTACTTTCAAAACTCTTAGTTTGATTATTTATGTCAAAATGGGTAAAACTTCATTATAGTTCGATTTCCTACGTTTTCAATGTGAAGTTAAGGCTTGAAACAACTATTTCTAGTCACAATAAGCTTTGTGGAGGCTTTAATGATTATACTTGGCTTGTTTACTTTCAAAACTCTTGGTTTGATTATTTATGTCAAAATGGGTAAAACTTCATTATAGTTCGATTTCCTACATTTTCAATGTGAAGTTAAGGCTTAAAACAACTATTTCTAGTAACAATAAACTTTGTGAAAGCTTTAATGATTATACTTGGCTTGTTTACTTTCAAAACTCTTAGTTTGATTATTTGTATGAAAATGGGTAAAACATCATTATAGTTCGATTTCCAACCTTTCCAATGTGAAGTTAAGGCTTAAAACAACTATTTCTAGTCACAATAAGCTTTCTGAAAGCTTTAATAAATATACTCTGCTTGTTTACTTTCAAAACTCTTAGTTTGATTATTTAAGTCAAAATGGGTAAAACTTCATTATTGTTCGATTTCCGACGTTTTCAAGGTGAAGTTAAGGCTTAAAACAACTATTTCTAGTCACAATAAGCTTTGTGAAAGCTTTAATGATTATACTCGGCATGTTTACTTTCAAAACTCTTAGTTTGATTATTTATGTCAAAATGGGTAAAACTTCATTATAGTTCGATTTCCTACGTTTTCAAGGTGAAGTTAAGGCTTAAAACAACTATTTCTAGTCACAATAATTTTTGTGAAAGCTTTAATGATTATACTCAAACTTGTTTTACTTTCAAAACTCTTAGTTTGATTATTTATGTAAAAATGGGTAAAACTTCATTATAGTTCGATTTCCTACGTTTTCAAGGTGAAGTTAAGGCTTAAAACAACTATTTCTAGTCACAATAAGCTTTGTGAAGGCTTTAATGATTATACTTGGCTTGTTTACTTTCAAAACTCTTGGTTTGATTATTTATGTCAAAATGGGTAAAACTTCATTATAGTTTGATTTCCTACATTTTCAATGTGAAGTTAAGGCTTAAAACAACTATTTCAAGTCACAATAAACTTTGTGAAAGCTTTAATGATTATACTTGGCTTGTTTACTTTCAAAACTCTTAGTTTGATTATTTATGTCAAAATGGATAATACTTCATTATAGTTCGATTTCCTACGTTTTCAATGTGAAGTTAAGGCTTAAAACAACTATTTCTAGTCACAATAAACTTTGTGAAAGCTTTAATGATTATGCTCATCTTGTTTACTTTCAAAACTCTTAGTTTGATTATTTGTATCAAAATGGGTAAAACTTCATTATAGTTCGATTTCCTACGTTTTCAATGTGAAGTTAAGGATTAAAATAACTATTTCTAGTCACAATAAGCTTTGTGAAAGCTTTAATGATTATACTCGGCATGTTTACTTTCAAAACTCTTAGTTTGATTATTTATGTCAAAATGGGTAAAACTTCATTATAGTTCGATTTCCTACGTTTTCAAGGTGAAGTTAAGGCTTAAAACAACTATTTCTAGTAACAATAAGTTTTGTGAAAGCTTTAATGATTATGCTCATCATGTTTTTACTTTCAAAACTCTTAGTTTGATTATTTATCATCAAATGGGTAAAACTTCATTATAGTTTGATTTCCAACCTTTCCAATGTGAAGTTAAGGCTTAAAACAACTATTTCTAGCCACAATAAGCTTTGTGAAAGCTTTAATGATTATACTCGGCTTGTTTACTTTCAAAACTCTTAGTTTGATTATTTATGTCAAAATGGGTAAAACTTAATTATAGTTCGATTTCCCACATTTTCAAGGTGAAGTTAAGGCTTAAAACAACTATTTCTAGTCACAATAATTTTTGTGAAAGCTTTAATGATTATACTCAGCATGTTTACTTTCAAAACTCTTAGTTTGATTATTTATGTAAAAATGGGTAAAACTTCATTATAGTTCGATTTCCTACGTTTTCAAGGTGAAGTTAAGGCTTAAAACAACTATTTCTAGTCACAATAAGCTTTGTGAAGGCTTTAATGATTATACTTGGCTTGTTTACTTTCAAAACTCTTGGTTTGATTATTTATGTCAAAATGGGTAAAACTTCATTATAGTTTGATTTCCTACATTTTCAATGTGAAGTTAAGGCTTAAAACAACTATTTCAAGTCACAATAAACTTTGTGAAAGCTTTAATGATTATACTTGGCTTGTTTACTTTCAAAACTCTTAGTTTGATTATTTATGTCAAAATGGATAATACTTCATTATAGTTCGATTTCCTACGTTTTTTCAATGTGAAGTTAAGGCTTAAAACAACTATTTCTAGTCACAATAAACTTTGTGAAAGCTTTAATGATTATGCTCATCTTGTTTACTTTCAAAACTCTTAGTTTGATTATTTGTATCAAAATGGGTAAAACTTCATTATAGTTCGATTTCCTACGTTTTCAATGTGAAGTTAAGGATTAAAATAACTATTTCTAGTCACAATAAGCTTTGTGAAAGCTTTAATGATTATACTCGGCATGTTTACTTTCAAAACTCTTAGTTTGATTATTTATGTCAAAATGGGTAAAACTTCATTATAGTTCGATTTCCTACGTTTTCAAGGTGAAGTTAAGGCTTAAAACAACTATTTCTAGTAACAATAAGTTTTGTGAAAGCTTTAATGATTATGCTCATCATGTTTACTTTCAAAACTCTTAGTTTGATTATTTGTATCAGAATGGGTAAAACTTCATTATAGTTTGATTTCCAACCTTTCCAATGTGAAGTTAAGGCTTAAAACAACTATTTCTAGCCACAATAAGCTTTGTGAAAGCTTTAATGATTATACTCGGCTTGTTTACTTTCAAAACTCTTAGTTTGATTATTTATGTTAAAATTATAGTTAGATTTCCTACGTTTTCAAGGTGAAGTTAAGGCTTAAAACAACTATTTCTAGTAACAATAAGTTTTGTGAAAGCTTTAATGATTATGCTCATCTTGTTTACTTTCAAAACTCTTAGTTTGATTATTTGTATCAAAATGGGTAAAACTTCATTATAGTTCGATTTCCAACCTTTCCAATGTGAAGTTAAGGCTTAAAACAACTATTTCTAGTCACAATAAGCTTTGTGAAAGCTTTAATGATTATACTCGGCTTGTTTACTTTCAAAACTCTTAGTTTGATTATTTATGTTAAAATGGATAAAACTTCATTATAGTTAGATTTCCTACGTTTTCAAGATGAAGTTAAGGCTTAAAACAACTATTTCTAGTCTCAATAAACTTTGTGAAAGCTTTAATGATTATACTCGGCTTGTTTACTTTCAAAACTCTTAGTTTGATTATTTATGTCAAAATGGGTAAAACTTCATTATAGTTCGATTTCCCACATTTTCAATGTGAAGTTAAGGCTTAAAACAACTATTTCTACTCACAATAAGCTTTGTGAAAGCTTTAATGATTATACTCGGCTTGTTTACTTTCAAAACTCTTAGTTTGATTATTTATGTCAAAATGGGTAAAACTTCATTATAGTTCGATTTCCACTACGTTTTCAATGTGAAGTTAAGGCTTAAAACAACTATTTCTAGTCAAAATAAGCTTTGTGAAAGCTTTAATGATTATACTCGGCTTGTTTACTTTCAAAACTCTTAGTTTGATTATTTATGTCAAAATGGGTAAAACTTCATTATAGTTCGATTTCCTACGTTTTCAATGTGAAGTTAAGGCTTAAAACAACTATTTCTAGTCACAATAAGTTTTGTGAAAGCTTTAATGATTATGCTCATCTTGTTTACTTTCAAAACTCTTAGTTTGATTATTTGTATCAAAATGGGTAAAACTTCATTATAGTTCGATTTCCAACCTTTCCAATGTGAAGTTAAGGTTTAAAAAAGCTATTTCTAGTCACAATAAGCTTTGTGAAAGCTTTAATGATTATACTCGGCTTGTTTACTTTCAAAACTCTTAGTTTGATTATTTGTATAAAAATGGGTAAAACTTCATTATAGTTCCATTTTCAACGTTTCCAATGTGAAGTTAAGGCTTAAAACAACTATTTCTAGTCACAATAAGCTTTGTGAAAGCTTTAATGATTATACTCGGCTTGTTTACTTTCAAAACTCTTAGTTTGATTATTTGTATCAAAATGGGTAAAACTTCATTATAGTTCGATTTCCAACCTTTCCAATGTAAGTTAATGCTTAAAACAACTATTTCTAGTCACAATAAGCTTTGTCAAAGCTTTAATGATTATACTCGGCTTGTTTACTTTGAAAACTCTTAGTTTGATTATTTATATCAAAATGGGTAAAACTTCATTATAGTTCGATTTCCAACCTTTCCAATGTGAAGTTAAGGCTCAAAACAACTATTTCTAGTCACAATAAGCTTTGTGAAAGCTTTAATGATTATACTCGGCTTGTTTACTTTCAAAACTCTTAGTTTGATTATTTATGTCAAAATGGGTAAAACTTCATTATAGTTCGATTTCCTACGTTTTCTACGTGAAGTTAAGACTTAAAACAACTATTTCTAGTCACAATAAGCTTTGTGAAGGCTTTAATGATTATACTTTGCTTGTTTACTTTCAAAACTCTTGGTTTGATTATTTATGTCAAAATGGGTAAAACTTCATTATAGTTCGATTTCCTACGTTTTCAATGTGAAGTTAAGGCTTAAAACAACTATTTCTAGTCACAATAAGCTTTGTGAAAGCTTTAATGATTATACTTTGCTTGTTTACTTTCAAAACTCTTAGTTTGATTATTTATGTCAAAATGGGTAAAACTTCATTATAGTTCGATTTCCTACGTTTTCAATGTGAAGTTAAGGCTTAAAACAACTATTTCTAGTCACAATAAGCTTTGTGAAAGCTTTAATGATTATACTCGGCTTGTTTACTTTCAAAACTCTTAGTTTGATTATTTGTATCAAAATGGGTAAAACTTCATTATAGTTCGATTTCCAACCTTTCAAATGTGAACGTTAAAGTTAAGGCTTAAAACAACTATTTCTAGTCACAATAAGCTTTGTGAAAGCTTTAATGATTATACTCGGCTTGTTTACTTTCAAAACTCTTAGTTTGATTATTTATATCAAAATGGGTAAAACTTCATTATAGTCGATTTTTCCAACCTTTTCAATGTGAAGTTAAGGCTTAAAACAACTATTTCTAGTCACAATAAGCTTTGTGAAAGCTTTAATGATTATACTCGGCTTGTTTACTTTCAAAACTCTTAGTTTGATTATTTATGTCAAAATGGGTAAAACTTCATTATAGTTCGATTTCCTACGTTTTCAATGTGAAGTTAAGGCTTAAAACAACTATTTCTAGTCACAATAAGCTTTGTGAAAGCTTTAATGATATACTTGGCTTGTTTACTTTCAAAACTCTTAGTTTGATTATTTATGTCAAAATGGGTAAAACTTCATTATAGTTCGATTTCCAACATTTTCAATGTGAAGTTAAGGCTTAAAACAACTATTTCTAGTCACAATAAGCTTTGTGAAAGCTTTAATGATTATACTTGGCTTGTTTACTTTCAAAACTCTTAGTTTGATTATTTATGTCAAAATGGGTAAAACTTCATTATAGTTCGATTTCCACATTTTCAATGTGAAGTTAAGGCTTAAAACAACTATTTCTAGTCACAATAAACTTTGTGAAAGCTTTAATGATTATACTCATCTTGTTTACTTTCAAAACTCTTAGTTTGATTATTTATGTCAAAATGGGTAAAACTTCATTATAGTTCGATTTCCAACGTTTTCAATGTGAAGTTAAGGCTTAAAACAACTATTTCTAGTCACAATAAGCTTTGTGAAAGCTTTAATGATTATACTCGCTTGTTTACTTTCAAACTCTTAGTTTGATTATTTATGTCAAAATGGGTAAAACTTCATTATAGTTCGATTTCCAACGTTTTCAATGTGAAGTTAAGGCTTAAAACAACTATTTCTAGTCACAATAAGCTTTGTGAAAGCTTTAATGATTATACTTGGCTTGTTTACTTTCAAAACTCTTAGTTTGATTATTTATGTCAAAATGGGTAAAACTTCATTATAGTTCGATTTCCTACGTTTTCAATGTGAAGTTAAGGCTTAAAACAACTATTTCTAGTCACAATAAGCTTTGTGAAAGCTTTAATGATTATACTCGGCTTGTTTACTTTCAAAACTCTTAGTTTGATTATTTATATCAAAATGGGTAAAACTTCATTATAGTTCGATTTCCTACGTTTTCAATGTGAAGTTAAGGCTTAAAAACAACTATTTCTAGTCACAATAAGCTTTGTGAAAGCTTTAATGATTATACTCATCTTGTTTACTTTCAAAACTCTTAGTTTGATTATTTATATCAAAATGGGTAAAACTTCATTATAGTTCGATTTCCAACCTTTCCAATGTGAAGTTAAGGCTTAAAACAACTATTTCTAGTCACAATAAGCTTTGTGAAAGCTTTAATGATTATACTCAAAACTTGTTTACTTTCAAAACTCTTAGTTTGATTATTTATGTCAAAATGGGTAAAACTTCATTATAGTTCGATTTCCAACGTTTTCAATGTGAAGTTAAGGCTTAAAACAACTATTTCTAGTCACAATAAGCTTTGTGAAAGCTTTAATGATTATACTCGGCTTGTTTACTTTCAAAACTCTTAGTTTGATTATTTATGTCAAAATGGGTAAAACTTCATTATAGTTCGATTTCCCACGTTTTCAATGTGAAGTTAAGGCTTAAAACAACTATTTCTAGTCACAATAAGCTTTGTGAAAGCTTTAATGATTATACTCGGCTTGTTTACTTTCAAAACTCTTAGTTTGATTATTTATATCAAAATGGGTAAAACTTCATTATAGTTCGATTTCCAACCTTTTCAATGTGAAGTTAAGGCTTAAAACAACTATTTCTAGTCACAATAAGCTTTGTGAAAGCTTTAATGATTATACTAAACTTTTTACTTTCAAAACTCTTAGTTTGATTATTTATGTCAAAATGGGTAAAACTTCATTATAGTTCGATTTCCACGTTTTCAATGTGAAGTTAAGGCTTAAAACAACTATTTCTAGTCACAATAAGCTTTGTGAAAGCTTTAATGATTATACTCGGCTTGTTTACTTTCAAAACTCTTAGTTTGATTATTTATGTCAAAATGGGTAAAACTTCATTATAGTTCGATTTCCACATTTTCAATGTGAAGTTAAGGCTTAAAACAACTATTTCTAGTCACAATAAGCTTTGTGAAAGCTTTAATGATTATACTCGGCTTGTTTACTTTCAAAACTCTTAGTTTGATTATTTATATCAAAATGGGTAAAACTTCATTATAGTTCGATTTCCTACACGTTTTCAATGTGAAGTTAAGGCTTAAAACAACTATTTCTAGTCACAATAAGCTTTGTGAAAGCTTTAATGATTATACTCATCTTGTTTACTTTCAAAACTCTTAGTTTGATTATTTATATCAAAATGGGTAAAACTTCATTATAGTTCGATTTCCAACCTTTTCAATGTGAAGTTAAGGCTTAAAACAACTATTTCTAGTCACAATAAGCTTTGTGAAAGCTTTAATGATTATACTCGGCTTGTTTACTTTCAAAACTCTTAGTTTGATTATTTGTATCAAAATGGGTAAAACTTCATTATAGTTCGATTTCCAACGTTTTCAATGTGAAGTTAAGGCTTAAAACAACTATTTCTAGTCACAATAAGCTTTGTGAAAGCTTTAATGATTATACTCGGCTTGTTTACTTTCAAAACTCTTAGTTTGATTATTTGTATCAAAATGGGTAAAACTTCATTATAGTTCGATTTCCAACGTTTTTTCAATGTGAAGTTAAGGCTTAAAACAACTATTTCTAGTCACAATAAGCTTTGTGAAGCTTTAATGATTATACTAGGCTTGTTTACTTTCAAAACTCTTAGTTTGATTATTTATATCAAAATGGGTAAAACTTCATTATAGTTCGATTTCCAACCTTTCAAATCTGAAGTTAAGGCTTAAAACAACTATTTCTAGTCACAATAAGATTTGTGAAAGCTTTAATGATTATACTCGGCTTGTTTACTTTCAAAACTCTTAGTTTGATTATTTATATCAAAATGGGTAAAACTTCATTATAGTTCGATTTCCACGTTTTCAATGTGAAGTTAAGGCTTAAAACAACTATTTCTAGTCACAATAAGCTTTGTGAAAGCTTTAATGATTATACTTGGCTTGTTTACTTTCAAAACTCTTAGTTTGATTATTTATGTCAAAATGGGTAAAACTTCATTATAGTTCGATTTCCACATTTTCAATGTGAAGTTAAGGCTTAAAACAACTATTTCTAGTCACAATAAGCTTTGTGAAAGCTTTAATGATTATACTCGGCTTGTTTACTTTCAAAACTCTTAGTTTGATTATTTATGTCAAAATGGGTAAAACTTCATTATAGTTCGATTTCCTACGTTTTCAATGTGAAGTTAAGGCTTAAAACAACTATTTCTAGTCACAATAAGCTTTGTGAAAACTTTAATGATTATACTCATCTTTGTTTACTTTCAAAACTCTTAGTTTGATTATTTATATCAAAATGGGTAAAACTTCATTATAGTTCGATTTCCAACGTTTTCCAATGTGAAGTTAAGGCTTAAAACAACTATTTCTAGTCACAATAAGCTTTGTGAAAGCTTTAATGATTATACTCGCTTGTTTACTTTCAAAACTCTTAGTTTGATTATTTATGTCAAAATGGGTAAAACTTCATTATAGTTCGATTTCCACATTTTCAATGTGAAGTTAAGGCTTAAAACAACTATTTCTAGTCACAATAAGCTTTGTGAAAGCTTTAATGATTATACTCGCTTGTTTACTTTCAAAACTCTTAGTTTGATTATTTATGTCAAAATGGGTAAAACTTCATTATAGTTCGATTTCCTACGTTTTCAATGTGAAGTTAAGGCTTAAAACAACTATTTCTAGTCACAATAAGCTTTGTGAAAGCTTTAATGATTATACTCGGCATGTTTACTTTCAAAACTCTTAGTTTGATTATTTATGTCAAAATGGGTAAAACTTAATTATAGTTCGATTTCCTACATTTTCAATGTGAAGTTAAGGCTTAAAACAACTATTTCTAGTCACAATAAACTTTGTGAAAGCTTTAATGATTATGCTTGGCTTGTTTACTTTCAAAACTCTTAGTTTGATTATTTATGTCAAAATGGATAATACTTCATTATAGTTCGATTTCCAACGTTTTCAATGTGAAGTTAAGGCTTAAAACAACTATTTCTAGTCACAATAAGCTTTGTGAAAGCTTTAATGATTATACCATCTTGTTTACTTTCAAAACTCTTAGTTTGATTATTTATGTATCAAAATGGGTAAAACTTCATTATAGTTCGATTTCCAACCTTTCCAATGTGAAGTTAAGGCTTAAAACAACTATTTCTAGTCACAATAAGCTTTGTGAAAGCTTTAATGATTATACTCTCAGCTTGTTTACTTTCAAAACTCTTAGTTTGATTATTTATGTCAAAATGGGTAAAACTTCATTATAGTTCGATTTCCTACGTTTTCAATGTGAAGTTAAGGCTTAAAACAACTATTTCTAGTCACAATAAGCTTTGTGAAAGCTTTAATGATTATACTCGAAGCTTGTTTACTTTCAAAACTCTTAGTTTGATTATTTATATCAAAATGGGTAAAACTTCATTATAGTTCGATTTCCTACGTTTTCAATGTGAAGTTAAGGCTTAAAACAACTATTTCTAGTCACAATAAGCTTTGTGAAAGCTTTAATGATTATACTTGGCTTGTTTACTTTCAAAACTTTTGGTTTGATTATTTATGTCAAAATGGGTAAAACTTCATTATAGTTCGATTTCCTACATTTTCAATGTGAAGTTAAGGCTTAAAACAACTATTTCTAGTCACAATAAACTTTGTGAAAGCTTTAATGATTATACTTGGCTTGTTTACTTTCAAAACTCTTAGTTTGATTATTTATGTCAAAATGGGTAAAACTTCATTATAGTTCGATTTCCTCACGTTTTCAATGTGAAGTTAAGGCTTAAAACAACTATTTCTAGTCACAATAAGCTTTGTGAAAGCTTTAATGATTATACTCGCTTGTTTACTTTCAAAACTCTTAGTTTGATTATTTATGTCAAAATGGGTAAAACTTCATTATAGTTCGATTTCCACGTTTTCAATGTGAAGTTAAGGCTTAAAACAACTATTTCTAGTCACAATAAGCTTTGTGAAAGCTTTAATGATTATACTTGGCTTGTTTACTTTCAAAACTCTTAGTTTGATTATTTATGTCAAAATGGGTAAAACTTCATTATAGTTCGATTTCCTACGTTTTCAATGTGAAGTTAAGGCTTAAAACAACTATTTCTAGTCACAATAAGCTTTGTGAAAGCTTTAATGATTATACTCGGCTTGTTTACTTTCAAAACTCTTAGTTTGATTATTTATATCAAAATGGGTAAAACTTCATTATAGTTCGATTTCCAACGTTTTCAATGTGAAGTTAAGGCTTAAAACAACTATTTCTAGTCACAATAAGCTTTGTGAAAGCTTTAATGATTATACTCATCTTGTTTACTTTCAAAACTCTTAGTTTGATTATTTGTATCAAAATGGGTAAAACTTCATTATAGTTCGATTTCCAACCTTTTCAATGTGAAGTTAAGGCTTAAAACAACTATTTCTAGTCACAATAAGCTTTGTGAAAGCTTTAATGATTATACTCGGCTTGTTTACTTTCAAAACTCTTAGTTTGATTATTTATATCAAAATGGGTAAAACTTCATTATAGTTCGATTTTCAACGTTTCAATGTGAAGTTAAGGCTTAAAACAACTATTTCTAGTCACAATAAGCTTTGTGAAAGCTTTAATGATTATACTCGGCTTGTTTACTTTCAAAACTCTTAGTTTGATTATTTGTATCAAAATGGGTAAAACTTCATTATAGTTCGATTTCCAACCTTTCAATGTGAAGTTAAGGCTTAAAACAACTATTTCTAGTCACAATAAGCTTTGTGAAAGCTTTAATGATTATACTCGGCTTGTTTACTTTCAAAACTCTTAGTTTGATTATTTATATCAAAATGGGTAAAACTTCATTATAGTTCGATTTCCAACCTTTTCAATGTGAAGTTAAGGCTTAAAACAACTATTTCTAGTCACAATAAGCTTTGTGAAAGCTTTAATGATTATACTCGGCTTGTTTACTTTCAAAACTCTTAGTTTGATTATTTATGTCAAAATGGGTAAAACTTCATTATAGTTCGATTTCCTACGTTTTCAATGTGAAAGAGGCTTAAAACAACTATTTCTAGTCACAATAAGCTTTGTGAAAGCTTTAATGATTATACTAAACTTGTTTACTTTCAAAACTCTTGGTTTGATTATTTATGTCAAAATGGGTAAAACTTCATTATAGTTCGATTTCCTACATTTTCAATGTGAAGTTAAGGCTTAAAACAACTATTTCTAGTCACAATAAGCTTTGTGAAAGCTTTAATGATTATACTCGGCTTGTTTACTTTCAAAACTCTTAGTTTGATTATTTGTATCAAAATGGGTAAAACTTCATTATAGTTCGATTTCCTACGTTTTCAACGTGAAGTTATGGCTTAAAACAACTATTTCTAGTCACAATAAGTTTTGTGAAAGCTTTAATGATTATACTCATCTTGTTTACTTTCAAAACTCTTAGTTTGATTATTTGTATCAAAATGGGTAAAACTTCATTATAGTTCGATTTCCAACCTTTTCAATGTGAAGTTAAGGCTTAAAACAACTATTTCTAGTCACAATAAGCTTTGTGAAAGCTTTAATGATTATACTCGGCTTGTTTACTTTCAAAACTCTTAGTTTGATTATTTATATCAAAATGGGTAAAACTTCATTATAGTTCGATTTCCACGTTTTCAATGTGAAGTTAAGGCTTAAAACAACTATTTCTAGTCACAATAAGCTTTGTGAAAGCTTTAATGATTATACTCGGCTTGTTTACTTTCAAAACTCTTAGTTTGATTATTTGTATCAAAATGGGTAAAACTTCATTATAGTTCGATTTCCAACCTTTTTCAATGTGAAGTTAAGGCTTAAAACAACTATTTCTAGTCACAATAAGCTTTGTGAAAGCTTTAATGATTATACTCGAAGCTTGTTTACTTTCAAAAACTCTTAGTTTGATTATTTATATCAAAAATGGGTAAAACTTCATTATAGTTCGATTTCCAACCTTTCCAATGTGAAGTTAAGGCTTAAAACAACTATTTCTAGTCACAATAAGCTTTGTGAAAAAGCTTTAATGATTATACTCGGCTTGTTTACTTTCAAAACTCTTAGTTTGATTATTTATATCAAAATGGGTAAAACTTCATTATAGTTCGATTTCCTACGTTTTCAATGTGAAGTTAAGGCTTAAAACAACTATTTCTAGTCACAATAAGCTTTGTGAAAGCTTTAATGATTATACTTGGCTTGTTTACTTTCAAAACTCTTGTTTGATTATTTATGTCAAAATGGGTAAAACTTCATTATAGTTCGATTTCCTACATTTTCAATGTGAAGTTAAGGCTTAAAACAACTATTTCTAGTCACAATAAGCTTTGTGAAAGCTTTAATGATTATACTCGGCATGTTTACTTTTAAAACTCTTAGTTTGATTATTTATGTCAAAATGGATAATACTTCATTATAGTTCGATTTCCTACGTTTTCAATGTGAAGTTAAGGCTTAAAACAACTATTTCTAGTCACAATAAACTTTGTGAAAACTTTAATGATTATGCTCATCTTGTTTACTTTCAAAACTCTTAGTTTGATTATTTGTATCAAAATTGGTAAAACTTCATTATAGTTCGATTTCCAACGTTTCCAATGTGAAGTTAAGGCTTAAAACAACTATTTCTAGTCACAATAAGCTTTCTGAAAGCTTTAATGATTATACTCGGCTTGTTTACTTTCAAAACTCTTAGTTTGATTATTTATGTCAAAATGGGTAAAACTTCATTATAGTTCGATTTCCTACATTTTCAATGTGAAGTTAAGGCTTAAAACAACTATTTCTAGTCACAATAAGCTTTGTGAAAGCTTTAATGATTATACTCGGCTTGTTTACTTTCAAAACTCTTAGTTTGATTATTTATGTCAAAATGGGTAAAACTTCATTATAGTTCGATTTCCTACGTTTTCAATGTGAAGTTAAGGCTTAAAACAACTATTTCTAGTCACAATAAGCTTTGTGAAAGCTTTAATGATTATACTCGGCTTGTTTACTTTCAAAACTCTTAGTTTGATTATTTATGTCAAAATGGGTAAAACTTCATTATAGTTCGATTTCCTACATTTTCAATGTGAAGTTAAGGCTTAAAACAACTATTTCTAGTCACAATAAACTTTGTGAAAGCTTTAATGATTATACTCGGCTTGTTTACTTTCAAAACTCTTAGTTTGATTATTTATGTCAAAATGGATAATACTTCATTATAGTTCGATTTCCAACGTTTTCAATGTGAAGTTAAGGCTTAAAACAACTATTTCTAGTCACAATAAGCTTTGTGAAAGCTTTAATGATTATACTCGGCATGTTTACTTTCAAAACTCTTAGTTTGATTATTTATGTCAAAATGGGTAAAACTTCATTATAGTTCGATTTCCACGTTTTCAATGTGAAGTTAAGGCTTAAAACAACTATTTCTAGTCACAATAAGCTTTGTGAAAGCTTTAATGATTATACTTGGCTTGTTTACTTTCAAAACTCTTAGTTTGATTATTTATGTCAAAATGGGTAAAACTTCATTATAGTTCGATTTTCTAACGTTTCAATGTGAAGTTAAGGCTTAAAACAACTATTTCTAGTCACAATAAACTTTGTGAAAGCTTTAATGATTATACTTGGCTTGTTTACTTTCAAAACTCTTAGTTTGATTATTTATGTCAAAATGGGTAAAACTTCATTATAGTTCGATTTCCAACGTTTTCAATGTGAAGTTAAGGCTTAAAACAACTATTTCTAGTCACAATAAGCTTTGTGAAAGCTTTAATGATTATACTCATCTTGTTTACTTTCAAAACTCTTAGTTTGATTATTTGTATCAAAATGGGTAAAACTTCATTATAGTTCGATTTCCAACCTTTCAATGTGAAGTTAAGGCTTAAAACAACTATTTCTAGTCACAATAAGCTTTGTGAAAGCTTTAATGATTATACTAAACTTGTTTACTTTCAAAACTCTTAGTTTGATTATTTATGTCAAAATGGGTAAAACTTCATTATAGTTCGATTTCCTACACGTTTTCAATGTGAAGTTTAAGCTTAAAACAACTATTTCTAGTCACAATAAGCTTTGTGAAAGCTTTAATGATTATACTCGGCTTGTTTACTTTCAAAACTCTTAGTTTGATTATTTATGTCAAAATGGGTAAAACTTCATTATAGTTCGATTTCCCACGTTTTGAATGTGAAGTTAAGGCTTAAAACAACTATTTCTAGTCACAATAAGCTTTGTGAAAGCTTTAATGATTATACTTGGCTTGTTTACTTTCAAAACTCTTGGTTTGATTATTTATGTCAAAATGGGTAAAACTTAATTATAGTTCGATTTCCTACATTTTCAATGTGAAGTTAAGGCTTAAAACAACTATTTCTAGTCACAATAAACTTTGTGAAAGCTTTAATGATTATACTTGGCATGTTTACTTTCAAAACTCTTAGTTTGATTATTTATGTCAAAATGGGTAAAACTTCAATATAGTTCGATTTCCTACGTTTTCAACGTGAAGTTAAGGCTTAAAACAACTATTTCTAGTCACAATAAGCTTTCTGAAAGCTTTAATAAATATACTCTGCTTGTTTACTTTCAAAACTCTTAGTTTGATTATTTATGTCAAAATGGGTAAAACTTCATTATAGTTCGATTTCCTACGTTTTCAAGTTGAAGTTAAGGCTTAAAACAACTATTTCTAGTCACAATAAGCTTTGTGAAAGCTTTAATTATTATACTTGGCTTGTTTAATTTCAAAACTCTTAGTTTGATTATTTATGTCAAAATGGGTAAAACTTCATTATAGTTCGATTTCCTACGTTTTCAATGTGAAGTTAAGGCTTAAAACAACTATTTCTAGTCACAATAAGCTTTGTGAAAGCTTTAATGATTATACTCGGCTTGTTTACTTTCAAAACTCTTAGTTTGATTATTTGTATCAAAATGGGTAAAACTTCATTATAGTTCGATTTCCTACGTTTTCAATGTGAAGTTAAGGCTTAAAACAACTATTTCTAGTCACAATAAGCTTTGTGAAAAGCTTTAATGATTATGCTCATCTTGTTTACTTTCAAAACTCTTAGTTTGATTATTTGTATCAAAATGGGTAAAACTTCATTATAGTTCGATTTCCAACCTTTCAAATCTGAAGTTAAGGCTTAAAACAACTATTTCTAGTCACAATAAGATTTGTGAAAGCTTTAATGATTATACTCGGCTTGTTTACTTTCAAAACTCTTAGTTTGATTATTTGTATCAAAATGGGTAAAACTTCATTGTAGTTCGATTTTCAACGTTTTCAATGTGAAGTTAAGGCTTAAAACAACTATTTCTAGTCACAATAAGCTTTGTGAAAGCTTTAATGATTATACTCGGCTTGTTTGCTTTCAAAACTCTTAGTTTGATTATTTATATCAAAATGGGTAAAACTTCATTATAGTTCGATTTCCAACCTTTCCAATGTGAAGTTAAGGCTTAAAACAACTATTTCTAGTCACAATAAGCTTTGTGAAAGCTTTAATGATTATACTCGGCTTGTTTACTTTCAAAACTCTTAGTTTGATTATTTATATCAAAATGGGTAAAACTTCATTATAGTTCGATTTCCAACCTTTCCAATGTGAAGTTAAGGCTTAAAACAACTATTTCTAGTCACAATAAGCTTTGTGAAAGCTTTAATGATTATACTCGGCTTGTTTACTTTCAAAACTCTTAGTTTGATTATTTATGTCAAAATGGGTAAAACTTCATTATAGTTCGATTTCCTACGTTTTCAATGTGAAGTTAAGGCTTAAAACAACTATTTCTAGTCACAATAAGCTTTGTGAAAGCTTTAATGATTATACTTTGCTTGTTTACTTTCAAAACTCTTGGTTTGATTATTTATGTCAAAATGGGTAAAACTTCATTATAGTTCGATTTCCTACATTTTCAATGTGAAGTTAAGGCTTAAAACAACTATTTCTAGTCACAATAAGCTTTGTGAAAGCTTTAATGATTATACTCGGCTTGTTTACTTTCAAAACTCTTAGTTTGATTATTTATGTCAAAATGGGTAAAACTTCATTATAGTTCGATTTCCTACGTTTTCAATGTGAAGTTAAGGCTTAAAACAACTATTTCTAGTCACAATAAACTTTGTGAAAGCTTTAATGATTATGCTCATCTTGTTTACTTTCAAAACTCTTAGTTTGATTATTTGTATCAAAATGGGTAAAACTTCATTATAGTTCGATTTCCAACCTTTCCAATGTGAAGTTAAGGCTTAAAACAACTATTTCTAGTCACAATAAGCTTTGTGAAAGCTTTAATGATTATACTCGGCTTGTTTACTTTCAAAACTCTTAGTTTGATTATTTGTATCAAAATGGGTAAAACTTCATTATAGTTCGATTTCAAACCTTTCCAATGTGAAGTTAAGGCTTAAAACAACTATTTCTAGTCACAATAAGCTTTGTGAAAGCTTTAATGATTATACTCGGCTTGTTTACTTTCAAAACTCTTAGTTTGATTATTTATGTCAAAATGCGTAAAACTTCATTATAGTTCGATTTTCCATTTTTCCAATGTGAAGTTAAGGCTTAAAACAACTATTTCTTGTCACAATAAGCTTTGTGAAAGCTTTAATGATTATACTCGGCTTGTTTACTTTCAAAACTCTTAGTTTGATTATTTATGTCAAAATGGGTAAAACTTCATTATAGTTCGATTTCCTACGTTTTCAATGTGAAGTTAAGGCTTAAAACAACTATTTCTAGTCACAATAAGCTTTGTGAAAAGCTAATGATTATGCTCATCTTGTTTACTTTCAAAACTCTTAGTTTGATTATTTGTATCAAAATGGGTAAAACTTCATTATAGTTCGATTTCCAACCTTTCAATGTGAAGTTAAGGCTTAAAACAACTATTTCTAGTCACAATAAGCTTTGTGAAAGCTTTAATGATTATACTCGGCTTGTTTACTTTCAAAACTCTTAGTTTGATTATTTATGTCAAAATGGGTAAAACTTCATTATAGTTCGATTTCCACGTTTTCAATGTGAAGTTAAGGCTTAAAACAACTATTTCTAGTCACAATAAGCTTTGTGAAAGCTTTAATGATTATACTCAAAATTTGTTTACTTTCAAAACTCTTAGTTTGATTATTTATGTCAAAATGGGTAAAACTTCATTATAGTTCGATTTCCCACGTTTTCAATGTGAAGTTAAGGCTTAAAACAACTATTTCTAGTCACAATAAGCTTTGTGAAAGCTTTAATGATTATACTCATTGTTTACTTTCAAAACTCTTAGTTTGATTATTTATGTCAAAATGGGTAAAACTTCATTATAGTTCGATTTCCACGTTTTCAATGTGAAGTTAAGGCTTAAAACAACTATTTCTAGTCACAATAAGCTTTGTGAAAGCTTTAATGATTATACTCAACTTGTTTACTTTCAAAACTCTTAGTTTGATTATTTATGTATCAAAATGGGTAAAACTTCATTATAGTTCGATTTCCAACGTTTCAATGTGAAGTTAAGGCTTAAAACAACTATTTCTAGTCACAATATAAGCTTTGTGAAAGCTTTAATGATTATACTCATCTTGTTTACTTTCAAAACTCTTAGTTTGATTATTTGATCAAAATGGGTAAAACTTCATTATAGTTCGATTTCCAACCTTTCCAATGTGAAGTTAAGGCTTAAAACAACTATTTCTAGTCACAATAAGCTTTGTGAAAGCTTTAATGATTATACTCGGCTTGTTTACTTTCAAAACTCTTAGTTTGATTATTTGTATCAAAATGGGTAAAACTTCATTATAGTTCGATTTCCAACCTTTTCAATGTGAAGTTAAGGCTTAAAACAACTATTTCTAGTCACAATAAGCTTTGTGAAAGCTTTAATGATTATACTCGGCTTGTTTACTTTCAAAACTCTTAGTTTGATTATTTATGTCAAAATGGGTAAAACTTCATTATAGTTCGATTTCCTACGTTTTCAATGTGAAGTTAAGGCTTAAAACAACTATTTCTAGTCACAATAAGCTTTGTGAAAGCTTTAATGATTATACTCTTGTTTACTTTCAAAACTCTTAGTTTGATTATTTATGTCAAAATGGGTAAAACTTCATTATAGTTCGATTTCCCACGTTTTCAATGTGAAGTTAAGGCTTAAAACAACTATTTCTAGTCACAATAAACTTTGTGAAAGCTTTAATGATTATACTCAAGCTTGTTTACTTTCAAAACTCTTAGTTTGATTATTTATGTCAAAATGGGTAAAACTTCATTATAGTTCGATTTCCTACGTTTTCAATGTGAAGTTAAGGCTTAAAACAACTATTTCTAGTCACAATAAGCTTTGTGAAAGCTTTAATGATTATACTCGGCTTGTTTACTTTCAAAACTCTTAGTTTGATTATTTATGTCAAAATGGGTAAAACTTCATTATAGTTCGATTTCCTACGTTTTCAATGTGAAGTTAAGGCTTAAAACAACTATTTCTAGTCACAATAAGCTTTGTGAAAGCTTTAATGATTATACTCGCTTGTTTACTTTCAAAACTCTTAGTTTGATTATTTGTATCAAAATGGGTAAAACTTCATTATAGTTCGATTTCCAACCTTTTCAAATGTGAAGTTAAGGCTTAAAACAACTATTTCTAGTCACAATAAGCTTTGTGAAGGCTTTAATGATTATACTTGGCTTGTTTACTTTCAAAACTCTTGGTTTGATTATTTATGTCAAAATGGGTAAAACTTCATTATAGTTCGATTTCCTACATTTTCAATGTGAAGTTAAGGCTTAAAACAACTATTTCTAGTCACAATAAGCTTTGTGAAAGCTTTAATGATTATACTCGGCATGTTTACTTTTAAAACTCTTAGTTTGATTATTTATGTCAAAATGGATAATACTTCATTATAGTTCGATTTCCTACGTTTTCAATGTGAAGTTAAGGCTTAAAACAACTATTTCTAGTCACAATAAACTTTGTGAAAACTTTAATGATTATGCTCATCTTGTTTACTTTCAAAACTCTTAGTTTGATTATTTGTATCAAAATGGGTAAAACTCATTATAGTTCGATTTCCAACGTTTCCAATGTGAAGTTAAGGCTTAAAACAACTATTTCTAGTCACAATAAGCTTTCTGAAAGCTTTAATAAATATACTCTGCTTGTTTACTTTCAAAACTCTTAGTTTGATTATTTATGTCAAAATGGGTAAAACTTCATTATAGTTCGATTTCCTACATTTTCAATGTGAAGTTAAGGCTTAAAACAACTATTTCTAGTCACAATAAGCTTTGTGAAAGCTTTAATGATTATACTCGGCTTGTTTACTTTCAAAACTCTTAGTTTGATTATTTATGTCAAAATAGGTAAAACTTCATTATAGTTCGATTTCCTACGTTTTCAATGTGAAGTTAAGGCTTAAAACAACTATTTCTAGTCACAATAAGCTTTGTGAAAGCTTTAATGATTATACTCGGCTTGTTTACTTTCAAAACTCTTAGTTTGATTATTTATGTCAAAATGGGTAAAACTTCATTATAGTTCGATTTCCTACGTTTTCAATGTGAAGTTAAGGCTTAAAACAACTATTTCTAGTCACAATAAGCTTTGTGAAAGCTTTAATGATTATACTTGGCTTGTTTACTTTCAAAACTCTTAGTTTGATTATTTATGTCAAAATGGGTAAAACTTCATTATAGTTCGATTTCCTACATTTTCAATGTGAAGTTAAGGCTTAAAACAACTATTTCTAGTCACAATAAACTTTGTGAAAGCTTTAATGATTATACTTGGCTTGTTTACTTTCAAAACTCTTAGTTTGATTATTTATGTCAAAATGGATAATACTTCATTATAGTTCGATTTCCAACGTTTTCAATGTGAAGTTAAGGCTTAAAACAACTATTTCTAGTCACAATAAACTTTGTGAAAGCTTTAATGATTATGCTCATCTTGTTTACTTTCAAAACTCTTAGTTTGATTATTTGTATCAAAATGGGTAAAACTTCATTATAGTTCGATTTCCAACCTTTCCAATGTGAAGTTAAGGCTTAAAACAACTATTTCTAGTCACAATAAGCTTTCTGAAAGCTTTAATAAATATACTCTGCTTGTTTACTTTCAAAACTCTTAGTTTGATTATTTATGTCAAAATGGGTAAAACTTCATTATAGTTCGATTTCCTACGTTTTCAATGTGAAGTTAAGGCTTAAAACAACTATTTCTAGTCACAATAAACTTTGTGAAAGCTTTAATGATTATACTCGGCTTGTTTACTTTCAAAACTCTTAGTTTGATTATTTATGTCAAAATGGGTAAAACTTCATTATAGTTCGATTTCCTACGTTTTCAATGTGAAGTTAAGGCTTAAAACAACTATTTCTAGTCACAATAAGCTTTGTGAAGCTTTAATGATTATACTTGGCTTGTTTACTTTCAAAACTCTTGGTTTGATTATTTATGTCAAAATGGGTAAAACTTAATTATAGTTCGATTTCCTATATTTTCAATGTGAAGTTAAGGCTTAAAACAACTATTTCTAGTCACAATAAACTTTGTGAAAGCTTTAATGATTATACTTGGCATGTTTACTTTCAAAACTCTTAGTTTGATTATTTATGTCAAAATGGGTAAAACTTCAATATAGTTCGATTTCCTACGTTTTCAACGTGAAGTTAAGGCTTAAAACAACTATTTCTAGTCACAATAAGCTTTCTGAAAGCTTTAATAAATATACTCTGCTTGTTTACTTTCAAAACTCTTAGTTTGATTATTTATGTCAAAATGGGTAAAACTTCATTATAGTTCGATTTCCTACGTTTTCAAGTTGAAGTTAAGGCTTAAAACAACTATTTCTAGTCACAATAAGCTTTGTGAAAGCTTTAATTATTATACTTGGCTTGTTTAATTTCAAAACTCTTAGTTTGATTATTTATGTCAAAATGGGTAAAACTTCATTATAGTTCGATTTCCTACGTTTTCAACGTGAAGTTAAGGCTTAAAACAACTATTTCTAGTCACAATAAGCTTTGTGAAAGCTTTAATGATTATACTCGGCTTGTTTACTTTCAAAACTCTTAGTTTGATTATTTGTATCAAAATGGGTAAAACTTCATTATAGTTCGATTTCCTACGTTTTCAACGTCAGGTTATGGCTTAAAACAACTATTTCTAGTCACAATAAGTTTTGTGAAAGCTTTAATGATTATGCTCATCTTGTTTACTTTCAAAACTCTTAGTTTGATTATTTGTATCAAAATGGGTAAAACTTCATTATAGTTCGATTTCCAACCTTTCCAATGTGAAGTTAAGGCTTAAAACAACTATTTCTAGTCACAATAAGCTTTGTGAAAGCTTTAATGATTATACTCGGCTTGTTTACTTTCAAAACTCTTAGTTTGATTATTTGTATCAAAATGGGTAAAACTTCATTATAGTTCCATTTCCAACCTTTCCAATGTGAAGTTAAGGCTTAAAACAACTATTTCTAGTCACAATAAGCTTTGTGAAAGCTTTAATGATTATACTCGGCTTGTTTACTTTCAAAACTCTTAGTTTGATTATTTGTATCAAAATGGGTAAAACTTCATTATAGTTCGATTTCCAACCTTTCCAATGTGAAGTTAAGGCTCAAAACAACTATTTCTAGTCACAATAAGCTTTGTGAAAGCTTTAATGATTATACTCGGCTTGTTTACTCTCAAAACTCTTAGCTTGATTATTTATGTCAAAATGGGTAAAACTTCATTATAGTTCGATTTCCTACGTTTTCTACGTGAAGTTAAGACTTAAAACAACTATTTCTAGTCACAATAAGCTTTGTGAAGGCTTTAATGATTATACTTTGCTTGTTTACTTTCAAAACTCTTGGTTTGATTATTTATGTCAAAATGGGTAAAACTTCATTATAGTTCGATTTCCTACATTTTCAATGTGAAGTTAAGGCTTAAAACAACTATTTCTAGTCACAATAAGCTTTGTGAAAGCTTTAATGATTATACTCGGCTTGTTTACTTTCAAAACTCTTAGTTTGATTATTTATGTCAAAATGGGTAAAACTTCATTATAGTTCGATTTCCTACGTTTTCAAGGTGAAGTTAAGGCTTAAAACAACTATTTCTAGTCACAATAAACTTTGTGAAAGCTTTAATGATTATGCTCATCTTGTTTACTTTCAAAACTCTTAGTTTGATTATTTGTATCAAAATGGGTAAAACTTCATTATAGTTCGATTTCCAACCTTTCCAATGTGAAGTTAAGGCTTAAAACAACTATTTCTAGTCACAATAAGCTTTGTGAAAGCTTTAATGATTATACTCTCGCTTGTTTACTTTCAAAACTCTTAGTTTGATTATTTGTATCAAAATGGGTAAAACTTCATTATAGTTCGATTTCCAACCTTTCCAATGTGAAGTTAAGGCTTAAAACAACTATTTCTAGTCACAATAAGCTTTGTGAAAGCTTTAATGATTATACTCGGCTTGTTTTACTTTCAAAACTCTTAGTTTGATTATTATGTCAAAATGGGTAAAACTTCATTATAGTTCGATTTTCCATATTTTCAATGTGAAGTTAAGGCTTAAAACAACTATTTCTAGTCACAATAAGCTTTGTGAAATTTAATGATTATACTCGGCTTGTTTACTTTCAAAACTCTTAGTTTGATTATTTATGTCAAAATGGGTAAAACTTCATTATAGTTCGATTTCCTACGTTTTCAATGTGAAGTTAAGGCTTAAAACAACTATTTCTAGTCACAATAAGCTTTGTGAAAGCTTTAATGATTATGCTCATCATGTTTACTTTCAAAACTCTTAGTTTGATTATTTGTATCAAAATGGGTAAAACTTCATTATAGTTCGATTTCCAACCTTTCCAATGTGAAGTTAAGGCTTAAAACAACTATTTCTAGTCACAATAAGCTTTGTGAAAGCTTTAATGATTATACTCGGCTTGTTTACTTTCAAAACTCTTAGTTTGATTATTTATGTCAAAATGGGTAAAACTTTATTATAGTTCGATTTCCCACGTTTTCAATGTGAAGTTAAGGCTTAAAACAACTATTTCTAGTCACAATAAGCTTTGTGAAAGCTTTAATGATTATACTCGGCTTGTTTACTTTCAAAACTCTTAGTTTGATTATTTATGTCAAAATGGGTAAAACTTCATTATAGTTCGATTTCCACGTTTTCAAATGTGAAGTTAAGGCTTAAAACAACTATTTCTAGTCACAATAAGCTTTGTGAAAGCTTTAATGATTATACTCGGCTTGTTTACTTTCAAAACTCTTAGTTTGATTATTTATGTCAAAATGGTAAAACTTCATTATAGTTCGATTTCCTACGTTTTCAATGTGAAGTTAAGGCTTAAAACAACTATTTCTAGTCAAGTTTGTGAAAGCTTTAATGATTATACTAACTATTTCTAAAACTCTTAGTTTGATTATTTATGTCAAAATGGGTAAAACTTCATTATAGTTCGATTTCCCACGTTTTCAATGTGAAGTTAAGGCTTAAAACAACTATTTCTAGTCACAATAAGCTTTGTGAAAGCTTTAATGATTATACTCATCTTGTTTACTTTCAAAACTCTTAGTTTGATTATTTGTATAAAATGGGTAAAACTTCATTATAGTTCGATTTTCAACGTTTCCAATGTGAAGTTAAGGCTTAAAACAACTATTTCTAGTCACAATAAGCTTTGTGAAAGCTTTAATGATTATACTCAACTTGTTTACTTTCAAAACTCTTAGTTTGATTATTTGTATCAAAATGGGTAAAACTTCATTATAGTTCGATTTCCAACGTTTCCAATGTGAAGTTAAGGCTTAAAACAACTATTTCTAGTCACAATAAGCTTTGTGAAAGCTTTAATGATTATACTCATCTTGTTTACTTTCAAAACTCTTAGTTTGATTATTTGAATCAAAATGGGTAAAACTTCATTATAGTTCATTTCCAACCTTTCCAATGTGAAGTTAAGGCTTAAAACAACTATTTCTAGTCACAATAAGCTTTGTGAAAGCTTTAATGATTATACTCGGCTTGTTTACTTTCAAAACTCTTAGTTTGATTATTTGTATCAAAATGGGTAAAACTTCATTATAGTTCGATTTCCAACCTTTCCAATGTGAAGTTAAGGCTTAAAACAACTATTTCTAGTCACAATAAGCTTTGTGAAAGCTTTAATGATTATACTCATCTTGTTTACTTTCAAAACTCTTAGTTTGATTATTTGATGTCAAAATGGGTAAAACTTCATTATAGTTCATTTCCAACCTTTCCAATGTGAAGTTAAGGCTTAAAACAACTATTTCTAGTCACAATAAGCTTTGTGAAAGGCTTTAATGATTATACTCGGCTTGTTTACTTTCAAAACTCTTAGTTTGATTATTTGTATCAAAATGGGTAAAACTTCATTATAGTTCAATTTCCAACCTTTCCAATGTGAAGTTAAGGCTTAAAACAACTATTTCTAGTCACAATAAGCTTTGTGAAAGCTTTAATGATTATACTCGGCTTGTTTACTTTCAAAACTCTTAGTTTGATTATTTATATGTCAAAATGGGTAAAACTTCATTATAGTTCGATTTCCTACGTTTTCAATGTGAAGTTAAGGCTTAAAACAACTATTTCTAGTCACAATAAGCTTTGTGAAAGCTTTAATGATTATACTCGGCTTGTTTACTTTCAAAACTCTTAGTTTGATTATTTATGTCAAAATGGGTAAAACTTCATTATAGTTCGATTTCCCACGTTTTCAATGTGAAGTTAAGGCTTAAAACAACTATTTCTAGTCACAATAAGCTTTGTGAAAGCTTTAATGATTATACTCGGCTTGTTTACTTTCAAAACTCTTAGTTTGATTATTTATGTCAAAATGGGTAAAACTTCATTATAGTTCGATTTCCTACGTTTTCAATGTGAAGTTAAGGCTTAAAACAACTATTTCTAGTCACAATAAGCTTTGTGAAAGCTTTAATGATTATACTCGGCTTGTTTACTTTCAAAACTCTTAGTTTGATTATTTATGTCAAAATGGGTAAAACTTCATTATAGTTCGATTTCCTACGTTTTCAATGTGAAGTTAAGGCTTAAAACAACTATTTCTAGTCACAATAAGCTTTGTGAAAGCTTTAATGATTATACTCGCTTGTTTACTTTCAAAACTCTTAGTTTGATTATTTGTATCAAAATGGGTAAAACTTCATTATAGTTCGATTTCCAACCTTTCAATGTGTGTTAAGGCTTAAAACAACTATTTCTAGTCACAATAAGCTTTGTGAAAGCTTTAATGATTATACTCGGTTGTTTACTTTCAAAACTCTTAGTTTGATTATTTATGTCAAAATGGGTAAAACTTCATTATAGTTCGATTTCCCACGTTTTCAATGTGAAGTTAAGGCTTAAAAAAACTATTTCTAGTCACAATAAGCTTTGTGAAAGCTTTAATGATTATGCTCATTTTGTTTACTTTCAAAACTCTTAGTTTGATTATTTGTATCAAAATGGGTAAGACTTCATTATAGTTCAATTTCCAACCTTTCCAATGTGAAGTTAAGGCTTAAAACAACTATTTCTAATCACAATAAGCTTTGTGAAAGCTTTAATGATTATACTAGGCTTTTTACTTTCAAAACTCTTAGTTTGATTATTTGTATCAAAATGGGTAAAACTTCATTATAGTTCCATTTTCAACTTTTCCAATGTGAAGTTAAGGCTTAAAACAACTATTTTTAGTCACAATAAGCTTTGTGAAAGCTTTAATGATTATACTCATCTTGTTTACTTTCAAAACTCTTAGTTTGATTATTTGAATCAAAATGGGTAAAACTTCATTATAGTTCATTTCCAACCTTTCCAATGTGAAGTTAAGGCTTAAAACAACTATTTTAGTCACAATAAGCTTTGTGAAAGCTTTAATGATTATACTCGGCTTGTTTACTTTCAAAACTCTTAGTTTGATTATTTGTATCAAAATGGGTAAAACTTCATTATAGTTCGATTTCCAACCTTTCCAATGTGAAGTTAAGGCTTAAAACAACTATTTCTAGTCACAATAAGCTTTGTGAAAGCTTTAATGATTATTCTCGGCTTGTTTACTTTCAAAACTCTTAGTTTGATTATTTATGTCAAAATGGGTAAAACTTCATTATAGTTCGATTTCCTACGTTTTCAATGTGAAGTTAAGGCTTAAAACAACTATTTCTAGTCACAATAAGCTTTGTGAAAGCTTTAATGATTATACTCGGCTTGTTTACTTTCAAAACTCTTAGTTTGATTATTTATGTCAAAATGGGTAAAACTTCATTATAGTTCGATTTCCACGTTTTCAATGTGAAGTTAAGGCTTAAAACAACTATTTCTAGTCACAATAAGCTTTGTGAAAGCTTTAATGATTATACTCGGCTTGTTTACTTTCAAAACTCTTAGTTTGATTATTTATGTCAAAATGGGTAAAACTTCATTATAGTTCGATTTCCTACGTTTTCAATGTGAAGTTAAGGCTTAAAACAACTATTTCTAGTCACAATAAGCTTTGTAAAAGCTTTAATGATTATACTCATCATGTTTACTTTCAAAACTCTTAGTTTGATTATTTGTATCAAAATGGGTAAAACTTCATTATAGTTCGATTTCCAACCTTTCCAATGTGAAGTTAAGGCTTAAAACAACTATTTCTAGTCACAATAAGCTTTGTGAAAGCTTTAATGATTATACTCGGCTTGTTTACTTTCAAAACTCTTAGTTTGATTATTTGTATAAAATGGGTAAAACTTCATTATAGTTCCATTTCCAACGTTTCCAATGTGAAGTTAAGGCTTAAAACAACTATTTCTAGTCACAATAAGCTTTGTGAAAGCTTTAATGATTATACTCGGCTTGTTTACTTTCAAAACTCTTAGTTTGATTATTTGTATCAAAATGGGTAAAACTTCATTATAGTTCGATTTCCAACCTTTCCAATGTGAAGTTAAGGCTTAAAACAACTATTTCTAGTCACAATAAGCTTTGTGAAAGCTTTAATGATTATACTCGGCTTGTTTACTTTCAAAACTCTTAGTTTGATTATTTATGTCAAAATGGGTAAAACTTCATTATAGTTCGATTTCCTACGTTTTCAATGTGAAGTTAAGGCTTAAAACAACTATTTCTAGTCACAATAAGCTTTGTGAAAGCTTTAATGATTATACTTTGCTTGTTTACTTTCAAAACTCTTGGTTTGATTATTTATGTCAAAATGGGTAAAACTTCATTATAGTTCGATTTCCTACATTTTCAATGTGAAGTTAAGGCTTAAAACAACTATTTCTAGTCACAATAAGCTTTGTGAAAGCTTTAATGATTATACTCGGCTTGTTTACTTTCAAAACTCTTAGTTTGATTATTTATGTCAAAATGGGTAAAACTTCATTATAGTTCGATTTCCTACGTTTTCAATGTGAAGTTAAGGCTTAAAACAACTATTTCTAGTCACAATAAACTTTGTGAAAGCTTTAATGATTATGCTCATCTTGTTTACTTTCAAAACTCTTAGTTTGATTATTTGTATCAAAATGGGTAAAACTTCATTATAGTTCGATTTCCAACCTTTCCAATGTGAAGTTAAGGCTTAAAACAACTATTTCTAGTCACAATAAGCTTTGTGAAAGCTTTAATGATTATAGCTCGGCTTGTTTACTTTCAAAACTCTTAGTTTGATTATTTGTATCAAAATGGGTAAAACTTCATTATAGTTCGATTTCCAACCTTTCCAATGTGAAGTTAAGGCTTAAAACAACTATTTCTAGTCACAATAAGCTTTGTGAAAGCTTTAATGATTATACTCGGCTTGTTTACTTTCAAAACTCTTAGTTTGATTATTTATGTCAAAATGGGTAAAACTTCATTATAGTTCGATTTTCCATATTTTCAAGGTGAAGTTAAGGCTTAAAACAACTATTTCTAGTCACAATAAGCTTTGTGAAATCTTTAATGATTATACTCGGCTTGTTTACTTTCAAAACTCTTAGTTTGATTATTTATGTCAAAATGGGTAAAACTTCATTATAGTTCGATTTCCTACGTTTTCAATGTGAAGTTAAGGCTTAAAACAACTATTTCTAGTCACAATAAGCTTTGTAAAAGCTTTAATGATTATGCTCATCATGTTTACTTTCAAAACTCTTAGTTTGATTATTTGTATCAAAATGGGTAAAACTTCATTATAGTTCGATTTCCAACCTTTCCAATGTGAAGTTAAGGCTTAAAACAACTATTTCTAGTCACAATAAGCTTTGTGAAAGCTTTAATGATTATACTCGGCTTGTTTACTTTCAAAACTCTTAGTTTGATTATTTATGTTAAAATTGGTAAAACTTTATTATAGTTCGATTTCCCACGTTTTCAATGTGAAGTTAAGGCTTAAATAACTATTTCTAGTCACATGTCAAAATGGGTAAAAAACTTCATTATAGTTCATTTCCCAGTTCGATTTCAACGTTTCAATGTGAAGTTAAGGCTTAAAACAACTATTTCTAGTCACAATAAGCTTTGTGAAAGCTTTAATGATTATACTCGGCTTGTTTACTTTCAAAACTCTTAGTTTGATTATTTATGTCAAAATGGTAAAACTTTATTATAGTTCGATTTCCCACGTTTTCAATGTGAAGTTAAGGCTTCAAATAACTATTTCTAGTCACATTCAAAATGGGTAAAACTTCATTATAGTTCGATTTCCCACGTTTTCAACGTAAAGTTAAGGATTAAAACAACTATTTCTAGTCACAATAAGCTTTGTGAAAGCTTTAATGATTATGCTCATCTAGTTTACTTTCAAAACTCTTAGTTTGATTATTTGTATCAAAATGGGTAAAACTTCATTATAGTTCGATTTTCAACGTTTCCAATGTGAAGTTAAGGCTTAAAACAACTATTTCTAGTCACAATAAGCTTTGTGAAAGCTTTAATGATTATACTCAACTTGTTTACTTTCAAAACTCTTAATTTGATTATTTGTATCAAAATGGGTAAAACTTCATTATAGTTCGATTTCCAACGTTTCCAATGTGAAGTTAAGGCTTAAAACAACTATTTCTAGTCACAATAAGCTTTGTGAAAGCTTTAATGATTATACTCATCTTGTTTACTTTCAAAACTCTTAGTTTGATTATTTGAATCAAAATGGGTAAAACTTCATTATAGTTCAATTTCCAACCTTTCCAATGTGAAGTTAAGGCTTAAAACAACTATTTTAGTCACAATAAGCTTTGTGAAAGCTTTAATGATTATACTCGGCTTGTTTACTTTCAAAACTCTTAGTTTGATTATTTGTATCAAAATGGGTAAAACTTCATTATAGTTCGATTTCCAACCTTTCCAATGTGACGTTAAGGCTTAAAACAACTATTTCTAGTCACAATAAGCTTTGTGAAAGCTTTAATGATTATACTCATCTTGTTTACTTTCAAAACTCTTAGTTTGATTATTTGAATCAAAATGGGTAAACTTCATTATAGTTCAATTTCCAACCTTTCCAATGTGAAGTTAAGGCTTAAACAACTATTTTAGTCACAAAAGCTTTGTGAAAGCTTTAATGATTATACTCGGCTTGTTTACTTTCAAAACTCTTAGTTTGATTATTTGTATCAAAATGGGTAAAACTTCATTATAGTTCATTTCCAACCTTTCCAATGTGAAGTTAAGGCTTAAAACAACTATTTCTAGTCACAATAAGCTTTGTGAAAGCTTTAATGATTATACTCGGCTTGTTTACTTTCAAAACTCTTAGTTTGATTATTTATGTCAAAATGGGTAAAACTTCATTATAGTTCGATTTCCTATGTTTTCAACGTGAAGTTAAGGCTTAAAACAACTATTTCTAGTCACAATAAGCTTTGTGAAAGCTTTAATGATTATACTCGGCTTGTTTACTTTCAAAACTCTTAGTTTGATTATTTATGTCAAAATGGGTAAAACTTCATTATAGTTCGATTTCCCACGTTTTCAATGTGAAGTTAAGGCTTAAAACAACTATTTCTAGTCACAATAAGCTTTGTGAAACCTTTAATGATTATACTCGGCTTGTTTACTTTCAAAACTCTTAGTTTGATTATTTATGTCAAAATGGGTAAAACTTCATTATAGTTCGATTTCCTACGTTTTCAATGTGAAGTTAAGGCTTAAAACAACTATTTCTAGTCACAATAAGCTTTGTGAAAGCTTTAATGATTATACTCGGCTTGTTTACTTTCAAAACTCTTAGTTTGATTATTTATGTCAAAATGGGTAAAACTTCATTATAGTTCGATTTCCTACGTTTTCAATGTGAAGTTAAGGCTTAAAACAACTATTTCTAGTCACAATAAGCTTTGTGAAAGCTTTAATGATTATACTCTGCTTGTTTACTTTCAAAACTCTTAGTTTGATTATTTGTATCAAAATGGGTAAGACTTCATTATAGTTCGATTTCCAACCTTTCCAATGTGAAGTTAAGGCTTAAAACAGCTATTTCTAGTCACAATAAGCTTTGTGAAAGCTTTAATGATTATACTCTCGGCTTGTTTACTTTCAAAACTCTTAGTTTGATTATTTATGTCAAAATGGGTAAAACTTAATTATAGTTCGATTTCCCACGTTTTCAATGTGAAGTTAAGGCTTAAAAAACTATTTCTAGTCACAATAAGCTTTGTGAAAGCTTTAATGATTATGCTCATTTTGTTTACTTTCAAAACTCTTAGTTTGATTATTTGTATCAAAATGGGTAAACTTCATTATAGTTCAATTTCCAACCTTTCCAATGTGAAGTTAAGGCTTAAAACAACTATTTCTAATCACAATAAGCTTTGTGAAAGCTTTAATGATTATACTAGGCTTTTTTACTTTCAAAACTCTTAGTTTGATTATTTGTATCAAAATGGGTAAAACTTCATTATAGTTCCATTTTCAACTTTTCCAATGTGAAGTTAAGGCTTAAAACAACTATTTTTAGTCACAATAAGCTTTGTGAAAGCTTTAATGATTATACTCATCTTGTTTACTTTCAAAACTCTTAGTTTGATTATTTGAATCAAAATGGGTAAACTTCATTATAGTTCAATTTCCAACCTTTCCAATGTGAAGTTAAGGCTTAAAACAACTATTTCTAAGTCACAATAAGCTTTGTGAAAGCTTTAATGATTATACTCGGCTTGTTTACTTTCAAAACTCTTAGTTTGATTATTTGTATCAAAATGGGTAAAACTTCATTATAGTTCGATTTCCAACCTTTCCAATGTGAAGTTAAGGCTTAAAACAACTATTTCTAGTCACAATAAGCTTTGTGAAAGCTTTAATGATTATTCTCGGCTTGTTTACTTTCAAAACTCTTAGTTTGATTATTTATGTGAAAATGGGTAAAACTTCATTATAGTTCGATTTCCTATGTTTTCAATGTGAAGTTAAGGCTTAAAACAACTATTTCTAGTCACAATAAGCTTTGTGAAAGCTTTAATGATTATACTCGGCTTGTTTACTTTCAAAACTCTTAGTTTGATTATTTATGTCAAAATAGGTAAAACTTCATTATAGTTCGATTTCCACGTTTTCAATGTGAAGTTAAGGCTTAAAACAACTATTTCTACTCACAATAAGCTTTGTGAAAGCTTTAATGATTATACTCGGCTTGTTTACTTTCAAAACTCTTAGTTTGATTATTTATGTCAAAATGGGTAAAACTTCATTATAGTTCGATTTCCTACGTTTTCAATGTGAAGTTAAGGCTTAAAACAACTATTTCTAGTCACAATAAGCTTTGTAAAAGCTTTAATGATTATGCTCATCATGTTTACTTTCAAAACTCTTAGTTTGATTATTTGTATCAAAATGGGTAAAACTTCATTATAGTTCGATTTCCAACCTTTCCAATGTGAAGTTAAGGCTTAAAACAACTATTTCTAGTCACAATAAGCTTTGTGAAAGCTTTAATGATTATACTCGGCTTGTTTACTTTCAAAACTCTTAGTTTGATTATTTATGTTAAAATGGGTAAAACTTTATTATAGTTCGATTTCCCACGTTTTCAATGTGAAGTTAAGGCTTAAAATAACTATTTCTAGTCACAATAAGCTTTGTCAAAATGATTATAACTTCATTTACTTTCAAAACTCTTAGTTTGATTATTTATGTCAAAATGGGTAAAACTTCATTATAGTTCGATTTCCAACGTTTCCAATGTGAAGTTAAGGCTTAAAACAACTATTTCTAGTCACAATAAGCTTTGTGAAAGCTTTAATGATTATGCTCATCTTGTTTACTTTCAAAACTCTTAGTTTGATTATTTGTATCAGAATGGGTAAGGCTTCATTATAGTTCGATTTTCAACGTTTCCAAGGTGAAGTTAAGGCTTAAAACAACTATTTCTAGTCACAATAAGCTTTGTGAAAGCTTTAATGATTATGCTCAACTTGTTTACTTTCAAAACTCTTAGTTTGATTATTTGTATCAAAATGGGTAAAACTTCATTATAGTTCGATTTCCAACGTTTCCAATGTGAAGTTAAGGCTTAAAACAACTATTTCTAGTCACAATAAGCTTTGTGAAAGCTTTAATGATTATACTCATCTTGTTTACTTTCAAAACTCTTAGTTTGATTATTTGAATCAAAATGGGTAAACTTCATTATAGTTCAATTTCCAACCTTTCCAATGTGAAGTTAAGGCTTAAAACAACTATTTTAAGTCACAATAAGCTTTGTGAAAGCTTTAATGATTATACTCGGCTTGTTTACTTTCAAAACTCTTAGTTTGATTATTTGTATCAAAATGGGTAAAACTTCATTATAGTTCGATTTCCAACCTTTCCAATGTGAAGTTAAGGCTTAAAACAACTATTTCTAGTCACAATAAGCTTTGTGAAAGCTTTAATGATTATACTCTCTTTGTTTACTTTCAAAACTCTTAGTTTGATTATTTATGTCAAAATGGGTAAAACTTCATTATAGTTCGATTTCCTATGTTTTCAATGTGAAGTTAAGGCTTAAAACAACTATTTCTAGTCACAATAAGCTTTGTGAAAGCTTTAATGATTATACTCGGCTTTGTTTACTTTCAAAACTCTTAGTTTGATTATTTATGTCAAAATGGGTAAAACTTCATTATAGTTCGATTTCCACGTTTTCAATGTGAAGTTAAGGCTTAAAACAACTATTTCTAGTCACAATAAGCTTTGTGAAAGCTTTAATTATTATACTCGGCTTGTTTACTTTCAAAACTCTTAGTTTGATTATTTATGTCAAAATGGGTAAAACTTCATTATAGTTCGATTTCCTACGTTTTCAATGTGAAGTTAAGGCTTAAAACAACTATTTCTAGTCACAATAAGCTTTGTGAAAGCTTTAATGATTATACTCGGCTTGTTTACTTTCAAAACTCTTAGTTTGATTATTTATGTCAAAATGGGTAAAACTTCATTATAGTTCGATTTCCTACGTTTTCAATGTGAAGTTAAGGCTTAAAACAACTATTTCTAGTCACAATAAGCTTTGTGAAAGCTTTAATGATTATACTCGCTTGTTTACTTTCAAAACTCTTAGTTTGATTATTTGTATCAAAATGGGTAAAACTTCATTATAGTTCGATTTCCAACCTTTCCAATGTGAAGTTAAGGCTTAAAACAACTATTTCTAGTCACAATAAGCTTTGTGAAAGCTTTAATGATTATACTCGGTTGTTTACTTTCAAAACTCTTAGTTTGATTATTTATGTCAAAATGGGTAAAACTTCATTATAGTTCGATTTCCCACGTTTTCAATGTGAAGTTAAGGCTTAAAAAAACTATTTCTAGTCACAATAAGCTTTGTGAAAGCTTTAATGATTATGCTCATCTTGATTACTTTCAAAACTCTTAGTTTGATTATTTGTATCAAAATGGGTAAACTTCATTATAGTTCAATTTCCAACCTTTCCAATGTGAAGTTAAGGCTTAAAACAACTATTTCTAGTCACAATAAGCTTTGTGAAAGCTTTAATGATTATACTCGGGCTTGTTTACTTTCAAAACTCTTAGTTTGATTATTTGTATCAAAATGGGTAAAACTTCATTATAGTTCGATTTTCAACTTTTCCAATGTGAAGTTAAGGCTTAAAACAACTATTTTTAGTCACAATAAGCTTTGTGAAAGCTTTAATGATTATACTCATCTTGTTTACTTTCAAAACTCTTAGTTTGATTATTTGTATCAAAATGGGTAAAACTTCATTATAGTTCAATTTCCAACCTTTCCAATGTGAAGTTAAGGCTTAAAACAACTATTTCTAGTCACAATAAGCTTTGTGAAAGCTTTAATGATTATACTCGGCTTGTTTACTTTCAAAACTCTTAGTTTGATTATTTGTATCAAAATGGGTAAAACTTCATTATAGTTCGATTTCCAACCTTTCCAATGTGAAGTTAAGGCTTAAAACAACTATTTCTAGTCACAATAAGCTTTGTGAAAGCTTTAATGATTATACTCGGCTTGTTTACTTTCAAAACTCTTAGTTTGATTATTTATGTCAAAATGGGTAAAACTTCATTATAGTTCGATTTCCTATGTTTTCAATGTGAAGTTAAGGCTTAAAACAACTATTTCTAGTCACAATAAGCTTTGTGAAAGCTTTAATGATTATACTCTCGGCTTGTTTACTTTCAAAACTCTTAGTTTGATTATTTATGTCAAAATGGGTAAAACTTCATTATAGTTCGATTTCCACGTTTTCAATGTGAAGTTAAGGCTTAAAACAACTATTTCTAGTCACAATAAGCTTTGTGAAAGCTTTAATGATTATACTCGGCTTGTTTACTTTCAAAACTCTTAGTTTGATTATTTATGTCAAAATGGGTAAAACTTCATTATAGTTCGATTTCCTACGTTTTCAATGTGAAGTTAAGGCTTAAAACAACTATTTCTAGTCACAATAAGCTTTGATAAAGCTTTAATGATTATGCTCATCATGTTTACTTTCAAAACTCTTAGTTTGATTATTTGTATCAAAATGGGTAAAACTTCATTATAGTTCGATTTCCAACCTTTCCAATGTGAAGTTAAGGCTTAAAACAACTATTTCTAGTCACAATAAGCTTTGTGAAAGCTTTAATGATTATACTCGGCTTGTTTACTTTCAAAACTCTTAGTTTGATTATTTATGTTAAAATGGGTAAAACTTTATTATAGTTCGATTTCCCACGTTTTCAATGTGAAGTTAAGGCTTAAAACAACTATTTCTAGTCACAATATTTCTAGTCACAAGTTTAATGATTATACTCGGCTTGTTTACTTTCAAAACTCTTAGTTTGATTATTTATGTCAAAATGGGTAAAACTTCATTATAGTTCGAATTTCCTACCCACGTTTTCAATGTGAAGTTAAGGCTTAAAACAACTTATTTCTAGTCACAATAAGCTTTGTGAAAGCTTTAATGATTATGCTCATCTAGTTTACTTTCAAAACTCTTAGTTTGATTATTTGTATCAAAATGGGTAAAACTTCATTATAGTTCGATTTTCAACGTTTCCAAGGTGAAGTTAAGGCTTAAAACAACTATTTCTAGTCACAATAAGCTTTGTGAAAGCTTTAATGATTATACTCAACTTGTTTACTTTCAAAACTCTTAGTTTGATTATTTGTATCAAAATGGGTAAAACTTCATTATAGTTCGATTTCCAACGTTTCCAATGTGAAGTTAAGGCTTAAAACAACTATTTCTAGTCACAATAAGCTTTGTGAAAGCTTTAATGATTATACTCATCTTGTTTACTTTCAAAACTCTTAGTTTGATTATTTGAATCAAAATGGGTAAAACTTCATTATAGTTCATTTCCAACCTTTCCAATGTGAAGTTAAGGCTTAAAACAACTATTTCTAAGTCACAATAAGCTTTGTGAAAGCTTTAATGATTATACTCGGCTTGTTTACTTTCAAAACTCTTAGTTTGATTATTTGTATCAAAATGGGTAAAACTTCATTATAGTTCGATTTCCAACCTTTCCAATGTGAAGTTAAGGCTTAAAACAACTATTTCTAGTCACAATAAGCTTTGTGAAAGCTTTAATGATTATTCTCGGCTTGTTTACTTTCAAAACTCTTAGTTTGATTATTTATGTCAAAATGGGTAAAACTTCATTATAGTTCGATTTCCTATGTTTTCAATGTGAAGTTATGGCTTAAAACAACTATTTCTAGTCACAATAAGCTTTTTGAAAGCTTTAATGATTATACTCGGCTTGTTTACTTTCAAAACTCTTAGTTTGATTATTTATGTCAAAATGGGTAAAACTTCATTATAGTTCGATTTCCACGTTTTCAATGTGAAGTTAAGGCTTAAAACAACTATTTCTAGTCACAATAAGCTTTGTGAAAGCTTTAATGATTATACTCGGCTTGTTTACTTTCAAAACTCTTAGTTTGATTATTTATGTCAAAATGGGTAAAACTTCATTATAGTTCGATTTCCTACGTTTTCAATGTGAAGTTAAGGCTTAAAACAACTATTTCTAGTCACAATAAGCTTTGTGAAAGCTTTAATGATTATACTCGGCTTGTTTACTTTCAAAACTCTTAGTTTGATTATTTATGTCAAAATGGGTAAAACTTCATTATAGTTCGATTTCCTACGTTTTCAATGTGAAGTTAAGGCTTAAAACAACTATTTCTAGTCACAATAAGCTTTGTGAAAGCTTTAATGATTATGCTCATCTTGTTTACTTTCAAAACTCTTAGTTTGATTATTTGTATCAAAATGGGTAAAACTTCATTATAGTTCGATTTCCAACCTTTCCAATGTGAAGTTAAGGCTTAAAACAACTATTTCTAGTCACAATAAGCTTTGTGAAAGCTTTAATGATTATACTCGGTTTGTTTACTTTCAAAACTCTTAGTTTGATTATTTATGTCAAAATGGGTAAAACTTATTATAGTTCGATTTCCCACGTTTTCAATGTGAAGTTAAGGCTTAAAAAACTATTTCTAGTCACAATAAGCTTTGTGAAAGCTTTAATGATTATGCTCATTTTGTTTACTTTCAAAACTCTTAGTTTGATTATTTGTATCAAAATGGGTAAAACTTCATTATAGTTCAATTTCCAACCTTTCCAATGTGAAGTTAAGGCTTAAAACAACTATTTCTAGTCACAATAAGCTTTGTGAAAGCTTTAATGATTATACTCGGCTTGTTTACTTTCAAAACTCTTAGTTTGATTATTTGTATCAAAATGGGTAAAACTTCATTATAGTTCGATTTCAACTTTTCCAATGTGAAGTTAAGGCTTAAAACAACTATTTCTAGTCACAATAAGCTTTGTGAAAGCTTTAATGATTATACTCATCTTGTTTACTTTCAAAACTCTTAGTTTGATTATTTGAATCAAAATGGGTAAAACTTCATTATAGTTCGATTTCCAACCTTTCCAATGTGAAGTTAAGGCTTAAAACAACTATTTCTAGTCACAATAAGCTTTGTGAAAGCTTTAATGATTATACTCGGCTTGTTTACTTTCAAAACTCTTAGTTTGATTATTTGTATCAAAATGGGTAAAACTTCATTATAGTTCGATTTCCAACCTTTCCAATGTGAAGTTAAGGCTTAAAACAACTATTTCTAGTCACAATAAGCTTTGTGAAAGCTTTAATGATTATACTCGGCTTGTTTACTTTCAAAACTCTTAGTTTGATTATTTATGTGAAAATGGGTAAAACTTCATTATAGTTCGATTTCCTATGTTTTCAATGTGAAGTTAAGGCTTAAAACAACTATTTCTAGTCACAATAAGCTTTGTGAAAGCTTTAATGATTATACTCGGCTTGTTTTTACTTTCAAAACTCTTAGTTTGATTATTTATGTCAAAATGGGTAAAACTTCATTATAGTTCGATTTCCACGTTTTCAATGTGAAGTTAAGGCTTAAAACAACTATTTCTAGTCACAATAAGCTTTGTGAAAGCTTTAATGATTATACTCGGCTTGTTTACTTTCAAAACTCTTAGTTTGATTATTTATGTCAAAATGGGTAAAACTTCATTATAGTTCGATTTCCTACGTTTTCAATGTGAAGTTAAGGCTTAAAACAACTATTTCTAGTCACAATAAGCTTTGTGAAAGCTTTAATGATTATACTCATCATGTTTACTTTCAAAACTCTTAGTTTGATTATTTGTATCAAAATGGGTAAAACTTCATTATAGTTCGATTTCCAACCTTTCCAATGTGAAGTTAAGGCTTAAAACAACTATTTCTAGTCACAATAAGCTTTGTGAAAGCTTTAATGATTATACTCGGCTTGTTTACTTTCAAAACTCTTAGTTTGATTATTTATGTTAAAATGGGTAAAACTTCATTATAGTTCGATTTCCAACGTTTTCAATGTGAAGTTAAGGCTTAAAACACCTATTGCTAGTCACAATAAGCTTTGTGAAAGCTTTAATGATTATCTAGTTACTTTCAAAACTCTTAGTTTGATTATTTATGTCAAAATGGGTAAAACTTCATTATAGTTCGATTTCCAACGTTTTCAATGTGAAGTTAAGGCTTAAAACAACTATTTCTAGTCACAATAAGCTTTGTGAAAGCTTTAATGATTATGCTCATCTTGTTTACTTTCAAAACTCTTAGTTTGATTATTTGTATAAAAATGGGTAAAACTTCATTATAGTTCGATTTCCAATGTTTCCAATGTGAAGTTAAGGCTTAAAACAACTATTTCTAGTCACAATAAGCTTTGTGAAAGCTTTAATGATTATGCTCAACTTGTTTACTTTCAAAACTCTTAGTTTGATTATTTGTATCAAAATGGGTAAAACTTCATTATAGTTCGATTTCCAACGTTTTCAATGTGAAGTTAAGGCTTAAAACAACTATTTCTAGTCACAATAAGCTTTGTGAAAGCTTTAATGATTATACTCATCTTGTTTACTTTCAAAACTCTTAGTTTGATTATTTGAATCAAAATGGGTAAAACTTCATTATAGTTCAATTTCCAACCTTTCCAATGTGAAGTTAAGGCTTAAAACAACTATTTCTAGTCACAATAAGCTTTGTGAAAGCTTTAATGATTATACTCGGCTTGTTTACTTTCAAAACTCTTAGTTTGATTATTTGTATCAAAATGGGTAAAACTTCATTATAGTTCGATTTCCAACCTTTCCAATGTGAAGTTAAGGCTTAAAACAACTATTTCTAGTCACAATAAGCTTTGTGAAAACTTTAATGATTATTCTCGGCTTGTTTACTTTCAAAACTCTTAGTTTGATTATTTATGTCAAAATGGGTAAAACTTCATTATAGTTCGATTTCCTATGTTTTCAATGTGAAGTTAAGGCTTAAAACAACTATTTCTAGTCACAATAAGCTTTGTGAAGGCTTTAATGATTATACTCGGCTTGTTTACTTTCAAAACTCTTAGTTTAATTATTTATGTCAAAATGGGTAAAACTTCAATATAGTTCGATTTCCACGTTTTCAATGTGAAGTTAAGGCTTAAAACAACTATATCTAGTCACAATAAGCTTTGTGAAAGCTTTAATTATTATACTCGGCTTGTTTACTTTCAAAACTCTTAGTTTGATTATTTATGTCAAAATGGGTAAAACTTCATTATAGTTCATTTCCTACGTTTTCAATGTGAAGTTAAGGCTTAAAACAACTATTTCTAGTCACAATAAGCTTTGTGAAAGCTTTAATGATTATACTCGGCTTGTTTACTTTCAAAACTCTTAGTTTGATTATTTATGTCAAAATGGGTAAAACTTCATTATAGTTCGATTTCCTACGTTTTCAATGTGAAGTTAAGGCTTAAAACAACTATTTCTAGTCACAATAAGCTTTGTGAAAGCTTTAATGATTATACTCTCTTGTTTACTTTCAAAACTCTTAGTTTGATTATTTGTATCAAAATGGGTAAAACTTCATTATAGTTCGATTTCCAACCTTTCCAATGTGAAGTTAAGGCTTAAAACAACTATTTCTAGTCACAATAAGCTTTGTGAAAGCTTTAATGATTATACTCGGCTTGTTTTTACTTTCAAAACTCATAGTTTGATTATTTATGTCAAAATGGGTAAAACTTCATTATAGTTCGATTTCCCACGTTTTCAATGTGAAGTTAAGGCTTAAAAAAACTATTTCTAGTCACAATAAGCTTTGTGAAAGCTTTAATGATTATGCTCATTTTGTTTACTTTCAAAACTCTTAGTTTGATTATTTGTATCAAAATGGGTAAGACTTCATTATAGTTCAATTTCCAACCTTTCCAATGTGAAGTTAAGGCTTAAAACAACTATTTCTAATCACAATAAGCTTTGTGAAAGCTTTAATGATTATGCTCGGCTTTTTACTTTCAAAACTCTTAGTTTGATTATTTGTATAAAATGGGTAAAACTTCATTATAGTTCCATTTCCAACGTTTCCAATGTGAAGTTAAGGCTTAAAACAACTATTTTTAGTCACAATAAGCTTTGTGAAAGCTTTAATGATTATACTCATCTTGTTTACTTTCAAAACTCTTAGTTTGATTATTTGAATCAAAATGGGTAAAACTTCATTATAGTTCAATTTCCAACCTTTCCAATGTGAAGTTAAGGCTTAAAACAACTATTTCTAGTCACAATAAGCTTTGTGAAAGCTTTAATGATTATACTCGGCTGTTTTACTTTCAAAACTCTTAGTTTGATTATTTGTATCAAAATGGGTAAAACTTCATTATAATTCGATTTCCAACCTTTCCAATGTGAAGTTAAGGCTTAAAACAACTATTTCTAGTCACAATAAGCTTTCTGAAAGCTTTAATGAATATACTCTACTTGTTTACTTTCAAAACTCTTAGTTTGATTATTTATGTCAAAATGGGTAAAACTTCATTATTGTTCGATTTCCTACGTTTTCAAGGTGAAGTTAAGGCTTAAAACAACTATTTCTAGTCACAATAAGCTTTGTGAAAGCTTTAATGATTATACTCGGCTTGTTTACTTTCAAAACTCTTAGTTTGATTATTTATGTCAAAATGGGTAAAACTTCATTATAGTTCGATTTCCTACGTTTTCAAGGTGAAGTTAAGGCTTAAAACAACTATTTCTAGTCACAATAAGCTTTGTGAAAGCTTTAATGATTATACTAGGCATGTTTACTTTCAAAACTCTAAGTTTGATTATTTATGTCAAAATGGGTAAAACTTCATTATAGTTCGATTTCCTACGTTTTCAAGGTGAAGTTGAGGCTTAAAACAACTATTTCTAGTCACAATAAGCTTTGTGAAAGCTTTAATGATTATACTCGGCATGTTTACTTTCAAAACTCTTAGTTTGATTATTTATGTCAAAATGGGTAAAACTTCATTATAGTTCGATTTCCTACGTTTTCTACGTGAAGTTAAGACTTAAAACAACTATTTCTAGTCACAATAAGCTTTGTGAAGGCTTTAATGATTATACTTTGCTTGTTTACTTTCAAAACTCTTGGTTTGATTATTTATGTCAAAATGGGTAAAACTTCATTATAGTTCGATTTCCTACATTTTCAATGTGAAGTTAAGGCTTAAAACAACTATTTCTAGTCACAATAAGCTTTGTGAAAGCTTTAATGATTATACTCGGCTTGTTTACTTTCAAAACTCTTAGTTTGATTATTTATGTCAAAATGGGTAAAACTTCATTATAGTTCGATTTCCTACATTTTCAAGGTGAAGTTAATGCTTAAAACAACTATTTCTAGTCACAATAAACTTTGTGAAAGCTTTAATGATTATGCTCATCTTGTTTACTTTCAAAACTCTTAGTTTGATTATTTGTATCAAAATGGGTAAAACTTCATTATAGTTCGATTTCCAACCTTTCCAATGTGAAGTTAAGGCTTAAAACAACGATTTCTAGTCACAATAAGCTTTGTCAAAGCTTTAATGATTAAGCTCGGCTTGTTTACTTTGAAAACTCTTAGTTTGATTATTTGTATCAAAATGGGAAAACTTCATTATAGTTCGATTTCCAACCTTTCCAATGTGAAGTTAAGGCTTAAAATAACTATTTCTAGTCACAATAAGCTTTGTGAAAGCTTTAATGATTATACTCGGCTTATTTACTCTCAAAACTCTTAGTTTGATTAATTATGTCAAAATGGGTAAAACATCATTATAGTTCGATTTTCCATATTTTCAAGGTGAAGTTAAGGCTTAAAACAACTATTTCTACTCACAATAAGCTTTGTGAAATCTTTAATGATTATACTCGGCTTGTTTACTTTCAAAACTCTTAGTTTGATTATTTATGTCAAAATGGGTAAAACTTCATTATAGTTCGATTTCCTACGTTTTCAACGTGAAGTTAAGGCTTAAAACAACTATTTCTAGTCACAATAAGCTTTGTAAAAGCTTTAATGATTATGCTCATCATGTTTACTTTCAAAACTCTTAGTTTGATTATTTGTATCAAAATGGGTAAAACTTCATTATAGTTCGATTTCCAACCTTTCCAATGTGAAGTTAAGTCTTAAAACAACTATTTCTAGTCACAATAAGCTTTGTGAAAGCTTTAATGATTATACTCGGCTTGTTTACTTTCAAAACTCTTAGTTTGATTATTTATGTCAAAATGGGTAAAACTTTATTATAGTTCGATTTCCCACGTTTTCAATGTGAAGTTAAGGCTTAAAACAACTATTTCTAGTCAAATAACTTTGTGAAAGCTTTAATGATTATACTCGTTGTTTACTTTCAAAACTCTTAGTTTGATTATTTATGTCAAAATGGGTAAAACTTCATTATAGTTCGATTTCCACGTTTTCAACGTGAAGTTAAGGATTAAAACAACTATTTCTAGTCACAATAAGCTTTGTGAAAGCTTTAATGATTATGCTCATCTAGTTTACTTTCAAAACTCTTAGTTTCATTATTTGTATAAAAATGGGTAAAACTTCATTATAGTTCGATTTCAACGTTTCCAATGTGAAGTTAAGGCTTAAAACAACTATTTCTAGTCACAATAAGCTTTGTGAATGCTTTAATGATTATGCTCAACTTGTTTACTTTCAAAACTCTTAGTTTGATTATTTGTATCAAAATGGGTAAAACTTCATTATAGTTCGATTTCCAACGTTTCCAATGTGAAGTTAAGGCTTAAAACAACTATTTCTAGTCACAATAAGCTTTGTGAAAGCTTTAATGATTATACTCATCTTGTTTACTTTCAAAACTCTTAGTTTGATTATTTGAATCAAAATGGGTAAAACTTCATTATAGTTCAATTTCCAACCTTTCCAATGTGAAGTTAAGGCTTAAAACAACTATTTCTAGTCACAATAAGCTTTGTGAAAGCTTTAATGATTATACTCGGCTTGTTTACTTTCAAAACTCTTAGTTTGATTATTTGTATCAAAATGGGTAAAACTTCATTATAGTTCGATTTCCAACCTTTCCAATGTGACGTTAAGGCTTAAAACAACTATTTCTAGTCACAATAAGCTTTGTGAAAGCTTTAATGATTATACTCGGCTTGTTTACTTTCAAAACTCTTAGTTTGATTATTTATGTCAAAATGGGTAAAACTTCATTATAGTTCGATTTCCTACGTTTTCAATGCGAAGTTAAGGCTTAAAACAACTATTTTAAGTCACAATAAGCTTTGTGAAAGCTTTAATGATTATACTCGGCTTGTTTACTTTCAAAACTCTTAGTTTGATTATTTATGTCAAAATGGGTAAAACTTCATTATAGTTCGATTTACCACGTTTTCAATGTGAAGTTAAGGCTTAAAACAACTATTTCTAGTCACAATAAGCTTTGTGAAACCTTTAATTATTATACTCGGCATGTTTACTTTCAAAACTCTTAGTTTGATTATTTATGTCAAAATGGGTAAAACTTCATTATAGTTCGATTTCCTACGTTTTCAATGTGAAGTTAAGGCTTAAAACAACTATTTCTAGTCACAATAAGCTTTGTGAAAGCTTTAATGATTATGCTCAACTTGTTTACTTTCAAAACTCTTAGTTTGATTATTTGTATCAAAATGGGTAAAACTTCATTATAGTTCGATTTCCAACGTTTCCAATGTGAAGTTAAGGCTTAAAACAACTATTTCTAGTCACAATAAGCTTTGTGAAAGCTTTAATGATTATACTCATCTTGTTTACTTTCAAAACTCTTAGTTTGATTATTTGAATCAAAATGGGTAAAACTTCATTATAGTTCAATTTCCAACCTTTCCAATGTGAAGTTAAGGCTTAAAACAACTATTTCTAGTCACAATAAGCTTTGTGAAAGCTTTAATGATTATACTCGGCTTGTTTACTTTCAAAACTCTTAGTTTGATTATTTGTATCAAAATGGGTAAAACTTCATTATAGTTCGATTTCCAACCTTTCCAATGTGAAGTTAAGGCTTAAAACAACTATTTCTAGTCACAATAAGCTTTGTGAAAGCTTTAATGATTATTCTCGGCTTGTTTACTTTCAAAACTCTTAGTTTGATTATTTATGTCAAAATGGGTAAAACTTCATTATAGTTCGATTTCCTATGTTTTCAACGTGAAGTTAAGGCTTAAAACAACTATTTCTAGTCACAATAAGCTTTGTGAAAGCTTTAATGATTATACTCGGCTTGTTTACTTTCAAAAACTCTTAGTTTGATTATTTATGTCAAAATGGGTAAAACTTCATTATAGTTCGATTTCCACGTTTTCAATGTGAAGTTAAGGCTTAAAACAACTATTTCTAGTCACAATAAGCTTTGTGAAAGCTTTAATTATTATACTCGGCTTGTTTACTTTCAAAACTCTTAGTTTGATTATTTATGTCAAAATGGGTAAAACTTCATTATAGTTCGATTTCCTACGTTTTCAACGTGAAGTTAAGGCTTAAAACAACTATTTCTAGTCACAATAAGCTTTGTGAAAGCTTTAATGATTATACTCGGCTTGTTTACTTTCAAAACTCTTAGTTTGATTATTTATGTCAAAATGGGTAAAACTTCATTATAGTTCGATTTCCTACGTTTTCAATGTGAAGTTAAGGCTTAAAACAACTATTTCTAGTCACAATAAGCTTTGTGAAAGCTTTAATGATTATACTCGCTTGTTTACTTTCAAAACTCTTAGTTTGATTATTTGTATCAAAATGGGTAAAACTTCATTATAGTTCGATTTCCAACCTTTCCAATGTGAAGTTAAGGCTTAAAACAACTATTTCTAGTCACAATAAGCTTTGTGAAAGCTTTAATGATTATACTCGGCTTGTTTACTTTCAAAACTCTTAGTTTGATTATTTATGTCAAAATGGGTAAAACTTCATTATAGTTCGATTTCCCACGTTTTCAATGTGAAGTTAAGGCTTAAAAAAACTATTTCTAGTCACAATAAGCTTTGTGAAAGCTTTAATGATTATGCTCATTTTGCTTACTTTCAAAACTCTTAGTTTGATTATTTGTATCAAAATGGGTAAGACTTCATTATAGTTCAATTTCCAACCTTTCCAATGTGAAGTTAAGGCTTAAAACAACTATTTCTAATCACAATAATCTTTGTGAAAGCTTTAATGATTACACACGGCTTTTTTACTTTCAAAACTCTTAATTTGATTATTTGTATAAAATGGGTAAAACTTCATTATAGTTCCATTTCCCAACCTCCTAACGTTTTCAATGTGAAGTTAAGGCTTAAAACAACTATTTTTAGTCACAATAAGCTTTGTGAAAGCTTTAATGATTATACTCATCTTGTTTACTTTCAAAACTCTTAGTTTGATTATTTGAATCAAAATGGGTAAGACTTCATTCTAGTTCAATTTCCAACCTTTCCAATGTGAAGTTAAGGCTTAAAACAACTATTTCTAGTCACAATAAGCTTTGTGAAAGCTTTAATGATTATACTCGGCTTGTTTACTTTCAAAACTCTTAGTTTGATTATTTGTATCAAAATGGGTAAAACTTCATTATAGTTCGATTTCCAACCTTTCCAATGTGAAGTTAAGGCTTAAAACAACTATTTCTAGTCACAATAAGCTTTCTGAAAGCTTTAATAAATATACTCTGCTTGTTTACTTTCAAAACTCTTAGTTTGATTATTTATGTCAAAATGGGTAAAACTTCATTATTGTTCGATTTCCTACGTTTTCAAGGTGAAGTTAAGGCTTAAAACAACTATTTCTAGTCACAATAAGCTTTGTGAAAGCTTTAATGATTATACTCGGCATGTTTACTTTCAAAACTCTTAGTTTGATTATTTATGTCAAAATGGGTAAAACTTCATTATAGTTCGATTTCCTACGTTTTCAAGGTGAAGTTAAGGCTTAAAACAACTATTTCTAGTCACAATAAGCTTTGTGAAAGCTTTAATGATTATACTAGGCATGTTTACTTTCAAAACTCTTAGTTTGATTATTTATGTCAAAATGGGTAAAACTTCATTATAGTTCGATTTCCTACGTTTTCAATGTGAAGTTAAGGCTTAAAACAACTATTTCTAGTCACAATAAGCTTTGTGAAAGCTTTAATGATTATACTCGGCATGTTTACTTTCAAAACTCTTAGTTTGATTATTTATGTCAAAATGGGTAAAACTTCATTATAGTTCGATTTCCTACGTTTTCAACGTGAAGTTAAGGCTTAAAACAACTATTTCTAGTCACAATAAGCTTTGTGAAAGCTTTAATGAATATACTCTGCTTGTTTACTTTCAAAACTCTTAGTTTGATTATTTATGTCAAAATGGGTAAAACTTCATTATAGTTCGATTTCCTACATTTTCAATGTGAAGTTAAGGCTTAAAACAACTATTTCTAGTCACAATAAGCTTTGTGAAAGCTTTAATGATTATACTCGGCTTGTTTACTTTCAAAACTCTTAGTTTGATTATTTATGTCAAAATGGGTAAAACTTCATTATAGTTCGATTTCCTACATTTTCAAGGTGAAGTTAAGGCTTAAAACAACTATTTCTAGTCACAATAAACTTTGTGAAAGCTTTAATGATTATGCTCATCTTGTTTACTTTCAAAACTCTTAGTTTGATTATTTGTATCAAAATGGGTAAAACTTCATTATAGTTCGATTTCCAACCTTTCCAATGTGAAGTTAAGGCTTAAAACAACTATTTCTAGTCACAATAAGCTTTGTGAAAGCTTTAATGATTATGCTCGGCTTGTTTACTTTCAAAACTCTTAGTTTGATTATTTGTATCAAAATGGGAAAACTTCATTATAGTTCGATTTCCAACCTTTCCAATGTGAAGTTAAGGCTTAAAATAACTATTTCTAGTCACAATAAGCTTTGTGAAAGCTTTAATGATTATACTCGGCTTATTTACTCTCAAAACTCTTAGTTTGATTAATTATGTCAAAATGGGTAAAACTTCATTATAGTTCGATTTTCCATATTTTCAAGGTGAAGTTAAGGCTTAAAACAACTATTTCTACTCACAATAAGCTTTGTGAAATCTTTAATGATTATACTCGGCTTGTTTACTTTCAAAACTCTTAGTTTGATTATTTATGTCAAAATGGGTAAAACTTCATTATAGTTCGATTTCCACGTTTTCAACGTGAAGTTAAGGCTTAAAACAACTATTTCTAGTCACAATAAGCTTTGTAAAGCTTTAATGATTATGCTCATCATTGTTTACTTTCAAAACTCTTAGTTTGATTATTTGTATCAAAATGGGTAAAACTTCATTATAGTTCGATTTCCAACCTTTCCAATGTGAAGTTAAGGCTTAAAACAACTATTTCTAGTCACAATAAGCTTTGTGAAAGCTTTAATGATTATACTCGGCTTGTTTACTTTCAAAACTCTTAGTTTGATTATTTATGTTAAAATTGGTAAAACTTTATTATAGTTCGATTTCCCAACGTTTTCAATGTGAAGTTAAGGCTTCAAATAACTATTTCTAGTCACATGTCAAAATGGGTAAAACTTCATTATAGTTCGATTTCCCACGTTTTCAACGTAAAGTTAAGGATTAAAACAACTATTTCGAGTCACAATAAGCTTTGTGAAAGCTTTAATGATTATGCTCATCTAGTTTACTTTCAAAACTCTTAGTTTCATTATTTGTATAAAAATGGGTAAAACTTCATTATAGTTCGATTTTCAACGTTTCCAAGGTGAAGTTAAGGCTTAAAACAACTATTTCTAGTCACAATAAGCTTTGTGAATGCTTTAATGATTACGCTCAACTTGTTTACTTTCAAAACTCTTAATTTGATTACTTGTATCAAAATGGGTAAAACTTCATTATAGTTCGTTTTCCAACGTTTCCAATGTGAAGTTAAGGCTTAAAACAACTATTTCTAGTCACAATAAGCTTTGTGAAAGCTTTAATGATTATACTCATCTTGTTTACTTTCAAAACTCTTAGTTTGATTATTTGAATCAAAATGGGTAAGACTTCATTATAGTTCAATTTCCAACCTTTCCAATGTGAAGTTAAGGCTTAAAACAACTATTTTAAGTCACAATAAGCTTTGTGAAAGCTTTAATGATTATACTCGGCTTGTTTACTTTCAAAACTCTTAGTTTGATTATTTGTATCAAAATGGGTAAAACTTCATTATAGTTCGATTTCCAACCTTTCCAATGTGACGTTAAGGCTTAAAACAACTATTTCTAGTCACAATAAGCTTTGTGAAAGCTTTAATGATTATTCTCGGCTTGTTTACTTTCAAAACTCTTAGTTTGATTATTTATGTGAAAATGGGTAAAACTTCATTATAGTTCGATTTCCTATGTTTTCAACGTGAAGTTAAGGCTTAAAACAACTATTTCTAGTCACAATAAGCTTTGTGAAAGCTTTAATGATTATACTCGGCTTGTTTACTTTCAAAACTCTTAGTTTGATTATTTATGTCAAAATGGGTAAAACTTCATTATAGTTCGATTTACCACGTTTTCAATGTGAAGTTAAGGCTTAAAACAACTATTTCTAGTCACAATAAGCTTTGTGAAACCTTTAATTATTATACTCGGCTTGTTTACTTTCAAAACTCTTAGTTTGATTATTTATGTCAAAATGGGTAAAACTTCATTATAGTTCGATTTCCTACGTTTTCAACGTGAAGTTAAGGCTTAAAACAACTATTTCTAGTCACAATAAGCTTTGTGAAAGCTTTAATGATTATACACGGCTTGTTTACTTTCAAAACTCTTAGTTTGATTATTTATGTCAAAATGGGTAAAACTTCATTATAGTTCGATTTCCTACGTTTTCAATGTGAAGTTAAGGATTAAAACAACTATTTCTAGTCACAATAAGCTTTGTGAAAGCTTTAATGATTATACTCTGCTTGTTTACTTTCAAAACTCTTAGTTTGATTATTTGTATCAAAATGGGTAAAACATCATTATAGTTCGATTTCCAACCTTTCCAATGTGACGTTAAGGCTTAAAACAACTATTTCTAGTCACAATAAGCTTTGTGAAAGCTTTAATGATTATACTCGGTTTGTTTACTTCAAAACTCTTAGTATGATTATTTATGTCAAAATGGGTAAAACTTAATTATAGTTCGATTTCCCACGTTTTCAATGTGAAGTTTAGGCTTAAAAAAACTATTTCTAGTCACAATAAGCTTTGTGAAAGCTTTAATGATTATGCTCATTTTGTTTACTTTCAAAACTCTTAGTTTGATTATTTGTATCAAAATGGGTAAGACTTCATTATAGTTCAATTTCCAACCTTTCCAATGTGAAGTTAAGGCTTAAAACAACTATTTCTAATCACAATAAGCTTTGTGAAAGCTTTAATGATTACACTAGGCTTTTTTACTTTCAAAACTCTTAATTTGATTATTTGTATAAAATGGGTAAAACTTCATTATAGTTCCATTTTCAACTTTTCCAATGTGAAGTTAAGGCTTAAAACAACTATTTTTAGTCACAATAAGCTTTGTGAAAGCTTTAATGATTATACTCATCTTGTTTACTTTCAAAACTCTTAGTTTGATTATTTGAATCAAAATGGGTAAGACTTCATTCTAGTTCAATTTCCAACCTTTCCAATGTGAAGTTAAGGCTTAAAACAACTATTTTAAGTCACAATAAGCTTTGTGAAAGCTTTAATGATTATACTCGGCTTGTTTACTTTCAAAACTCTTAGTTTGATTATTTGTATCAAAATGGGTAAAACTTCATTATAGTTCGATTTCCAACCTTTCCAATGTGACGTTAAGGCTTAAAACAACTATTTCTAGTCACAATAAGCTTTGTGAAAGCTTTAATGATTATTCTCGGCTTGTTTACTTTCAAAACTCTTAGTTTGATTATTTATGTGAAAATGGGTAAAACTTCATTATAGTTCGATTTCCTATGTTTTCAACGTGAAGTTAAGGCTTAAAACAACTATTTCTAGTCACAATAAGCTTTGTGAAAGCTTTAATGATAATACTCGGCTTGTTTACTTTCAAAACTCTTAGTTTGATTATTTATGTCAAAATAGGTAAAACTTCATTATAGTTCGATTTACCACGTTTTCAATGTGAAGTTAAGGCTTAAAACAACTATTTCTACTCACAATAAGCTTTGTGAAATCTTTAATGATTATACTCGGCTTGTTTACTTTCAAAACTCTTAGTTTGATTATTTATGTCAAAATGGGTAAAACTTCATTATAGTTCGATTTCCTACGTTTTCAACGTGAAGTTAAGGCTTAAAACAACTATTTCTAGTCACAATAAGCTTTGTAAAAGCTTTAATGATTATGCTCATCATGTTTACTTTCAAAACTCTTAGTTTGATTATTTGTATCAAAATGGGTAAAACTTCATTATAGTTCGATTTCCAACCTTTCCAATGTGAAGTTAAGGCTTAAAACAACTATTTCTAGTCACAATAAGCTTTGTGAAAGCTTTAATGATTATACTCGGCTTGTTTACTTTCAAAACTCTTAGTTTGATTATTTATGTTAAAATTGGTAAAACTTTATTATAGTTCGATTTCCCACGTTTTCAATGTGAAGTTAAGGCTTCAAATAACTATTTCTAGTCACATGTCAAAATGGGTAAAACTTCATTATAGTTCGATTTCCCACGTTTTCAACGTAAAGTTAAGGATTAAAACAACTATTTCGAGTCACAATAAGCTTTGTGAAAGCTTTAATGATTATGCTCATCTAGTTTACTTTCAAAACTCTTAGTTTCATTATTTGTATAAAAATGGGTAAAACTTCATTATAGTTCGATTTTCAACGTTTCCAAGGTGAAGTTAAGGCTTAAAACAACTATTTCTAGTCACAATAAGCTTTGTGAAAGCTTTAATGATTATGCTCAACTTGTTTACTTTCAAAACTCTTAATTTGATTACTTGTATCAAAATGGGTAAAACTTCATTATAGTTCGTTTTCCAACGTTTCCAATGTGAAGTTAAGGCTTAAAACAACTATTTCTAGTCACAATAAGCTTTGTGAAAGCTTTAATGATTATACTCATCTTGTTTACTTTCAAAACTCTTAGTTTGATTATTTGAATCAAAATGGGTAAGACTTCATTATAGTTCAATTTCCAACCTTTCCAATGTGAAGTTAAGGCTTAAAACAACTATTTTAAGTCACAATAAGCTTTGTGAAAGCTTTAATGATTATACTCGGCTTGTTTACTTTCAAAACTCTTAGTTTGATTATTTGTATCAAAATGGGTAAAACTTCATTATAGTTCGATTTCCAACCTTTCCAATGTGACGTTAAGGCTTAAAACAACTATTTCTAGTCACAATAAGCTTTGTGAAAGCTTTAATGATTATTCTCGGCTTGTTTACTTTCAAAACTCTTAGTTTGATTATTTATGTGAAAATGGGTAAAACTTCATTATAGTTCGATTTCCTATGTTTTCAACGTGAAGTTAAGGCTTAAAACAACTATTTCTAGTCACAATAAGCTTTGTGAAAGCTTTAATGATTATACTCGGCTTGTTTACTTTCAAAACTCTTAGTTTGATTATTTATGTCAAAATGGGTAAAACTTCATTATAGTTCGATTTCCACGTTTTCAATGTGAAGTTAAGGCTTAAAACAACTATTTCTAGTCACAATAAGCTTTGTGAAAGCTTTAATGATTATACTCGGCTTGTTTACTTTCAAAACTCTTAGTTTGATTATTTATGTCAAAATGGGTAAAACTTCATTATAGTTCGATTTCCTACGTTTTCAATGTGAAGTTAAGGCTTAAAACAACTATTTCTAGTCACAATAAGCTTTGTGAAAGCTTTAATGATTATACTCGGCTTGTTTACTTTCAAAACTCTTAGTTTGATTATTTATGTCAAAATGGGTAAAACTTCATTATAGTTCGATTTCCCACGTTTTCAATGTGAAGTTAAGGCTTAAAACAACTATTTCTAATCACAATAAGCTTTGTGAAAGCTTTAATGATTATACTCTGCTTGTTTACTTTCAAAACTCTTAGTTTGATTATTTGTATCAAAATGGGTAAAACTTCATTATAGTTCGATTTCCAACCTTTCAATGTGAAGTTAAGGCTTAAAACAACTATTTCTAGTCACAATAAGCTTTGTGAAAGCTTTAATGATTATACTCGGCTTGTTTACTTTCAAAACTCATAGTTTGATTATTTATGTCAAAATGGGTGAAACTTAATTATAGTTCGATTTCCCACGTTTTCAATGTGAAGTTAAGGCTTAAAACAACTATTTCTAGTCACAATAAGCTTTGTGAAAGCTTTAATGATTATGCTCATTTGTTTACTTTCAAAACTCTTAGTTTGATTATTTGTATCAAAATGGCTAAAACTTCATTATAGTTCGATTTCCAACCTTTCCAACGTGAAGTTAAGGCTTAAAACAACTATTTCTAGTCACAATAAGCTTTGTGAAAGCTTTAATGATTATACTCGGCTTGTTTACTTTCAAAACTCTTAGTTTGATTATTTGTATAAAATGGGTAAAACTTCATTATAGTTCGATTTTCAACGTTTCCAATGTGAAGTTAAGGCTTAAAACAACTATTTCTAGTCACAATAAGCTTTGTGAAAGCTTTAATGATTATACTCATCTTGTTTACTTTCAAAACTCTTAGTTTGATTATTTGTCAAAATGGGTAAAACTTCATTATAGTTCGATTTCCAACCTTTCCAATGTGAAGTTAAGGCTTAAAACAACTATTTCTAGTCACAATAAGCTTTGTGAAAGCTTTAATGATTATACTCGGCTTGTTTACTTTCAAAACTCTTAGTTTGATTATTTGTATCAAAATGGGTAAAACTTCATTATAGTTCGATTTCCAACCTTTCCAATGTGAAGTTAAGGCTTAAAACAACTATTTCTAGTCACAATAAGCTTTGTGAAAGCTTTAATGATTATACTCGGCTTGTTTACTTTCAAAACTCTTAGTTTGATTATTTATGTCAAAATGGGTAAAACTTCATTATAGTTCGATTTCCTACATTTTCAAGGTGAAGTTAAGGCTTAAAACAACTATTTCTAGTCACAATAAGCTTTGTGAAAGCTTTAATGATTATACTCGGCTTGTTTACTTTCAAAACTCTTAGTTTGATTATTTATGTCAAAATGGGTAAAACTTCATTATAGTTCGATTTCCCACGTTTTCAAGGTGAAGTTAAGGCTTAAAACAACTATTTCTAGTCACAATAAGCTTTGTGAAAGCTTTAATGATTATACTCGGCTTGTTTACTTTCAAAACTCTTAGTTTGATTATTTATGTCAAAATGGGTAAAACTTCATTATAGTTCGATTTCCTACGTTTTCAATGTGAAGTTAAGGCTTAAAACAACTATTTCTAGTCACAATAAGCTTTGTGAAAGCTTTAATGATTATACTCATCTTGTTTACTTTCAAAACTCTTAGTTTGATTATTTATATCAAAATGGGTAAAACTTCATTATAGTTCGATTTCCAACCTTTTCAATGTGAAGTTAAGGCTTAAAACAACTATTTCTAGTCACAATAAGCTTTGTGAAAGCTTTAATGATTATACTTGGCTTGTTTACTTTTCAAAACTCTTAGTTTGATTATTTATGTCAAAATGGGTAAAACTTCATTATAGTTCGATTTCCCACATTTTCAATGTGAAGTTAAGGCTTAAAACAACTATTTCTAGTCACAATAAACTTTGTGAAAGCTTTAATGATTATACTCGGCTTGTTTACTTTCAAAACTCTTAGTTTGATTATTTATGTCAAAATGGGTAAAACTTCATTATAGTTCGATTTCCTACGTTTTCAATGTGAAGTTAAGGCTTAAAACAACTATTTCTAGTCACAATAAGCTTTGTGAAAGCTTTAATGATTATGCTCATCTTGTTTACTTTCAAAACTCTTAGTTTGATTATTTCTGTCAAAATGGTTAAAACTTCATTATAGTTCGATTTCCAACGTTTTCAAGGTGAAGTTAGGGCTTAAAACAACTATTTTTAGTCACAATAAGCTTTGTGAAAGCTTTAATGATTATACTCGGCTTGTTTACTTTCAAAACTCTTAGTTTGATTATTTATGTCAAAATGGGTAAAACTTCATTATAGTTCGATTTCCCACGTTTTCAAGGTGAAGTTAAGGCTTAAAACAACTATTTCTACTCACAATAGGCTTTGTGAAAGCTTTAATGATTATACTCGGCTTGTTTACTTTCAAAACTCTTAGTTTGATTATTTATGTCTCAAAATGGGTAAAACTTCATTATAGTTCGATTTCCCACATTTTCAAGGTGAAGTTAAGGCTTAAAACAACTATTTCTACTCACAATAAGCTTTGTGAAAGCTTTAATGATTATACTCGGCTTGTTTACTTTCAAAACTCTTAGTTTGATTATTTATGTCAAAATGGGTAAAACTTCATTATAGTTCGATTTCCCACGTTTTCAATGTGAAGTTAAGGCTTAAAACAACTATTTCTAGTCACAATAAGCTTTGTGAAAGCTTTAATGATTATACTCGGCTTGTTTACTTTCAAAACTCTTAGTTTGATTATTTATGTCAAAATGGGTAAAACTTCATTATAGTTCGATTTCCAACGTTTTCAATGTGAAGTTAAGGCTTAAAACAACTATTTCTAGTCACAATAAGCTTTGTGAAAGCTTTAATGATTATACTCATCTTGTTTACTTTCAAAACTCTTAGTTTGATTATTTGTATCAAAATGGGTAAGACTTCATTATAGTTCGATTTCCAACCTTTCCAATGTGAAGTTAAGGCTTAAAACAACTATTTCTAGTCACAATAAGCTTTGTGAAAGCTTTAATGATTATACTCGGCTTGTTTACTTTCAAAACTCTTAGTTTGATTATTTATGTCAAAATGGGTAAAACTTCATTATAGTTCGATTTCCAACATTTTCAATGTGAAGTTAAGGCTTAAAACAACTATTTCTAGTCACAATAAGCTTTGTGAAAGCTTTAATGATTATACTCGGCTTGTTTACTTTCAAAACTCTTAGTTTGATTATTTATGTCAAAATGGGTAAAACTTCATTATAGTTCGATTTCCCACATTTTCAATGTGAAGTTAAGGCTTAAAACAACTATTTCTAGTCACAATAAGCTTTGTGAAAGCTTTAATGATTATACTCGGCTTGTTTACTTTCAAAACTCTTAGTTTGATTATTTATGTCAAAATGGATAAAACCTAATTATAGTTCGATTTCCTACGTTTGAATGTGAAGTTAAGGCTTAAAACAACTATTTCTAGTCACAATAAGCTTTGTGAAAGCTTTAATGATTATGCTCATCTTGTTTACTTTCAAAACTCTTAGTTTGATTATTTGTATCAAAATGGGTAAACTTCATTATAGTTCGATTTCCAACCTTTCCAATGTGAAGTTAAGGCTTAAAACAACTATTTCTAGTCACAATAAGCTTTGTGAAAGCTTTAATGATTATACTCGGCTTGTTTACTTTCAAAACACTTAGTTTGATTATTTATGTCAAAATGGGTAAAACTTCATTATAGTTCGATTTCCACGTTTTCAACGTGAAGTTAAGGCTTAAAACAACTATTTCTAGTCACAATAAGCTTTGTGAAAGCTTTAATGATTATGCTCATCTTGTTTACTTTCAAAACTCTTAGTTTGATTATTTGTATCAAAATGGGTAAAACTTTATTATAGTTCGATTTCCCACGTTTCCAATGTGAAGTTAAGGCTTAAAACAACTATTTCTAGTCACAATAAGCTTTGTGAAAGCTTTAATGATTATACTCGGCTTGTTTACTTTCAAAACTCTTAGTTTGATTATTTATGTCAAAATGGGTAAAACTTCATTATAGTTCGATTTCCTACGTTTTCAATGTGAAGTTAAGGCTTAAAACAACTATTTCTAGTCACAATAAGCTTTGTGAAAGCTTTAATGATTATACTCGGCTTGTTTACTTTCAAAACTCTTAGTTTGATTATTTGTATCAAAATGGGTAAAACTTCATTATAGTTCGATTTCCAACCTTTCAATGTGAAGTTAAGGCTTAAAAAAACTATTTCTAGTCACAATAAGCTTTGTGAAAGCTTTAATGATTATACTCGGCTTGTTTACTTTCAAAACTCTTAGTTTGATTATTTATGTCAAAATGGGTAAAACTTCATTATAGTTCGATTTCCTACGTTTTCAATGTGAAGTTAAAGCTTAAAACAACTATTTCTAGTCACAATAAGCTTTGTGAAAGCTTTAATGATTATACTCATCTTGTTTACTTTCAAAACTCTTAGTTTGATTATTTATATCAAAATGGGTAAAACTTTATTATAGTTCGATTTCCCACGTTTTCAATGTGAAGTTAAGGCTTAAAACAACTATTTCTAGTCACAATAAGCTTTGTGAAAGCTTTAATGATTATGCTCATCTTGTCTACTTTCAAAACTCTTAGTTTGATTATTTGAATCAAAATGGGTAAAACTTCATTATAGTTCGATTTCCCACATTTTCAAGGTGAAGTTAAGGCTTAAAACAACTATTTCTACTCACAATAAGCTTTGTGAAAGCTTTAATGATTATACTCGGCTTGTTTACTTTCAAAACTCTTAGTTTGATTATTTATGTCAAAATGGGTAAAACTTTATTATAGTTCGATTTCCCACGTTTTCAATGTGAAGTTAAGGCTTAAAACAACTATTTCTAGTCACAATAAGCTTGGTGAAAGCTTTAATGATTATACTCGGCTTGTATACTTTCAAAACTATTAGTTTGATTATTTATGTCAAAATGGGTAAAACTTCATTATCGTTCGATTTCCTACGTTTTCAAGGTGAAGTTAAGGCTTAAAACAACTATTTCTAGTCACAATAAGCTTTGTGAAAGCTTTAATGATTATACACGGCTTGTTTACTTTCAAAACTCTTAGTTTGATTATTTATAACAAAATTGGTAAAACTTCATTCTAGTTCGATTTCCCACATTTTCAAGGTGAAGTTAAGGCTTAAAACAACTATTTCTACTCACAATAGGCTTTGTGAAAGCTTTAATGATTATACTCGGCTTGTTTACTTTCAAAACTCTTAGTTTGATTATTTATGTCAAAATGGGTAAAACTTCATTAGAGTTCGATTTCCCGCATTTTCAAGGTGAAGTTAAGGCTTAAAACAACTATTTCAACTCACAATAGGCTTTGTGAAAGCTTTAATGATTATACTCGGCTTGTTTACTTTCAAAACTCTTAGTGTGATTATTTATGTCAAAATGGGTAAAACTTTATTATAGTTCGATTTCCCACGTTTTCAATGTGAAGTTAAGGCTTAAAACAACTATTTCTAGTCACAATAAGCTTTGTGAAAGCTTTAATGATTATACTCGGCTTGTTTACTTTCAAAACTCTTAGTTTGATTATTTATGTCAAAATGGGTAAAACTTAATTATAGTTCGATTTCCTACGTTTTCAATGTGAAGTTAAGGCTTAAAACAACTATTTCTAGTCACAATAAGCTTTGTGAAAGCTTTAATGATTATGCTCATCTTGTTTACTTTCAAAACTCTTAGTTTGATTATTTGTATCAAAATGGGTAAGACTTCATTATAGTTCGATTTCCAACCTTTCCAATGTGAAGTTAAGGCTTAAAACAACTATTTCTAGTCACAATAAGCTTTGTGAAAGCTTTAATGATTATACTCGGCTTGTTTACTTTCAAAACTCTTAGTTTGATTATTTATGTCAAAATAGGTAAAACTTAATTATAGTGATTTTCCAACGTTTTCAACGTGAAGTTAAGGCATAAAACAACTATTTCTAGTCACAATAAGCTTTGTGAAAGCTTTAATGATTATGCTCATATTGTTTACTTTCAAAACTATTAGTTTGATTATTTGTATCAAAATGGGTAAAACTTTATTATAGTTCGATTTCCCACGTTTCCAATGTGAAGTTAAGGCTTAAAACAACTATTTCTAGTCACAATAAACTTTGTGAACGCTTTAATGATTATACTCGGCTTGTTTACTTTCAAAACTCTTAGTTTGATTATTTATGTCAAAATGGATAAAACCTAATTATAGTTCGATTTCCTACGTTTGAATGTGAAGTTAAGGCTTAAAACAACTATTTCTAGTCACAATAAGCTTTGTGAAAGCTTTAATGATTATGCTCATCTTGTTTACTTTCAAAACTCTTAGTTTGATTATTTGTATCAAAATTGGTAAAACATCATTATAGCTCGATTTCCAACCTTTCCAATGTGAAGTTAAGGCTTAAAACAACTATTTCTAGTCACAATAAGCTTTGTGAAAGCTTTAATGATTATACTCGGCTTGTTTACTTTCAAAACACTTAGTTTGATTATTTATGTCAAAATAGGTAAAACTTCATTATAGTTCGTTTTCCTACGTTTTCAACGTGAAGTTAAGGCATAAAACAACTATTTCTAGTCACAATAAGCTTTGTGAAAGCTTTAATGATTATGCTCATCTTGTTTACTTTCAAAACTATTAGTTTGATTATTTGTATCAAAATGGGTAAAACTTTATTATAGTTCGATTTCCCACGTTTCCAATGTGAAGTTAAGGCTTAAAACAACTATTTCTAGTCACAATAAGCTTTGTGAAAGCTTTAATGATTATGCTCATCTTGTTTACTTTCAAAACACTTAGTTTGATTATTTATATCAAAATGGGTAAGACTTCATTATAGTTCGATTTCCCACATTTTCAAGGTGAATTTAAGGCTTAAAACAACTATTTCTACTCACAATAAGCTTTGTGAAAGCTTTAATGATTATACTCGGCTTGTTTACTTTCAAAACTCTTAGTTTGATTATTTATGTCAAAATGGGTAAAACTTTATTATAGTTCGATTTCCCACGTTTTCAATGTGAAGTTAAGGCTTAAAACAACTATTTCTAGTCACAATAAGCTTGGTGAAAGCTTTAATGATTATACTCGGCTTGTATACTTTCAAAACTATTAGTTTGATTATTTATGTCAAAATGGGTAAAACTTCATTATCGTTCGATTTCCTACGTTTTCAAGGTGAAGTTAAGGCTTAAAACAACTATTTCTAGTCACAATAAGCTTTGTGAAAGCTTTAATGATTATACACGGCTTGTTTACTTTCAAAACTCTTAGTTTGATTATTTATAACAAAATTGGTAAAACTTCATTCTAGTTCGATTTCCCACATTTTCAAGGTGAAGTTAAGGCTTAAAACAACTATTTCTACTCACAATAGGCTTTGTGAAAGCTTTAATGATTATACTCGGCTTGTTTACTTTCAAAACTCTTAGTTTGATTATTTATGTCAAAATGGGTAAAACTTCATTAGAGTTCGATTTCCCGCATTTTCAAGGTGAAGTTAAGGCTTAAAACAACTATTTCAACTCACAATAGGCTTTGTGAAAGCTTTAATGATTATACTCGGCTTGTTTACTTTCAAAACTCTTAGTGTGATTATTTATGTCAAAATGGGTAAAACTTTATTATAGTTCGATTTCCCACGTTTTCAATGTGAAGTTAAGGCTTAAAACAACTATTTCTAGTCACAATAAGCTTTGTGACAGCTTTAATGATTATACTCGGCTTGTTTACTTTCAAAACTCTTAGTTTGATTATTTATGTCAAAATGGGTAAAACTTCATTATCGTTCGATTTCCTACGTTTTCAAGGTGAAGTTAAGGCTTAAAACAACTATTTCTAGTCACAATAAGCTTTGTGAAAGCTTTAATGATTATACACGGCTTGTTTACTTTCAAAACTCTTAGTTTGATTATTTATAACAAAATTGGTAAAACTTCATTCTAGTTCGATTTCCCACATTTTCAAGGTGAAGTTAAGGCTTAAAACAACTATTTCTACTCACAATAGGCTTTGTGAAAGCTTTAATGATTATACTCGGCTTGTTTACTTTCAAAACTCTTAGTTTGATTATTTATGTCAAAATGGGTAAAACTTCATTAGAGTTCGATTTCCCGCATTTTCAAGGTGAAGTTAAGGCTTAAAACAACTATTTCAACTCACAATAGGCTTTGTGAAAGCTTTAATGATTATACTCGGCTTGTTTACTTTCAAAACTCTTAGTGTGATTATTTATGTCAAAATGGGTAAAACTTTATTATAGTTCGATTTCCCACGTTTTCAATGTGAAGTTAAGGCTTAAAACAACTATTTCTAGTCACAATAAGCTTTGTGAAAGCTTTAATGATTATACTCGGCTTGTTTACTTTCAAAACTCTTAGTTTGATTATTTATGTCAAAATGGGTAAAACTTCATTATAGTTCGATTTCCTACGTTTTCAATGTGAATTAAAACAACTATTTCTAGTCACAATAAGCTTTGTGAAAGCTTTAATGATTATGCTCGTCTTGTTTACTTTCAAAACTCTTAGTTTTATTATTTGTATCAAAATGGGTAAGACTTCATTATAGTTCGATTTCCAACCTTTCCAATGTGAAGTTAGGCTTAAAACAACTATTTCTAGTCACAATAAGCTTTGTGAAAGCTTTAATGATTATACTCGGCTTGTTTACTTTCAAAACTCTTAGTTTGATTATTTATGTCAAAATGGGTAAAACTTCATTATAGTTCGATTTCCCACATTTTCAAGGTGAAGTTAAGGCTTAAAACAACTATTTATACTCACAATAAGCTTTGTGAAAGCTTTAATGATTATACTCGGCTTGTTTACTTTCAAAACTCTTAGTTTGATTATTTATGTCAAAATGGGTAAAACTTCATTATAGTTCGATTTCCCACATTTTCAAGGTGAAGTTAAGGCTTAAAACAACTATTTCTAGTCACAATAAACTTTGTGAACGCTTTAATGATTATACTCGGCTTGTTTACTTTCAAAACTCTTAGTTTGATTATTTATGTCAAAATGGATAAAACCTAATTATAGTTCGATTTCCTACGTTTGAATGTGAAGTTAAGGCTTAAAACAACTATTTCTAGTCACAATAAGCTTTGTGAAAGCTTTAATGATTATGCTCATCTTGTTTACTTTCAAAACTCTTAGTTTGATTATTTGTATCAAAATGGGTAAAACTTCATTATAGTTCGATTTCCAACCTTTCCAATGTGAAGTTAAGGCTTAAAACAACTATTTCTAGTCACAATAAGCTTTGTGAAAGCTTTAATGATTATACTCGGCTTGTTTACTTTCAAAACACTTAGTTTGATTATTTATGTCAAAATAGGTAAAACTTCATTATAGTTCGTTTTCCTACGTTTTCAACGTGAAGTTAAGGCATAAAACAACTATTTCTAGTCACAATAAGCTTTGTGAAAGCTTTAATGATTATGCTCATCTTGTTTACTTTCAAAACTCTTAGTTTGATTATTTGTATCAAAATGGGTAAAACTTTATTATAGTTCGATTTCCCACGTTTCCAATGTGAAGTTAAGGCTTAAAACAACTATTTCTAGTCACAATAAGCTTTGTGAAAGCTTTAATGATTATGCTCATCTTGTTTACTTTCAAAACTCTTAGTTTGATTATTTATATCAAAATGGGTAAAACTTCATTATAGTTCGATTTCCCACATTTTCAAGGTGAAGTTAAGGCTTAAAACAACTATTTCTACTCACAATAAGCTTTGTGAAAGCTTTAATGATTATACTCGGCTTGTTTACTTTCAAAACTCTTAGTTTGATTATTTATGTCAAAATGGGTAAAACTTTATTATAGTTCGATTTCCCACGTTTTCAATGTGAAGTTAAGGCTTAAAACAACTATTTCTAGTCACAATAAGCTTGGTGAAAGCTTTAATGATTATACTCGGCTTGTATACTTTCAAAACTATTAGTTTGATTATTTATGTCAAAATGGGTAAAACTTCATTATCGTTCGATTTCCTACGTTTTCAAGGTGAAGTTAAGGCTTAAAACAACTATTTCTAGTCACAATAAGCTTTGTGAAAGCTTTAATGATTATACACGGCTTGTTTACTTTCAAAACTCTTAGTTTGATTATTTATAACAAAATTGGTAAAACTTCATTCTAGTTCGATTTCCCACATTTTCAAGGTGAAGTTAAGGCTTAAAACAACTATTTCTACTCACAATAGGCTTTGTGAAAGCTTTAATGATTATACTCGGCTTGTTTACTTTCAAAACTCTTAGTTTGATTATTTATGTCAAAATGGGTAAAACTTCATTAGAGTTCGATTTCCCGCATTTTCAAGGTGAAGTTAAGGCTTAAAACAACTATTTCAACTCACAATAGGCTTTGTGAAAGCTTTAATGATTATACTCGGCTTGTTTACTTTCAAAACTCTTAGTGTGATTATTTATGTCAAAATGGGTAAAACTTTATTATAGTTCGATTTCCCACGTTTTCAATGTGAAGTTAAGGCTTAAAACAACTATTTCTAGTCACAATAAGCTTTGTGAAAGCTTTAATGATTATACTCGGCTTGTTTACTTTCAAAACTCTTAGTTTGATTATTTATGTCAAAATGGGTAAAACTTCAGTATAGTTCGATTTCCTACGTTTTCAATGTGAATTAAAAAACAACTATTTCTAGTCACAATAAGCTTTGTGAAAGCTTTAATGATTATGCTCGTCTTGTTTACTTTCGAAACTCTTAGTTTGATTATTTGTATCAAAATGGGTAAGACTTCATTATAGTTCGATTTCCAACCTTTTCAATGTGAAGTTAAGGCTTAAAACAACTATTTCTAGTCACAATAAGCTTTGTGAAAGCTTTAATGATTATACTCGGCTTGTTTACTTTCAAAACTCTTAGTTTGATTATTTATGTCAAAATGGGTAAAACTTCATTGTAGTTCGATTTTCAACGTTTTCAAGGTGAAGTTAAGGCTTAAAACAACTATTTCTAGTCACAATAAGCTTAGTGAAAGCTTTAATGGTTATGCTCATCTTGTTTACCTTCAAAACTCTTTGTTTGATTATTTATGTCAAAATGGGTAAAACTTCATTATAGTTCGATTTCCCACGTTTTCAATGTGAAGTTAAGGCTTAAAACAACTATTTCTAGTCACAATAAACTTTGTAAATGCTTTAATGATTATACTCGGCTTGTTTACTTTCAAAACTCTTAGTTTGATTATTTATGTCAAAATGGATAAAACCTAATTATAGTTCGATTTCCTACGTTTGAATGTGAAGTTAAGGCTTAAAACAACTATTTCTAGTCACAATAAGCTTTGTGAAAGCTTTAATGATTATGCTCATCTTGTTTACTTTCAAAACTCTTAGTTTGATTATTTGTATCAAAATAGGTAAAACTTCACTATAGTTCGATTTCCAACCTTTCCAATGTGAAGTTAAGGCTTAAAACAACTATTTCTAGTCACAATAAGCTTTGTGAAAGCTTTAATGATTATACTCGGCTTGTTTACTTTCAAAACACTTAGTTTGATTATTTATGTCAAAATAGGTAAAACTTCATTATAGTTCGATTTTCCTACGTTTTCAACGTGAAGTTAAGGCATAAAACAACTATTTCTAGTCACAATAAGCTTTGTGAAAGCTTTAATGATTATGCTCATCTTGTTTACTTTCAAAACTATTAGTTTGATTATTTGTATCAAAATGGGTAAAACTTTATTATAGTTCGATTTCCCACGTTTCCAATGTGAAGTTAAGGCTTAAAACAACTATTTCTAGTCACAATAAGCTTTGTGAAAGCTTTAATGATTATGCTCGTCTTGTTTACTTTCAAAACTCTTAGTTTGATTATTTATATCAAAATGGGTAAAACTTCATTATAGCGATCGATTTCCCACATTTTCAAGGTGAAGTTAAGGCTTAAAACAACTATTTCTAGTCACAATAAGCTTTGTGAAAGCTTTAATGATTATACTCGGCTTGTTTACTTTCAAAACTCTTAGTTTGATTATTTATGTCAAAATGGGTAAAACTTCATTATAGTTCGATTTCCCACATTTTCAAGGTGAAGTTAAGGCTTAAAACAACTATTTCTACTCACAATAGGCTTTGTGAAAGCTTTAATGATTATACTCGGCTTGTTTACTTTCAAAACTCTTAGTTTGATTATTTATGTCAAAATGGGTAAAACTTTATTATAGTTCGATTTCCCACGTTTTCAAGGTGAAGTTAAGGCTTAAAACAACTATTTCTAGTCACAATAAGCTTTGTGAAAGCTTTAATGATTATACTCGGCTTGTTTACTTTCAAAACTCTTAGTTTGATTATTTATGTCAAAATGGGTAAAACTTCATTATAGTTCGATTTCCTACGTTTTCAAATGTGAAGTTAAGGCTTAAAACAACTATTTCTAGTCACAATAAGCTTTGTGAAAGCTTTAATGATTATGCTCGTCTTGTTTACTTTCAAAACTCTTAGTTTGATTATTTGTATCAAAATGGGTAAAACTTCATTATAGTTCGATTTCCAACCTTTCCAATGTGAAGTTAAGGCTTAAAACAACTATTTCTAGTCACAATAAGCTTTGTGAAAGCTTTAATGATTATACTCGGCTTGTTTACTTTCAAAACACTTAGTTTGATTATTTATGTCAAAATAGGTAAAACTTAATAATAGTTCGTTTTCCAACGTTTTCAACGTGAAGTTAAGGCATAAAACAACTATTTCTAGTCACAATAAGCTTTGTGAAAGCTTTAATGATTATGCTCATCTTGTTTACTTTCAAAACTCTTAGTTTGATTATTTGTATCAAAATGGGTAAAACTTTATTATAGTTCGATTTCCCACGTTTCCAATGTGAAGTTAAGGCTTAAAACAACTATTTCTAGTCACAATAAACTTTGTGAACGCTTTAATGATTATACTCGGCTTGTTTACTTTCAAAACTCTTAGTTTGATTATTTATGTCAAAATGGATAAAACCTAATTATAGTTCGATTTCCTACGTTTGAATGTGAAGTTAAGGCTTAAAACAACTATTTCTAGTCACAATAAGCTTTGTGAAAGCTTTAATGATTATGCTCATCTTGTTTACTTTCAAAACTCTTAGTTTGATTATTTGTATCAAAATTGGTAAAACATCATTATAGATCGATTTCCAACCTTTCCAATGTGAAGTTAAGGCTTAAAACAACTATTTCTAGTCACAATAAGCTTTGTGAAAGCTTTAATGATTATACTCGGCTTGTTTACTTTCAAAACACTTAGTTTGATTATTTATGTCAAAATAGGTAAAACTTCATTATAGTTCGTTTTCCTACGTTTTCAACGTGAAGTTAAGGCATAAAACAACTATTTCTAGTCACAATAAGCTTTGTGAAAGCTTTAATGATTATGCTCATCTTGTTTACTTTCAAAACTATTAGTTTGATTATTTGTATCAAAATGGGTAAAACTTTATTATAGTTCGATTTCCCACGTTTCCAATGTGAAGTTAAGGCTTAAAACAACTATTTCTAGTCACAATAAGCTTTGTGAAAGCTTTAATGATTATGCTCATCTTGTTTACTTTCAAAACACTTAGTTTGATTATTTATATCAAAATGGGTAAGACTTCATTATAGTTCGATTTCCCACATTTTCAAGGTGAATTTAAGGCTTAAAACAACTATTTCTACTCACAATAAGCTTTGTGAAAGCTTTAATGATTATACTCGGCTTGTTTACTTTCAAAACTCTTAGTTTGATTATTTATGTCAAAATGGGTAAAACTTTATTATAGTTCGATTTCCCACGTTTTCAATGTGAAGTTAAGGCTTAAAACAACTATTTCTAGTCACAATAAGCTTGGTGAAAGCTTTAATGATTATACTCGGCTTGTATACTTTCAAAACTATTAGTTTGATTATTTATGTCAAAATGGGTAAAACTTCATTATCGTTCGATTTCCTACGTTTTCAAGGTGAAGTTAAGGCTTAAAACAACTATTTCTAGTCACAATAAGCTTTGTGAAAGCTTTAATGATTATACACGGCTTGTTTACTTTCAAAACTCTTAGTTTGATTATTTATAACAAAATTGGTAAAACTTCATTCTAGTTCGATTTCCCACATTTTCAAGGTGAAGTTAAGGCTTAAAACAACTATTTCTACTCACAATAGGCTTTGTGAAAGCTTTAATGATTATACTCGGCTTGTTTACTTTCAAAACTCTTAGTTTGATTATTTATGTCAAAATGGGTAAAACTTCATTAGAGTTCGATTTCCCGCATTTTCAAGGTGAAGTTAAGGCTTAAAACAACTATTTCAACTCACAATAGGCTTTGTGAAAGCTTTAATGATTATACTCGGCTTGTTTACTTTCAAAACTCTTAGTGTGATTATTTATGTCAAAATGGGTAAAACTTTATTATAGTTCGATTTCCCACGTTTTCAATGTGAAGTTAAGGCTTAAAACAACTATTTCTAGTCACAATAAGCTTTGTGAAAGCTTTAATGATTATACTCGGCTTGTTTACTTTCAAAACTCTTAGTTTGATTATTTATGTCAAAATGGGTAAAACTTCATTATAGTTCGATTTCCTACGTTTTCAATGTGAATTAAAACAACTATTTCTAGTCACAATAAGCTTTGTGAAAGCTTTAATGATTATGCTCGTCTTGTTTACTTTCAAAACTCTTAGTTTTATTATTTGTATCAAAATGGGTAAGACTTCATTATAGTTCGATTTCCAACCTTTCCAATGTGAAGTTAGGCTTAAAACAACTATTTCTAGTCACAATAAGCTTTGTGAAAGCTTTAATGATTATACTCGGCTTGTTTACTTTCAAAACTCTTAGTTCGATTATTTATGTCAAAATGGGTAAAACTTCATTATAGTTCGATTTCCCACATTTTCAAGGTGAAGTTAAGGCTTAAAACAACTATTTATACTCACAATAGGCTTTGTGAAAGCTTTAATGATTATACTCGGCTTGTTTACTTTCAAAACTCTTAGTTTGATTATTTATGTCAAAATGGGTAAAACTTCATTATAGTTCGATTTCCCACATTTTCAAGGTGAAGTTAAGGCTTAAAACAACTATTTCTAGTCACAATAAACTTTGTGAACGCTTTAATGATTATACTCGGCTTGTTTACTTTCAAAACTCTTAGTTTGATTATTTATGTCAAAATGGATAAAACCTAATTATAGTTCGATTTCCTACGTTTGAATGTGAAGTTAAGGCTTAAAACAACTATTTCTAGTCACAATAAGCTTTGTGAAAGCTTTAATGATTATGCTCATCTTGTTTACTTTCAAAACTCTTAGTTTGATTATTTGTATCAAAATGGGTAAGACTTCATTATAGTTCGATTTCCAACCTTACCAATGAGAAGTTAAGGCTTAAAACAGCTATTTCTAGTCACAATAAGCTTTGTGAATGCTTTAATGATTATACTCGGCTTGTTTACTTTCAAAACACTTAGTTTGATTATTTATGTCAAAATAGGTAAAACTTAATAATAGTTCGTTTTCCAACGTTTTCAACGTGAAGTTAAGGCATAAAACAACTATTTCTAGTCACAATAAGCTTTGTGAAAGCTTTAATGATTATGCTCATCTTGTTTACTTTCAAAACTATTAGTTTGATTATTTGTATCAAAATGGGTAAAACTTTATTATAGTTCGATTTCCCACGTTTCCAATGTGAAGTTAAGGCTTAAAACAACTATTTCTAGTCACAATAAACTTTGTGAACGCTTTAATGATTATACTCGGCTTGTTTACTTTCAAAACTCTTAGTTTGATTATTTATGTCAAAATGGGTAAAACTTCATTATAGTTCGATTTCCCACATTTTCAAGGTGAAGTTAAGGCTTAAAACAACTATTTCTAGTCACAATAAGCTTTGTGAAAGCTTTAATGATTATACTCGGCTTGTTTACTTTCAAAACTCTTAGTTTGATTATTTATATCAAAATGGGTAAAACTTCATTATAGTTCGATTTCCAACGTTTTCAATGTGAAGTTAAGGCTTAAAACAACTATTTCTAGTCACAATAAGCTTTGTGAAAGCTTTAATGATTATACTCGGCTTGTTTACTTTCAAAACTCTTAGTTTGATTATTTATGTCAAAATGGGTAAAACTTCATTATAGTTCGATTTCCAACGTTTCAATGTGAAGTTAAGGCTTAAAACAACTATTTCTAGTCACAATAAGCTTTGTGAAAGCTTTAATGATTATACTCATCTTGTTTACTTTCAAAACTCTTAGTTTGATTATTTATATCAAAATGGGTAAAACTTTATTATAGTTCGATTTCCCACATTTTCAAGGTGAAGTTAAGGCTTAAAACAACTATTTCTACTCACAATAAGCTTTGTGAAAGCTTTAATGATTATACTCGGCTTGTTTACTTTCAAAACTCTTAGTTTGATTATTTATGTCAAAATGGGTAAAACTTCATTATAGTTCGATTTCCCACATTTTCAAGGTGAAGTTAAGGCTTAAAACAACTATTTCTAGTCACAATAAGCTTTGTGAAAGCTTTAATGATTATACTCGGCTTGTTTACTTTCAAAACTCTTAGTTTGATTATTTATGTCAAAATGGGTAAAACTTTATTATAGTTCGATTTCCCACGTTTTCAATGTGAAGTTAAGGCTTAAAACAACTATTTCTAGTCACAATAAGCTTTGTGAAAGCTTTAATGATTATACTCGGCTTGTTTACTTTTAAAACTCTTAGTTTGATTATTTATGTCAAAATGGGTAAAACTTCATTATAGTTCGATTTCCACGTTTTCAATGTGAAGTTAAGGCTTAAAACAACTATTTCTAGTCACAATAAGCTTTGTGAAAGCTTTAATGATTATACTCGGCTTGTTTACTTTCAAAACTCTTAGTTTGATTATTTATATCAAAATGGGTAAAACTTCATTATAGTTCGATTTCCTACGTTTTCAATGTGAAGTTAAGGCTTAAAACAACTATTTCTAGTCACAATAAGCTTTGTGAAAGCTTTAATGGTTATTCTCATCTTGTTTACCTTCAAAACTCTTAGTTTGATTATTTATGTCAAAATGGGTAAAACTTCATTATAGTTCGATTTCCCACATTTTCAAGATGAAGTTAAGGCTCAAAACAACTATTTCTAGTCACAATAAACTTTGTGAAAGCTTTAATGATTATACTCGGCTTGTTTACTTTCAAAACTCTTAGTTTGATTATTTATGTCAAAATGGGTAAAACTTCAATTATAGTTCGATTTCCTACGTTTTCAATGTGAAGTTAAGGCTTAAAACAACTATTTCTAGTCACAATAAGCTTTGTGAAAGCTTTAATGATTATACTCGGCTTGTTTACTTTCAAAACTCTTAGTTTGATTATTTATGTCAAAATGGGTAAAACTTCATTATAGTTCGATTTCCTACGTTTTCAATGTGAAGTTAAGGCTTAAAACAACTATTTCTAGTCACAATAAGCTTTGTGAAAGCTTTAATGATTATGCTCATCTTGTTTACTTTCAAAACTCTTAGTTTGATTATTTGTATCAAAATGGGTAAAACTTCATTATAGTTCGATTTCCCACGTTTTCAATGTGAAGTTAAGGCTTAAAACAACTATTTCTAGTCACAATAAGCTTTGTGAAAGCTTTAATGATTATACTCGCTTGTTTACTTTCAAAACTCTTAGTTTGATTATTTATATCAAAATGGGTAAAACTTCATTATAGTTCGATTTCCAACCTTTTCAATGTGAAGTTAAGGCTTAAAACAACTATTTCTAGTCACAATAAGCTTTGTGAAAGCTTTAATGATTATACTCGGCTTGTTTACTTTCAAAACTCTTAGTTTGATTATTTATGTCAAAATGGGTAAAACTTCATTATAGTTCGATTTCCTACGTTTTCAATGTGAAGTTAAGGCTTAAAACAACTATTTCTAGTCACAATAAGCTTTGTGAAAGCTTTAATGATTATGCTCATCTTGTTTACTTTCAAAACTCTTAGTTTGATTATTTGTATCAAAATGGGTAAAACTTCATTATAGTTCGATTTCCAACCTTTCCAATGTGAAGTTAAGGCTTAAAACAACTATTTCTAGTCACAATAAGCTTTGTGAAAGCTTTAATGATTATGCTCATCTTGTTTACTTTCAAAACTCTTAGTTTGATTATTTGTATCAAAATGGGTAAACTTCATTATAGTTCGATTTCCAACCTTTCCAATGTGAAGTTAAGGCTTAAAACAACTATTTCTAGTCACAATAAGCTTTGTGAAAGCTTTAATGATTATACTCGGCTTGTTTACTTTCAAAACTCTTAGTTTGATTATTTATGTCAAAATGGGTAAAACTTCATTATAGTTCGATTTCCTACGTTTTCAATGTGAAGTTTAAGGCTTAAAACAACTATTTCTAGTCACAATAAGCTTTGTGAAAGCTTTAATGATTATACTCATCTTGTTTTTTCAAAACTTTCAAAATGGGTAAAACTCTTATTTCGATTTCCATTTCTGTGAAGTTAGTTTATTATTAGTACAATGATTTGTGAAAGCTTTAATGATTATACTCGGCTTGTTTACTTTCAAAACACTTAGTTTGATTATTTATGTCAAAATAGGTAAAACTTCATTATAGTTCGTTTTCCTACGTTTTCAACGTGAAGTTAAGGCATAAAACAACTATTTCTAGTCACAATAAGCTTTGTGAAAGCTTTAATGATTATACTCGGCTTGTTTACTTTCAAAACTCTTAGTGTGATTATTTATGTCAAAATGGGTCAAACTTTATTATAGTTCGTTTTCCCACGTTTTCAAGGTGAAGTTAAGGCTTAAAACAACTATTTCTAGTCACATAAGCTTTGTGAAAGCTTTAATGATTATACTCGGCTTGTTTACTTTCAAAACTCTTAGTTTTATTATTTGTATCAAAATGGGTAAAACTTCATTATAGTTCGATTTCCAACCTTTTCAATGTGAAGTTAAGGCTTAAAACAACTATTTCTAGTCACAATAAGCTTTGTGAAAGCTTTAATGATTATAGCTCGGCTTGTTTACTTTCAAAACTCTTAGTTTGATTATTTGTATCAAAATGGGTAAAACTTCATTATAGTTCGATTTCCCACGTTTTCAATGTGAAGTTAAGGCTTAAAACAACTATTTCTAGTCTCAATAAGCTTTGTGAAAGCTTTAATGATTATACTCATCTTGTTTACTTTCAAAACTCTTAGTTTGATTATTTATATCAAAATGGGTAAAACTTCATTATAGTTCGATTTCCAACCTTTTCAATGTGAAGTTAAGGCTTAAAACAACTATTTCTAGTCACAATAAGCTTTGTGAAAGCTTTAATGATTATGCTCATCTTGTTTACTTTCAAAACTATTAGTTTGATTATTTATATCAAAATGGGTAAAACTTTATTATAGTTCGATTTCCCACGTTTTCAATGTGAAGTTAAGGCTTAAAACAACTATTTCTAGTCACAATAAGCTTTGTGAAAGCTTTAATGATTATACTCGGCTTGTTTACTTTCAAAACTCTTAGTTTGATTATTTATGTCAAAATGGGTAAAACTTCATTAGAGTTCGATTTCCCACATTTTCAAGGTGAAGTTAAGGCTTAAAACAACTATTTCAACTCACAATAGGCTTTGTGAAAGCTTTAATGATTATACTCGGCTTGTTTACTTTCAAAACTCTTAGTGTGATTATTTATGTCAAAATGGGTCAAACTTTATTATAGTTCGTTTTCCCACGTTTTCAAGGTGAAGTTAAGGCTTAAAACAACTATTTCTATTCACAATAAGCTTTGTGAAAGCTTTAATGATTATACTCGGCTTGTTTACTTTCAAAACTCTTAGTTTGATTATTTATGTCAAAATGGGTAAAACTTCATTAGAGTTCGATTTCCCGCATTTTCAAGGTGAAGTTAAGGCTTAAAACAACTATTTCAACTCACAATAGGCTTTGTGAAAGCTTTAATGATTATACTCGGCTTGTTTACTTTCAAAACTCTTAGTGTGATTATTTATGTCAAAATGGGTAAAACTTTATTATAGTTCGATTTCCCACGTTTTCAATGTGAAGTTAAGGCTTAAAACAACTATTTCTAGTCACAATAAGCTTTGTGAAAGCTTTAATGATTATACTCGGCTTGTTTACTTTCAAAACTCTTAGTTTGATTATTTATGTCAAAATGGGTAAAACTTCATTATAGTTCGATTTCCTACGTTTTCAATGTGAATTAAAACAACTATTTCTAGTCACAATAAGCTTTGTGAAAGCTTTAATGATTATGCTCGTCTTGTTTACTTTCAAAACTCTTAGTTTGATTATTTGTATCAAAATGGGTAAGACTTCATTATAGTTCGATTTCCAACCTTTCCAATGTGAAGTTAGGCTTAAAACAACTATTTCTAGTCACAATAAGCTTTGTGAAAGCTTTAATGATTATACTCGGCTTGTTTACTTTCAAAACTCTTAGTTTGATTATTTATGTCAAAATGGGTAAAACTTCATTATAGTTCGATTTCCCACATTTTCAAGGTGAAGTTAAGGCTTAAAACAACTATTTATACTCACAATAGGCTTTGTGAAAGCTTTAATGATTATACTCGGCTTGTTTACTTTCAAAACTCTTAGTTTGATTATTTATGTCAAAATGGGTAAAACTTCATTATAGTTCGATTTCCCACATTTTCAAGGTGAAGTTAAGGCTTAAAACAACTATTTCTAGTCAAAATAAACTTTGTGAACGCTTTAATGATTATACTCGGCTTGTTTACTTTCAAAACTCTTAGTTTGATTATTTATGTCAAAATGGATAAAACCTAATTATAGTTCGATTTCCTACGTTTGAATGTGAAGTTAAGGCTTAAAACAACTATTTCTAGTCACAATAAGCTTTGTGAAAGCTTTAATGATTATGCTCATCTTGTTTACTTTCAAAACTCTTAGTTTGATTATTTGTATCAAAATGGGTAAGACTTCATTATAGTTCGATTTCCAACCTTTCCAATGAGAAGTTAAGGCTTAAAACAACTATTTCTAGTCACAATAAGCTTTGTGAATGCTTTAATGATTATACTCGGCTTGTTTACTTTCAAAACACTTAGTTTGATTATTTATGTCAAAATAGGTAAAACTTAATAATAGTTCGTTTTCCAACGTTTTCAACGTGAAGTTAAGGCATAAAACAACTATTTCTAGTCACAATAAGCTTTGTGAAAGCTTTAATGATTATGCTCATCTTGTTTACTTTCAAAACTATTAGTTTGATTATTTGTATCAAAATGGGTAAAACTTTATTATAGTTCGATTTCCCACGTTTCCAATGTGAAGTTAAGGCTTAAAACAACTATTTCTAGTCACAATAAGCTTTGTGAAAGCTTTAATGATTATACTCGGCTTGTTTACTTTCAAAACTCTTAGTTTGATTATTTATATCAAAATGGGTAAAACTTCATTATAGTTCGATTTCCAACCTTTTCAATGTGAAGTTAAGGCTTAAAACAACTATTTCTAGTCACAATAAGCTTTGTGAAAGCTTTAATGATTATGCTCGGCTTGTTTACTTTCAAAACTCTTAGTTTGATTATTTATATCAAAATGGGTAAAACTTCATTATAGTTCGATTTCCCACATTTTCAATGGTGAAGTTAAGGCTTAAAACAACTATTTCTAGTCACAATAAGCTTTGTGAAAGCTTTAATGATTATACTCGGCTTGTTTACTTTCAAAACTCTTAGTTTGATTATTTATGTCAAAATGGGTAAAACTTCATTATAGTTCGATTTCCCACGTTTTCAAGGTGAAGTTAAGGCTTAAAACAACTATTTCTAGTCACAATAAGCTTTGTGAAAGCTTTAATGATTATACTCGGCTTGTTTACTTTCAAAACTCTTAGTTTGATTATTTATGTCAAAATGGGTAAAACTTTATTATAGTTCGATTTCCCACGTTTTCAATGTGAAGTTAAGGCTTAAAACAACTATTTCTAGTCACAATAAGCTTTGTGAAAGCTTTAATGATTATGCTCATCTTGTTTACTTTCAAAACTCTTAGTTTGATTATTTATATCAAAATGGGTAAACTTCATTATAGTTCGATTTCCAACATTTCCAATGTGAAGTTAAGGCTTAAAACAACTATTTCTAGTCACAATAAGCTTTGTGAAAGCTTTAATGATTATACTCGGCTTGTTTACTTTCAAAACTCTTAGTTTGATTATTTATGTCAAAATGGGTAAAACTTCATTATAGTTCGATTTCCCACATTTTCAAGGTGAAGTTAAGGCTTAAAACAACTATTTCAACTCACAATAGGCTTTGTGAAAGCTTTAATGATTATACTCGGCTTGTTTACTTTCAAAACTCTTAGTGTGATTATTTATGTCAAAATGGGTAAAACTTTATTATAGTTCGATTTCCCACGTTTTCAAGGTGAAGTTAAGGCTTAAAACAACTATTTCTAGTCACAATAAGCTTTGTGAAAGCTTTAATGATTATACTCGGCTTGTTTACTTTCAAAACTCTTAGTTTGATTATTTGTATCAAAATGGGTAAAACTTCATTATAGTTCGATTTCCAACCTTTCCAATGTGAAGTTAAGGCTTAAAACAACTATTTCTAGTCACAATAAGATTTGTGAAAGCTTTAATGATTATACTCGGCTTGTTTTTACTTTGAAAACTCTTAGTTTGATTATTTGTATCAAAATGGGTAAAACTTCATTATAGTTCGATTTCCTACGTTTTCAATGTGAAGTTAAGGCTTAAAACAACTATTTCTAGTCACAATAAGCTTTGTGAAAGCTTTAATGATTATGCTCATCTTGTTTACTTTCAAAACTCTTAGTTTGATTATTTGTATCAAAATGGGTAAAACTTCATTATAGTTCGATTTCCAACCTTTCCAATGTGAAGTTAAGGCTTAAAACAACTATTTCTAGTCACAATAAGCTTTGTGAAAGCTTTAATGATTATACTCGGCTTGTTTACTTTCAAAACTCTTAGTTTGATTATTTATGTCAAAATGGGTAAAACTTCATTAGAGTTCGATTTCCCACATTTTCAAGGTGAAGTTAAGGCTTAAAACAACTATTTCAACTCACAATAGGCTTTGTGAAAGCTTTAATGATTATACTCGGCTTGTTTACTTTCAAAACTCTTAGTGTGATTATTTATGTCAAAATGGGTAAAACTTTATTATAGTTCGATTTCCCACGTTTTCAAGGTGAAGTTAAGGCTTAAAACAACTATTTCTAGTCACAATAAGCTTTGTGAAAGCTTTAATGATTATACTCGGCTTGTTTACTTTCAAAACTCTTAGTTTGATTATTTATATCAAAATGGGTAAAACTTCATTATAGTTCGATTTCCTAACCTTTCCAATGTGAAGTTAAGGCTTAAAACAACTATTTCTAGTCACAATAAGCTTTGTGAAAGCTTTAATGATTATAGCTCGGCTTGTTTACTTTCAAAACTCTTAGTTTGATTATTTGTATCAAAATGGGTAAAACTTCATTATAGTTCGATTTCCCACATTTTCAAGGTGAAGTTAAGGCTTAAAACAACTATTTCTAGTCACAATAAGCTTTGTGAAAGCTTTAATGATTATACTCGGCTTGTTTACTTTCAAAACTACTTAGTTTGATTATTTATGTCAAAATGGGTAAAACTTCATTATAGTTCGATTTCCAACGTTTTCAACGTGAAGTTAAGGCATAAAACAACTATTTCTAGTCACAATAAGCTTTGTGAAAGCTTTAATGATTATGCTCATCTTGTTTACTTTCAAAACTATTAGTTTGATTATTTGTATCAAAATGGGTAAAACTTTATTATAGTTCGATTTCCCACGTTTCCAATGTGAAGTTAAGGCTTAAAACAACTATTTCTAGTCACAATAAGCTTTGTGAAAGCTTTAATGATTATACTCGGCTTGTTTACTTTCAAAACTCTTAGTTTGATTATTTATGTCAAAATGGGTAAAACTTCATTAGAGTTCGATTTTCCACATTTTCAATGTGAAGTTAAGGCTTAAAACAACTATTTCAACTCACAATAGGCTTTGTGAAAGCTTTAATGATTATACTTGGCTTGTTTACTTTCAAAACTCTTAGTGTGATTATTTATGTCAAAATGGGTAAAACTTTATTATAGTTCGATTTCCACGTTTTCAAGGTGAAGTTAAGGCTTAAAACAACTATTTCTAGTCACAATAAGCTTTGTGAAAGCTTTAATGATTATACTCGGCTTGTTTACTTTCAAAACTCTTAGTTTGATTATTTGTATCAAAATGGGTAAAACTTCATTATAGTTCGATTTCCAACCTTTCCAATGTGAAGTTAAGGCTTAAAACAACTATTTCTAGTCACAATAAGCTTTGTGAAAGCTTTAATGATTATGCTCGGCTTGTTTACTTTCAAAACTCTTAGTTTGATTATTTGTATCAAAATGGGTAAAACTTCATTATAGTTCGATTTCCTACGTTTTCAATGTGAAGTTAAGGCTTAAAACAACTATTTCTAGTCACAATAAGCTTTGTGAAAGCTTTAATGATTATGCTCATCTTGTTTACTTTCAAAACTCTTAGTTTGATTATTTGTATCAAAATGGGTAAAACTTCATTATAGTTCGATTTCCAACCTTTCCAATGTGAAGTTAAGGCTTAAAACAACTATTTCTAGTCACAATAAGCTTTGTGAAAGCTTTAATGATTATACTCGGCTTGTTTACTTTCAAAACTCTTAGTTTGATTATTTATGTCAAAATGGGTAAAACTTCATTATAGTTCGATTTCCTACGTTTTCAATGTGAAGTTAAGGCTTAAAACAACTATTTCTAGTCACAATAAGCTTTGTGAAAGCTTTAATGATTATGCTCATCTTGTTTACTTTCAAAACTCTTAGTTTGATTATTTGTATCAAAATGGGTAAAACTTTATTATAGTTCGATTTCCCACGTTTCCAATGTGAAGTTAAGGCTTAAAACAACTATTTCTAGTCACAATAAGCTTTGTGAAAGCTTTAATGATTATACTCGGCTTGTTTACTTTCAAAACTCTTAGTTTGATTATTTGTATCAAAATGGGTAAAACTTCATTATAGTTCGATTTCCAACCTTTCCAATGTGAAGTTAAGGCTTAAAACAACTATTTCTAGTCACAATAAGCTTTGTGAAAGCTTTAATGATTAAGCTCGGCTTGTTTACTTTCAAAACTCTTAGTTTGATTATTTGTATCAAAATGGGTAAAACTTCATTATAGTTCGATTTCCTACGTTTTCAATGTGAAGTTAAGGCTTAAAACAACTATTTCTAGTCACAATAAGCTTTGTGAAAGCTTTAATGATTATGCTCATCTTGTTTACTTTCAAAACTCTTAGTTTGATTATTTGTATCAAAATGGGTAAAACTTCATTATAGTTCGATTTCCAACCTTTCAATGTGAAGTTAAGGCTTAAAACAACTATTTCTAGTCACAATAAGCTTTGTGAAAGCTTTAATGATTATACTCGGCTTGTTTACTTTCAAAACTCTTAGTTTGATTATTTATGTCAAAATGGGTAAAACTTTATTATAGTTCGATTTCCCACGTTTTCAATGTGAAGTTAAGGCTTAAAACAACTATTTCTAGTCACAATAAGCTTTGTGAAAGCTTTAATGATTATACTCATCTTGTTTACTTTCAAAACTATTAGTTTGATTATTTATATCAAAATGGGTAAAACTTCATTATAGTTCGATTTCCCACGTTTCCAATGTGAAGTTAAGGCTTAAAACAACTATTTCTAGTCACAATAAGCTTTGTGAAAGCTTTAATGATTATACACGGCTTGTTTACTTTCAAAACTCTTAGTTTGATTATTTATAACAAAATTGGTAAAACTTCATTCTAGTTCGATTTCCCACATTTTCAAGGTGAAGTTAAGGCTTAAAACAACTATTTCTACTCACAATAGGCTTTGTGAAAGCTTTAATGATTATACTCGGCTTGTTTACTTTCAAAACTCTTAGTTTGATTATTTATGTCAAAATGGGTAAAACTTCATTAGAGTTCGATTTCCCGCATTTTCAAGGTGAAGTTAAGGCTTAAAACAACTATTTCAACTCACAATAGGCTTTGTGAAAGCTTTAATGATTATACTCGGCTTGTTTACTTTCAAAACTCTTAGTGTGATTATTTATGTCAAAATGGGTAAAACTTTATTATAGTTCGATTTCCCACGTTTTCAATGTGAAGTTAAGGCTTAAAACAACTATTTCTAGTCACAATAAGCTTTGTGAAAGCTTTAATGATTATACTCGGCTTGTTTACTTTCAAAACTCTTAGTTTGATTATTTATGTCAAAATGGGTAAAACTTCATTATAGTTCGATTTCCTACGTTTTCAATGTGAATTAAAACAACTATTTCTAGTCACAATAAGCTTTGTGAAAGCTTTAATGATTATGCTCGTCTTGTTTACTTTCAAAACTCTTAGTTTGATTATTTGTATCAAAATGGGTAAGACTTCATTATAGTTCGATTTCCAACCTTTCCAATGTGAAGTTAGGCTTAAAACAACTATTTCTAGTCACAATAAGCTTTGTGAAAGCTTTAATGATTATACTCGGCTTGTTTACTTTCAAAACTCTTAGTTTGATTATTTATGTCAAAATGGGTAAAACTTCATTATAGTTCGATTTCCCACATTTTCAAGGTGAAGTTAAGGCTTAAAACAACTATTTATACTCACAATAGGCTTTGTGAAAGCTTTAATGATTATACTCGGCTTGTTTACTTTCAAAACTCTTAGTTTGATTATTTATGTCAAAATGGGTAAAACTTCATTATAGTTCGATTTCCCACATTTTCAAGGTGAAGTTAAGGCTTAAAACAACTATTTCTAGTCAAAATAAACTTTGTGAACGCTTTAATGATTATACTCGGCTTGTTTACTTTCAAAACTCTTAGTTTGATTATTTATGTCAAAATGGATAAAACCTAATTATAGTTCGATTTCCTACGTTTGAATGTGAAGTTAAGGCTTAAAACAACTATTTCTAGTCACAATAAGCTTTGTGAAAGCTTTAATGATTATGCTCATCTTGTTTACTTTCAAAACTCTTAGTTTGATTATTTGTATCAAAATGGGTAAGACTTCATTATAGTTCGATTTCCAACCTTACCAATGAGAAGTTAAGGCTTAAAACAGCTATTTCTAGTCACAATAAGCTTTGTGAATGCTTTAATGATTATACTCGGCTTGTTTACTTTCAAAACACTTAGTTTGATTATTTATGTCAAAATAGGTAAAACTTAATAATAGTTCGTTTTCCAACGTTTTCAACGTGAAGTTAAGGCATAAAACAACTATTTCTAGTCACAATAAGCTTTGTGAAAGCTTTAATGATTATGCTCATCTTGTTTACTTTCAAAACTATTAGTTTGATTATTTGTATCAAAATGGGTAAAACTTTATTATAGTTCGATTTCCCACGTTTCCAATGTGAAGTTAAGGCTTAAAACAACTATTTCTAGTCACAATAAGCTTTGTGAAAGCTTTAATGATTATACTCGGCTTGTTTACTTTCAAAACTCTTAGTTTGAATATTTATGTCAAAATGGGTAAAACTTCATTATAGTTCGATTTCCAACCTTTCCAATGTGAAGTTAAGGCTTAAAACAACTATTTCTAGTCACAATAAGCTTTGTGAAAGCTTTAATGATTATACTCGGCTTGTTTACTTTCAAAACTCTTAGTTTGATTATTTATGTCAAAATGGGTAAAACTTCATTATAGTTCGATTTCCCACATTTTCAAGGTGAAGTTAAGGCTTAAAACAACTATTTCTAGTCACAATAAACTTTGTGAAAGCTTTAATGATTATACTCGGCTTGTTTACTTTCAAAACTCTTAGTTTGATTATTTATGTCAAAATGGATAAAACTTCATTATAGTTCGATTTCCTACGTTTCAATGTGAAGTTAAGGCTTAAAACAACTATTTCTAGTCACAATAAGCTTTGTGAAAGCTTTAATGATTATGCTCATCTTGTTTACTTTCAAAACTCTTAGTTTGATTATTTATGTCAAAATGGGTAAAACTTCATTATAGTTCGATTTCCCACATTTAGAAGGAGAATTTAAGGCTTAAAACAACTATTTCTACTCACAATAAGCTTTGTGAAAGCTTTAATGATTATACTCGGCTTGTTTACTTTCAAAACTCTTAGTTAGATTATTTATGTCAAAATGGGTAAAACTTTATTATAGTTCGATTTCCTACGTTTTCAATGTGAAGTTAAGGCTTAAAACAACTATTTCTAGTCACAATAATCTTTGTGAAAGCTTTAATGATTATACTCGGCTTGTTTACTTTCAAAACTCTTAGTTTGATTATTTATGTCAAAATGGGTAAAACTTTATTATAGTTCGATTTCCCACGTTTTCAAGGTGAAGTTAAGGCTTAAAACAACTATTTCTAGTCACAATAAGCTTTGTGAAAGCTTTAATGATTATACTCGGCTTGTTTACTTTCAAAACTCTTAGTTTGATTATTTATATCAAAATGGGTAAAACTTTATTATAGTTCGATTTCCAACCTTTCCAATGTGAAGTTAAGGCTTAAAACAACTATTTCTAGTCACAATAAGCTTTGTGAAAGCTTTAATGATTATACTCGGCTTGTTTACTTTCAAAACTCTTAGTTTGATTATTTATATCAAAATGGGTAAAACTTCATTATAGTTCGATTTCCTACGTTTTCAATGTGAAGTTAAGGCTTAAAACAACTATTTCTAGTCACAATAAGCTTTGTGAAAGCTTTAATGATTATGCTCATCTTGTTTACTTTCAAAACTCTTAGTTTGATTATTTGTATCAAAATGGGTAAAACTTCATTATAGTTCGATTTCCAACCTTTCAAATGTGAAGTTAGTTAAGGCTTAAAACAACTATTTCTAGTCACAATAAGCTTTGTGAAAGCTTTAATGATTATACTCGGCTTGTTTACTTTCAAAACTCTTAGTTTGATTATTTATGTCAAAATAGGTAAAACTTTATAATAGTTCGATTTCCAACGTTTTCAACGTGAAGTTAAGGCATAAAACAACTATTTCTAGTCACAATAAGCTTTGTGAAAGCTTTAATGATTATGCTCATCTTGTTTACTTTCAAAACTATTAGTTTGATTATTTGTATCAAAATGGGTAAAACTTTATTATAGTTCGATTTCCCACGTTTCCAATGTGAAGTTAAGGCTTAAAACAACTATTTCTAGTCACAATAAGCTTTGTGAAAGCTTTAATGATTATACTCGGCTTGTTTACTTTCAAAACTCTTAGTTTGATTATTTATGTCAAAATGGGTAAAACTTCATTAGAGTTCGATTTCCCACATTTTCAAGGTGAAGTTAAGGCTTAAAACAACTATTTCAACTCACAATAGGCTTTGTGAAAGCTTTAATGATTATACTCGGCTTGTTTACTTTCAAAACTCTTAGTGTGATTATTTATGTCAAAATGGGTAAAACTTTATTATAGTTCGTTTCCACGTTTTCAAGGTGAAGTTAAGGCTTAAAACAACTATTTCTAGTCACAATAAGCTTTGTGAAAGCTTTAATGATTATACTCGGCTTGTTTACTTTCAAAACTCTTAGTTTGATTATTTGTATCAAAATGGGTAAAACTTCATTATAGTTCGATTTCCAACCTTTCCAATGTGAAGTTAAGGCTTAAAACAACGATTTCTAGTCACAATAAGATTTGTCAAAGCTTTAATGATTAAGCTCGGCTTGTTTACTTTGAAAACTCTTAGTTTGATTATTTGTATCAAAATGGGTAAAACTTCATTATAGTTCGATTTCCTACGTTTTCAATGTGAAGTTAAGGCTTAAAACAACTATTTCTAGTCACAATAAGCTTTGTGAAAGCTTTAATGATTATGCTCATCTTGTTTACTTTCAAAACTCTTAGTTTGATTATTTGTATCAAAATGGGTAAAACTTCATTATAGTTCGATTTCCAACCTTTCCAATGTGAAGTTAAGGCTTAAAACAACTATTTCTAGTCACAATAAGCTTTGTGAAAGCTTTAATGATTATACTCGGCTTGTTTACTTTCAAAACACTTAGTTTGATTATTTATGTCAAAATAGGTAAAACTTAATTATAGTTCGATTTCCCACGTTTTCAACGTGAAGTTAAGGCATAAAACAACTATTTCTAGTCACAATAAGCTTTGTGAAAGCTTTAATGATTATGCTCATCTTGTTTACTTTCAAAACTATTAGTTTGATTATTTGTATCAAAATGGGTAAAACTTTATTATAGTTCGATTTCCCACGTTTCCAATGTGAAGTTAAGGCTTAAAACAACTATTTCTAGTCACAATAAGCTTTGTGAAAGCTTTAATGATTATACTCGGCTTGTTTACTTTCAAACTCTTAGTTTGATTATTTATATCAAAATGGGTAAAACTTCATTATAGTTCGATTTCCAACCTTTCCAATGTGAAGTTAAGGCTTAAAACAACTATTTCTAGTCACAATAAGCTTTGTGAAAGCTTTAATGATTATAGCTCGGCTTGTTTACTTTCAAAACTCTTAGTTTGATTATTTGTATCAAAATGGGTAAAACTTCATTATAGTTCGATTTCCTACGTTTTCAATGTGAAGTTAAGGCTTAAAACAACTATTTCTAGTCACAATAAGCTTTGTGAAAGCTTTAATGATTATGCTCATCTTGTTTACTTTCAAAACTCTTAGTTTGATTATTTGTATCAAAATGGGTAAAACATCATTATAGTTCGATTTCCAACCTTTTCAATGTGAAGTTAAGGCTTAAAACAACTATTTCTAGTCACAATAAGCTTTGTGAAAGCTTTAATGATTATACTCGGCTTGTTTACTTTCAAAACTCTTAGTTTGATTATTTATGTCAAAATGGGTAAAACTTTATTATAGTTCGATTTCCCACGTTTTCAATGTGAAGTTAAGGCTTAAAACAACTATTTCTAGTCACAATAAGCTTTGTGAAAGCTTTAATGATTATGCTCATCTTGTTTACTTTCAAAACTATTAGTTTGATTATTTGTATCAAAATGGGTAAAACTTTATTATAGTTCGATTTCCCACGTTTCCAATGTGAAGTTAAGGCTTAAAACAACTATTTCTAGTCACAATAAGCTTTGTGAAAGCTTTAATGATTATACACGGCTTGTTTACTTTCAAAACTCTTAGTTTGATTATTTATAACAAAATTGGTAAAACTTCATTCTAGTTCGATTTCCCACATTTTCAAGGTGAAGTTAAGGCTTAAAACAACTATTTCTACTCACAATAGGCTTTGTGAAAGCTTTAATGATTATACTCGGCTTGTTTACTTTCAAAACTCTTAGTTTGATTATTTATGTCAAAATGGGTAAAACTTCATTAGAGTTCGATTTCCCGCATTTTCAAGGTGAAGTTAAGGCTTAAAACAACTATTTCAACTCACAATAGGCTTTGTGAAAGCTTTAATGATTATACTCGGCTTGTTTACTTTCAAAACTCTTAGTGTGATTATTTATGTCAAAATGGGTAAAACTTTATTATAGTTCGATTTCCCACGTTTTCAATGTGAAGTTAAGGCTTAAAACAACTATTTCTAGTCACAATAAGCTTTGTGAAAGCTTTAATGATTATACTCGGCTTGTTTACTTTCAAAACTCTTAGTTTGATTATTTATGTCAAAATGGGTAAAACTTCATTATAGTTCGATTTCCTACGTTTTCAATGTGAATTAAAACAACTATTTCTAGTCACAATAAGCTTTGTGAAAGCTTTAATGATTATGCTCGTCTTGTTTACTTTCAAAACTCTTAGTTTGATTATTTGTATCAAAATGGGTAAGACTTCATTATAGTTCGATTTTCAACCTTTCCAATGTGAAGTTAGGCTTAAAACAACTATTTCTAGTCACAATAAGCTTTGTGAAAGCTTTAATGATTATACTCGGCTTGTTTACTTTCAAAACTCTTAGTTTGATTATTTATGTCAAAATGGGTAAAACTTCATTATAGTTCGATTTCCCACATTTTCAAGGTGAAGTTAAGGCTTAAAACAACTATTTATACTCACAATAGGCTTTGTGAAAGCTTTAATGATTATACTCGGCTTGTTTACTTTCAAAACTCTTAGTTTGATTATTTATGTCAAAATGGGTAAAACTTCATTATAGTTCGATTTCCCACATTTTCAAGGTGAAGTTAAGGCTTAAAACAACTATTTCTAGTCACAATAAACTTTGTGAACGCTTTAATGATTATACTCGGCTTGTTTACTTTCAAAACTCTTAGTTTGATTATTTATGTCAAAATGGATAAAACCTAATTATAGTTCGATTTCCTACGTTTGAATGTGAAGTTAAGGCTTAAAACAACTATTTCTAGTCACAATAAGCTTTGTGAAAGCTTTAATGATTATGCTCATCTTGTTTACTTTCAAAACTCTTAGTTTGATTATTTGTATCAAAATGGGTAAGACTTCATTATAGTTCGATTTCCAACCTTTCCAATGAGAAGTTAAGGCTTAAAACAACTATTTCTAGTCACAATAAGCTTTGTGAATGCTTTAATGATTATACTCGGCTTGTTTACTTTCAAAACACTTAGTTTGATTATTTATGTCAAAATAGGTAAAACTTAATAATAGTTCGTTTCCAACGTTTTCAACGTGAAGTTAAGGCATAAAACAACTATTTCTAGTCACAATAAGCTTTGTGAAAGCTTTAATGATTATGCTCATCTTGTTTACTTTCAAAACTATTAGTTTGATTATTTGTATCAAAATGGGTAAAACTTTATTATAGTTCGATTTCCCACGTTTCCAATGTGAAGTTAAGGCTTAAAACAACTATTTCTAGTCACAATAAGCTTTGTGAAAGCTTTAATGATTATACTCGGCTTGTTTACTTTCAAAACTCTTAGTTTGATTATTTGTATCAAAATGGGTAAAACTTCATTATAGTTCGATTTCCAACCTTTCCAATGTGAAGTTAAGGCTTAAAACAACTATTTCTAGTCACAATAAGCTTTGTGAAAGCTTTAATGATTATACTCGGCTTGTTTACTTTCAAAACTCTTAGTTTGATTATTTATGTCAAAATGGTAAAACTTCATTATAGTTCGATTTCCCACATTTTCAAGGTGAAGTTAAGGCTTAAAACAACTATTTCTAGTCACAATAAGCTTTGTGAAAGCTTTAATGATTATACTCGGCTTGTTTACTTTCAAAACTCTTAGTTTGATTATTTATGTCAAAATGGATAAAACTTAATTATAGTTCGATTTCCTACGTTTCAATGTGAAGTTAAGGCTTAAAACAACTATTTCTAGTCACAATAAGCTTTGTGAAAGCTTTAATGATTATGCTCGGCTTGTTTACTCTCAAAACTCTTAGTTTGATTATTTATGTCAAAATGGGTAAAACTTCATTATAGTTCGATTTCCCACATTTTCAAGGTGAAGTTAAGGCTTAAAACAACTATTTCTACTCACAATAAGCTTTGTGAAAGCTTTAATGATTATACTCGGCTTGTTTACTTTCAAAACTCTTAGTTTGATTATTTATGTCAAAATGGGTAAAACTTTATTATAGTTCGATTTCCCACGTTTTCAACGTGAAGTTAAGGCTTAAAACAACTATTTCTAGTCACAATAAGCTTTGTGAAAGCTTTAATGATTATACTCGGCTTGTTTACTTTCAAAACTCTTAGTTTGATTATTTATGTCAAAATGGGTAAACCTTTACTATAGTTCGTTTTCCCACGTTTTCAAGGTGAAGTTAAGGCTTAAAACAACTATTTCTAGTCACAATAAGCTTTGTGAAAGCTTTAATGATTATACTCGGCTTGTTTACTTTGAAAACTCTTAGTTTTATTATTGTATCAAAATGGGTAAAACTTCATTATAGTTCGATTTCCAACCTTTCCAATGTGAAGTTAAGGCTTAAAACAACTATTTCTAGTCACAATAAGCTTTGTGAAAGCTTTAATGATTATAGCTCGGCTTGTTTACTTTCAAAACTCTTAGTTTGATTATTTATATCAAAATGGGTAAAACTTCATTATAGTTCGATTTCCTACGTTTTCAATGTGAAGTTAAGGCTTAAAACAACTATTTCTAGTCACAATAAGCTTTGTGAAAGCTTTAATGATTATGCTCATCTTGTTTACTTTCAAAACTCTTAGTTTGATTATTTGTATCAAAATGGGTAAAACTTCATTATAGTTCGATTTCCAACCTTTCCAATGTGAAGTTAAGGCTTAAAACAACTATTTCTAGTCACAATAAGCTTTGTGAAAGCTTTAATGATTATACTCGGCTTGTTTACTTTCAAAACACTTAGTTTGATTATTTATGTCAAAATAGGTAAAACTTAATTATAGTTCGATTTCCAACGTTTTCAACGTGAAGTTAAGGCATAAAACAACTATTTCTAGTCACAATAAGCTTTGTGAAAGCTTTAATGATTATGCTCATCTTGTTTACTTTCAAAACTATTAGTTTGATTATTTGTATCAAAATGGGTAAAACTTTATTATAGTTCGATTTCCCACGTTTCCAATGTGAAGTTAAGGCTTAAAACAACTATTTCTAGTCACAATAAGCTTTGTGAAAGCTTTAATGATTATACTTGGCTTGTTTACTTTCAAAACTCTTAGTTTGATTATTTATGTCAAAATGGGTAAAACTTCATTAGAGTTCGATTTCCCTCATTTTCAAGGTGAAGTTAAGGCTTAAAACAACTATTTCAACTCACAATAGGCTTTGTGAAAGCTTTAATGATTATACTCGGCTTGTTTACTTTCAAAACTCTTAGTGTGATTATTTATGTCAAAATAGGTCAAACTTTATTATAGTTCGTTTTCCCACGTTTTCAAGGTGAAGTTAAGGCTTAAAACAACTATTTCTAGTCACAATAAGCTTTGTGAAAGCTTTAATGATTATACTCGGCTTGTTTACTTTCAAAACTCTTAGTTTTATTATTTGTATCAAAATGGGTAAAACTTCATTATAGTTCGATTTCCAACCTTTCCAATGTGACGTTAAGGCTTAAAACAACGATTTCTAGTCACAATAAGATTTGTCAAAGCTTTAATGATTAAGCTCGGCTTGTTTACTTTGAAAACTCTTAGATTGATTATTTGTATCAAAATGGATAAAACTTCATTATAGTTCGATTTCCTACGTTTTCAATGTGAAGTTAAGGCTTAAAACACTAATTTCTACTCACAATAAGTTTTGTGAAAGCTTTAATGATTATGCTCATCTTGTTTACTTTCAAAACTCTTAGTTTGATTATTTGTATCAAAATGGGTAAAACATCATTATAGCTCGATTTCCAACCTTTCCAATGTGAAGTTAAGGCATAAAACAACTATTTCTAGTCACAATAAGCTTTGTGAAAGCTTTAATGATTATGCTCATCTTGTTTACTTTCAAAACTATTAGTTTGATTATTTGTATCAAAATGGGTAAAACTTTATTATAGTTCGATTTCCCACGTTTCCAATGTGAAGTTAAGGCTTAAAACAACTATTTCTAGTCAAAATAAGCTTTGTGAAGGCTTTAATGATTATACACGGCTTGTTTACTTTCAAAACTCGTAGTTTGATTATTTATGTCAAAATTGGTAAAACTTCATTCTAGTTCGATTTCCCACATTTTCAAGGTGAAGTTAAGGCTTAAAACAACTATTTCTACTCACAATAGGCTTTGTGAAAGCTTTAATGATTATACTCGGCTTGTTTACTTTCAAAACTCTTAGTTTGATTATTTATGTCAAAATGGGTAAAACTTCATTAGAGTTCGATTTCCCGCATTTTCAAGGTGAAGTTAAGGCTTAAAACAACTATTTCAACTCACAATAGGCTTTGTGAAAGCTTTAATGATTATACTCGCTTGTTTACTTTCAAAACTCTTAGTGTGATTATTTATGTCAAAATGGGTAAAACTTTATTATAGTTCGATTTCCCACGTTTTCAATGTGAAGTTAAGGCTTAAAACAACTATTTCTAGTCACAATAAGCTTTGTGAAAGCTTTAATGATTATACTCGGCTTGTTTACTTTCAAAACTCTTAGTTTGATTATTTATGTCAAAATGGGTAAAACTTCATTATAGTTCGATTTCCTACGTTTTCAATGTGAATTAAAACAACTATTTCTAGTCACAATAAGCTTTGTGAAAGCTTTAATGATTATGCTCGTCTTGTTTACTTTCAAAACTCTTAGTTTGATTATTTGTATCAAAATGGGTAAGACTTCATTATAGTTCGATTTTCAACCTTTCCAATGTGAAGTTAGGCTTAAAACAACTATTTCTAGTCACAATAAGCTTTGTGAAAGCTTTAATGATTATACTCGGCTTGTTTACTTTCAAAACTCTTAGTTTGATTATTTATGTCAAAATGGGTAAAACTTCATTATAGTTCGATTTCCCACATTTTCAAGGTGAAGTTAAGGCTTAAAACAACTATTTATACTCACAATAGGCTTTGTGAAAGCTTTAATGATTATACTCGGCTTGTTTACTTTCAAAACTCTTAGTTTGATTATTTATGTCAAAATGGGTAAAACTTCATTATAGTTCGATTTCCCACATTTTCAAGGTGAAGTTAAGGCTTAAAACAACTATTTCTAGTCAAAATAAACTTTGTGAACGCTTTAATGATTATACTCGGCTTGTTTACTTTCAAAACTCTTAGTTTGATTATTTATGTCAAAATGGATAAAACCTAATTATAGTTCGATTTCCTACGTTTGAATGTGAAGTTAAGGCTTAAAACAACTATTTCTAGTCACAATAAGCTTTGTGAAAGCTTTAATGATTATGCTCATCTTGTTTACTTTCAAAACTCTTAGTTTGATTATTTGTATCAAAATGGGTAAGACTTCATTATAGTTCGATTTCCAACCTTACCAATGAGAAGTTAAGGCTTAAAACAGCTATTTCTAGTCACAATAAGCTTTGTGAATGCTTTAATGATTATACTCGGCTTGTTTACTTTCAAAACACTTAGTTTGATTATTTATGTCAAAATAGGTAAAACTTAATAATAGTTCGTTTTCCAACGTTTTCAACGTGAAGTTAAGGCATAAAACAACTATTTCTAGTCACAATAAGCTTTGTGAAAGCTTTAATGATTATGCTCATCTTGTTTACTTTCAAAACTATTAGTTTGATTATTTGTATCAAAATGGGTAAAACTTTATTATAGTTCGATTTCCCACGTTTCCAATGTGAAGTTAAGGCTTAAAACAACTATTTCTAGTCACAATAAGCTTTGTGAAAGCTTTAATGATTATACTCGGCTTGTTTACTTTCAAAACTCTTAGTTTTATTAATTGTATCAAAATGGGTAAAACTTCATTATAGTTCGATTTCCAACCTTTCAAATGTGAAGTTAAGGCTTAAAACAACTATTTCTGGTCACAATAAGCTTTGTGAAAGCTTTAATGATTATACTCGGCTTGTTTACTTTCAAAACTCTTAGTTTGATTATTTATGTCAAAATGGGTAAAACTTCATTATAGTTCGATTTCCCACATTTTCAAGGTGAAGTTAAGGCTTAAAACAACTATTTCTAGTCACAATAAACTTTGTGAACGCTTTAATGATTATACTCGGCTTGTTTAATTTCAAAACTCTTAGTTTGATTATTTATGTCAAAATGGATAAAACCTAATTATAGTTCGATTTCCTACGTTTCAATGTGAAGTTAAGGCTTAAAACAACTATTTCTAGTCACAATAAGCTTTGTGAAAGCTTTAATGATTATGCTCGGCTTGTTTACTCTCAAAACTCTTAGTTTGATTATTTATGTCAAAATGGGTAAAACTTCATTATAGTTCGATTTCCCACATTTAGAAGGAGAATTTAAGGCTTAAAACAACTATTTCTACTCACAATAAGCTTTGTGAAAGCTTTAATGATTATACTCGGCTTGTTTACTTTCAAAACTCTTAGTTTGATTATTTATGTCAAAATGGGTAAAACTTCATTAGAGTTCGATTTCCCACATTTTCAAGGTGAAGTTAAGGCTTAAAACAACTATTTCAACTCACAATAGGCTTTGTGAAAGCTTTAATGATTATACTCGGCTTGTTTACTTTCAAAACTCTTAGTGTGATTATTTATGTCAAAATGGGTAAAACTTTATTATAGTTCGATTTCCCACGTTTTCAAGGTGAAGTTAAGGCTTAAAACAACTATTTCTAGTCACAATAAGCTTTGTGAAAGCTTTAATGATTATACTCGGCTTGTTTACTTTCAAAACTCTTAGTTTTATTATTTGTATCAAAATGGGTAAAACTTCATTATAGTTCGATTTCCAACCTTTCCAATGTGACGTTAAGGCTTAAAACAACGATTTCTAGTCACAATAAGATTTGTCAAAGCTTTAATGATTAAGCTCGGCTTGTTTACTTTGAAAACTCTTAGTTTGATTATTTGTATCAAAATGGGTAAAACTTCATTATAGTTCGATTTCCTACGTTTTCAATGTGAAGTTAAGGCTTAAAACAACTATTTCTAGTCACAATAAGCTTTGTGAAAGCTTTAATGATTATGCTCATCTTGTTTACTTTCAAAACTCTTAGTTTGATTATTTGTATCAAAATGGGTAAAACATCATTATAGCTCGATTTCCAACCTTTCCAATGTGAAGTTAAGGCTTAAAACAACTATTTCTAGTCACAATAAGCTTTGTGAAAGCTTTAATGATTATACTCGGCTTGTTTACTTTCAAAACTCTTAGTTTGATTATTTATGTCAAAATAGGTAAAACTTAATAATAGTTCGATTTCCAACGTTTTCAACGTGAAGTTAAGGCATAAAACAACTATTTCTAGTCACAATAAGCTTTGTGAAAGCTTTAATGATTATGCTCATCTTTTACTTTCAAAACTATTAGTTTGATTATTTGTATCAAAATGGGTAAAACTTTATTATAGTTCGATTTCCCACGTTTCCAATGTGAAGTTAAGGCTTAAAACAACTATTTCTAGTCACAATAAGCTTTGTGAAAGCTTTAATGATTATACACGGCTTGTTTACTTTCAAAACTCTTAGTTTGATTATTTATGTCAAAATGGGTAAAACTTCATTAGAGTTCGATTTCCCACATTTTCAAGGTGAAGTTAAGGCTTAAAACAACTATTTCAACTCACAATAGGCTTTGTGAAAGCTTTAATGATTATACTCGGCTTGTTTACTTTCAAAACTCTTAGTTTGATTATTTATGTCAAAATGGGTAAAACTTTATTATAGTTCGATTTCCCACGTTTTCAAGGTGAAGTTAAGGCTTAAAACAACTATTTCTAGTCACAATAAGCTTTGTGAAAGCTTTAATGATTATACTCGGCTTGTTTACTTTCAAAACTCTTAGTTTGATTATTTATAACAAAATGGGTAAAACTTCATTATAGTTCGATTTCCCACATTTTCAAGGTGAAGTTAAGGCTTAAAACAACTATTTCTAGTCACAATAAGCTTTGTGAAAGCTTTAATGATTATACTCGGCTTGTTTACTTTCAAAACTCTTAGTTTGATTATTTATGTCAAAATAGGTAAAACTTCATTATAGTTCGATTTCCTACGTTTTCAACGTGAAGTTAAGGCTTAAAACAACTATTTCTAGTCACAATAAGCTTTGTGAAAGCTTTAATGATTATGCTCATCTTGTTTACTTTCAAAACTATTAGTTTGATTATTTGTATCAAAATGGGTAAAACTTTATTATAGTTCGATTTCCCACGTTTCCAATGTGAAGTTAAGGCTTAAAACAACTATTTCTAGTCACAATAAGCTTTGTGAAAGCTTTAATGATTATACTCGGCTTGTTTACTTCATTATAGTTCGATTTCCAACCTTTCCAATGTGAAGTTAAGGCTTAAAACAACTATTTCTAGTCACAATAAGCTTTGTGAAAGCTTTAATGATTATAGCTCGGCTTGTTTACTTTCAAAACTCTTAGTTTGATTATTTGTATCAAAATGGGTAAAACTTCATTATAGTTCGATTTCCTACGTTTTCAATGTGAAGTTAAGGCTTAAAACAACTATTTCTAGTCACAATAAGCTTTGTGAAAGCTTTAATGATTATGCTCATCTTGTTTACTTTCAAAACTCTTAGTTTGATTATTTGTATCAAAATGGGTAAAACTTCATTATAGTTCGATTTCCAACCTTTCCAATGTGAAGTTAAGGCTTAAAACAACTATTTCTAGTCACAATAAGCTTTGTGAAAGCTTTAATGATTATACTCGGCTTGTTTACTTTCAAAACTCTTAGTTTGATTATTTATGTCAAAATAGGTAAAACTTAATTATAGTTCGATTTCCAACGTTTTCAAACGTGAAGTTAAGGCATAAAACAACTATTTCTAGTCACAATAAGCTTTGTGAAAGCTTTAATGATTATGCTCATCTTGTTTACTTTCAAAACTATTAGTTTGATTATTTGTATCAAAATGGGTAAAACTTTATTATAGTTCGATTTCCCACGTTTCCAATGTGAAGTTAAGGCTTAAAACAACTATTTCTAGTCACAATAAGCTTTGTGAAAGCTTTAATGATTATACACGGCTTGTTTACTTTCAAAACTCTTAGTTTGATTATTTATGTCAAAATGGGTAAAACTTCATTAGAGTTCGATTTCCCACATTTTCAAGGTGAAGTTAAGGCTTAAAACAACTATTTCAACTCACAATAGGCTTTGTGAAAGCTTTAATGATTATACTCGGCTTGTTTACTTTCAAAACTCTTAGTGTGATTATTTATGTCAAAATGGGTAAAACTTTATTATAGTTCGTTTTCCACGTTTTCAAGGTGAAGTTAAGGCTTAAAACAACTATTTCTAGTCACAATAAGCTTTGTGAAAGCTTTAATGATTATACTCGGCTTGTTTACTTTCAAAACTCTTAGTTTTATTATTTGTATCAAAATGGGTAAAACTTCATTATAGTTCGATTTCCAACCTTTCCAATGTGACGTTAAGGCTTAAAACAACTATTTCTAGTCACAATAAGATTTGTCAAAGCTTTAATGATTAAGCTCATTTGTTTACTTTGAAAACTCTTAGATTGATTATTTGTATCAAAATGGGTAAAACTTCATTATAGTTCGATTTCCTACGTTTTCAATGTGAAGTTAAGGCTTAAAACACTAATTTCTAGTCACAATAAGTTTGTGAAAGCTTTAATGATTATGCTCATCTTGTTTACTTTCAAAACTCTTAGTTTGATTATTTGTATCAAAATGGGTAAAACTTCATTATAGTTTGATTTCCAACCTTTCCAATGTGAAGTTAAGGCATAAAACAACTATTTCTAGTCACAATAAGCTTTGTGAAAGCTTTAATGATTATGCTCATCTTGTTTACTTTCAAAACTATTAGTTTGATTATTTGTATCAAAATGGGTAAAACTTTATTATAGTTCGATTTCCCACGTTTCCAATGTGAAGTTAAGGCTTAAAACAACTATTTCTAGTCACAATAAGCTTTGTGAAAGCTTTAATGATTATACACGGCTTGTTTACTTTCAAAACTCTTAGTTTGATTATTTATGTCAAAATTGGTAAAACTTCATTCTAGTTCGATTTCCCACATTTTCAAGGTGAAGTTAAGGCTTAAAACAACTATTTCTACTCACAATAGGCTTTGTGAAAGCTTTAATGATTATACTCGGCTTGTTTACTTTCAAAACTCTTAGTTTGATTATTTATGTCAAAATGGGTAAAACTTCATTAGAGTTCGATTTCCCGCATTTTCAAGGTGAAGTTAAGGCTTAAAACAACTATTTCAACTCACAATAGGCTTTGTGAAAGCTTTAATGATTATACTCGACTTGTTTACTTTCAAAACTCTTAGTGTGATTATTTATGTCAAAATGGGTAAAACTTTATTATAGTTCGATTTCCCACGTTTTCAATGTGAAGTTAAGGCTTAAAACAACTATTTCTAGTCACAATAAGCTTTGTGAAAGCTTTAATGATTATACTCGGCTTGTTTACTTTCAAAACTCTTAGTTTGATTATTTATGTCAAAATGGGTAAAACTTCATTATAGTTCGATTTCCTACGTTTTCAATGTGAATTAAAAAACAACTATTTCTAGTCACAATAAGCTTTGTGAAAGCTTTAATGATTATGCTCGTCTTGTTTACTTTCAAAACTCTTAGTTTGATTATTTGTATCAAAATGGGTAAGACTTCATTATAGTTCGATTTTCAACCTTTCCAATGTGAAGTTAGGCTTAAAACAACTATTTCTAGTCACAATAAGCTTTGTGAAAGCTTTAATGATTATACTCGGCTTGTTTACTTTCAAAACTCTTAGTTTGATTATTTATGTCAAAATGGGTAAAACTTCATTATAGTTCGATTTCCCACATTTTCAAGGTGAAGTTAAGGCTTAAAACAACTATTTATACTCACAATAGGCTTTGTGAAAGCTTTAATGATTATACTCGGCTTGTTTACTTTCAAAACTCTTAGTTTGATTATTTATGTCAAAATGGGTAAAACTTCATTATAGTTCGATTTCCCACGTTTTCAAGGTGAAGTTAAGGCTTAAAACAACTATTTCTAGTCACAATAAACTTTGTGAACGCTTTAATGATTATACTCGGCTTGTTTACTTTCAAAACTCTTAGTTTGATTATTTATGTCAAAATGGATAAAACCTAATTATAGTTCGATTTCCTACGTTTCAATGTGAAGTTAAGGCTTAAAACAACTATTTCTAGTCACAATAAGCTTTGTGAAAGCTTTAATGATTATACTCGGCTTTGTTTACTTTCAAAACTCTTAGTTTGATTATTTTGTATCAAAATGGGTAAAACTTCATTATAGTTCGATTTCCCAACGTTTTCAATGTGAAGTTAAGGCTTAAAACAACTATTTCTAGTCACAATAAGCTTTGTGAAAGCTTTAATGATTATGCTCATCTTGTTTACTTTCAAAACTATTAGTTTGATTATTTGTATCAAAATGGGTAAAACTTTATTATAGTTCGATTTCCCACGTTTCCAATGTGAAGTTAAGGCTTAAAACAACTATTTCTAGTCACAATAAGCTTTGTGAAAGCTTTAATGATTATACATGGCTTGTTTACTTTCAAAACTCTTAGTTTGATTATTTATGTCAAAATGGGTAAAACTTCATTATAGTTCGATTTCCCACATTTTCAAGGTGAAGTTAAGGCTTAAAACAACTATTTCTAGTCACAATAGGCTTTGTGAAAGCTTTAATGATTATACTCGGCTTGTTTACTTTCAAAACTCTTAGTTTGATTATTTGTATCAAAATGGGTAAAACTTCATTATAGTTCGATTTCCAACCTTTCAATGTGAAGTTAAGGCTTAAAACAACTATTTCTAGTCACAATAAGCTTTGTGAAAGCTTTAATGATTATACTCGGCTTGTTTACTTTCAAAACTCTTAGTTTGATTATTTATGTCAAAATGGGTAAAACTTCATTATAGTTCGATTTCCTACGTTTTCAATGTGAAGTTAAGGCTTAAAACAACTATTTCTAGTCACAATAAGCTTTGTGAAAGCTTTAATGATTATGCTCATCTTGTTTACTTTCAAAACTATTAGTTTGATTATTTGTATCAAAATGGGTAAAACTTTATTATAGTTCGATTTCCCACGTTTCCAATGTGAAGTTAAGGCTTAAAACAACTATTTCTAGTCACAATAAACTTTGTGAAAGCTTTAATGATTATACTCATCTTGTTTACTTTCAAAACTATTAGTTTGATTATTTATATCAAAATGGGTAAAACTTTATTATAGTTCGATTTCCCACGTTTTCAATGTGAAGTTAAGGCTTAAAACAACTATTTCTAGTCACAATAAGCTTTGTGAAAGCTTTAATGATTATACTCGGCTTGTTTACTTTCAAAACTCTTAGTTTGATTATTTGTATCAAAATGGGTAAAACTTCATTATAGTTCGATTTCCAACCTTTCCAATGTGAAGTTAAGGCTTAAAACAACTATTTCTAGTCACAATAAGCTTTGTCAAAGCTTTAATGATTAAGCTCGGCTTGTTTACTTTCAAACTCTTAGTTTGATTATTTGTATCAAAATGGGTAAAACTTCATTATAGTTCGATTTCCTACGTTTTCAATGTGAAGTTAAGGCTTAAAACAACTATTTCTAGTCACAATAAGCTTTGTGAAAGCTTTAATGATTATGCTCATCTTGTTTACTTTCAAAACTCTTAGTTTGATTATTTGTATCAAAATGGGTAAAACTTCATTATAGTTCGATTTCCATCCTTTCAATGTGAAGTTAAGGCTTAAAACAACTATTTCTAGTCACAATAAGCTTTGTGAAAGCTTTAATGATTATACTCGGCTTGTTTACTTTCAAAACTCTTAGTTTGATTATTTATGTCAAAATAGGTAAAACTTAATTATAGTTCGATTTTCCAACGTTTTCAACGTGAAGTTAAGGCATAAAACAACTATTTCTAGTCACAATAAGCTTTGTGAAAGCTTTAATGATTATGCTCATCTTGTTTACTTTCAAAACTATTAGTTTGATTATTTGTATCAAAATGGGTAAAACTTTATTATAGTTCGATTTCCCACGTTTCCAATGTGAAGTTAAGGCTTAAAGCAACTATTTCTAGTCACAATAAGCTTTGTGAAAGCTTTAATGATTATACACGGCTTGTTTACTTTCAAAACTCTTAGTTTGATTATTTATGTCAAAATGGGTAAAACTTCATTAGAGTTCGATTTCCCACATTTTCAAGGTGAAGTTAAGGCTTAAAACAACTATTTCAACTCACAATAGGCTTTGTGAAAGCTTTAATGATTATACTCGGCTTGTTTACTTTCAAAACTCTTAGTGTGATTATTTATGTCAAAATGGGTCAAACTTTATTATAGTTCGTTTTCCCACGTTTTCAAGGTGAAGTTAAGGCTTAAAACAACTATTTCTAGTCACAATAAGCTTTGTGAAAGCTTTAATGATTATACTCGGCTTGTTTACTTTCAAAACTCTTAGTTTTATTATTTGTATCAAAATGGGTAAAACTTCATTATAGTTCGATTTCCAACCTTTCCAATGTGACGTTAAGGCTTAAAACAACTATTTCTAGTCACAATAAGCTTTGTCAAAGCTTTAATGATTATACTCGGCTTGTTTACTTTGAAAACTCTTAGTTTGATTATTTGTATCAAAATGGGTAAAACTTCATTATAGTTCGATTTCCTACGTTTTCAATGTGAAGTTAAGGCTTAAAACAACTATTTCTAGTCACAATAAGCTTTGTGAAAGCTTTAATGATTATGCTCATCTTGATTACTTTCAAAACTCTTAGTTTGATTATTTATGTCAAAATGGGTAAAACTTCATTATAGTTCGATTTCCTACGTTTTCAATGTGAAGTTAAGGCTTAAAACAACTATTTCTAGTCACAATAAGCTTTGTGAAAGCTTTAATGATTAAGCTCGGCTTGTTTACTTTCAAAACTCTTAGTTTGATTATTTGTATCAAAATGGGTAAAACTTCATTATAGTTCGATTTCAACCTTTCCAATGTGAAGTTAAGGCTTAAAACAACTATTTCTAGTCACAATAAGCTTTGTGAAAGCTTTAATGATTATACTCGGCTTGTTTACTTTCAAAACTCTTAGTTTGATTATTTATGTCAAAATAGGTAAAACTTCATTATAGTTCGATTTCCCACATTTTCAAGGTGAAGTTAAGGCTTAAAACAACTATTTCTAGTCACAATAAGCTTTGTGAAAGCTTTAATGATTATACTCATCTTGTTTACTTTCAAAACTCTTAGTTTTATTATTTGTATCAAAATGGGTAAAACTTCATTATAGTTCGATTTCCAACCTTTCCAATGTGACGTTAAGGCTTAAAACAACGATTTCTAGTCACAATAAGATTTGTCAAAGCTTTAATGATTAAGCTCAGCTTGTTTACTTTGAAAACTCTTAGTTTGATTATTTGTATCAAAATGGGTAAAACTTCATTATAGTTCGATTTCCTACGTTTTCAATGTGAAGTTAAGGCTTAAAACAACTAATTTCTAGTCACAATAAGTTTTGTGAAAGCTTTAATGATTATGCTCATCTTGTTTACTTTCAAAACTCTTAGTTTGATTATTTGTATCAAAATGGGTAAAACATCATTATAGTTCGATTTCCAACCTTTCCAATGTGAAGTTAAGGCATAAAACAACTATTTCTAGTCACAATAAGCTTTGTGAAAGCTTTAATGATTATGCTCATCTTGTTTACTTTCAAAACTATTAGTTTGATTATTTGTATCAAAATGGGTAAAACTTTATTATAGTTCGATTTCCCACGTTTCCAATGTGAAGGTGAAGTTAAGGCTTAAAACAACTATTTCTAGTCACAATAAGCTTTGTGAAAGCTTTAATGATTATACACGGCTTGTTTACTTTCAAAACTCTTAGTTTGATTATTTATGTCAAAATTGGTAAAACTTCATTCTAGTTCGATTTCCCACATTTTCAAGGTGAAGTTAAGGCTTAAAACAACTATTTCTACTCACAATAGGCTTTGTGAAAGCTTTAATGATTATACTCGGCTTGTTTACTTTCAAAACTCTTAGTTTGATTATTTATGTCAAAATGGGTAAAACTTCATTAGAGTTCGATTTCCCGCATTTTCAAGGTGAAGTTAAGGCTTAAAACAACTATTTCAACTCACAATAGGCTTTGTGAAAGCTTTAATGATTATACTCGACTTGTTTACTTTCAAAACTCTTAGTGTGATTATTTATGTCAAAATGGGTAAAACTTTATTATAGTTCGATTTCCCACGTTTTCAATGTGAAGTTAAGGCTTAAAACAACTATTTCTAGTCACAATAAGCTTTGTGAAAGCTTTAATGATTATACTCGGCTTGTTTACTTTCAAAACTCTTAGTTTGATTATTTATGTCAAAATGGGTAAAACTTCATTATAGTTCGATTTCCTACGTTTTCAATGTGAATTAAAAAAACAACTATTTCTAGTCACAATAAGCTTTGTGAAAGCTTTAATGATTATGCTCGTCTTGTTTACTTTCAAAACTCTTAGTTTGATTATTTGTATCAAAATGGGTAAGACTTCATTATAGTTCGATTTTCAACCTTTCCAATGTGAAGTTAGGCTTAAAACAACTATTTCTAGTCACAATAAGCTTTGTGAAAGCTTTAATGATTATACTCGGCTTGTTTACTTTCAAAACTCTTAGTTTGATTATTTATGTCAAAATGGGTAAGACTTCATTATAGTTCGATTTCCCACATTTTCAAGGTGAAGTTAAGGCTTAAAACAACTATTTATACTCACAATAGGCTTTGTGAAAAGCTTTAATGATTATACTCGGCTTGTTTACTTTCAAAACTCTTAGTTTGATTATTTATGTCAAAATGGGTAAAACTTCATTATAGTTCGATTTCCCACATTTTCAAGGTGAAGTTAAGGCTTAAAACAACTATTTCTAGTCACAATAAACTTTGTGAACGCTTTAATGATTATACTCGGCTTGTTTACTTTCAAAACTCTTAGTTTGATTATTTATGTCAAAATGGATAAAACCTAATTATAGTTCGATTTCCTACGTTTCAATGTGAAGTTAAGGCTTAAAACAACTATTTCTAGTCACAATAAGCTTTGTGAAAGCTTTAATGATTATACTCGGCTTGTTTACTTTCAAAACTCTTAGTTTTATTATTTGTATCAAAATGGGTAAAACTTCATTATAGTTCGATTTCCAACCTTTCCAATGTGAAGTTAAGGCTTAAAACAACTATTTCTAGTCACAATAAGCTTTGTGAAAGCTTTAATGATTATACTGGCTTGTTTACTTTCAAAACTCTTAGTTTGATTATTTATGTCAAAATGGGTAAAACTTCATTATAGTTCGATTTCCCACGTTTTCAAGGTGAAGTTAAGGCTTAAAACAACTATTTCTAGTCACAATAAACTTTGTGAAAGCTTTAATGATTATACTCATCTTGTTTACTTTCAAAACTCTTAGTTTGATTATTTATGTCAAAATGGGTAAAACTTTATTATAGTTCGATTTCCTACGTTTCAATGTGAAGTTAAGGCTTAAAACAACTATTTCTAGTCACAATAAGCTTTGTGAAAGCTTTAATGATTATGCTCATCTTGTTTACTTTCAAAACTATTAGTTTGATTATTTGTATCAAAATGGGTAAAACTTTATTATAGTTCGATTTCCCACGTTTCCAATGTGAAGTTAAGGCTTAAAACAACTATTTCTAGTCACAATAAGCTTTGTGAAAGCTTTAATGATTATACTCGGCTTGTTTACTTTCAAAACTCTTAGTTTGATTATTTATGTCAAAATGGGTAAAACTTCATTATAGTTCGATTTCCCACATTTTCAAGGTGAAGTTAAGGCTTAAAACAACTATTTCAACTCACAATAGGCTTTGTGAAAGCTTTAATGATTATACTCGGCTTGTTTACTTTCAAAACTCTTAGTTTGATTATTTGTATCAAAATGGGTAAAACTTCATTATAGTTCGATTTCCAACCTTTCCAATGTGAAGTTAAGGCTTAAAACAACTATTTCTAGTCACAATAAGCTTTGTGAAAGCTTTAATGATTATACTCGGCTTGTTTACTTTCAAAACACTTAGTTTGATTATTTATTTCAAAATAGGTAAAACTTCATTATAGTTCGATTTCCTACGTTTTCAACGTGAAGTTAAGGCATAAAACAACTATTTCTAGTCACAATAACTTTTTGTGAAAGCTTTAATGATTATGCTCATCTTGTTTACTTTCAAAACTATTAGTTTGATTATTTGTATCAAAATGGGTAAAACTTTATTATAGTTCGATTTCCCACGTTTTCAATGTGAAGTTAAGGCTTAAAACAACTATTTCTAGTCACAATAAGCTTTGTGAAAGCTTTAATGATTATGCTCATCTTGTTTACTTTCAAAACTATTAGTTTGATTATTTGTATCAAAATGGGTAAAACTTTATTATAGTTCGATTTCCCACGTTTCCAATGTGAAGTTAAGGCTTAAAACAACTATTTCTAGTCACAATAAGCTTTGTGAAAGCTTTAATGATTATACTCGGCTTGTTTACTTTCAAAACTCTTAGTTTTATTAATTGTATCAAAATGGGTAAAACTTCATTATAGTTCGATTTCCAACCTTTCCAATGTGACGTTAAGGCTTAAAACAACGATTTCTAGTCACAATAAGATTTGTCAAAGCTTTAATGATTAAGCTCGGCTTGTTTACTTTGAAAACTTTTAGTTTGATTATTTGTATCAAAATGGGTAAAACTTCATTATAGTTCGATTTCCTACGTTTTCAAATGTGATGTTAAGGCTTAAAACACTAATTTCTAGTCACAATAAGCTTTGTGAAAGCTTTAATGATTATGCTCATCTTGTTTACTTTCAAAACTCTTAGTTTGATTATTTGTATCAAAATGGGTAAAACATCATTATAGCTCGATTTCCAACCTTTCCAATGTGAAGTTAAGGCTTAAAACAACTATTTCTAGTCACAATAAGCTTTGTGAAAGCTTTAATGATTATACTCGGCTTGTTTACTTTCAAAACACTTAGTTTGATTATTTATGTCAAAATAGGTAAAACTTAATAATAGTTCGTTTTCCAACGTTTTCAACGTGAAGTTAAGGCATAAAACAACTATTTCTAGTCACAATAAGCTTTGTGAAAGCTTTAATGATTATGCTCATCTTGTTTACTTTCAAAACTATTAGTTTGATTATTTGTATCAAAATGGGTAAAACTTTATTATAGTTCGATTTCCCACGTTTCCAATGTGAAGTTAAGGCTTAAAACAACTATTTCTAGTCACAATAAGCTTTGTGAAAGCTTTAATGATTATACACGGCTTGTTTACTTTCAAAACTCTTAGTTTGATTATTTATGTCAAAATGGGTAAAACTTCATTAGAGTTCGATTTCCCACATTTTCAAGGTGAAGTTAAGGCTTAAAACAACTATTTCAACTCACAATAGGCTTTGTGAAAGCTTTAATGATTATACTCGGCTTGTTTACTTTCAAAACTCTTAGTGTGATTATTTATGTCAAAATGGGTCAAACTTTATTATAGTTCGTTTTCCCACGTTTTCAAGGTGAAGTTAAGGCTTAAAACAACTATTTCTAGTCACAATAAGCTTTGTGAAAGCTTTAATGATTATACTCGGCTTGTTTACTTTCAAAACTCTTAGTTTTATTATTTGTATCAAAATGGGTAAACTTCATTATAGTTCGATTTCCAACCTTTCCAATGTGACGTTAAGGCTTAAAACAACTATTTCTAGTCACAATAAGATTTGTGTCAAAGCTTTAATGATTAAGCTCGGCTTGTTTACTTTGAAAACTCTTAGATTGATTATTTGTATCAAAATGGGCAAAACTTCATTATAGTTCGATTTCCTACGTTTTCAATGTGAAGTTAAGGCTTAAAACACTAATTTCTAGTCACAATAAGTTTTGTGAAAGCTTTAATGATTATGCTCATCTTGTTTACTTTCAAAACTCTTAGTTTGATTATTTATGTCAAAATGGGTAAAACTTCATTATAGTTCGATTTCCTACGTTTTCAATGTGAATTAAAACAACTATTTCTAGTCACAATAAGCTTTGTGAAAGCTTTAATGATTATGCTCGTCTTGTTTACTTTCAAAACTCTTAGTTTGATTATTTGTATCAAAATGGGTAAGACTTCATTATAGTTCGATTTTCAACCTTTCCAATGTGAAGTTAGGCTTAAAACAACTATTTCTAGTCACAATAAGCTTTGTGAAAGCTTTAATGATTATACACGGCTTGTTTACTTTCAAAACTCTTAGTTTGATTATTTATGTATCAAAACTCTTAGTTTGATTATTTATGTCAAAATTGGTAAAACTTCATTCTAGTTCGATTTCCCACATTTTCAAGGTGAAGTTAAGGCTTAAAACAACTATTTCTACTCACAATAGGCTTTGTGAAAGCTTTAATGATTATACTCGGCTTGTTTACTTTCAAAACTCTTAGTTTGATTATTTATGTCAAAATGGGTAAAACTTCATTAGAGTTCGATTTCCCGCATTTTCAAGGTGAAGTTAAGGCTTAAAACAACTATTTCAACTCACAATAGGCTTTGTGAAAGCTTTAATGATTATACTCGACTTGTTTACTTTCAAAACTCTTAGTGTGATTATTTATGTCAAAATGGGTAAAACTTTATTATAGTTCGATTTCCCACGTTTTCAATGTGAAGTTAAGGCTTAAAACAACTATTTCTAGTCACAATAAGCTTTGTGAAAGCTTTAATGATTATACTCGGCTTGTTTACTTTCAAAACTCTTAGTTTGATTATTTATGTCAAAATGGATAAAACTTCATTATAGTTCGATTTCCTACGTTTTCAATGTGAATTAAAACAACTATTTCTAGTCACAATAAGCTTTGTGAAAGCTTTAATGATTATGCTCGTCTTGTTTACTTTCAAAACTCTTAGTTTGATTATTTGTATCAAAATGGGTAAGACTTCATTATAGTTCGATTTCCAACCTTTCCAATGTGAAGTTAAGGCTTAAAACAACTATTTCTAGTCACAATAAGCTTTGTGAAAGCTTTAATGATTATACTCGGCTTGTTTACTTTCAAAACTCTTAGTTTGATTATTTATGTCAAAATGGGTAAAACTTCATTATAGTTCGATTTCCCACATTTTCAAGGTGAAGTTAAGGCTTAAAACAACTATTTCTACTCACAATAGGCTTTGTGAAAGCTTTAATGATTATACTCGGCTTGTTTACTTTCAAAACTCTTAGTTTGATTATTTATGTCAAAATGGGTAAAACTTCATTATAGTTCGATTTCCCACATTTTCAAGGTGAAGTTAAGGCTTAAAACAACTATTTCTAGTCACAATAAACTTTGTGAACGCTTTAATGATTATACTCGGCTTGTTTACTTTCAAAACTCTTAGTTTGATTATTTATGTCAAAATGGATAAAACCTAATTATAGTTCGATTTCCTACGTTTCAATGTGAAGTTAAGGCTTAAAACAACTATTTCTAGTCACAATAAGCTTTGTGAAAGCTTTAATGATTATACTCGGCTTGTTTACTTTCAAAACTCTTAGTTTGATTATTTGTATCAAAATGGGTAAAACTTCATTATAGTTCGATTTCCACGTTTCCAATGTGAAGTTAAGGCTTAAAACAACTATTTCTAGTCACAATAAGCTTTGTGAAAGCTTTAATGATTATGCTCATCTTGTTTACTTTCAAAACTATTAGTTTGATTATTTGTATCAAAATGGGTAAAACTTTATTATAGTTCGATTTCCCACGTTTCCAATGTGAAGTTAAGGCTTAAAACAACTATTTCTAGTCACAATAAGCTTTGTGAAAGCTTTAATGATTATACATGGCTTGTTTACTTTCAAAACTCTTAGTTTGATTATTTATGTCAAAATGGGTAAAACTTCATTAGAGTTCGATTTCCCACATTTTCAAGGTTAAGTTAAGGCTTAAAACAACTATTTCAACTCACAATAGGCTTTGTGAAAGCTTTAATGATTATACTCGGCTAGTTTACTTTCAACACTCTTAGTGTGATTATTTATGTCAAAATGGGTCAAACTTTATTATAGTTCGTTTTCCACGTTTTCAAGGTGAAGTTAAGGCTTAAAACAACTATTTCTAGTCACAATAAGCTTTGTGAAAGCTTTAATGATTATACTCGGCTTGTTTACTTTCAAAACTCTTAGTTTTATTATTTGTATCAAAATGGGTAAAACTTCATTATAGTTCGATTTCCAACCTTTCCAATGTGACGTTAAGGCTTAAAACAACGATTTCTAGTCACAATAAGATTTGTCAAAGCTTTAATGATTAAGCTCGGCTTGTTTACTTTGAAAACTCTTAGATTGATTATTTGTATCAAAATGGGTAAAACTTCATTATAGTTCGATTTCCTACGTTTTCAATGTGAAGTTAAGGCTTAAAACACTAATTTCTAGTCACAATAAGTTTTGTGAAAGCTTTAATGATTATGCTCATCTTGTTTACTTTCAAAACTCTTAGTTTGATTATTTGTATCAAAATGGGTAAAACATCATTATAGCTCGATTTCCAACCTTTCCAATGTGAAGTTAAGGCTTAAAACAACTATTTCTAGTCACAATAAGCTTTGTGAAAGCTTTAATGATTATGCTCATCTTGTTTACTTTCAAAACTATTAGTTTGATTATTTGTATCAAAATGGGTAAAACTTTATTATAGTTCGATTTCCCACGTTTTCAATGTGAAGTTAAGGCTTAAAACAACTATTTCTAGTCACAATAAGCTTTGTGAAAGCTTTAATGATTATACACGGCTTGTTTACTTTCAAAACTCTTAGTTTGATTATTTATGTCAAAATTGGTAAAACTTCATTCTAGTTCGATTTCCCACATTTTCAAGGTGAAGTTAAGGCTTAAAACAACTATTTCTACTCACAATAGGCTTTGTGAAAGCTTTAATGATTATACTCGGCTTGTTTACTTTCAAAACTCTTAGTTTGATTATTTATGTCAAAATGGGTAAAACTTCATTAGAGTTCGATTTCCCGCATTTTCAAGGTGAAGTTAAGGCTTAAAACAACTATTTCAACTCACAATAGGCTTTGTGAAAGCTTTAATGATTATACTCGACTTGTTTACTTTCAAAACTCTTAGTGTGATTATTTATGTCAAAATGGGTAAAACTTTATTATAGTTCGATTTCCCACGTTTTCAATGTGAAGTTAAGGCTTAAAACAACTATTTCTAGTCACAATAAGCTTTGTGAAAGCTTTAATGATTATACTCGGCTTGTTTACTTTCAAAACTCTTAGTTTGATTATTTATGTCAAAATGGGTAAAACTTCATTATAGTTCGATTTCCTACGTTTTCAATGTGAATTAAGGCTTAAAACAACTATTTCTAGTCACAATAAGCTTTGTGAAAGCTTTAATGATTATGCTCGTCTTGTTTACTTTCAAAACTCTTAGTTTGATTATTTGTATCAAAATGGGTAAGACTTCATTATAGTTCGATTTCAACCTTTCCAATGTGAAGTTAGGCTTAAAACAACTATTTCTAGTCACAATAAGCTTTGTGAAAGCTTTAATGATTATACTCGGCTTCTTTACTTTCAAAACTCTTAGTTTGATTATTTATGTCAAAATGGGTAAAACATCATTATAGTTCGATTTCCCACATTTTCAAGGTGAAGTTAAGGCTTAAAACAACTATTTATACTCACAATAGGCTTTGTGAAAGCTTTAATGATTATACTCGGCTTGTTTACTTTCAAAACTCTTAGTTTGATTATTTATGTCAAAATGGGTAAAACTTCATTATAGTTCGATTTCCCACGTTTTCAAGGTGAAGTTAAGGCTTAAAACAACTATTTCTAGTCACAATAAACTTTGTGAAAGATTTAATGATTATACTCGGCTTGTTTACTTTCAAAACTCTTAGTTTGATTATTTATGTCAAAATGGATAAAACCTAATTATAGTTCGATTTCCTACGTTTCAATGTGAAGTTAAGGCTTAAAACAACTATTTCTAGTCACAATAAGCTTTGTGAAAGCTTTAATGATTATACTCGGCTTGTTTACTTTCAAAACTCTTAGTTTTATTATTGTATCAAAATGGGTAAAACTTCATTATAGTTCGATTTCCCAACGTTTCCAATGTGAAGTTAAGGCTTAAAACAACTATTTCTAGTCACAATAAGCTTTGTGAAAGCTTTAATGATTATGCTCATCTTGTTTACTTTCAAAACTATTAGTTTGATTATTTGTATCAAAATGGGTAAAACTTTATTATAGTTCGATTTCCCACGTTTCCAATGTGAAGTTAAGGCTTAAAACAACTATTTCTAGTCACAATAAGCTTTGTGAAAGCTTTAATGATTATACTCATGGCTTGTTTACTTTCAAAACTCTTAGTTTGATTATTTATGTCAAAATGGGTAAAACTTCATTATAGTTCGATTTCCCACATTTTCAAGGTGAAGTTAAGGCTTAAAACAACTATTTCAACTCACAATAAGCTTTGTGAAAGCTTTAATGATTATACTCGGCTTGTTTACTTTCAAAACTCTTAGTTTGATTATTTGTATCAAAATGGGTAAAACTTCATTATAGTTCGATTTCCAACCTTTCCAATGTGAAGTTAAGGCTTAAAACAACTATTTCTAGTCACAATAAGCTTTGTGAAAGCTTTAATGATTATACTCGGCTTGTTTACTTTCAAAACTCTTAGTTTGATTATTTATGTCAAAATGGTAAAACTTCATTATAGTTCGATTTCCTACGTTTTCAATGTGAAGTTAAGGCATAAAACAACTATTTCTAGTCACAATAAGTTTTGTGAAAGCTTTAATGATTATGCTCATCTTGTTTACTTTCAAAACTATTAGTTTGATTATTTGTATCAAAATGGGTAAAACTTTATTATAGTTCGATTTCCCACGTTTCCAATGTGAAGTTAAGGCTTAAAACAACTATTTCTAGTCACAATAAGCTTTGTGAAAGCTTTAATGATTATGCTCATCTTGTTTACTTTCAAAACTATTAGTTTGATTATTTGTATCAAAATGGGTAAAACTTTATTATAGTTCGATTTCCCACGTTTCAAATGTGAAGTTAAGGCTTAAAACAACTATTTCTAGTCACAATAAGCTTTGTGAAAGCTTTAATGATTATACTCGGCTTGTTTACTTTCAAAACTCTTAGTTTTATTAATTGTATCAAAATGGGTAAAACTTCATTATAGTTCGATTTCCAACCTTTCCAATGTGACGTTAAGGCTTAAAACAACGATTTCTAGTCACAATAAGATTTGTCAAAGCTTTAATGATTAAGCTCGGCTTGTTTACTTTGAAAACTTTTAGTTTGATTATTTGTATCAAAATGGGTAAAACTTCATTATAGTTCGATTTCCTACGTTTTCAATGTGATGTTAAGGCTTAAAACACTAATTTCTAGTCACAATAAGCTTTGTGAAAGCTTTAATGATTATGCTCATCTTGTTTACTTTCAAAACTCTTAGTTTGATTATTTGTATCAAAATGGGTAAAACATCATTATAGCTTCGATTTCCATCCTTTCCAATGTGAAGTTAAGGCTTAAAACAACTATTTCTAGTCACAATAAGCTTTGTGAAAGCTTTAATGATTATACTCGGCTTGTTTACTTTCAAAACACTTAGTTTGATTCTTTATTTTAAAATAGGTAAAACTTTATAATAGTTCGATTTTCCAACGTTTTCAACGTGAAGTTAAGGCATAAAACAACTATTTCTAGTCACAATAAGCTTTGTGAAAGCTTTAATGATTATGCTCATCTTGTTTACTTTCAAAACTATTAGTTTGATTATTTGTATCAAAATGGGTAAAACTTTATTATAGTTCGATTTCCCACGTTTCCAATGTGAAGTTAAGGCTTAAAGCAACTATTTCTAGTCACAATAAGCTTTGTGAAAGCTTTAATGATTATACACGGCTTGTTTACTTTCAAAACTCTTAGTTTGATTATTTATGTCAAAATGGGTAAAACTTCATTAGAGTTCGATTTCCCACATTTTCAAGGTGAAGTTAAGGCTTAAAACAACTATTTCAACTCACAATAGGCTTTGTGAAAGCTTTAATGATTATACTCGGCTTGTTTACTTTCAAAACTCTTAGTGTGATTATTTATGTCAAAATGGGTCAAACTTTATTATAGTTCGTTTTCCCACGTTTTCAAGGTGAAGTTAAGGCTTAAAACAACTATTTCTAGTCACAATAAGCTTTGTGAAAGCTTTAATGATTATACTCGGCTTGTTTACTTTCAAAACTCTTAGTTTTATTATTTGTATCAAAATGGGTAATACTTCATTATAGTTCGATTTCCAACCTTTCCAATGTGACGTTAAGGCTTAAAACAATGATTTCTAGTCACAATAAGATTTGTCAAAGCTTTAATGATTAAGCTCGGCTTGTTTACTTTGAAAACTCTTAGATTGATTATTTGTATCAAAATGGGCAAAACTTCATTATAGTTCGATTTCCTACGTTTTCAATGTGAAGTTAAGGCTTAAAACACTAATTTCTAGTCACAATAAGTTTTGTGAAAGCTTTAATGATTATGCTCATCTTGTTTACTTTCAAAACTCTTAGTTTGATTATTTATGTCAAAATGGGTAAAACTTCATTATAGTTCGATTTCCAACCTTTTGAAATGTGAATTAAAACAACTATTTCTAGTCACAATAAGCTTTGTGAAAGCTTTAATGATTATGCTCGTCTTGTTTACTTTCAAAACTCTTAGTTTGATTATTTGTATCAAAATGGGTAAGACTTCATTATAGTTCGATTTTCAACCTTTCCAATGTGAAGTTAGGCTTAAAACAACTATTTCTAGTCACAATAAGCTTTGTGAAAGCTTTAATGATTATACTCGGCTTCTTTACTTTCAAAACTCTTAGTTTGATTATTTATGTCAAAATGGGTAAAACTTCATTATAGTTCGATTTCCCACATTTAGAAGGAGAATTTAAGGCTTAAAACAACTATTTCTACTCACAATAAGCTTTGTGAAAGCTTTGATGATTATACTCGGCTTGTTTACTTTCAAAACTCTTAGTTTTATTAATTGTATCAAAATGGGTAAAACTTCATTATAGTTCGATTTCCAACCTTTCCAATGTGACGTTAAGGCTTAAAACAACGATTTCTAGTCACAATAAGCTTTGTGAAAGCTTTAATGATTATACTCGGCTTGTTTACTTTCAAAACTCTTAGTTTGATTATTTATGTCAAAATGGTAAAACTTCATTATAGTTCGATTTCCTACGTTTTCAACGTGAAGTTAAGGCATAAAACAACTATTTCTAGTCACAATAAGTTTTGTGAAAGCTTTAATGATTATGCTCATCTTGTTTACTTTCAAAACTCTTAGTTTGATTATTTGTATCAAAATGGGTAAAACTTTATTATAGTTCGATTTCCCACGTTTCCAATGTGAAGTTAAGGCTTAAAACAACTATTTCTAGTCACAATAAGCTTTGTGAAAGCTTTAATGATTATACTCATCTTGTTTACTTTCAAAACTCTTAGTTTGATTATTTGTATCAAAATGGGTAAGACTTCATTATAGTTCGATTTCCAACCTTTCCAATGTGAAGTTAAGGCTTAAAACAACTATTTCTAGTCACAATAAGCTTTGTGAAAGCTTTAATGATTATACTCGGCTTGTTTACTTTCAAAACACTTAGTTTGATTATTTATGTCAAAATAGGTAAAACTTCATTATAGTTCGATTTCCTACGTTTTCAACGTGAAGTTAAGGCATAAAACAACTATTTCTAGTCACAATAAGCTTTGTGAAAGCTTTAATGATTATGCTCATCTTGTTTACTTTCAAAACTATTAGTTTGATTATTTGTATCAAAATGGGTAAAACTTTATTATAGTTCGATTTCCCACGTTTCCAATGTGAAGTTAAGGCTTAAAACAACTATTTCTAGTCACAATAAGCTTTGTGAAAGCTTTAATGATTATACTCGGCTTGTTTACTTTCAAAACTCTTAGTTTTATTAATTGTATCAAAATGGGTAAAACTTCATTATAGTTCGATTTCCATCCTTTCCAATGTGACGTTAAGGCTTAAAACAACGATTTCTAGTCACAATAAGATTTGTCAAAGCTTTAATGATTAAGCTCGGCTTGTTTACTTTGAAAACTTTTAGTTTGATTATTTGTATCAAAATGGGTAAAACTTCATTATAGTTCGATTTCCTACGTTTTCAATGTGATGTTAAGGCTTAAAACACTAATTTCTAGTCACAATAAGCTTTGTGAAAGCTTTAATGATTATGCTCATCTTGTTTACTTTCAAAACTCTTAGTTTGATTATTTGTATCAAAATGGGTAAAACATCATTATAGCTCGATTTCCAACCTTTCCAATGTGAAGTTAAGGCTTAAAACAACTATTTCTAGTCACAATAAGCTTTGTGAAAGCTTTAATGATTATACTCGGCTTGTTTACTTTCAAAACACTTAGTTTGATTATTTATGTCAAAATAGGTAAAACTTAATAATAGTTCGTTTTCCAACGTTTTCAACGTGAAGTTAAGGCATAAAACAACTATTTCTAGTCACAATAAGCTTTGTGAAAGCTTTAATGATTATGCTCATCTTGTTTACTTTCAAAACTATTAGTTTGATTATTTGTATCAAAATGGGTAAAACTTTATTATAGTTCGATTTCCCACGTTTCCAATGTGAAGTTAAGGCTTAAAGCAACTATTTCTAGTCACAATAAGCTTTGTGAAAGCTTTAATGATTATACACGGCTTGTTTACTTTCAAAACTCTTAGTTTGATTATTTATGTCAAAATGGGTAAAACTTCATTAGAGTTCGATTTCCCACATTTTCAAGGTGAAGTTAAGGCTTAAAACAACTATTTCAACTCACAATAGGCTTTGTGAAAGCTTTAATGATTATACTCGGCTTGTTTACTTTCAAAACTCTTAGTGTGATTATTTATGTCAAAATGGGTCAAACTTTATTATAGTTCGTTTTCCCACGTTTTCAAGGTGAAGTTAAGGCTTAAAATAACTATTTCTAGTCACAATAAGCTTTGTGAAAGCTTTAATGATTATACTCGGCTTGTTTACTTTCAAAACTCTTAGTTTTATTATTTGTATCAAAATGGGTAATACTTCATTATAGTTCGATTTCCAACCTTTCCAATGTGACGTTAAGGCTTAAAACAACGATTTCTAGTCACAATAAGATTTGTCAAAGCTTTAATGATTAAGCTCGGCTTGTTTACTTTGAAAACTCTTAGATTGATTATTTGTATCAAAATGGGCAAAACTTCATTATAGTTCGATTTCCTACGTTTTCAATGTGAAGTTAAGGCTTAAAACACTAATTTCTAGTCACAATAAGTTTTGTGAAAGCTTTAATGATTATGCTCATCTTGTTTACTTTCAAAACTCTTAGTTTGATTATTTGTATCAAAATGGGTAAAACATCATTATAGCTCGATTTCCAACCTTTCCAATGTGAAGTTAAGTCTTAAAACAACTATTTCTAGTCACAATAAGCTTTGTGAAAGCTTTAATGATTATACTCGGCTTTTTTACTTTCAAAACACTTAGTTTGATTATTTATGTCAAAATAGGTAAAACTTCATTATAGTTCGTTTTCCTACGTTTTCAACGTGAAGTTAAGGCATAAAACAACTATTTCTAGTCACAATAAGTTTTGTGAAAGCTTTAATGATTATGCTCATCTTGTTTACTTTCAAAACTATTAGTTTGATTATTTGTATCAAAATGGGTAAAACTTTATTATAGTTCGATTTCCCACGTTTCCAATTTGAAGTTATGGCTTAAAACAACTATTTCTAGTCACAATAAGCTTTGTGAAAGCTTTAATGATTATACTCGGCTTGTTTACTTTCAAAACTCTTAGTTTTATTAATTGTATCAAAATGGGTAAAACTTCATTATAGTTCGATTTCCAACCTTTCCAATGTGACGTTAAGGCTTAAAACAACGATTTCTAGTCACAATAAGATTTGTCAAAGCTTTAATGATTAAGCTCGGCTTGTTTACTTTGAAAACTCTTAGTTTGATTATTTGTATCAAAATGGGTAAAACTTCATTATAGTTCGATTTCCTACGTTTTCAATGTGATGTTAAGGCTTAAAACACTAATTTCTAGTCACAATAAGCTTTGTGAAAGCTTTAATGATTATGCTCATCTTGTTTACTTTCAAAACTCTTAGTTTGATTATTTGTATCAAAATGGGTAAAACATCATTATAGCTCGATTTCCAACCTTTCCAATGTGAAGTTAAGGCTTAAAACAACTATTTCTAGTCACAATAAGCTTTGTGAAAGCTTTAATGATTATGCTCATCTTGTTTACTTTCAAAACTATTAGTTTGATTATTTGTATCAAAATGGGTAAAACTTTATTATAGTTCGATTTCCCACGTTTCCAATGTGAAGTTAAGGCTTAAAACAACTATTTCTAGTCACAATAAGCTTTGTGAAAGCTTTAATGATTATACATGGCTTGTTTACTTTCAAAACTCTTAGTTTGATTATTTATGTCAAAATGGGTAAAACTTCATTAGAGTTCGATTTCCCACATTTTCAAGGTGAAGTTAAGGCTTAAAACAACTATTTCAACTCACAATAGGCTTTGTGAAAGCTTTAATGATTATACTCGGCTTGTTTACTTTCAAAACTCTTAGTGTGATTATTTATGTCAAAATGGGTCAAACTTTATTATAGTTCGTTTTCCCACGTTTTCAAGGTGAAGTTAAGGCTTAAAACAACTATTTCTAGTCACAATAAGCTTTGTGAAAGCTTTAATGATTATACTCGGCTTGTTTACTTTCAAAACACTTAGTTTGATTATTTATGTCAAAATAGGTAAAACTTCATTATAGTTCGTTTTCCTACGTTTTCAAAGTGAAGTTAAGGCATAAAACAACTATTTCTAGTCACAATAAGTTTTGTGAAAGCTTTAATGATTATGCTCATCTTGTTTACTTTCAAAACTATTAGTTTGATTATTTGTATCAAAATGGGTAAAACTTTATTATAGTTCGATTTCCCACGTTTCCAATGTGAAGTTAAGGCTTAAAACAACTATTTCTAGTCACAATAAGCTTTGTGAAAGCTTTAATGATTATACTCGGCTTGTTTACTTTCAAAACTCTTAGTTTTATTATTTGTATCAAAATGGGTAAAACTTCATTATAGTTCGATTTCCAACCTTTCCAATGTGAAGTTAAGGCTTAAAACAACGATTTCTAGTCACAATAAGATTTGTCAAAGCTTTAATGATTAAGCTCGGCTTGTTTACTTTGAAAACTCTTAGTTTGATTATTTGTATCAAAATGGGTAAAACTTCATTATAGTTCGATTTCCTACGTTTTCAATGTGATGTTAAGGCTTAAAACACTAATTTCTAGTCACAATAAGCTTTGTGAAAGCTTTAATGATTATGCTCATCTTGTTTACTTTCAAAACTCTTAGTTTGATTATTTGTATCAAAATGGGTAAAACATCATTATAGCTCGATTTCCAACCTTTCCAATGTGAAGTTAAGGCTTAAAACAACTATTTCTAGTCACAATAAGCTTTGTGAAAGCTTTAATGATTATACTCGGCTTGTTTACTTACAAAACTCTTAGTTTTATTAATTGTATCAAAATGGGTAAAACTTCATTATAGTTCGATTTCTAACCTTTCCAATGTGACGTTAAGGCTTAAAACAACGATTTCTAGTCACAATAAGATTTGTCAAAGCTTTAATGATTAAGCTCGGCTTGTTTACTTTGAAAACTCTTAGTTTGATTATTTGTATCAAAATGGGTAAAACTTCATTATAGTTCGATTTCCTACGTTTTCAATGTGATGTTAAGGCTTAAAACACTAATTTCTAGTCACAATAAGCTTTGTGAAAGCTTTAATGATTATGCTCATCTTGTTTACTTTCAAAACTCTTAGTTTGATTATTTGTATCAAAATGGGTAAAACATCATTATAGCTCGATTTCCAACCTTTCCAATGTGAAGTTAAGGCTTAAAACAACTATTTCTAGTCACAATAAGCTTTGTGAAAGCTTTAATGATTATACTCGGCTTGTTTACTTTCAAAACACTTAGTTTGATTATTTATGTCAAAATAGGTAAAACTTAATAATAGTTCGTTTTCCAACGTTTTCAACGTGAAGTTAAGGCATAAAACAACTATTTCTAGTCACAATAAGCTTTGTGAAAGCTTTAATGATTATGCTCATCTTGTTTACTTTCAAAACTATTAGTTTGATTATTTGTATCAAAATGGGTAAAACTTTATTATAGTTCGATTTCCCACGTTTCCAATGTGAAGTTAAGGCTTAAAACAACTATTTCTAGTCACAATAAGCTTTGTGAAAGCTTTAATGATTATACACGGCTTGTTTACTTTCAAAACTCTTAGTTTGATTATTTATGTCAAAATGGGTAAAACTTCATTAGAGTTCGATTTCCCACATTTTCAAGGTTAAGTTAAGGCTTAAAACAACTATTTCAACTCACAATAGGCTTTGTGAAAGCTTTAATGATTATACTCGGCTAGTTTACTTTCAACACTCTTAGTGTGATTATTTATGTCAAAATGGGTCAAACTTTATTATAGTTCGTTTTTCCACGTTTTCAAGGTGAAGTTAAGGCTTAAAACAACTATTTCTAGTCACAATAAGCTTTGTGAAAGCTTTAATGATTATACTCGGCTTGTTTACTTTCAAAACTCTTAGTTTTATTATTTGTTTCAAAATGGGTAAAACTTCATTATAGTTCGATTTCCAACCTTTCCAATGTGACGTTAAGGCTTAAAACAACGATTTCTAGTCACAATAAGATTTGTCAAAGCTTTAATGATTAAGCTCAGCTTGTTTACTTTGAAAACTCTTAGATTGATTATTTGTATCAAAATGGGTAAAACTTCATTATAGTTCGATTTCCTACGTTTTCAATGTGAAGTTAAGGCTTAAAACACTAATTTCTAGTCACAATAAGTTTTGTGAAAGCTTTAATGATTATGCTCATCTTGTTTACTTTCAAAACTCTTAGTTTGATTATTTGTATCAAAATGGGTAAAACATCATTATAGCTCGATTTCCAACCTTTCCAATGTGAAGTTAAGGCATAAAACAACTATTTCTAGTCACAATAAGCTTTGTGAAAGCTTTAATGATTATGCTCATCTTGTTTACTTTCAAAACTATTAGTTTGATTATTTGTATCAAAATGGGTAAAACTTTATTATAGTTCGATTTCCCACGTTTTCCAATGTGAAGTTAAGGCTTAAAACAACTATTTCTAGTCACAATAAGCTTTGTGAAAGCTTTAATGATTATACACGGCTTGTTTACTTTCAAAACTCTTAGTTTGATTATTTATGTCAAAATTGGTAAAACTTCATTCTAGTTCGATTTCCCACATTTTCAAGGTGAAGTTAAGGCTTAAAACAACTATTTCTACTCACAATAGGCTTTGTGAAAGCTTTAATGATTATACTCGGCTTGTTTACTTTCAAAACTCTTAGTTTGATTATTTATGTCAAAATGGGTAAAACTTCATTAGAGTTCGATTTCCCGCATTTTCAAGGTGAAGTTAAGGCTTAAAACAACTATTTCAACTCACAATAGGCTTTGTGAAAGCTTTAATGATTATACTCGACTTTTTTACTTTCAAAACTCTTAGTGTGATTATTTATGTCAAAATGGGTAAAACTTTATTATAGTTCGATTTCCCACGTTTTCAATGTGAAGTTAAGGCTTAAAACAACTATTTCTAGTCACAATAAGCTTTGTGAAAGCTTTAAAGATTATACTCGGCTTGTTTACTTTCAAAACTCTTAGTTTGATTATTTATGTCAAAATGGGTAAAACTTTATTATAGTTCGATTTCCTACGTTTTCAATGTGAATTAAAAAACAACTATTTCTAGTCACAATAAGCTTTGTGAAAGCTTTAATGATTATGCTCGTCTTGTTTACTTTCAAAACTCTTAGTTTGATTATTTGTATCAAAATGGGTAAACTTCATTATAGTTCGATTTTCAACCTTTCCAATGTGAAGTTAGGCTTAAAACAACTATTTCTAGTCACAATAAGCTTTGTGAAAGCTTTAATGATTATACTCGGCTTGTTTACTTTCAAAACTCTTAGTTTGATTATTTATGTCAAAATGGGTAAAACTTCATTATAGTTCGATTTCCCACATTTTCAAGGTGAAGTTAAGGCTTAAAACAACTATTTATACTCACAATAGGCTTTGTGAAAGCTTTAATGATTATACTCGGCTTGTTTACTTTCAAAACTCTTAGTTTGATTATTTATGTCAAAATGGGTAAAACTTCATTATAGTTCGATTTCCCACGTTTTCAAGGTGAAGTTAAGGCTTAAAACAACTATTTCTAGTCACAATAAACTTTGTGAAAGCTTTAATGATTATACTCGGCTTGTTTACTTTCAAAACTCTTAGTTTGATTATTTATGTCAAAATGGATAAAACCTAATTATAGTTCGATTTCCAATTTCGTTTCAATGTGAAGTTAAAGCTTAAAACAACTATTTCTAGTCACAATAAGCTTTGTGAAAGCTTTAATGATTATACTCGGCTTGTTTACTTTCAAAACTCTTAGTTTTATTAATTGTATCAAAATGGGTAAAACTTCATTATAGTTCGATTTCCCACGTTTCCAATGTGAAGTTAAGGCTTAAAACAACTATTTCTAGTCACAATAAGCTTTGTGAAAGCTTTAATGATTATGCTCATCTTGTTTACTTTCAAAACTATTAGTTTGATTATTTGTATCAAAATGGGTAAAACTTTATTATAGTTCGATTTCCCACGTTTCCAATGTGAAGTTAAGGCTTAAAACAACTATTTCTAGTCACAATAAGCTTTGTGAAAGCTTTAATGATTATACATGGCTTGTTTACTTTCAAAACTCTTAGTTTGATTATTTATGTCAAAATGGGTAAAACTTCATTATAGTTCGATTTCCCACATTTTCAAGGTGAAGTTAAGGCTTAAAACAACTATTTCAACTCACAATAGGCTTTGTGAAAGCTTTAATGATTATACTCGGCTTGTTTACTTTCAAAACTCTTAGTTTTATTAATTGTATCAAAATGGGTAAAACTTCATTATAGTTCGATTTCCAACCTTTCCAATGTGAAGTTAAGGCTTAAAACAACTATTTCTAGTCACAATAAGCTTTGTGAAAGCTTTAATGATTATACTCGGCTTGTTTACTTTCAAAACTCTTAGTTTGATTATTTATGTCAAAATAGGTAAAACTTCATTATAGTTCGATTTCCTACGTTTTCAACGTGAAGTTAAGGCTTAAAACAACTATTTCTAGTCACAATAAGTTTTGTGAAAGCTTTAATGATTATGCTCATCTTGTTTACTTTCAAAACTATTAGTTTGATTATTTGTATCAAAATGGGTAAAACTTTATTATAGTTCGATTTCCCACGTTTCCAATGTGAAGTTAAGGCTTAAAACAACTATTTCTAGTCACAATAAGCTTTGTGAAAGCTTTAATGATTATGCTCATCTTGTTTACTTTCAAAACTATTAGTTTGATTATTTGTATCAAAATGGGTAAAACTTTATTATAGTTCGATTTCCCACGTTTCCAATGTGAAGTTAAGGCTTAAAACAACTATTTCTAGTCACAATAAGCTTTGTGAAAGCTTTAATGATTATACTCGGCTTGTTTACTTTCAAAACTCTTAGTTTTATTATTGTATCAAAATGGGTAAAACTTCATTATAGTTCGATTTCCAACCTTTCCAATGTGACGTTAAGGCTTAAAACAACGATTTCTAGTCACAATAAGATTTGTCAAAGCTTTAATGATTAAGCTCGGCTTGTTTACTTTGAAAACTTTTAGTTTGATTATTTGTATCAAAATGGGTAAAACTTCATTATAGTTCGATTTCCTACGTTTTCAATGTGATGTTAAGGCTTAAAACACTAATTTCTAGTCACAATAAGCTTTGTGAAAGCTTTAATGATTATGCTCATCTTGTTTACTTTCAAAACTCTTAGTTTGATTATTTGTATCAAAATGGGTAAAACATCATTATAGCTCGATTTCCATCCTTTCCAATGTGAAGTTAAGGCTTAAAACAACTATTTCTAGTCACAATAAGCTTTGTGAAAGCTTTAATGATTATACTCGGCTTGTTTACTTTCAAAACACTTAGTTTGATTATTTATGTCAAAATAGGTAAAACTTAATAATAGTTCGTTTTCCAACGTTTTCAACGTGAAGTTAAGGCATAAAACAACTATTTCTAGTCACAATAAGCTTTGTGAAAGCTTTAATGATTATGCTCATCTTGTTTACTTTCAAAACTATTAGTTTGATTATTTGTATCAAAATGGGTAAAACTTTATTATAGTTCGATTTCCCACGTTTCCAATGTGAAGTTAAGGCTTAAAGCAACTATTTCTAGTCACAATAAGCTTTGTGAAAGCTTTAATGATTATACACGGCTTGTTTACTTTCAAAACTCTTAGTTTGATTATTTATGTCAAAATGGGTAAAACTTCATTAGAGTTCGATTTCCCACATTTTCAAGGTGAAGTTAAGGCTTAAAACAACTATTTCAACTCACAATAGGCTTTGTGAAAGCTTTAATGATTATACTCGGCTTGTTTACTTTCAAAACTCTTAGTGTGATTATTTATGTCAAAATGGGTCAAACTTTATTATAGTTCGTTTTCCCACGTTTTCAAGGTGAAGTTAAGGCTTAAAACAACTATTTCTAGTCACAATAAGCTTTGTGAAAGCTTTAATGATTATACTCGGCTTGTTTACTTTCAAAACTCTTAGTTTTATTATTTGTATCAAAATGGGTAATACTTCATTATAGTTCGATTTCCAACCTTTCCAATGTGACGTTAAGGCTTAAAACAACGATTTCTAGTCACAATAAGATTTGTCAAAGCTTTAATGATTAAGCTCGGCTTGTTTACTTTGAAAACTCTTAGATTGATTATTTGTATCAAAATGGGCAAAACTTCATTATAGTTCGATTTCCTACGTTTTCAATGTGAAGTTAAGGCTTAAAACACTAATTTCTAGTCACAATAAGTTTTGTGAAAGCTTTAATGATTATGCTCATCTTGTTTACTTTCAAAACTCTTAGTTTGATTATTTATGTCAAAATGGGTAAAACTTCATTATAGTTCGATTTCCTACGTTTTCAATGTGAATTAAAAAACAACTATTTCTAGTCACAATAAACTTTGTGAAAGCTTTAATGATTATGCTCGTCTTGTTTACTTTCAAAACTCTTAGTTTGATTATTTGTATCAAAATGGGTAAGACTTCATTATAGTTCGATTTTCAACCTTTCCAATGTGAAGTTAGGCTTAAAACAACTATTTCTAGTCACAATAAGCTTTGTGAAAGCTTTAATGATTATACTCGGCTTGTTTACTTTCAAAACTCTTAGTTTGATTATTTATGTCAAAATGGGTAAAACTTCATTATAGTTCGATTTCCCACATTTAGAAGGAGAATTTAAGGCTTAAAACAACTATTTCTACTCACAATAGGCTTTGTGAAAGCTTTAATGATTATACTCGGCTTGTTTACTTTCAAAACTCTTAGTTTTATTAATTGTATCAAAATGGGTAAAACTTCATTATAGTTCGATTTCCAACCTTTCCAATGTGACGTTAAGGCTTAAAACAACTATTTCTAGTCACAATAAGCTTTGTGAAAGCTTTAATGATTATACTCGGCTTGTTTACTTTCAAACTCTTAGTTTGATTATTTATGTCAAAATAGGTAAAACTTCATTATAGTTCGATTTCCTACGTTTTCAATGTGAAGTTAAGGCATAAAACAACTATTTCTAGTCACAATAAGTTTTGTGAAAGCTTTAATGATTATGCTCATCTTGTTTACTTTCAAAACTATTAGTTTGATTATTTGTATCAAAATGTGTAAAACTTTATTATAGTTCGATTTCCCACGTTTCCAATGTGAAGTTAAGGCTTAAAACAACTATTTCTAGTCACAATAAGCTTTGTGAAAGCTTTAATGATTATACTCGGCTTGTTTACTTTCAAAACTCTTAGTTTTATTATTTGTATCAAAATGGGTAAAACTTCATTATAGTTCGATTTCCAACCTTTCCAATGTGAAGTTAAGGCTTAAAACAACTATTTCTAGTCACAATAAGCTTTGTGAAAGCTTTAATGATTATACTCGGCTTGTTTACTTTCAAAACACTTAGTTTGATTATTTATGTCAAAATAGGTAAAACTTCATTATAGTTCGTTTTCCTACGTTTTCAAAGTGAAGTTAAGGCATAAAACAACTATTTCTAGTCACAATAAGTTTTGTGAAAGCTTTAATGATTATGCTCATCTTGTTTACTTTCAAAACTATTAGTTTGATTATTTGTATCAAAATGGGTAAAACTTTATTATAGTTCGATTTCCCACGTTTCCAATGTGAAGTTAAGGCTTAAAACAACTATTTCTAGTCACAATAAGCTTTGTGAAAGCTTTAATGATTATACTCGGCTTGTTTACTTTCAAAACTCTTAGTTTTATTAATTGTATCAAAATGGGTAAAACTTCATTATAGTTCGATTTCCAACCTTTCCAATGTGACGTTAAGGCTTAAAACAACGATTTCTAGTCACAATAAGATTTGTCAAAGCTTTAATGATTAAGCTCGGCTTGTTTACTTTGAAAACTCTTAGTTTGATTATTTGTATCAAAATGGGTAAAACTTCATTATAGTTCGATTTCCTACGTTTTCAATGTGATGTTAAGGCTTAAAACACTAATTTCTAGTCACAATAAGCTTTGTGAAAGCTTTAATGATTATGCTCATCTTGTTTACTTTCAAAACTCTTAGTTTGATTATTTGTATCAAAATGGGTAAAACATCATTATAGCTCGATTTCCAACCTTTCCAATGTGAAGTTAAGGCTTAAAACAACTATTTCTAGTCACAATAAGCTTTGTGAAAGCTTTAATGATTATACTCGGCTTGTTTACTTACAAAACTCTTAGTTTTATTACATGTATCAAAATGGGTAAAACTTCATTATAGTTCGATTTCTAACCTTTCCAATGTGACGTTAAGGCTTAAAACAACGATTTCTAGTCACAATAAGATTTGTCAAAGCTTTAATGATTAAGCTCGGCTTGTTTACTTTGAAAACTCTTAGTTTGAATATTTGTATCAAAATGGGTAAAACTTCATTATAGTTCGATTTCCTACGTTTTCAATGTGATGTTAAGGCTTAAAACACTAATTTCTAGTCACAATAAGCTTTGTGAAAGCTTTAATGATTATGCTCATCTTGTTTACTTTCAAAACTCTTAGTTTGATTATTTGTATCAAAATGGGTAAAACATCATTATAGCTCGATTTCCAACCTTTCCAATGTGAAGTTAAGGCTTAAAACAACTATTTCTAGTCACAATAAGCTTTGTGAAAGCTTTAATGATTATACTCGGCTTGTTTACTTTCAAAACACTTAGTTTGATTATTTATGTCAAAATAGGTAAAACTTAATAATAGTTCGTTTTCCAACGTTTTCAACGTGAAGTTAAGGCATAAAACAACTATTTCTAGTCACAATAAGCTTTGTGAAAGCTTTAATGATTATGCTCATCTTGTTTACTTTCAAAACTATTAGTTTGATTATTTGTATCAAAATGGGTAAAACTTTATTATAGTTCGATTTCCCACGTTTCCAATGTGAAGTTAAGGCTTAAAACAACTATTTCTAGTCACAATAAGCTTTGTGAAAGCTTTAATGATTATACACGCTTGTTTACTTTCAAAACTCTTAGTTTGATTATTTATGTCAAAATGGGTAAAACTTCATTAGAGTTCGATTTCCCACATTTTCAAGGTTAAGTTAAGGCTTAAAACAACTATTTCAACTCACAATAGGCTTTGTGAAAGCTTTAATGATTATACTCGGCTTGTTTACTTTCAAAACTCTTAGTGTGATTATTTATGTCAAAATGGGTCAAACTTTATTATAGTTCGTTTTTCCACGTTTTCAAGGTGAAGTTAAGGCTTAAAACAACTATTTCTAGTCACAATAAGCTTTGTGAAAGCTTTAATGATTATACTCGGCTTGTTTACTTTCAAAACTCTTAGTTTTATTATTTGTTTCAAAATGGGTAAAACTTCATTATAGTTCGATTTCCAACCTTTCCAATGTGACGTTAAGGCTTAAAACAACGATTTCTAGTCACAATAAGATTTGTCAAAGCTTTAATGATTAAGCTCAGGCTTGTTTACTTTGAAAACTCTTAGATTGATTATTTGTATCAAAATGGGTAAAACTTCATTATAGTTCGATTTCCTACGTTTTCAATGTGAAGTTAAGGCTTAAAACACTAATTTCTAGTCACAATAAGTTTTGTGAAAGCTTTAATGATTATGCTCATCTTGTTTACTTTCAAAACTCTTAGTTTGATTATTTGTATCAAAATGGGTAAAACATCATTATAGCTCGATTTCCAACCTTTCCAATGTGAAGTTAAGGCATAAAACAACTATTTCTAGTCACAATAAGCTTTGTGAAAGCTTTAATGATTATGCTCATCTTGTTTACTTTCAAAACTATTAGTTTGATTATTTGTATCAAAATGGGTAAAACTTTATTATAGTTCGATTTCCCACGTTTCCAATGTGAAGTTAAGGCTTAAAACAACTATTTCTAGTCACAATAAGCTTTGTGAAAGCTTTAATGATTATACACGGCTTGTTTACTTTCAAAACTCTTAGTTTGATTATTTATGTCAAAATTGGTAAAACTTCATTCTAGTTCGATTTCCCACATTTTCAAGGTGAAGTTAAGGCTTAAAACAACTATTTCTACTCACAATAGGCTTTGTGAAAGCTTTAATGATTATACTCGGCTTGTTTACTTTCAAAACTCTTAGTTTGATTATTTATGTCAAAATGGGTAAAACTTCATTAGAGTTCGATTTCCCGCATTTTCAAGGTGAAGTTAAGGCTTAAAACAACTATTTCAACTCACAATAGGCTTTGTGAAAGCTTTAATGATTATACTCGACTTGTTTACTTTCAAAACTCTTAGTGTGATTATTTATGTCAAAATGGGTAAAACTTTATTATAGTTCGATTTCCCACGTTTTCAATGTGAAGTTAAGGCTTAAAACAACTATTTCTAGTCACAATAAGCTTTGTGAAAGCTTTAAAGATTATACTCGGCTTGTTTACTTTCAAAACTCTTAGTTTGATTATTTATGTCAAATGGGTAAAACTTTAAAAAACTTCATTATAGTTCGATTTCCTACGTTTTCAATGTGAATTAAAACAACTATTTCTAGTCACAATAAGCTTTGTGAAAGCTTTAATGATTATGCTCGTCTTGTTTACTTTCAAAACTCTTAGTTTGATTATTTGTATCAAAATGGGTAAGACTTCATTATAGTTCGATTTTCAACCTTTCCAATGTGAAGTTAGGCTTAAAACAACTATTTCTAGTCACAATAAGCTTTGTGAAAGCTTTAATGATTATACTCGGCTTCTTTACTTTCAAAACTCTTAGTTTGATTATTTATGTCAAAATGGGTAAAACTTCATTATAGTTCGATTTCCCACATTTTCAAGGTGAAGTTAAGGCTTAAAACAACTATTTATACTCACAATAGGCTTTGTGAAAGCTTTAATGATTATACTCGGCTTGTTTACTTTCAAAACTCTTAGTTTGATTATTTATGTCAAAATGGGTAAAACTTCATTATAGTTCGATTTCCCACGTTTTCAAGGTGAAGTTAAGGCTTAAAACAACTATTTCTAGTCACAATAAACTTTGTGAACGCTTTAATGATTATACTCGGCTTGTTTACTTTCAAAACTCTTAGTTTGATTATTTATGTCAAAATGGATAAAACCTAATTATAGTTCGATTTCCTACGTTTCAATGTGAAGTTAAAGCTTAAAACAACTATTTCTAGTCACAATAAGCTTTGTGAAAGCTTTAATGATTATACTCGGCTTGTTTACTTTCAAAACTCTTAGTTTTATTAATTGTATCAAAATGGGTAAAACTTCATTATAGTTCGATTTCCCACGTTTCCAATGTGAAGTTAAGGCTTAAAACAACTATTTCTAGTCACAATAAGCTTTGTGAAAGCTTTAATGATTATGCTCATCTTGTTTACTTTCAAAACTATTAGTTTGATTATTTGTATCAAAATGGGTAAAACTTTATTATAGTTCGATTTCCCACGTTTCCAATGTGAAGTTAAGGCTTAAAACAACTATTTCTAGTCACAATAAGCTTTGTGAAAGCTTTAATGATTATACATGGCTTGTTTACTTTCAAAACTCTTAGTTTGATTATTTATGTCAAAATTGGTAAAACTTCATTCTAGTTCGATTTCCCACATTTTCAAGGTGAAGTTAAGGCTTAAAACAACTATTTCAACTCACAATAGGCTTTGTGAAAGCTTTAATGATTATACTCGGCTTGTTTACTTTCAAAACTCTTAGTTTTATTAATTGTATCAAAATGGGTAAAACTTCATTATAGTTCGATTTCCAACCTTTCCAATGTGACGTTAAGGCTTAAAACAACGATTTCTAGTCACAATAAGCTTTGTGAAAGCTTTAATGATTATACTCGGCTTGTTTACTTTCAAAACACTTAGTTTGATTATTTATGTCAAAATAGGTAAAACTTCATTATAGTTCGTTTTCCTACGTTTTCAACGTGAAGTTAAGGCATAAAACAACTATTTCTAGTCACAATAAGTTTTGTGAAAGCTTTAATGATTATGCTCATCTTGTTTACTTTCAAAACTATTAGTTTGATTATTTGTATCAAAATGGGTAAAACTTTATTATAGTTCGATTTCCCACGTTTTCAATGTGAAGTTAAGGCTTAAAACAACTATTTCTAGTCACAATAAGCTTTGTGAAAGCTTTAATGATTATGCTCATCTTGTTTACTTTCAAAACTATTAGTTTGATTATTTGTATCAAAATGGGTAAAACTTTATTATAGTTCGATTTCCCACGTTTCCAATGTGAAGTTAAGGCTTAAAACAACTATTTCTAGTCACAATAAGCTTTGTGAAAGCTTTAATGATTATACTCGGCTTGTTTACTTTCAAAACTCTTAGTTTTATTATTTGTATCAAAATGGGTAATACTTCATTATAGTTCGATTTCCAACCTTTCCAATGTGACGTTAAGGCTTAAAACAACGATTTCTAGTCACAATAAGATTTGTCAAAGCTTTAATGATTAAGCTCGGCTTGTTTACTTTGAAAACTTTTAGTTTGATTATTTGTATCAAAATGGGTAAAACTTCATTATAGTTCGATTTCCTACGTTTTCAATGTGATGTTAAGGCTTAAAACACTAATTTCTAGTCACAATAAGCTTTGTGAAAGCTTTAATGATTATGCTCATCTTGTTTACTTTCAAAACTCTTAGTTTGATTATTTGTATCAAAATGGGTAAAACATCATTATAGCTTCGATTTCCATCCTTTCCAATGTGAAGTTAAGGCTTAAAACAACTATTTCTAGTCACAATAAGCTTTGTGAAAGCTTTAATGATTATACTCGGCTTGTTTACTTTCAAAACACTTAGTTTGATTATTTATGTCAAAATAGGTAAAACTTAATAATAGTTCGTTTTCCAACGTTTTCAACGTGAAGTTAAGGCATAAAACAACTATTTCTAGTCACAATAAGCTTTGTGAAAGCTTTAATGATTATGCTCATCTTGTTTACTTTCAAAACTATTAGTTTGATTATTTGTATCAAAATGGGTAAAACTTTATTATAGTTCGATTTCCCACGTTTCCAATGTGAAGTTAAGGCTTAAAGCAACTATTTCTAGTCACAATAAGCTTTGTGAAAGCTTTAATGATTATACACGGCTTGTTTACTTTCAAAACTCTTAGTTTGATTATTTATGTCAAAATGGGTAAAACTTCATTAGAGTTCGATTTCCCACATTTTCAAGGTGAAGTTAAGGCTTAAAACAACTATTTCAACTCACAATAGGCTTTGTGAAAGCTTTAATGATTATACTCGGCTTGTTTACTTTCAAAACTCTTAGTGTGATTATTTATGTCAAAATGGGTCAAACTTTATTATAGTTCGTTTTCCCACGTTTTCAAGGTGAAGTTAAGGCTTAAAACAACTATTTCTAGTCACAATAAGCTTTGTGAAAGCTTTAATGATTATACTCGGCTTGTTTACTTTCAAAACTCTTAGTTTTATTATTTGTATCAAAATGGGTAATACTTCATTATAGTTCGATTTCCAACCTTTCCAATGTGACGTTAAGGCTTAAAACAACGATTTCTAGTCACAATAAGATTTGTCAAAGCTTTAATGATTAAGCTCGGCTTGTTTACTTTGAAAACTCTTAGATTGATTATTTGTATCAAAATGGGCAAAACTTCATTATAGTTCGATTTCCTACGTTTTCAATGTGAAGTTAAGGCTTAAAACACTAATTTCTAGTCACAATAAGTTTTGTAAAGCTTTAATGATTATGCTCATCTTGTTTACTTTCAAAACTCTTAGTTTGATTATTTATGTCAAAATGGGTAAAACTTCATTATAGTTCGATTTCCTACGTTTTCAATGTGAATTAAAACAACTATTTCTAGTCACAATAAGCTTTGTGAAAGCTTTAATGATTATGCTCGTCTTGTTTACTTTCAAAACTCTTAGTTTGATTATTTGTATCAAAATGGGTAAGACTTCATTATAGTTCGATTTTCAACCTTTCCAATGTGAAGTTAGGCTTAAAACAACTATTTCTAGTCACAATAAGCTTTGTGAAAGCTTTAATGATTATACTCGGCTTCTTTACTTTCAAAACTCTTAGTTTGATTATTTATGTCAAAATAGGTAAAACTTCATTATAGTTCGATTTCCCACATTTAGAAGGAGAATTTAAGGCTTAAAACAACTATTTCTACTCACAATAAGCTTTGTGAAAGCTTTGATGATTATACTCGGCTTGTTTACTTTCAAAACTCTTAGTTTTATTAATTGTATCAAAATGGGTAAAACTTCATTATAGTTCGATTTCCAACCTTTCCAATGTGACGTTAAGGCTTAAAACAACGATTTCTAGTCACAATAAGCTTTGTGAAAGCTTTAATGATTATACTCGGCTTGTTTACTTTCAAAACACTTAGTTTGATTATTTATGTCAAAATAGGTAAAACTTCATTATAGTTCGTTTTCCTACGTTTTCAACGTGAAGTTAAGGCATAAAACAACTATTTCTAGTCACAATAAGTTTTGTGAAAGCTTTAATGATTATGCTCATCTTGTTTACTTTCAAAACTATTAGTTTGATTATTTGTATCAAAATGTGTAAAACTTTATTATAGTTCGATTTCCCACGTTTCCAATGTGAAGTTAAGGCTTAAAACAACTATTTCTAGTCACAATAAGCTTTGTGAAAGCTTTAATGATTATACTCGGCTTGTTTACTTTCAAAACTCTTAGTTTTATTAATTGTATCAAAATGGGTAAAACTTCATTATAGTTCGATTTCCAACCTTTCCAATGTGACGTTAAGGCTTAAAACAACGATTTCTAGTCACAATAAGCTTTGTGAAAGCTTTAATGATTATACTCGGCTTGTTTACTTTCAAAACACTTAGTTTGATTATTTATGTCAAAATAGGTAAAACTTCATTATAGTTCGTTTTCCTACGTTTTCAACGTGAAGTTAAGGCATAAAACAACTATTTCTAGTCACAATAAGTTTTGTGAAAGCTTTAATGATTATGCTCATCTTGTTTACTTTCAAAACTATTAGTTTGATTATTTGTATCAAAATGTGTAAAACTTTATTATAGTTCGATTTCCAACGTTTCCAATGTGAAGTTAAGGCTTAAAACAACTATTTCTAGTCACAATAAGCTTTGTGAAAGCTTTAATGATTATACTCGGCTTGTTTACTTTCAAAACTCTTAGTTTTATTAATTGTATCAAAATGGGTAAAACTTCATTATAGTTCGATTTCCATCCTTTCCAATGTGACGTTAAGGCTTAAAACAACGATTTCTAGTCACAATAAGATTTGTCAAAGCTTTAATGATTAAGCTCGGCTTGTTTACTTTGAAAACTTTTAGTTTGATTATTTGTATCAAAATGGGTAAAACTTCATTATAGTTCGATTTCCTACGTTTTCAATGTGATGTTAAGGCTTAAAACACTAATTTCTAGTCACAATAAGCCTTGTGAAAGCTTTAATGATTATGCTCATCTTGTTTACTTTCAAAACTCTTAGTTTGATTATTTGTATCAAAATGGGTAAAACATCATTATAGCTCGATTTCCAACCTTTCCAATGTGAAGTTAAGGCTTAAAACAACTATTTCTAGTCACAATAAGCTTTGTGAAAGCTTTAATGATTATACTCGGCTTGTTTACTTTCAAAACACTTAGTTTGATTATTTATGTCAAAATAGGTAAAACTTAATAATAGTTCGTTTTCCAACGTTTTCAACGTGAAGTTAAGGCATAAAACAACTATTTCTAGTCACAATAAGCTTTGTGAAAGCTTTAATGATTATGCTCATCTTGTTTACTTTCAAAACTATTAGTTTGATTATTTGTATCAAAATGGGTAAAACTTTATTATAGTTCGATTTCCCACGTTTCCAATGTGAAGTTAAGGCTTAAAGCAACTATTTCTAGTCACAATAAGCTTTGTGAAAGCTTTAATGATTATACACGGCTTGTTTACTTTCAAAACTCTTAGTTTGATTATTTATGTCAAAATGGGTAAAACTTCATTAGAGTTCGATTTCCCACATTTTCAAGGTGAAGTTAAGGCTTAAAACAACTATTTCAACTCACAATAGGCTTTGTGAAAGCTTTAATGATTATACTCGGCTTGTTTACTTTCAAAACTCTTAGTGTGATTATTTATGTCAAAATGGGTCAAACTTTATTATAGTTCGTTTTCCCACGTTTTCAAGGTGAAGTTCAGGCTTAAAATAACTATTTCTAGTCACAATAAGCTTTGTGAAAGCTTTAATGATTATACTCGGCTTGTTTACTTTCAAAACTCTTAGTTTTATTATTTGTATCAAAATGGGTAATACTTCATTATAGTTCGATTTCCAACCTTTCCAATGTGACGTTAAGGCTTAAAACAACGATTTCTAGTCACAATAAGATTTGTCAAAGCTTTAATGATTAAGCTCGGCTTGTTTACTTTGAAAACTCTTAGATTGATTATTTGTATCAAAATGGGCAAAACTTCATTATAGTTCGATTTCCTACGTTTTCAATGTGAAGTTAAGGCTTAAAACACTAATTTCTAGTCACAATAAGTTTTGTGAAAGCTTTAATGATTATGCTCATCTTGTTTACTTTCAAAACTCTTAGTTTGATTATTTGTATCAAAATGGGTAAAACATCATTATAGCTCGATTTCCAACCTTTCCAATGTGAAGTTAAGTCTTAAAACAACTATTTCTAGTCACAATAAGCTTTGTGAAAGCTTTAATGATTATACTCGGCTTGTTTACTTTCAAAACACTTAGTTTGATTATTTATGTCAAAATAGGTAAAACTTCATTATAGTTCGTTTTCCTACGTTTTCAACGTGAAGTTAAGGCATAAAACAACTATTTCTAGTCACAATAAGTTTTGTGAAAGCTTTAATGATTATGCTCATCTTGTTTACTTTCAAAAATATTAGTTTGATTATTTGTATCAAAATGGGTAAAACTTTATTATAGTTCGATTTCCCACGTTTCCAATTTGAAGTTATGGCTTAAAACAACTATTTCTAGTCACAATAAGCTTTGTGAAAGCTTTAATGATTATACTCGGCTTGTTTACTTTCAAAACTCTTAGTTTTATTAATTGTATCAAAATGGGTAAAACTTCATTATAGTTCGATTTCCAACCTTTCCAATGTGACGTTAAGGCTTAAAACAACGATTTCTAGTCACAATAAGATTTGTCAAAGCTTTAATGATTAAGCTCGGCTTGTTTACTTTGAAAACTCTTAGTTTGATTATTTGTATCAAAATGGGTAAAACTTCATTATAGTTCGATTTCCTACGTTTTCAATGTGATGTTAAGGCTTAAAACACTAATTTCTAGTCACAATAAGCTTTGTGAAAGCTTTAATGATTATGCTCATCTTGTTTACTTTCAAAACTCTTAGTTTGATTATTTGTATCAAAATGGGTAAAACATCATTATAGCTCGATTTCCAACCTTTCAAATGTGAAGTTAAGGCTTAAAACAACTATTTCTAGTCACAATAAGCTTTGTGAAAGCTTTAATGATTATGCTCATCTTGTTTACTTTCAAAACTATTAGTTTGATTATTTGTATCAAAATGGGTAAAACTTTATTATAGTTCGATTTCCCACGTTTCCAATGTGAAGTTAAGGCTTAAAACAACTATTTCTAGTCACAATAAGCTTTGTGAAAGCTTTAATGATTATACATGGCTTGTTTACTTTCAAAACTCTTAGTTTGATTATTTATGTCAAAATTGGTAAAACTTCATTCTAGTTCGATTTCCCACATTTTCAAGGTGAAGTTAAGGCTTAAAACAACTATTTCTACTCACAATAGGCTTTGTGAAAGCTTTAATGATTATACTCGGCTTGTTTACTTTCAAAACTCTTAGTTTGATTATTTATGTCAAAATGGGTAAAACTTCATTAGAGTTCGATTTCCCGCATTTTCAAGGTGAAGTTAAGGCTTAAAACAACTATTTCAACTCACAATAGGCTTTGTGAAAGCTTTAATGATTATACTCGGCTTGTTTACTTTCAAAACTCTTAGTGTGATTATTTATGTCAAAATGGGTAAAACTTTATTATAGTTCGATTTCCCACGTTTTCAATGTGAAGTTAAGGCTTAAAACAACTATTTCTAGTCACAATAAGCTTTGTGAAAGCTTTAAAGATTATACTCGGCTTGTTTACTTTCAAAACTCTTAGTTTTATTATTTATGTCAAAATGGGTAAAACTTCATTATAGTTCGATTTCCTACGTTTTCAATGTGAATTAAAACAACTATTTCTAGTCACAATAAGCTTTGTGAAAGCTTTAATGATTATGCTCGTCTTGTTTACTTTCAAAACTCTTAGTTTGATTATTTGTATCAAAATGGGTAAGACTTCATTATAGTTCGATTTTCAACCTTTCCAATGTGAAGTTAGGCTTAAAACAACTATTTCTAGTCACTATAAACTTTGTGAACGCTTTAATGATTATACTCGGCGTGTTTACTTTCAAAACTCTTAGTTTGATTATTTATGTCAAAATGGATAAAACCTAATTATAGTTCGATTTCCTACGTTTGAATGTGAAGTTAAGGCTTAAAATAACTATTTCTAGTCACAATAAGCTTTGTGAAAGCTTTAATGATTATGCTCATCTTGTTTACTTTCAAAACTCTTAGTTTGATTATTTGTATCAAAATGGGTAAGACTTCATTATAGTTCGATTTCCAACCTTACCAATGAGAAGTTAAGGCTTAAAACAGCTATTTCTAGTCACAATAAGCTTTGTGAATGCTTTAATGATTATACTCGGCTTGTTTACTTTCAAAACACTTAGTTTGATTATTTATTTCAAAATAGGTAAAACTTAATAATAGTTCGTTTTCCAACGTTTTCAACCTGAAGTTAAGGCATAAAACAACTATTTCTAGTCACAATAAGCTTTGTGAAAGCTTTAATGATTATGCTCATCTTGTTTACTTTCAAAACTATTAGTTTGATTATTTGTATCAAAATGGGTAAAACTTTATTATTGTTCGATTTCCCACGTTTCCAATGTGAAGTTAAGGCTTAAAACAACTATTTCTAGTCACAATAAGCTTTGTGAAAGCTTTAATGATTATACTCGGCTTGTTTACTTTCAAAACTCTTAGTTTTATTAATTGTATCAAAATGGGTAAAACTTCATTATAGTTCGATTTCCAACCTTTCCAATGTGAAGTTAAGGCTTAAAACAACTATTTCTAGTCACAATAAGCTTTGTGAAAGCTTTAATGATTATAGCTCGGCTTGTTTACTTTCAAAACTCTTAGTTTGATTATTTGTATCAAAATGGGTAAAACTTCATTATAGTTCGATTTCCTACGTTTTCAATGTGAAGTTAAGGCTTAAAACAACTATTTCTAGTCACAATAAGCTTTGTGAAAGCTTTAATGATTATGCTCATCTTCTTTACTTTCAAAACTCTTAGTTTGATTATTTGTATCAAAATGGGTAAAACTTCATTATTCGTTCGATTTCCAACCTTTCAATGAGAAGTTAAGGCTTAAAACAACTATTTCTAGTCACAATAGGCTTTGTGAAAGCTTTAATGATTATACTCGGCTTGTTTACTTTCAAAACTCTTAGTTTGATTATTTATGTCAAAATGGGTAAAACTTCATTATAGTTCGATTTCCCACATTTTCAAGGTGAAGTTAAGGCTTAAAACAACTATTTCTAGTCACAATAAACTTTGTGAAAGCTTTAATGATTATACTCGGCTTGTTTACTTTCAAAACACTTAGTTTGATTATTTATGTCAAAATAGGTAAAACTTCATTATAGTTCGTTTTCCTACGTTTTCAACGTGAAGTTAAGGCATAAAACAACTATTTCTAGTCACAATAAGCTTTGTGAAAGCTTTAATGATTATGCTCATCTTGTTTACTTTCAAAACTATTAGTTTGATTATTTGTATCAAAATGGGTAAAACTTTATTATAGTTCGATTTCCCAAGTTTCCAATGTGAAGTTAAGGCTTAAAACAACTATTTCTAGTCACAATAAGCTTTGTGAAAGCTTTAATGATTATACTTGGCTTGTTTACTTTCAAAACTCTTAGTTTTATTAATTGTATCAAAATGGGTAAAACTTCATTATAGTTCGATTTCCAACCTTTCCAATGTGACGTTAAGGCTTAAAACAACGATTTCTAGTCACAATAAGATTTGTCAAAGCTTTAATGATTAAGCTCGGCTTGTTTACTTTGAAAACTCTTAGTTTGAATATTTGTATCAAAATGGGTAAAACTTCATTATAGTTCGATTTCCTACGTTTTCAATGTGATGTTAAGGCTTAAAACACTAATTTCTAGTCACAATAAGCTTTGTGAAAGCTTTAATGATTATGCTCATCTTGTTTACTTTCAAAACTCTTAGTTTGATTATTTGTATCAAAATGGGTAAAACATTATTATAGCTCGATTTCCAACCTTTCCAATGTGAAGTTAAGGCTTAAAACAACTATTTCTAGTCACAATAAGCTTTGTGAAAGCTTTAATGATTATACTCGGCTTGTTTACTTTCAAAACACTTAGTTTGATTATTTATGTCAAAATAGGTAAAACTTAATAATAGTTCGTTTTCCAACGTTTTCAACGTGAAGTTAAGGCATAAAACAACTATTTCTAGTCACAATAAGCTTTGTGAAAGCTTTAATGATTATGCTCATCTTGTTTACTTTCAAAACTATTAGTTTGATTATTTGTATCAAAATGGGTAAAACTTTATTATAGTTCGATTTCCAACGTTTCCAATGTGAAGTTAAGGCTTAAAACAACTATTTCTAGTCACAATAAGCTTTGTGAAAGCTTTAATGATTATACACGGCTTGTTTACTTTCAAAACTCTTAGTTTGATTATTTATGTCAAAATGGGTAAAACTTCATTAGAGTTCGATTTCCCACATTTTCAAGGTGAAGTTAAGGCTTAAAACAACTATTTCAACTCACAATAGGCTTTGTGAAAGCTTTAATGATTATACTCGGCTTGTTTACTTTCAAAACTCTTAGTGTGATTATTTATGTCAAAATGGGTCAAACTTTATTATAGTTCGTTTTCCCACGTTTTCAAGGTGAAGTTAAGGCTTAAAACAACTATTTCTAGTCACAATTAGCTTTGTGAAAGCTTTAATGATTATACTCGGCTTGTTTACTTTCAAAACTCTTAGTTTTATTATTTGTATCAAAATGGGTAAAACTTCATTATAGTTCGATTTCCAACCATTCCAATGTGACGTTAAGGCTTAAAACAACGATTTCTAGTCACAATAAGATTTGTCAAAGCTTTAATGATTAAGCTCGGCTTGTTTACTTTGAAAACTCTTAGATTGATTATTTGTATCAAAATGGGTAAAACTTCATTATAGTTCGATTTCCTACGTTTTCAATGTGAAGTTAAGGTTTAAAACAACTATTTCTAGTCACAATAAGCTTTGTGAAAGCTTTAATGATTATACTCGGCTTGTTTACTTTCAAAACTCTTAGTTTTATTAATTGTATCAAAATGGGTAAAACTTTATTATAGTTCGATTTCCAACCTTTCCAATGTGACGTTAAGGCTTAAAACAACGATTTCTAGTCACAATAAGATTTGTCAAAGCTTTAATGATTAAGCTCGGCTTGTTTACTTTCAAAACTTTTTAGTTTGATTATTTGTATCAAAATGGGTAAAACTTCATTATAGTTCGATTTCCTACGTTTTCAATGTGATGTTAAGGCTTAAAACACTAATTTCTAGTCACAATAAGCTTTGTGAAAGCTTTAATGATTATGCTCATCTTGTTTACTTTCAAAACTCTTAGTTTGATTATTTGTATCAAAATGGGTAAAACATCATTATAGCTCGATTTCCAACCTTTCCAATGTGAAGTTAAGGCTTAAAACAACTATTTCTAGTCACAATAAGCTTTGTGAAAGCTTTAATGATTATACTCGGCTTGTTTACTTTCAAAACTCTTAGTTTGATTATTTTGTCAAAATGGGTAAAACTTAATTATAGTTCGATTTCCAACGTTTTCAATGTGAAGTTAAGGCTTAAAACAACTATTTCTAGTCACAATAAGCTTTGTGAAAGCTTTAATGATTATGCTCATCTTGTTTACTTTCAAAACTATTAGTTTGATTATTTAGTATCAAAATGGGTAAAACTTTATTATAGTTCGATTTCCCACGTTTCCAATGTGAAGTTAAGGCTTAAAACAACTATTTCTAGTCACAATAAGCTTTGTGAAAGCTTTAATGATTATACACGGCTTGTTTACTTTCAAAACTCTTAGTTTGATTATTTATGTCAAAATGGGTAAAACTTCATTATAGTTCGATTTCCCACATTTTCAAGGTGAAGTTAAGGCTTAAAACAACTATTTCAACTCACAATAGGCTTTGTGAAAGCTTTAATGATTATACTCGGCTTGTTTACTTTCAAAACTCTTAGTTTGATTATTTATGTCAAAATGGGTAAACTTTATTATAGTTCGATTTCCCACGTTTTCAAGGTGAAGTTAAGGCTTAAAACAACTATTTCTAGTCACAATAAGCTTTGTGAAAGCTTTAATGATTATACTCGGCTTGTTTACTTTCAAAACTCTTAGTTTTATTATTTGTATCAAAATGGGTAAAACTTCATTATAGTTCGATTTCCAACCTTTCCAATGTGAAGTTAAGGCTTAAAACAACTATTTCTAGTCACAATAAGATTTGTCAAAGCTTTAATGATTATAGCTCGGCTTGTTTACTTTGAAAACTCTTAGTTTGATTATTTGTATCAAAATGGGTAAAACTTCATTATAGTTCGATTTCCTACGTTTTCAATGTGAAGTTAAGGCTTAAAACACTATTTCTAGTCACAATAAGCTTTGTGAAAGCTTTAATGATTATGCTCATCTTGTTTACTTTCAAAACTCTTAGTTTGATTATTTGTATCAAAATGGGTAAAACATTATTATAGTTCGATTTCCAACCTTTCCAATGTGAAGTTAACGCTTAAAACAACTATTTCTAGTCACAATAAGCTTTGTGAAAGCTTTAATGATTATACTCGGCTTGTTTACTTTCAAAACACTTAGTTTGATTATTTATGTCAAAATAGGTAAAACTTATTATAGTTCGATTTCCAACGTTTTCAACGTGAAGTTAAGGCATAAAACAACTATTTCTAGTCACAATAAGCTTTGTGAAAGCTTTAATGATTATGCTCATCTTGTTTACTTTCAAAACTATTAGTTTGATTATTTGTATCAAAATGGGTAAAACTTTATTATAGTTCGATTTCCCACGTTTCCAATGTGAAGTTAAGGCTTAAAACAACTATTTCAAGTCACAATAAGCTTTGTGAATGCTTTAATGATTATACTCGGCTTGTTTACTTTCAAAACTCTTAGTTTGATTATTTATGTCAAAATGGGTAAAACTTCATTATAGTTCGATTTCCCACATTTTCAAGGTGAAGTTAAGGCTTAAAACAACTATTTCAACTCACAATAAGCTTTGTGAAAGCTTTAATGATTATACTCGGCTTGTTTACTTTCAAAACTCTTAGTTTGATTATTTATGTCAAAATGGGTAAAACTTTATTATAGTTCGATTTCCCACGTTTTCAATGTGAAGTTAAGGCTTAAAACAACTATTTCTAGTCACAATAAGCTTTGTGAAAGCTTTAATGATTATACTCGGCTTGTTTACTTTCAAAACTCTTAGTTTGATTATTTATGTCAAAATGGGTAAAACTTCATTATAGTTCGATTTCCTACGTTTTCAATGTGAAGTTAAGGCTTAAAACAACTATTTCTAGTCACAATAAGCTTTGTGAAAGCTTTAATGATTATGCTCGTCTTGTTTACTTTCAAAACTCTTAGTTTGATTATTTGTATCAAAATGGGTAAAACTTCATTATAGTTCGATTTTCAACCTTTCCAATGTGAAGTTAGGCTTAAAACAACTATTTCTAGTCACAATAAGCTTTGTGAAAGCTTTAATGATTATACTCGGTTTGTTTACTCTCAAAACTCTTAGTTTGATTATTTATGTCAAAATGGGTAAAACTTCATTATAGTTCGATTTCCCACATTTTCAAGGTGAAGTTAACGCTTAAAACAATTATTTCTACTCACAATAAGCTTTGTGATAACTTTAATGATTATACTCGGCTTGTTTACTTTCAAAACTCTTAGTTTGATTATTTATGTCAAAATGGGTAAAACTTCATTATAGTTCGATTTCCCACATTTTCAAGGTGAAGTTAAGGCATAAAACAACTATTTCTAGTCACAATAAGCTTTGTGAAAGCTTTAATGATTATGCTCATCTTGTTTACTTTCAAAACTATTAGTTTGATTATTTGTATCAAAATGGGTAAAACTTTATTATAGTTCGATTTCCCACGTTTCCAATGTGAAGTTAAGGCTTAAAGCAACTATTTCTAGTCACAATAAGCTTTGTGAAAGCTTTAATGATTATACACGGTTTGTTTACTTTCAAAACTCTTAGTTTGATTATTTATGTCAAAATGGGTAAAACTTCATTAGAGTTCGATTTCCCACATTTTCAAGGTGAAGTTAAGGCTTAAAACAACTATTTCAACTCACAATAGGCTTTGTGAAAGCTTTAATGATTATACTCGGCTTGTTTACTTTCAAAACTCTTAGTGTGATTATTTATGTCAAAATGGGTCAAACTTTATTATAGTTCGTTTTCCCACGTTTTCAAGGTGAAGTTAAGGCTTAAAACAACTATTTCTAGTCACAATAAGCTTTGTGAAAGCTTTAATGATTATACTCGGCTTGTTTACTTTCAAAACACTTAGTTTGATTATTTATGTCAAAATAGGTAAAACTTCATTATAGTTCGTTTTCCTACGTTTTCAACGTGAAGTTAAGGCATAAAACAACTATTTCTAGTCACAATAAGTTTTGTGAAAGCTTTAATGATTATGCTCATCTTGTTTACTTTCAAAACTATTAGTTTGATTATTTGTATCAAAATGGGTAAAACTTTATTATAGTTCGATTTCCCACGTTTCCAATGTGAAGTTAAGGCTTAAAACAACTATTTCTAGTCACAATAAGCTTTGTGAAAGCTTTAATGATTATACTCGGCTTGTTTACTTTCAAAACTCTTAGTTTTATTAATTGTATCAAAATGGGTAAAACTTCATTAGAGTTCGATTTCCCACATTTTCAAGGTTAAGTTAAGGCTTAAAACAACTATTTCAACTCACAATAGGCTTTGTGAAAGCTTTAATGATTAGACTCGGCTTGTTTACTTTCAAAACTCTTAGTTTATTATTTATGTCAAAATGGGTAAAACTTTATTATAGTTCGTTTCCCTCGCTTTCAAGGTGAAGTTAAGGCTTAAAACAACTATTTCTAGTCACAATAAGCTTTGTGAAAGCTTTAATGATTATACTCGGCTTGTTTACTTTCAAAACTCTTAGTTTTATTATTTGTATCAAAATGGGTAAAACTTCATTATAGTTCGATTTCCAACCTTTCTAATGTGAAGTTAAGGCTTAAAACAACTATTTCTAGTCACGATAAGATTTGTCAAAGCTTTAATGATTAAGCTCTCGGCTTGTTTACTTTCAAAACTCTTAGTTTTATTAATTGTATCAAAATGGGTAAAACTTCATTATAGTTCGATTTCCAACCTTTCCAATGTGACGTTAAGGCTTAAAACAACGATTTCTAGTCACGATAAGATTTGTCAAAGCTTTAATGATTAAGCTCGGCTTGTTTACTTTGAAAACTCTTAGTTTGATTATTTGTATCAAAATGGGTAAAACTTCATTATAGTTCGATTTCCTACGTTTTCAATGTGATGTTAAGGCTTAAAACACTAATTTCTAGTCACAATAAGCTTTGTGAAAGCTTTAATGATTATGCTCATCTTCTTTACTTTAAAACTCTTAGTTTGATTATTTGTATCAAAATGGGTAAAACTTCATTATAGTTCGATTTCCAACCTTACCAATGAGAAGTTAAGGCTTAAAACAGCTATTTCTAGTCACAATAGGCTTTGTGAAAGCTTTAATGATTATACTCGGCTTGTTTACTTTCAAAACTCTTAGTTTGATTATTTATGTCAAAATGGGTAAAACTTCATTATAGTTCGATTTCCCACATTTTCAAGGTGAAGTTAAGGCTTAAAACAACTATTTCTAGTCACAATAAACTTTGTGAACGCTTTAATGATTATACTCGGCTTGTTTACTTTCAAAACTCTTAGTATGATTATTTAAGTCAAAATGGATAAAACTTCATTATAGTTCGATTTCCTACGTTTTCAATGTGAATTAAAACAACTATTTCTAGTCACAATAAGCTTTGTGAATGCTTTAATGATTATGCTCGTCTTGTTTACTTTCAAAACTCTTAGTTTGATTATTTGTATCAAAATGGGTAAGACTTCATTATAGTTCGATTTCCAACCTTTCCAATGTGAAGTTAAGGCTTAAAACAACTATTTCTAGTCACAATAAGCTTTGTGAAAGCTTTAATGATTATACTCGGCTTGTTTACTTTCAAAACTCTTAGTTTGATTATTTATGTCAAAATGGGTAAAACTTCATTATAGTTCGATTTCCCACATTTTCAAGGTGAAGTTAAGGCTTAAAACAACTATTTCTACTCACAATAGGCTTTGTGAAAGCTTTAATGATTATACTCGGCTTGTTTACTTTCAAAACTCTTAGTTTGATTATTTATGTCAAAATGGATAAAACTTAATTATAGTTCGATTTCCTACGTTTGAATGTGAAGTTAAGGCTTAAAACAACTATTTCTAGTCACAATAAGCTTTGTGAAAGCTTTAATGATTATACTCGGCTTGTTTACTTTCAAAACTCTTAGTTTGATTATTTATGTCAAAATGGATAAAACTTAATTATAGTTCGATTTCCTACGTTTCAATGTGAAGTTAAGGCTTAAAACAACTATTTCTAGTCACAATAAGCTTTGTGAAAGCTTTAATGATTATACTCGGCTTGTTTACTTTCAAAACACTTAGTTTGATTATTTATGTCAAAATAGGTAAAACTTCATTATAGTTCGTTTTCCTACGTTTTCAACGTGAAGTTAAGGCATAAAACAACTATTTCTAGTCACAATAAGCTTTGTGAAAGCTTTAATGATTATGCTCTTCTTGTTTACATTCAAAACTCTTAGTTTGATTATTTGTATCAAAATGGGTAAAACATCATTATAGCTCGATTTCCAACCTTTCCAATGTGAAGTTAAGGCTTAAAACAACTATTTCTAGTCACAATAAGCTTTGTGAAAGCTTTAATGATTATACTCGGCTTGTTTACTTTCAAAACTCTTAGTTTGATTATTTATGTCAAAATAGGTAAAACTTAATAATAGTTCGATTTCCCACGTTTTCAACGTGAAGTTAAGGCTTAAAACAACTATTTCTAGTCACAATAAGCTTTGTGAAAGCTTTAATGATTATGCTCATCTTGTTTACTTTCAAAACTATTAGTTTGATTATTTGTATCAAAATGGGTAAAACTTTATTATAGTTCGATTTCCCACGTTTCCAATGTGAAGTTAAGGCTTAAAACAACTATTTCTAGTCACAATAAGCTTTGTGAAAGCTTTAATGATTATACACGGCTTGTTTACTTTCAAAACTCTTAGTTTGATTATTTATGTCAAAATGGGTAAAACTTCATTATAGTTCGATTTCCCACATTTTCAAGGTGAAGTTAAGGCTTAAAACAACTATTTCAACTCACAATAGGCTTTGTGAAAGCTTTAATGATTATACTCGGCTTGTTTACTTTCAAAACTCTTAGTGTGATTATTTATGTCAAAATGGGTCAAACTTTATTATAGTTCGATTTCCCACGTTTTCAAGGTGAAGTTAAGGCTTAAAACAACTATTTCTAGTCACAATAAGCTTTGTGAAAGCTTTAATGATTATACTCGGCTTGTTTACTTTCAAAACTCTTAGTTTGATTATTTATGTCAAAATGGGTAAAACTTCATTATAGTTCGATTTCCTACGTTTTCAACGTGAAGTTAAGGCATAAAACAACTATTTCTAGTCACAATAAGCTTTGTGAAAGCTTTAATGATTATGCTCATCTTGTTTACTTTCAAAACTCTTAGTTTGATTATTTGTATCAAAATGGGTAAAACTTCATTATAGTTCGATTTCCCACGTTTCCAATGTGATGTTAAGGCTTAAAACAACTATTTCTAGTCACAATAAGCTTTGTGAAAGCTTTAATGATTATACTCGGCTTGTTTACTTTCAAAACTCTTAGTTTGATTATTTGTATCAAAATGGGTAAAACTTCATTATAGTTCGATTTCCCACATTTTCAAGGTTAAGTTAAGGCTTAAAACAACTATTTCAACTCACAATAGGCTTTGTGAAAGCTTTAATGATTATACTCGGCTTGTTTACTTTCAAAACTCTTAGTTTATTATTTATGTCAAAATGGGTAAAACTTTATTATAGTTCGATTTCCCACATTTCAAGGTGAAGTTAAGGCTTAAAACAACTATTTCTAGTCACAATAAGCTTTGTGAAAGCTTTAATGATTATACTCGGCTTGTTTACTTTCAAAACTCTTAGTTTTATTATTTGTATCAAAATGGGTAAAACTTCATTATAGTTCGATTTCCAACCTTTCTAATGTGACGTTAAGGCTTAAAACAACGATTTCTAGTCACAATAAGATTTGTCAAAGCTTTAATGATTAAGCTCGGCTTGTTTACTTTGAAAACTCTTAGTTTGATTATTTGTATCAAAATGGGTAAAACTTCATTATAGTTCGATTTCCTACGTTTTCAATGTGATGTTAAGGCTTAAAACACTAATTTCTAGTCACAATAAGCTTTGTGAAAGCTTTAATGATTATGCTCATCTTGTTTACTTTCAAAACTCTTAGTTTGATTATTTGTATCAAAATGGGTAAAACATCATTATAGCTCGATTTCCAACCTTTCCAATGTGAAGTTAAGGCTTAAAACAACTATTTCTAGTCACAATAAGCTTTGTGAAAGCTTTAATGATTATGCTCATCTTGTTTACTTTCAAAACTATTAGTTTGATTATTTGTATCAAAATGGGTAAAACTTTAAAACTTATAGTTCGATTTCCCACGTTTCAATGTGAAGTTAAGGCTTAAAACAACTATTTCTAGTCACAATAAGCTTTGTGAAAGCTTTAATGATTATACTCGGCTTGTTTACTTTCAAAACTCTTAGTTTGATTATTTATGTCAAAATGGGTAAAACTTCATTATAGTTCGATTTCCCACATTTTCAAGGTGAAGTTAAGGCTTAAAACAACTATTTCTACTCACAATAAGCTTTGTGAAAGCTTTAATGATTATACTCGGCTTGTTTACTTTCAAAACTCTTAGTTTGATTATTTATGTCAAAATGGGTAAAACTTCATTAGAGTTCGATTTCCCACATTTTCAAGGTGAAGTTAAGGCTTAAAACAACTATTTCAACTCACAATAGGCTTTGTGAAAGCTTTAATGATTATACTCGGCTTGTTTACTTTCAAAACTCTTAGTGTGATTATTTATGTCAAAATGGGTAAAACTTTATTATAGTTCGATTTCCCACGTTTTCAATGTGAAGTTAAGGCTTAAAACAACTATTTCTAGTCACAATAAGCTTTGTGAAAGCTTTAATGATTATACTCGGCTTGTTTACTTTCAAAACTCTTAGTTTGATTATTTATGTCAAAATGGGTAAAACTTCATTATAGTTCGATTTCCTACGTTTTCAATGTGAAGTTAAGGCTTAAAACAACTATTTCTAGTCACAATAAGCTTTGTGAAAGCTTTAATGATTATGCTCGTCTTGTTTACTTTCAAAACTCTTAGTTTGATTATTTGTATCAAAATGGGTAAAACTTCATTATAGTTCGATTTTCAACCTTTCCAATGTGAAGTTAAGGCTTAAAACAACTATTTCTAGTCACAATAAGCTTTGTGAAAGCTTTAATGATTATACTCGGCTTGTTTACTTTCAAAACTCTTAGTTTGATTATTTATGTCAAAATGGGTAAAACTTCATTATAGTTCGATTTCCCACATTTTCAAGGTGAAGTTAAGGCTTAAAACAATTATTTATACTCACAATAGGCTTTGTGAAAGCTTTAATGATTATACTCGGCTTGTTTACTTTCAAAACTCTTAGTTTGATTATTTATGTCAAAATGGGTAAAACTTCATTATAGTTCGATTTCCCACATTTTCAAGGTGAAGTTAAGGCATAAAACAACTATTTCTAGTCACAATAAGCTTTGTGAAAGCTTTAATGATTATGCTCATCTTGTTTACTTTCAAAACTCTTAGTTTGATTATTTGTATCAAAATGGGTAAAACTTTATTATAGTTCGATTTCCAACGTTTCCAATGTGAAGTTAAGGCTTAAAACAACTATTTCTAGTCACAATAAGCTTTGTGAAAGCTTTAATGATTATACTCGGTTTGTTTACTTTCAAAACTCTTAGTTTGATTATTTATGTCAAAATGGGTAAAACTTCATTAGAGTTCGATTTCCCACATTTTCAAGGTGAAGTTAAGGCTTAAAACAACTATTTCTAGTCACAATAAGCTTTGTGAAAGCTTTAATGATTATACTCGGCTTGTTTACTTTCAAAACTCTTAGTTTGATTATTTATGTCAAAATGGGTAAAACTTTATTATAGTTCGATTTCCCACGTTTTCAAGGTGAAGTTAAGGCTTAAAACAACTATTTCTAGTCACAATAAGCTTTGTGAAAGCTTTAATGATTATACTCGGCTTGTTTACTTTCAAAACTCTTAGTTTGATTATTTATGTCAAAATGGGTAAAACTTCATTATAGTTCGATTTCCTACGTTTTCAACGTGAAGTTAAGGCTTAAAACAACTATTTCTAGTCACAATAAGCTTTGTGAAAGCTTTAATGATTATGCTCATCTTGTTTACTTTCAAAACTATTAGTTTGATTATTTGTATCAAAATGGGTAAAACTTTATTATAGTTCGATTTCCCACGTTTCCAATGTGAAGTTAAGGCTTAAAACAACTATTTCTAGTCACAATAAGCTTTGTGAAAGCTTTAATGATTATACTCGGCTTGTTTACTTTCAAAACTCTTAGTTTTATTAATTGTATCAAAATGGGTAAAACTTCATTAGAGTTCGATTTCCCACATTTTCAAGGTTAAGTTAAGGCTTAAAACAACTATTTCAACTCACAATAGGCTTTGTGAAAGCTTTAATGATTAGACTCGGCTTGTTTACTTTCAAAACTCTTAGTGTTATTATTTATGTCAAAATGGGTCAAACTTTATTATAGTTCGTTTTCCCTCGCTTTCAAGGTGAAGTTAAGGCTTAAAACAACTATTTCTAGTCACAATAAGCTTTGTGAAAGCTTTAATGATTATACTCGGCTTGTTTACTTTCAAAACTCTTAGTTTTATTATTTGTATCAAAATGGGTAAAACTTCATTATAGTTCGATTTCCAACCTTTCTAATGTGACGTTAAGGCTTAAAACAACGATTTCTAGTCACGATAAGATTTGTCAAAGCTTTAATGATTAAGCTCGGCTTGTTTACTTTCAAAACTCTTAGTTTTATTAATTGTATCAAAATGGGAAAAACTTCATTATAGTTCGATTTCCAACCTTTCCAATGTGACGTTAAGGCTTAAAACAACGATTTCTAGTCACGATAAGATTTGTCAAAGCTTTAATGATTAAGCTCGGCTTGTTTACTTTGAAAACTCTTAGTTTGATTATTTGTATCAAAATGGGTAAAACTTCATTATAGTTCGATTTCCTACGTTTTCAATGTGATGTTAAGGCTTAAAACACTAATTTCTAGTCACAATAAGCTTTGTGAAAGCTTTAATGATTATGCTCATCTTCTTTACTTTCAAAACTCTTAGTTTGATTATTTGTATCAAAATGGGAAAGACTTCATTATAGTTCGATTTCCAACCTTACCAATGAGAAGTTAAGGCTTAAAACAGCTATTTCTAGTCACAATAGGCTTTGTGAAAGCTTTAATGATTATACTCGGCTTGTTTACTTTCAAAACTCTTAGTTTGATTATTTATGTCAAAATGGGTAAAACTTCATTATAGTTCGATTTCCCACATTTTCAAGGTGAAGTTAAGGCTTAAAACAACTATTTCTAGTCACAATAAACTTTGTGAACGCTTTAATGATTATACTCGGCTTGTTTACTTTCAAAACTCTTAGTATGATTATTTAAGTCAAAATGGATAAAACTTCATTATAGTTCGATTTCCTACGTTTTCAATGTGAATTAAAACAACTATTTCTAGTCACAATAAGCTTTGTGAAAGCTTTAATGATTATGCTCGTCTTGTTTACTTTCAAAACTCTTAGTTTGATTATTTGTATCAAAATGGGTAAGACTTCATTATAGTTCGATTTCCAACCTTTCCAATGTGAAGTTAAGGCTTAAAACAACTATTTCTAGTCACAATAAGCTTTGCGAAAGCTTTAATGATTATACTCGGCTTGTTTACTTTCAAAACTCTTAGTTCGATTATTTATGTCAAAATGGGTAAAACTTCATTATAGTTCGATTTCCCACATTTTCAAGGTGAAGTTAAGGCTTAAAACAACTATTTCTACTCACAATAGGCTTTGTGAAAGCTTTAATGATTATACTCGGCTTGTTTACTTTCAAAACTCTTAGTTTGATTATTTATGTCAAAATGGATAAAACCTAATTATAGTTCGATTTCCTACGTTTGAATGTGAAGTTAAGGCTTAAAACAACTATTTCTAGTCACAATAAGCTTTGTGAACGCTTTAATGATTATACTCGGCTTGTTTACTTTCAAAACTCTTAGTTTGATTATTTATGTCAAAATGGATAAAACCTAATTATAGTTCGATTTCCTACCTTTCAATGTGAAGTTAAGGCTTAAAACAACTATTTCTAGTCACAATAAGCTTTGTGAAAGCTTTAATGATTATACTCGGCTTGTTTACTTTCAAAACACTTAGTTTGATTATTTATGTCAAAATAGGTAAAACTTCATTATAGTTCGTTTTCCTACGTTTTCAACGTGAAGTTAAGGCATAAAACAACTATTTCTAGTCACAATAAGCTTTGTGAAAGCTTTAATGATTATGCTCATCTTGTTTACTTTCAAAACTATTAGTTTGATTATTTGTATCAAAATGGGTAAAACTTTATTATAGTTCGATTTCCCAAGTTTCCAATGTGAAGTTAAGGCTTAAAACAACTATTTCTAGTCACAATAAGCTTTGTGAAAGCTTTAATGATTATACTTGGCTTGTTTACTTTCAAAACTCTTAGTTTTATTAATTGTATCAAAATGGGTAAAACTTCATTATAGTTCGATTTCCAACCTTTCCAATGTGACGTTAAGGCTTAAAACAACGATTTCTAGTCACAATAAGATTTGTCAAAGCTTTAATGATTAAGCTCGGCTTGTTTACTTTGAAAACTCTTAGTTTGAATATTTGTATCAAAATGGGTAAAACTTCATTATAGTTCGATTTCCTACGTTTTCAATGTGATGTTAAGGCTTAAAACACTAATTTCTAGTCACAATAAGCTTTGTGAAAGCTTTAATGATTATGCTCGGATTGTTTACTTTCAAAACTCTTAGATTGATTATTTGTATCAAAATGGGTAAAACATCATTATAGCTCGATTTCCAACATTTTGAAGGTGAAGTTAAGGCTTAAAACAACTATTTCAACTCACAATAGGCTTTGTGAAAGTTTTAATGATTATACTCGGCTTGTTTACTTTCAAAACTCTTAGTTTGATTATTTATGTCAAAATGGGTAAAACTTCATTATAGTTCTATTTCCTACGTTTTCAGTGTGAAGTTAAGGCTTAAAACAATTATTTCTAGTCACAATAAGCTTTGTGAAAGTTTTACTGATTATACTCGATTTGTTTACTTTCAAAACTCTTAGTTTGATTATTTGTATCAAAATGGGTAAAACTTCATTATAGTTCGATTTCCAACCTTTCCAATGAGACGTTAAGGCTTAAAACAACGATTTCTAGTCACAATAAGCTTTGTCAAAGCTTTAAAGATTAAGCTCGGCTTGTTTACTTTCAAAACTCCTAGTTTGATTATTTATGTCAAAATGGGTAAAACTTCATTATAGTTTGATTTCCTACGTTTTCAAGGTGAAGTTAAGGCTTAAAACAACTATTTCTAGTCACAATAAGCTTTGTGAAAGCTTTAATGATTATACTCATCTTTTTACTTTCAAAACTCTTAGTTTGATTATTTGTATCAAAATGGGTAAAACTTCATTATAGTTCGATTTCCAACCTTTCCAATGTGAAGTTAAGGCTTAAAACAACTATTTCTAGTCACAATAAGCTTTGTGAAAGCTTTAATGATTATACTCGGCTTGTTTACTTTCAAAACTCTTAGTTTGATTATTGTATCAAAATGGGTAAAACTTCATTATAGTTCGATTTCCAACCTTTTCAATGTGAAGTTAAGGCTTAAAACAACTATTTCTAGTCACAATAAGCTTTGTGAAAGCTTTAATGATTATGCTCATCTTGTTTACTTTCAAAACTCTTAGTTTGATTATTTATGTCAAAATGGGTAAAACTTTATTATAGTTCGATTTCCCACGTTTTCAATGTGAAGTTAAGGCTTAAAACAACTATTTCTAGTCACAATAAGCTTTGTGAAAGCTTTAATGATTATACTCGGATTGTTTACTTTCAAAACTCTTAGTTTGATTATTTATGTCAAAATGGGTAAAACTTCATTATAGTTCGATTTCCAACATTTTGAAGGTGAAGTTAAGGCTTAAAACAACTATTTCTAGTCACAATAAGCTTTGTGAAAGCTTTAATGATTATACTCGGCTTGTTTACTTTCAAAACTCTTAGTTTGATTATTTATGTCAAAATGGGTAAAACTTCATTATAGTTCGATTTCCTACGTTTTCAATGTGAAGTTAAGGCTTAAAACAACTATTTCTAGTCACAATAAGCTTTGTGAAAGCTTTAATGATTATACTCGATTTGTTTACTTTCAAAACTTTAGTTTGATTATTTGTATCAAAATGGGTAAAACTTCATTATAGTTCGATTTCCAACCTTTCCAATGTGAAGTTAAGGCTTAAAACAACTATTTCTAGTCACAATAAGCTTTGTGAAAGCTTTAATGATTATACTCGGCTTGTTTACTTTCAAAACTCTTAGTTTGATTATTTATGTCAAAATGGGTAAAACTTCATTATAGTTCGATTTCCTACGTTTTCAAGGTGAAGTTAAGGCTTAAAACAACTATTTCTAGTCACAATAAGCTTTGTGAAAGCTTTAATGATTATACTCGGCTTGTTTACTTTTAAAACTCTTAGTTTGATTATTTGTATCAAAATGGGTAAAACTTCATTATAGTTCGATTTCCAACGTTTTCAATGTGAAGTTAAGGCTTAAAACAACTATTTCTAGTCACAATAAGCTTTGTGAAAGCTTTAATGATTAACTCGGCTTGTTTACTTTCAAAAACTCTTAGTTTGATTATTTATCAAAATGGGTAAAACTTCATTATAGTTCGATTTCCAACCTTTTCAATGTGAAGTTAAGGCTTAAAACAACTATTTCTAGTCACAATAAACTTTGTGAAAGCTTTAATGATTATACTCGGCTTGTTTACTTTCAAAACTCTTAGTTTGATTATTTATGTCAAAATGGATAAAACTTCATTATAGTTCGATTTCCTACGTTTTCAATGTGAAGTTAAGGCTTAAAACAACTATTTCTAGTCACAATAAGCTTTGTGAAAGCTTTAATGATTATGCTCATCTTGTTTACTTTCAAAACTCTTAGTTTGATTATTTGTATCAAAATGGGTAAGACTTCATTATAGTTCGATTTCCAACCTTTCCATTGTGAAGTTAAGGCTTAAAACAACTATTTCTAGTCACAATAAGCTTTGTGAAAGCTTTAATGATTATACTCGGCTTGTTTACTTTCAAAACACTTAGTTTGATTATTTATGTCAAAATAGGTAAAACTTCATTATAGTTCGTTTTCCTACGTTTTCAACGTGAAGTTAAGGCATAAAAAAACTATTTCTAGTCACAATAAGCTTTGTGAAAGCTTTAATGATTATGCTCATCTTGTTTACTTTCAAAACTATTAGTTTGATTATTTGTATCAAAATGGGTAAAATTTCATTATAGTTCGATTTCCCATATTTTCAATGTGAAGTTAATTCTTAAAACAACTATTTCTAATCACAATAAGCTTTGTGAAAGCTTTAATGATTATACTCGGATTGTTTACTTTCAAAACTCTTAGTTTGATTATTTATGTCAAAATGGGTAAAACTTCATTATAGTTCGATTTCCCACATTTTGAAGGTGAAGTTAAGGCTTAAAACAACTATTTCTACTCACAATAGGCTTTGTGAAAGTTTTAATGATTATACTCGGCTTGTTTACTTTTAAAACTCTTAGTATGATTATTTATGTCAAAATGGGTAAAACTTCATTATAGTTCGATTTCCTACGTTTTAAAGGTGAAGTTAAGGCTTAAAACAACTATTTCTAGTCACAATAAGCTTTGTGAAAGCTTTACTGATTATACTCGATTTGTTTACTTTCAAAAGTCTTAGTTTGATTATTTATGTCAAAATAGGTAAAACTTCATTATAGTTCGATTTCCTACGTTTTCAAGGTGAAGTTAAGGCTTAAAACAACTATTTCTAGTCACAATAAACTTTGTGAAAGCTTTAATGATTATACTCGGCTTGTTTACTTTCAAAACTCTTAGTTTGATTATTTATGTCAAAATGGATAAAACTTGATTATAGTTCGATTTCCTACGTTTTCAATGTGAATTAAAACAACTATTTCTAGTCACAATAAGCTTTGTGAAAGCTTTAATGATTATGCTCGTCTTGTTTCCTTTCAAAACTCTTAGTTTGATTATTTGTATCAAAATGGGTAAGACTTCGTTATAGTTCGATTTCCAACCTTTCCATTGTGAAGTTAAGGCTTAAAACAACTATTTCTAGTCACAATAAGCTTTGTGAAAGCTTTAATGATTATACTCGGCTTGTTTACTTTCAAAACTCTTAGTTTTATTATTTGTATCAAAATGGGTAAAACTTCATTATAGTTCGATATCCAACCTTTCCAATGTGACGTTAAGGTTTAAAACAACGATTTTTAGTCACAATAAGATTTGTCAAAGCTTTAATGATTTTAGCTCGGCTTGTTTACTTTGAAAACTCTAAGTTTGATTATTTTTATCAAAATGGGTAAAACTTCATTATAGTTCGATTTCCTACGTTTTCAATGTGAAGTTAAGGCTTAAAACACTAATTTCTAGTCACAATAAGCTTTGTGAAAGCTTTAATGATTATGCTCATCTTGTTTACTTTCAAAACTCTTAGTTTGATTATTTGTATCAAAATGGGTAAAACATCATTATAGCTCGATTTCCAACCTTTCCAATGTGAAGTTAAGGCTTAAAACAACTATTTCTAGTCACAATAAGCTTTGTGAAAGCTTTAATGATTATACTCGGCTTGTTTACTTTCAAAACACTTAGTTTGATTATTTATGTCAAAATAGGTAAAACTTCATTATAGTTCGTTTTCCTACGTTTTCAACGTGAAGTTAAGGCTTAAAACAACTATTTCTAGTCACAATAAGCTTTGTGATAGCTTTAATGATTATGCTCATCTTGTTTACTTTCAAGACTATTAGTTTGATTATTTGTATCAAAATGGGTAAGACTTCATTATAGTTCGATTTCCAACCTTTCCAATGTGAAGTTAAGGCCTAAAACAACTATTTCTAGTCACAATAAGCTTTGTCAAAGTTTAATGATTATACTCGGCTTGTTTACTTTCAAAACTCTTAGTTTTATTATTTGTATCAAAATGGGTAAAACTTCATTATAGTTCGATATCCAGCCTTTCCAATGTGAAGTTAAGGCTTAAAACAACTATTTCTAGTCACAATAAGCTTTGTGAAAGCTTTAATGATTATACCCGGCTTGTTTACTTTCAAAACTCTTAGTTTGATTATTTGTATCAAAATGGGTAAAACTTCATTATAGTTCGATTTCCAACCTTTCCAATGAGACGTTAAGGCTTAAAACAACGATTTCTAGTCACAATAAGCTTTGTCAAAGCTTCAAAGATTAAGCTCGGCTTGTTTACTTTCAAAACTCCTAGTTTGATTATTTATGTCAAAATGGGTAAAACTTCATTATAGTTTGATTTCCTACGTTTTCAAGGTGAAGTTAAGGCTTAAAACAACTATTTCTACTCACAATAAGCTTTGTGAAAGCTTTAATGATTATACTCGGCTTGTTTGCTTTCAAAACTCTTAGTTTGATTATTTGTATCAAAATGGGTAAAACTTCATTGTAGTTCGATTTTCAACGTTTCCAATGTGAAGTTAAGGCTTAAAACAACTATTTCTAGTCACAATAAGCTTTGTGAAAGCTTTAATGATTAAGCTCGGCTTGTTTACTTTGAAAACTCTTAGTTTGATTGGTTGTATCAAAATGGGTAAAACTTCATTATTGTTCGATTTCCAACCTTTCCAATGTGAAGTTAAGGCTTAAAACAACTATTTCTAGTCATAATAAGCTTTGTGAAAGCTTTAATGATTATACTCGGCTTGTTTACTCTCAAAACTCTTAGTTTGATTATTTATGTCAAAATGGGTAAAACTTCATTATAGTTCGATTTCCCACATTTTCAAGGTGAAGTTAAGGCTTAAAACAACTATTTCTACTCACAATAGGCTTTGTGAAAGCTTTAATGATTATACTCGACTTGTTTACTTTCAAAAGTCTTAGTTTGATTATATATGTCAAAATGGGTAAAACTTCATTATAGTTCGATTTCCTACGTTTTCAAGGTGAAGTTAAGGCTTAAAACAACTATTTCTAGTCACAATAAACTTTGTGAAAGCTTTAATGATTAAGCTCATCTTGTTTACTTTTTTACTTTCAAAACTCTTAGTTTCATTTTTTGTATCAAAATGCGTAAGACTTCATTGTAGTTCGATTTTCAACGTTTCCAATGTGAAGTTAAGGCTTAAAACAACTATTTCTAGTCACAATAAGCTTTGTGAAAGCTTTAATGATTATGCTCATCTTGTTTACTTTCAAAACTCTTAGTTTGATTATTTGTATCAAAATGGGTAAGACTTCATTATAGTTCGATTTCCAACCTTTCCAATGTGAAGTTAAGGCTTAAAATAACTATTTCTAGTCACAATAAGCTTTGTGAAAGCTTTAATGATTATACTCGGCATGTTTACTTTCAAAACTCTTAGTTTGATTATTTATGTCAAAATGGGTAAAACTTTATTATAGTTCGATTTCCCACGTTTTCAATGTGAAGTTAAGGCTTAAAACAACTATTTCTAGTCACAATAAGCTTTGTGAAAGCTTTAATGATTATACTCGGCTTGTTTACTTTCAAAACTCTTAGTTTGATTATTTATGTCAAAATGGGTAAAACTTCATTGTAGTTCGATTTCCTACGTTTTCAAGGTGAAGTTAAGGCTTAAAACAACTATTTCTAGTCACAATAAGCTTTGTGAAAGCTTCAATGATTATGCTCATCTTGTTTACTTTCAAAACTATTAGTTTGATTATTTGTATCAAAATGGGTAAAACTTCATTATAGTTCGATTTCCAACCTTTCCAACGTGACGTTAAGGCTTAAATAGACGATTTCTTGTCACAATAAGCTTTGTCAAAGCTTTAATGATTAAGCTCGGCTTGTTTACTTTGAAAACTCTTAGTTTGATTATTTGTATAAAAATGGGGTAAAACTTCATTATAGTTCGATTTCCAACATTTCCAATGTGAAGTCAAGGCTTAAAAGAACTATTTCTAGTCACAATAAGTTTTGTGAAAGCTTTAATGATTATACTCGTTTAGTTTTCTCTCAAAACTCTTAGTTTGATTATTTCTGTCAAAATGGGTAAAACTTCATTATAGTTCGATTTCCTACGTTTTAAAGGTGAAGTTAAGGCTTAAAACAACTATTTCTAGTCACAATAAGCTTTGTGAAAGCTTTAATGATTATACTCGGCTTGTTTACTTTCAAAACTCTTAGTTTCATTATTTGTATCAAAATGGTTAAAACTTCATTATAGTTCTATTTCCAACCTTTCCAATGTGAAGGTAAGGCTTAAAACAACTATTTCTAGTCACAATAAGCTTTGTGAAAGTTTAATGATTATACTCGGCTTGTTTACTTTCAAAACTCTTAGTTTGATTATTTGTATCAAAATGGGTAAAACTTCATTATAGTTCGATTTTCAGCCTTTCCAATGTGAAGTTAAGGCTTAAAACAACTATTTCTAGTCACAATAAGCTTTGTGAAAGCTTTAATGATTATACCCGGCTTATTTACTTTCAAAACTCTTAGTTTGATTATTTGTATCAAAATGGGTAAAACTTCATTATAGTTCGATTTCCAACCTTTCCAATGAGACGTTAAGGCTTAAAACAACGATTTCTAGTCACAATAAGCTTTGTCAAAGCTTTAATGATTATAGCTCTCGCTTGTTTACTTTCAAAACTCTAGTTTGATTATTTATGTCAAAATGGGTAAAACTTCATTATAGTTTGATTTCCTACGTTTTCAAGGTGAAGTTAAGGCTTAAAACAACTATTTCTAGTCACAATAAGCTTTGTGAAAGCTTTAATGATTATACTCGGCTTGTTTACTTTCAAAACTCTTAGTTTGATTATTTATATCAAAATGGGTAAAACTTCATTATAGTTCGATTTTCAACGTTTCCAATGTGAAGTTAAGGCTTAAAACAACTATTTCTACTCACAATAAGCTTTGTGAAAGCTTTAATGATTATACTCGACTTGTTTACTTTTTTAAACTCTTAGTTTGATTATTTATGTCAAAATGGGTAAAACTTCATTATAGTTCGATTTCCCATATTTTCAATGTGAAGTTAAGGCTTAAAACAACTATTTCTAATCACAATAAGCTTTGTGAAAGCTTTAATGATTATACTCGGATTGTTTACTTTCAAAACTCTTAGTTTGATTATTTATGTCAAAATGGGTAAAACTTCATTATAGTTCGATTTCCCACATTTTCAATGTGAAGTTAAGGCTTAAAACAACTATTTCTAGTCACAATAAGCTTTGTGAAAGCTTTTAATGATTATACTCGGCTTGTTTACTTTCAAAACTCTTAGTTTGATTATTTATGTCAAAATGGGTAAAACTTCATTATAGTTCGATTTCCTACGTTTTCAGTGTGAAGTTAAGGCTTAAAACAATTATTTCTAGTCACAATAAGCTTTGTGAAAGTTTTACTGATTATACTCGATTTGTTTACTTTCAAAACTCTTAGTTTGATTATTTGTATCAAAATGGGTAAAACTTCATTATAGTTCGATTTCCAACCTTTCCAATGAGACGTTAAGGCTTAAAACAACGATTTCTAGTCACAATAAGCTTTGTCAAAGCTTTAAAGATTATACTCGGCTTGTTTACTTTCAAAACTCCTAGTTTGATTATTTATGTCAAAATGGGTAAAACTTCATTATAGTTTGATTTCCTACGTTTTCAAGGTGAAGTTAAGGCTTAAAACAACTATTTCTAGTCACAATAAGCTTTGTGAAAGCTTTAATAATTATACTCGGCTTGTTTACTTTCAAAACTCTTAGTTTGATTATTTGTATCAAAATGGGTAAAACTTCATTGTAGTTCGATTTTCAACGTTTCCAATGTGAAGTTAAGGCTTAAAACAACTATTTCTAGTCACAATAAGCTTTGTGAAAGCTTTAATGATTAAGCTCGGCTTGTTTACTTTGAAAACTCTTAGTTTGATTATTTATCAAAATGGGTAAAACTTCATTATAGTTCGATTTCCAACCTTTTCAATGTGAAGTTAAGGCTTAAAACAACTATTTCTAGTCACAATAAACTTTGTGAAAGCTTTAATGATTATACTCGGCTTGTTTACTTTCAAAACTCTTAGTTTGATTATTTATGTCAAAATGGATAAAACTTGATTATAGTTCGATTTCCTACGTTTTCAATGTGAATTAAAACAACTATTTCTAATCACAATAAGCTTTGTGAAAGCTTTAATGATTATGCTCGTCTTGTTTACTTTCAAAACTCTTAGCTTGATTATTTGTATCAAAATGGGTAAGACTTCATTATAGTTCGATTTCCAACCTTTCCATTGTGAAGTTAAGGCTTAAAACAACTATTTCTAGTCACAATAAGCTTTGTGAAAGCTTTAATGATTATACTCGGCTTGTTTACTTTTAAAACTCTTAGTTTGATTATTTATGTCAAAATGGGTAAAACTTCATTATAGTTCGATTTCCCACATTTTCAAGGTGAAGTTAAGGCTTAAAACAACTATTTCTACTCACAATAAGCTTTGTGAAAGCTTTAATGATTATACTCGACTTGTTTACTTTTAAAACTCTTAGTTTGATTAATTATTTGAAAATGGGTAAAACTTCATTATAGTTCGATTTCCCATATTTTCAATGTGAAGTTAAGGCTTAAAACAACTATTTCTAATCACAATAAGCTTTGTGAAAGCTTTAATGATTATACTCGGATTGTTTACTTTCAAAACTCTTAGTTTGATTATTTATGTCAAAATGGGTAAAACTTCATTATAGTTCGATTTCCCACATTTTCAAGGTGAAGTTAAGGCTTAAAACAACTATTTCTACTCACAATAAGCTTTGTGAAAGCTTTAATGATTATACTCGACTTGTTTACTTTTAAAACTCTTAGTTTGATTAATTATTTGAAAATGGGTAAAATTTCATTATAGTTCGATTTCCCATATTTTCAATGTGAAGTTAAGGCTTAAAACAACTATTTCTAATCACAATAAGCTTTGTGAAAGTTTTAATGATTATACTCGGCTTGTTTACTTTCAAAACTCTTAGTTTGATTATTTATGTCAAAATGGGTAAAACTTCATTATAGTTCGATTTCCTACGTTTTCAGTGTGAAGTTAAGGCTTAAAACAATTATTTCTAGTCACAATAAGCTTTGTGAAAGTTTTACTGATTATACTCGATTTGTTTACTTTCAAAACTCTTAGTTTGATTTTTTGTATCAAAATGGGTAAAACTTCATTATAGTTCGATTTCCAACCTTTCCAATGAGAAGTTAAGGCTTAAAACAACGATTTCTAGTCACAATAAGCTTTGTCAAAGCTTTAATGATTATACTATCTTGCTTTTACTTTCAAAACTCTAGTTTGATTATTTATGTCAAAATGGGTAAAACTTCATTATAGTTTGATTTCCTACGTTTTCAAGGTGAAGTTAAGGCTTAAAACAACTATTTCTAGTCACAATAAGCTTTGTGAAAGCTTTAATGATTATACTCGGCTTGTTTACTTTCAAAACTCTTAGTTTGATTATTTGTATCAAAATGGGTAAAACTTCATTATAGTTCGATTTTCAACGTTTCATGTGAAGTTAAGGCTTAAAACAACTATTTCTAGTCACAATAAGCTTTGTGAAAGCTTTAATGATTAAGCTCGGCTTGTTTACTTTGAAAACTCTTAGTTTGATTAGTTGTATCAAAATGGGTAAAACTTCATTATAGTTCGATTTCCAACCTTTTCAATGTGAAGTTAAGGCTTAAAACAACTATTTCTAGTCACAATAAACTTTGTGAAAGCTTTAATGATTATACTCGGCTTGTTTACTTTCAAAACTCTTAGTTTGATTATTTATGTCAAAATGGATAAAACTTGATTATAGTTCGATTTCCTACGTTTTCAATGTGAATTAAAACAACTATTTCTAATCACAATAAGCTTTGTGAAAGCTTTAATGATTATGCTCGTCTTGTTTACTTTCAAAACTCTTAGCTTGATTATTTGTATCAAAATGGGTAAGACTTCATTATAGTTCGATTTCCAACCTTTCCATTGTGAAGTTAAGGCTTAAAACAACTATTTCTAGTCACAATAAGCTTTGTGAAAGCTTTAATGATTATACTCGGCTTGTTTACTTTCAAAACTCTTAGTTTGATTATTTATGTCAAAATGGGTAAAACTTCATTATAGTTCGATTTCCCACATTTTGAAGGTGAAGTTAAGGCTTAAAATAACTATTTCCACTCACAATAGGCTTTGTGAAAGTTTTAATGATTATACTCGGCTTGTTTACTTTTAAAACTCTTAGTTTGATTATTTATGTCAAAATGGGTAAAACTTCATTATAGTTCGATTTCCTACGTTTTAAAGGTGAAGTTAAGGCTTAAAACAACTATTTCTAGTCACAATAAGCTTTGTGAAAGCTTTACTGATTATACTCGATTTGTTTACTTTCAAAAGTCTTAGTTTAATTATTTATGTCAAAATAGGTAAAACTTCATTATAGTTCGATTTCCAACGTTTTCAAGGTGAAGTTAAGGCTTAAAACAACTATTTCTAGTCACAATAAACTTTGTGAAAGCTTTAATGATTATACTCGGCATGTTTACTTTCAAAACTCTTAGTTTGATTATTTATGTCAAAATGGATAAAACTTGATTATAGTTCGATTTCCTACATTTTCAATGTGAATTAAAACAACTATTTCTAGTCACAATAAGCTTTGTGAAAGCTTTAATGATTATGCTCGTCTTGTTTCCTTTCAAAACTCTTAGTTTGATTATTTGTATCAAAATGGGTAAGACTTCGTTATAGTTCGATTTCCAACCTTTCCATTGTGAAGTTAAGGCTTAAAACAACTATTTCTAGTCACAATAAGCTTTGTGAAAGCTTTAATGATTATACTCGGCTTGTTTACTTTCAAAACTCTTAGTTTTATTATTTGTATCAAAATGGGTAAAACTTCATTATAGTTCGATATCCAACCTTTCCAATGTGAAGTTAAGGTTTAAAACAACGATTTTTAGTCACAATAAGATTTGTCAAAGCTTTAATGATTTTAGCTCTCGCTTGTTTACTTTGAAAACTCTAAGTTTGATTATTTTTATCAAAATGGGTAAAACTTCATTATAGTTCGATTTCCTACGTTTTCAATGTGAAGTTAAGGCTTAAAACACTAATTTCTAGTCACAATAAGCTTTGTGAAAGATTTAATGATTATGCTCATCTTGTTTACTTTCAAAACTCTTAGTTTGATTATTTGTATCAAAATGGGTAAAACATCATTATAGCTCGATTTCCAACCTTTCCAATGTGAAGTTAAGGCTTAAAACAACTATTTCTAGTCACAATAAGCTTTGTGAAAGCTTTAATGATTATACTCGACTTGTTTACTTTTAAAACTCTTAGTTTGATTATTTATGTCAAAATAGGTAAAACTTCATTATAGTTCGTTTTCCTACGTTTTCAACGTGAAGTTAAGGCATAAAAAAACTATTTCTAGTCACAATAAGCTTTGTGAAAGCTTTAATGATTATGCTCATCTTGTTTACTTTCAAAACTATTAGTTTGATTATTTGTATCAAAATGGGTAAAACTTTATTATAGTTCGATTTCCCACGTTTCCAATGTGAAGTTAAGGCTTAAAACAACTATTTCTAGTCACAATAAGCTTTGTGAAAGCTTTAATGATTATACTCGGATTGTTTACTTTCAAAACTCTTAGTTTGATTATTTATGTCAAAATGGGTAAAACTTCATTATAGTTCGATTTCCCACATTTTGAAGGTGAAGTTAAGGCTTAAAACAACTATTTCAACTCACAATAGGCTTTGTGAAAGTTTTAATGATTATACTCGGCTTGTTTACTTTCAAAACTCTTAGTTTGATTATTTATGTCAAAATGGGTAAAACTTCATTATAGTTCGATTTCCTACGTTTTCAGTGTGAAGTTAAGGCTTAAAACAATTATTTCTAGTCACAATAAGCTTTGTGAAAGTTTTACTGATTATACTCGATTTGTTTACTTTCAAAACTCTTAGTTTGATTATTTGTATCAAAATGGGTAAAACTTCATTATAGCTCGATTTCCAACCTTTCCAATGTGAAGTTAAGGCTTAAAACAACTATTTCTAGTCACAATAAGCTTTGTGAAAGCTTTAATAATTATACTCGGCTTGTTTACTTTCAAAACTCTTAGTTTGATTATTTGTATCAAAATGGGTAAAACTTCATTGTAGTTCGATTTTCAACGTTTCCAATGTGAAGTTAAGGCTTAAAACAACTATTTCTAGTCACAATAAGCTTTGTGAAAGCTTTAATGATTAAGCTCGGCTTGTTTACTTTGAAAACTCTTAGTTTGATTAGTTGTATCAAAATGGGTAAAACTTCATTATAGTTCGATTTCCAACCTTTTCAATGTGAAGTTAAGGCTTAAAACAACTATTTCTAGTCACAATAAACTTTGTGAAAGCTTTAATGATTATACTCGGCTTGTTTACTTTCAAAACTCTTAGTTTGATTATTTATGTCAAAATGGATAAAACTTTATTATAGTTCGATTTCCTACGTTTTAAATGTGAATTAAAACAACTATTTCTAGTCACAATAAGCTTTGTGAAAGCTTTAATGATTATGCTCGTCTTGTTTACTTTCAAAACTCTTAGTTTGATTATTTGTATCAAAATGGGTAAACTTCATTATAGTTCGATTTCCAACCTTTCCATTGTGAAGTTAAGGCTTAAAACAACTATTTCTAGTCACAATAAGCTTTGTGAAAGCTTTAATGATTATACTCGGCTTGTTTACTTTTAAAACTCTTAGTTTGATTATTTATGTCAAAATGGGTAAAACTTCATTATAGTTCGATTTCCCACATTTTGAAGGTGAAGTTAAGGCTTAAAACAACTATTTCTACTCACAATAGGCTTTGTGAAAGCTTTAATGATTATACTCGGCTTGTTTACTTTCAAAACTCTTAGTTTGATTATTTATGTCAAAATGGGTAAAACTTCATTATAGTTCGATTTCCCACATTTTCAAGGTGAAGTTAAGGCTTAAAACAACTATTTCTACTCACAATAAGCTTTGTGAAAGCTTTAATGATTATACTCGACTTGTTTACTTTCAAAACTCTTAGTTTGATTAATTATGTCAAAATGGGTAAAATTTCATTATAGTTCGATTTCCCATATTTTCAATGTTAAGTTAATGCTTAAAACAACTATTTCTAATCACAATAAGCTTTGTGAAAGCTTTAATGATTTTACTCGGATTGTTTACTTTCAAAACTCTTAGTTTGATTATTTATGTCAAAATGGGTAAAACTTCATTATAGTTCGATTTCCCACATTTTGAAGGTGAAGTTAAGGCTTAAAACAACTATTTCTACTCACAATAGGCTTTGTGAAAGTTTTAATGATTATACTCGGCTTGTTTACTTTTAAAACTCTTAGTTTGATTATTTATGTCAAAATGGGTAAAACTTCATTATAGTTCGATTTCCTACGTTTTAAAGGTGAAGTTAAGGCTTAAAACAACTATTTCTAGTCACAATAAGCTTTGTGAAAGCTTTACTGATTATACTCGATTTGTTTACTTTCAAAAGTCTTAGTTTGATTATTTATGTCAAAATAGGTAAAACTTCATTATAGTTCGATTTCCTACATTTTCAAGGTGAAGTTAAGGCTTAAAACAACTATTTCTAGTCACAATAAACTTTGTGAAAGCTTTAATGATTATACTCGGCTTGTTTACTTTCAAAACTCTTAGTTTGATTATTTATGTCAAAATGGATAAAACTTGATTATAGTTCGATTTCCTACGTTTTCAATGTGAATTAAAACAACTATTTCTAGTCACAATAAGCTTTGTGAAAGCTTTAATGATTATGCTCGTCTTGTTTCCTTTCAAAACTCTTAGTTTGATTATTTGTATCAAAATGGGTAAGACTTCGTTATAGTTCGATTTCCAACGTTTCCATTGTGAAGTTAAGGCTTAAAACAACTATTTCTAGTCACAATAAGCTTTGTGAAAGCTTTAATGATTATACTCGGCTTGTTTACTTTCAAAACTCTTAGTTTTATTATTTGTATCAAAATGGGTAAAACTTCATTATAGTTCGATATCCAACCTTTCCAATGTGACGTTAAGGTTTAAAACAACGATTTTTAGTCACAATAAGATTTGTCAAAGCTTTAATGATTAAGCTCGGCTTGTTTACTTTGAAAACTCTAAGTTTGATTATTTTTATCAAAATGGGTAAAACTTCATTATAGTTCGATTTCCTACGTTTTCAATGTGAAGTTAAGGCTTAAAACACTAATTTCTAGTCACAATAAGCTTTGTGAAAGCTTTAATGATTATGCTCATCTTGTTTACTTTCAAAACTCTTAGTTTGATTATTTGTATCAAAATGGGTAAAACATCATTATAGCTCGATTTCCAACCTTTCCAATGTGAAGTTAAGGCTTAAAACAACTATTTCTAGTCACAATAAGCTTTGTGAAAGCTTTAATGATTATACTCGGCTTGTTTACTTTCAAAACACTTAGTTTGATTATTTATGTCAAAATAGGTAAAACTTCATTATAGTTCGATTTCCTACGTTTTCAACGTGAAGTTAAGGCATAAAAAAACTATTTCTAGTCACAATAAGCTTTGTGAAAGCTTTAATGATTATGCTCATCTTGTTTACTTTCAAAACTATTAGTTTGATTATTTGTATCAAAATGGGTAAAACTTTATTATAGTTCGATTTCCCACGTTTCCAATGTGAAGTTAAGGCTTAAAACAACTATTTCTAGTCACAATAAGCTTTGTGAAAGCTATAATGATTATACATGGCTTGTTTACTTTCAAAACTCCTAGCTTGATTATTTGTATAAAAATGGGTAAAACTTCATTATAGTTCCATTTTCAACGTTTCCAATGTGAAGTTAAAGCTTAAAACAACTATTTCTAGTCACAATAAACTTTGTGAAAGCTTTAATGATTCTACTCGGCTTGTTTACTTTCAAAACTCTTAGTTTGATTATTTGTATCAAAATGGGTAAAACTTCATTATAGTTCGATTTCCAACCTTTCCAATGAGACGTTAAGGCTTAAAACAACGATTTCTAGTCACAATAAGCTTTGTCAAAGCTTTAAAGATTATACTCGGCTTGTTTACTTTGAAAACTCTTAGTTTGATTATTTGTATCAAAATGGGTAAAACATCATTATAGTTCAATTTCCAACCTTTCCAATGTGAAGTTAAGGCTTAAAACAACTATTTCTAGTCACAATAAGCTTTGTGAAAGCTTTAATGATTATACTCGGCTTTGTTTACTTTCAAAACTCTTAGTTTGATTATTTATATCAAAATGGGTAAAACTTCATTATAGTTCGATTTCCAATTTTACAATGTGAAGTTAAGGCTTAAAACAACTATTTCTAGTCACAATAAGCTTTGTGAAAGCTTTAAAGATTATACTCGGCTTGTTTACTTTCAAAACTCTTAGTTTGATTATTTATGTCAAAATGGGTAAAACTTCATTATAGTTCGATTTCCTACGTTTTCAAGGTGAAGTTAAGGCTTAAAACAACTATTTCTAGTCACAATAAGCTTTGTGAAAGCTTTAATGATTATACTCGGCTTGTTTACTTTCAAAACTCTTAGTTTGATTATTTATGTCAAAATGGGTAAAACTTCATTATAGTTCGATTTCCACATTTTTAAGGCTTAAAACAATTTCTAGTGAAGTTAAGGCTTAAAACAACTATTTCTAAAACTCACAATAAGCTTTGTGAAAGCTTTAATGATTATACTTTAATGATTTGTTTACTTTTAAAACTCTTAGTTTGATTATTTATGTCAAAATGGATAAAACTTCATTATAGTTCGATTTCCCATATTTTCAATGTGAAGTTAAGGCTTAAAACAACTATTTCTAATCACAATAAGCTTTGTGAAAGCTTTAATGATTATACTCTCTTGTTTTTTCAAAACTCTTAATTTGATTATTTGTATAAAAATGGGTAAAACTTCATTATAGTTCCATTTTCAACGTTTCCAATGTGAAGTTAAGGCTTAAAACAACTATTTCTAGTCACAATAAACTTTGTGAAAGCTTTCATGATTATACTCGACTTGTTTACTTTCAAAACTCTTAGTTTGATTATTTGTATAAAAATGGGTAAAACTTTATTATAGTTCGATTTCCAACCTTTCCAATGTGACGTTAAGGATTAAAACAACGATTTCTAGTCACAATAAGCTTTGTCAAAGCTTTAATGATTAAGCTCCGCTTGTTTACTTTGAAAACTCTTAGTTTGATTATTTGTATCAAAATGGGTAAAACTTCATTATAGTTCGATTTCCAACCTTTCCAATGTCAAGTTAAGGCTTAAAACAACTATTTCTAGTCACAATAAGTTTTGTCAAAGCTTTAATGATTATACTCGGCTTGTTTACTTTCAAAACTCTTAGTTTGATTATTTGTATCAAAATGGGTAAAACTTCATTATAGTTTGATTTCCAACCTTTCCAATGAGACGTTAAGGCTTAAAACAACGATTTCTAGTCACAATAAGCTTTGTCAAAGCTTTAATGATTAAGCTCGGCTTGTTTACTTTGAAAACTCTTAGTTTGATTATTTGTATCAAAATGGGTAAAACTTCATTATAGTTCAATTTCCAACCTTTCCAATGTGAAGTTAAGGCTTAAAACAACTATTTCTAGTCACAATAAGCTTTGTGAAAGCTTTAATGATTATACTCATCTTGTTTACTTTCAAAACTCTTAGTTTGATTATTTATGTCAAAATGGGTAAAACTTCATTATAGTTCGATTTCCTACGTTTTCAAGGTGAAGTTAAGGCTTAAAACAACTATTTATAGTCACAATAAGCTTTGTGAAAGCTTTACTGATTATACTCGATTTGTTTACTTTCAAAAGTCTTAGTTTGATTATTTATGTCAAAATAGGTAAAACTTCATTATAGTTCGATTTCCTACGTTTTCAAAGGTGAAGTTAAGGCTTAAAACAACTATTTCTAGTCACAATAAACTTTGTGAAAGCTTTAATGATTAAGCTCGGCTTGTTTACTTTCAAAACTCTTAGTTTGATTATTTGTATCAAAATGGGTAAAACTTCATTATAGTTTGATTTCCAACCTTTCCAATGAGACGTTAAGGCTTAAAACAACGATTTCTAGTCACAATAAGCTTTGTCAAAGCTTTAAAGATTAAGCTCGGCTTGTTTACTTTGAAAACTCTTAGTTTGATTATTTGTATCAAAATGGGTAAAACATCATTATAGTTCAATTTCCAACCTTTCCAATGTGAAGTTAAGGCTTAAAACAACTATTTCTAGTCACAATAAGCTTTGTGAAAGCTTTAATGATTATACTCGGCTTGTTTACTTTCAAAACTCTTAGTTTGATTATTTATGTCAAAATGGGTAAAACTTCATTATAGTTCGATTTCCTACGTTTTCAAGGTGAAGTTAAGGCTTAAAACAACTATTTCTAGTCACAATAAGCTTTGTGAAAGCTTTACTGATTATACTCGATTTGTTTACTTTCAAAAGTCTTAGTTTGATTATTTATGTCAAAATAGGTAAAACTTCATTATAGTTCGATTTCCTACGTTTTCAAGGTGAAGTTAAGGCTTAAAACAACTATTTCTAGTCACAATAAACTTTGTGAAAGCTTTAATGATTATACTCGGCTTGTTTACTTTCAAAACTCTTAGTTTGATTATTTATGTCAAAATGGATAAAACTTGATTATAGTTCGATTTCCTACGTTTTCAATGTGAATTAAAACAACTATTTCTAGTCACAATAAGCTTTGTGAAAGCTTTAATGATTATGCTCGTCTTGTTTACTTTCAAAACTCTTAGTTTGATTATTTGTATCAAAATGGGTAAGACTTCATTATAGTTCGATTTCCAACCTTTCCATTGTGAAGTTAAGGCTTAAAACAACTATTTCTAGTCACAATAAGCTTTGTGAAAGCTTTAATGATTATACTCGGCTTGTTTACTTTTAAAACTCTTTGTTTGATTATTTATGTCAAAATGGGTAAAACTTCATTATAGTTCGATTTCCCACATTTTCAAGGTGAAGTTAAGGCTTAAAATAACTATTTCTACTCACAATAGGCTTTGTGAAAGCTTTAATGATTATACTCGGCTTGTTTACTTTCAAAACTCTTAGTTTGATTATTTATGTCAAAATGGGTAAAACTTCATTATAGTTCGATTTCCCACATTTTCAAGGTGAAGTTAAGGCTTAAAACAACTATTTCTACTCACAATAGGCTTTGTGAAAGCTTTAATGATTATACTCGGCTTGTTTACTTTCAAAAGTCTTAGTTTGATTATATATGTCAAAATGGGTAAAACTTCATTATAGTTCGATTTCCTACGTTTTCAAGGTGAAGTTAAGGCTTAAAACAACTATTTCTAGTCACAATAAACTTTGTGAAAGCTTTAATGATTAAGCTCATCTTGTTTACTTTTAAAACTCTTAGTTTCATTTTTTGTATCAAAATGGGTAAGACTTCATTGTAGTTCGATTTTCAACGTTTCCAATGTGAAGTTAAGGCTTAAAACAACTATTTCTAGTCACAATAAGCTTTGTGAAAGCTTTAATGATTATACTCGGCTTGATTACTTTCAAAACTCTTAGTTTGATTATTGATGTCAAAATGGGTAAAACCTCATTATAGTTCTATTTCCTACGTTTTCAGTGTGAAGTTAAGGCTTAAAACAACTATTTCTAGTCACAATAAGCTTTGTGAAAGCTTTAATGATTATGCTCATCTTGTTTACTTTCAAAACTCTTAGTTTGATTATTTGTATCAAAATGGGTAAGACTTCATTATAGTTCGATTTCCAACCTTTCCAATGTGAAGTTAAGGCTTAAAACAACTATTTCTAGTCACAATAAGCTTTGTGAAAGCTTTAATGACTATACTCGGCTTGTTTACTTTCAAAACTCTTAGTTTGATTATTTATGTCAAAATGGGTAAAACTTCATTATAGTTCGATTTCCTACGTTTTCAAGGTGAAGTTAAGGCTTAAAACAATTATTTCTAGTCACAATAAGCTTTGTGGAAGCTTTAAAGATTATACTCGGCTGTTTTACTTTCAAAACTCTTAGTTTGATTATTTATTTCAAAATGGGTAAAACTTCATTATAGTTCGTTTTCCTACGTTTTCAAGGTGAAGTTAAGGCTTAAAACAACTATTTCTAGTCACAATAAACTTTGTGAAAGCTTTAATGATTCTACTCGGCTTGTTTACTTTCAAAACTCTTTGTTTGATTATTTATGTCAAAATGGATAAAACTTCATTATAGTTCGATTTCCTACGTTTTCAATGTGAATTAAAACAACTATTTCTACTCACAATAAGCTTTGTAAAAGCTTTAATGATTATACTCGGCTTGTTTACTTTCAAAATTCTTAGTTTGCTTATTTGAATCAAAATGGGTAAAACTTCATTATAGTTCGATTTCCTACGTTTTCAATGTGAAGTTAAGGCTTAAAACAACTATTTCTAGTCACAATAAGCTTTGTGAAAGCTTTAATGATTATGCTCATCTTGTTTACTTTCAAAACTCTTAGTTTGATTATTTATATCAAAATGGGTAAAACTTCATTATAGTTCGATTTCCCACATTTTCAAGGTGAAGTTAAGGCTTAAAACAACTATTTCTACTCACAATAAGCTTTGTGAAAGCTTTAATGATTATACTCGACTTGTTTACTTTCAAAACTCTTAGTTTGATTATTTATGTCAAAATGGGTAAAACTTTATTATAGTTCGATTTCCCACGTTTTCAATGTGAAGTTAAGGCTTAAAACAACTATTTCTAGTCACAATAAGCTTTGTGAAAGCTTTAATGATTATACTCGGCTTGTTTACTTTCAAAACTCTTAGTTTGATTATTTATGTCAAAATGGGTAAAACTTCATTATAGTTCGATTTCCTACGTTTTCAAGGTGAAGTTAAGGCTTAAAACAACTATTTCTAGTCACAATAAGCTTTGTGAAGCTTTAATGATTATACTCGGCTTGTTTACTTTCAAAACTCTTAGTTTGATTATTTGTATCAAAATGGGTAAAACTTCATTATAATTCGATTTCCAACGTTTTCAATGTGAAGTTAAGGCTTAAAACAACTATTTCTAGTCACAATAAGCTTTGTGAAAGCTTTAATGATTATACTCGGCTTGTTTACTTTCAAAACTCTTAGTTTGATTATTTGTATCAAAATGGGTAAAACTTCATTATAGTTCGATTTCCTACGTTTTCAATGTGAAGTTAAGGCTTAAAACAACTATTTCTAGTCACAATAAGCTTTGTGAAAGCTTTAATGATTATGCTCATCTTGTTCACTTTCAAAACTCTTAGTTTGATTATTTGTATCAAAATGGGTAAAACTTCATTATAGCTCGATTTCCAACCTTTCCAATGTGAAGTTAAGGCTTAAAACAACTATTTCTAGTCACAATAAGCTTTGTGAAAGCTTTAATGATTATACTCGGCTTGTTTACTTTTAAAACTCTTTGTTTGATTATTTATGTCAAAATGGGTAACACTTCATTATAGTTCGATTTCCCACATTTTCAAGGTGAAGTTAAGGCTTAAAATAACTATTTCTACTCACAATAGGCTTTGTGAAAGCTTTAATGATTATACTCGGCTTGTTTACTTTCAAAACTCTTAGTTTGATTATTTATGTCAAAATGGGTAAAACTTCATTATAGTTCGATTTCCCACATTTTGAAGGTGAAGTTAAGGCTTAAAACAACTATTTCTACTCACAATAGGCTTTGTGAAAGTTTTAATGATTATACTCGGCTTGTTTACTTTTAAAACTCTTAGTTTGATTATTTATGTCAAAATGGGTAAAACTTCATTATAGTTCGATTTCCTACGTTTTAAAGGTGAAGTTAAGGCTTAAAACAACTATTTCTAGTCACAATAAGCTTTGTGAAAGCTTTAATGATTATACTCGATTTGTTTACTTTCAAAACTCTTAGTTTGATTATTTATGTCAAAATGGTAAAACTTCATTGTAGTTCGATTTTCAACGTTTCCAATGTGAAGTTAAGGCTTAAAACAACTATTTCTAGTCACAATAAACTTTGTGAAAGCTTTAATGATTATACTCGGCTTGTTTACTTTCAAAACTCTTAGTTTGATTATTTATGTCAAAATGGATAAAACTTGATTATAGTTCGATTTCCTACGTTTTCAATGTGAATTAAAACAACTATTTCTAGTCACAATAAGCTTTGTGAAAGCTTTAATGATTATGCTCGTCTTGTTTACTTTCAAAACTCTTATTTTGATTATTTGTATCAAAATGGGTAAGACTTCATTATAGTTCGATTTCCAACCTTTCCATTGTGAAGTTAAGGCTTAAAACAACTATTTCTAGTCACAATAAGCTTTGTGAAAGCTTTAATGATTATACTCGGCTTGTTTACTTTCAAAACTCTAAGTTTTATTATTTGTATCAAAATGGGTAAAACTTCATTATAGTTCGATATCCAACCTTTCCAATGTGACGTTAAGGTCTAAAACAACGATTTTTAGTCACAATAAGATTTGTCAAAGCTTTAATGATTAATCTCGGCTTGTTTACTTTGAAAACTCTAAGTTTGATTATTTTTATCAAAATGGGTAAAACTTCATTATAGTTCGATTTCCTACGTTTTCAATGTGAAGTTAAGGCTTAAAACACTAATTTCTAGTCACAATAAGCTTTGTGAAAGCTTTAATGATTATGCTCATCTTGTTTACTTTCAAAACTCTTAGTTTGATTATTTGTATCAAAATGGGTAAAACATCATTATAGCTCGATTTCCAACCTTTCCAATGTGAAGTTAAGGCTTAAAACAACTATTTCTAGTCACAATAAGCTTTGTGAAAGCTTTAATGATTATACTCGGCTTGTTTACTTTCAAAACACTTAGTTTGATTATTTATGTCAAAATAGGTAAAACTTCATTATAGTTCGATTTCCTACGTTTTCAATGTGAAGTTAAGGCATAAAACAACTATTTCTAGTCACAATAAGCTTTGTGAAAGCTTTAATGATTATGCTCATCTTGTTTACTTTCAAAACTCTTAGTTTGATTATTTGTATCAAAATGGGTAAAACTTTATTATAGTTCGATTTCCAACCTTTCCAATGTGAAGTTAAGGCTTAAAACAACTATTTCTAGTCACAATAAGCTTTGTGAAAGCTATAATGATTATACTGGCTTGTTTACTTTCAAAACTCTTAGTTTGATTATTTATAAAAATGGGTAAAACTTCATTATAGTTCCATTTTCAACGTTTCCAATGTGAAGTTAAAGCTTAAAACAACTATTTCTAGTCACAATAAGCTTTGTGAAAGCTTTAATGATTATACTCGACTTGTTTACTTTCAAAACTCTTAGTTTGATTATTTATATCAAAATGGGTAAAACTTCATTATAGTTCGATTTCCATACCTTTCAATGTGAAGTTAAGGCTTAAAACAACTATTTCTAGTCACAATAAGCTTTGTGAAAGCTTTAATGATTATACTCGGCTTGTTTACTTTCAAAACTCTTAGTTTGATTATTTATATCAAAATGGGTAAAACTTCATTATAGTTCATTTCCAACCTTTCCAATGTGAAGTTAAGGCTTAAAACAACTATTTCTAGTCACAATAAGCTTTGTGAAAGCTTTAATGATTATACTCGGCTTGTTTACTTTCAAAACTCTTAGTTTGATTATTTATGTCAAAATGGGTAAAACTTCATTATAGTTCGATTTCCTACGTTTTCAAGGTGAAGTTAAGGCTTAAAACAACTATTTCTAGTCACAATAAGCTTTGTGAAAGCTTTACTGATTATACTCGATTTGTTTACTTTCAAAAGTCTTAGTTTGATTATTTATGTCAAAATAGGTAAAACTTCATTATAGTTCGATTTCCTACGTTTTCAAGGTGAAGTTAAGGCTTAAAACAACTATTTCTAGTCACAATAAACTTTGTGAAAGCTTTAATGATTATACTCGGCTTGTTTACTTTCAAAACTCTTAGTTTGATTATTTATGTCAAAATGGATAAAACTTGATTATAGTTCGATTTCCCATATTTTCAATGTGAAGTTAAAAAACAACTATTTCTAATCACAATAAGCTTTGTGAAAGCTTTAATGATTATACTCGTCTTGTTTACTTTCAAAACTCTTAGTTTGATTATTTGTATCAAAATGGGTAAAACTTCATTATAGTTCGATTTCCAACCTTTCCAATGTGAAGTTAAGGCTTAAAACAACTATTTCTAGTCACAATAAGCTTTGTGAAAGCTTTAATGATTATACTCGGCTTGTTTACTTTCAAAACTCTTAGTTTGATTATTTATATCAAAATGGGTAAAACTTCATTATAGTTCGATTTCCAACGTTTTCAATGTGAAGTTAAGGCTTAAAACAACTATTTCTAGTCACAATAAACTTTGTGAAAGCTTTAATGATTATACTCGGCTTGTTTACTTTCAAAACTCTTAGTTTGATTATTTATGTCAAAATGGGTAAAACTTCATTATAGTTCGATTTCCTACGTTTTCAATGTGAATTAAGGCTTAAAACAACTATTTCTAGTCACAATAAGCTTTGTGAAAGCTTTAATGATTATGCTCGTCTTGTTTACTTTCAAAACTCTTAGTTTGATTATTTATATCAAAATGGGTAAAACTTCATTATAGTTCGATTTCCAACCTTTCCAAGTGAAGTTAAGGCTTAAAACAACTATTTCTAGTCACAATAAACTTTGTGAAAGCTTTAATGATTATACTCATCTTGTTTACTTTCAAAACTCTTAGTTTTATTATTTGTATCAAAATGGGTAAAACTTCATTATAGTTCGATTTCCAACCTTTCCAATGTGAAGTTAAGGTCTAAAACAACTATTTTAGTCACAATAAGATTTGTCAAAGCTTTAATGATTAATCTCGGCTTGTTTACTTTGAAAACTCTAAGTTTGATTATTTTTATCAAAATGGGTAAAACTTCATTATAGTTCGATTTCCTACGTTTTCAATGTGAAGTTAAGGCTTAAAACAACTATTTCTAGTCACAATAAGCTTTGTGAAAGCTTTAATGATTATGCTCATCTTGTTTACTTTCAAAACTCTTAGTTTGATTATTTGTATCAAAATGGGTAAAACATCATTATAGCTCGATTTCCAACCTTTCCAATGTGAAGTTAAGGCTTAAAACAACTATTTCTAGTCACAATATGCTTTGTGAAAGCTTTAATGATTATACTCGGCTTGTTTACTTTCAAAACACTTAGTTTGATTATTTATGTCAAAATGGGTAAAAATTCATTATAGTTCGATTTCCTACGTTTTCAATGTGAAGTTAAGGCTTAAAACACTAATTTCTAGTCACAATAAGCTTTGTGAAAGCTTTAATGATTATGCTCATCTTGTTTACTTTCAAAACTCTTAGTTTGATTATTTGTATCAAAATGGGTAAAACATCATTATAGCTCGATTTCCAACCTTTCCAATGGGAAGTTAAGGCTTAAAACAACTATTTCTAGTCACAATAAGCTTTGTGAAAGCTTTAATGATTATACTCGGCATGTTTACTTTCAAAACTCTTAGTTTGATTATTTATGTCAAAATGGGTAAAACTTCATTATAGTTCGATTTCCCACATTTCCAAGGTGAAGTTAAGGCTTAAAACAACTATTTCTACTCACAATAAGCTTTGTGAAAGCTTTAATGATTATACTCGACTTGTTTACTTTTAAAACTCTTAGTTTGATTAATTATGTCAAAATGGGTGAAATTTCATTATAGTTCGATTTCCCATATTTTCAATGTGAAGTTAAGGCTTAAAACAACTATTTCTAATCACAATAAGCTTTGTGAAAGCTTTAATGATTATACTCGGATTGTTTACTTTCAAAACTCTTAGTTTGATTATTTATGTCAAAATGGGTAAAACTTCATTATAGTTCGATTTCCCACATTTTGAAGGTGAAGTTAAGGCTTAAAACAACTATTTCTACTCACAATAGGCTTTGTGAAAGTTTTAATGATTATACTCGGCTTGTTTACTTTTAAAACTCTTAGTTTGATTATTTATGTCAAAATGGATAAAACTTGATTATAGTTCGATTTCCTACGTTTTAAAGGTGAAGTTAAGGCTTAAAACAACTATTTCTAGTCACAATAAGCTTTGTGAAAGCTTTAATGATTATACTCGATTTGTTTACTTTCAAAAGTCTTAGTTTGATTATTTATGTCAAAATAGGTAAAACTTCATTATAGTTCGATTTCCTACGTTTTCAAGGTGAAGTTAAGGCTTAAAACAACTATTTCTAGTCACAATAAACTTTGTGATAAGCTTTAATGATTATACTCGGCTTGTTTACTTTCAAAACTCTTAGTTTGATTATTTATGTCAAAATGGATAAAACTTGATTATAGTTCGATTTCCCATATTTTCAATGTGAAGTTAAGGCTTAAAACAACTATTTCTAATCACAATAAGCTTTGTGAAAGCTTTAATGATTATACTGCTTGTTTACTTTCAAAACTCTTAGTTTGATTATTTGTATCAAAATGGGTAAAACTTCATTGTAGTTCGATTTTCAACGTTTCCAATGTGAAGTTAAGGCTTAAAACAACTATTTCTAGTCACAATAAGCTTTGTGAAAGCTTTAATGATTATACTCGGCTTGTTTACTTTCAAAACTCTTAGTTTGATTATTTGTATCAAAATGGGTAAAACTTCATTATAGTTCGATTTCCAACCTTTCCAATGTGAAGTTAAGGCTTAAAACAACTATTTCTAGTCACAATAAGCTTTGTGAAAGCTTTAATGATTATACTCGGCTTGTTTACTTTCAAAACTCTTAGTTTGATTATTTATGTCAAAATGGTAAAACTTCATTATAGTTCGATTTCCTACGTTTTCAACGTGAAGTTAAGGCAAAACAACTATTTCTAGTCACAATAAGCTTTGTGAAAGCTTTAATGATTATGCTCATCTTGTTTACTTTCAAAAATCTTAGTTTGATTATTTATATCAAAATGGGTAAAACTTCATTATAGTTCGATTTCCAACGTTTCCAATGTGAAGTTAAGGCTTAAAACAACTATTTCTAGTCACAATAAGCTTTGTGAAAGCTTTAATGATTATACTCGGCTTGTTTACTTTCAAAACTCTTAGTTTGATTATTTGTATCAAAATGGGTAAAACTTCATTATAGTTCCATTTTCAACGTTTCCAATGTGAAGTTAAAGCTTAAAACAACTATTTCTAGTCACAATAAGCTTTGTGAAAGCTTTAATGATTATACTCGGCTTGTTTACTTTCAAAACTCTTAGTTTGATTATTTGTATCAAAATGGGTAAAACTTCATTATAGTTCGATTTCCAACGTTTCCAATGTGAAGTTAAGGCTTAAAACAACTATTTCTAGTCACAATAAGCTTTGTGAAAGCTTTAATGATTATGCTCATCTTGTTTACTTTCAAAACTCTTAGTTTGATTATTTGTATCAAAATGGGTAAAACATCATTATAGTTCGATTTCCAACCTTTCCAATGTGAAGTTAAGGCTTAAAACAACTATTTCTAGTCACAATAAGCTTTGTGAAAGCTTTAATGATTATACTCGGCTTGTTTACTTTCAAAACTCTTAGTTTGATTATTTATGTCAAAATGGGTAAAACTTCATTATAGTTCGATTTCCTACGTTTTCAAGGTGAAGTTAAGGCTTAAAACAACTATTTCTAGTCACAATAAGCTTTGTGAAAGCTTTAATGATTATACTCATCTTGTTTACTTTCAAAACTCTTAGTTTGATTATTTATGTCAAAATGGGTAAAACTTTCATTATAGTTCGATTTCCCATATTTTCAATGTGAAGTTAAGGCTTAAAACAACTATTTCTAGTCACAATAAGCTTTGTGAAAGCTTTAATGATTATACTCGGCTTGTTTACTTTCAAAACTCTTAGTTTGATTATTTTTGTCAAAATGGGTAAAACTTCATTATAGTTCGATTTCCCAACGTTTTGAATGTGAAGTTAAGGCTTAAAACAACTATTTCTACTCACAATAAACTTTGTGAAAGCTTTAATGATTATACTCGGCTTGTTTACTTTCAAAACTCTTAGTTTGATTATTTATGTCAAAATGGGTAAAACTTCATTATAGTTCGATTTCCTACGTTTTCAATGTGAAGTTAAGGCTTAAAACAACTATTTCTAGTCACAATAAGCTTTGTGAAAGCTTTAATGATTATGCTCATCTTGTTTACTTTCAAAACTCTTAGTTTGATTATTTGTATCAAAATGGGTAAACTTCATTATAGTTCATTTCATTATAGTTCGATTTCCAACCTTTCCAATGTGAAGTTAAGGCTTAAAACAACTATTTCTAGTCACAATAAGCTTTGTGAAAGCTTTAATGATTATACTTGGGCTTGTTTACTTTCAAAACTCTTAGTTTGATTATTTATGTCAAAATGGGTAAAACTTCATTATAGTTCGATTTCCTACGTTTTCAAGGTGAAGTTAAGGCTTAAAACAATTATTTCTAGTCACAATAAGCTTTGTGAAAGCTTTACTGATTATACTCGATTTGTTTACTTTCAAAAGTCTTAGTTTGATTATTTATGTCAAAATAGGTAAAACTTCATTATAGTTCGATTTCCTACGTTTTCAAGGTGAAGTTAAGGCTTAAAACAACTATTTCTAGTCACAATAAACTTTGTGAAAGCTTTAATGATTATACTCGGCTTGTTTACTTTCAAAACTCTTAGTTTGATTATTTATGTCAAAATGGATAAAACTTGATTATAGTTCGATTTCCTACGTTTTCAATGTGAATTAAAACAACTATTTCTAGTCACAATAAGCTTTGTGAAAGCTTTAATGATTATGCTCGTCTTGTTTACTTTCAAAACTCTTAGTTTGATTATTTGTATCAAAATGGGTAAGACTTCATTATAGTTCGATTTCCAACCTTTCCATTGTGAAGTTAAGGCTTAAAACAACTATTTCTAGTCACAATAAGCTTTGTGAATGCTTTAATGATTATACTCGGCTTGTTTACTTTCAAAACTCTTAGTTTGATTATTTATGTCAAAATGGGTAAAACTTCATTATAGTTCGATTTCCCACATTTCCAATGTGAAGTTAAGGCTTAAAACAACTATTTCAAGTCACAATAAGCTTTGTGAATGCTTTAATGATTATACTCGGCTTGTTTACTTTCAAAACTCTTAGTTTGATTATTTATGTCAAAATGGGTAAAACTTCATTATAGTTCGATTTCCAACACTTTCAATGTGAAGTTAAGGCTTAAAACAACTATTTCTAGTCACAATAAGCTTTGTGAAAGCTTTAATGATTATACTCGGCTTGTTTACTTTCAAAACTCTTAGTTTGATTATTTATGTCAAAATGGGTAAAACTTCATTATAGTTCGATTTCCTACATTTTCAAGGTGAAGTTAAGGCTTAAAACAACTATTTCTAGTCACAATAAGCTTTGTGAAAGCTTTAATGATTATACTCATCGGCTTGTTTACTTTCAAAACTCTTAGTTTGATTATTTGTATCAAAATGGGTAAAACTTCATTGTAGTTCGATTTTCAACGTTTCCAATGTGAAGTTAAGGCTTAAAACAACTATTTCTAGTCACAATAAACTTTGTGAAAGCTTTAATGATTATACTCGGCTTGTTTACTTTCAAAACTCTTAGTTTGATTATTTATGTCAAAATGGATAAAACTTGATTATAGTTCGATTTCCTACGTTTTCAATGTGAATTAAAACAACTATTTCTAGTCACAATAAGCTTTGTGAAAGCTTTAATGATTATACTCGGCTTGTTTACTTTCAAAACTCTTAGTTTGATTATTTGTATCAAAATGGGTAAAACTTCATTATAGTTCATTTCCAACCTTTCCAATGTGAAGTTAAGGCTTAAAACAACTATTTCTAGTCACAATAAGCTTTGTGAAAGCTTTAATGATTATACTCGGCTTGTTTACTTTCAAAACTCTTAGTTTGATTATTTGTATCAAAATGGGTAAAACTTCATTATAGTTCGATTTCCAACGTTTCCAATGTGAAGTTAAAGCTTAAAACAACTATTTCTAGTCACAATAAACTTTGTGAAAGCTTTAATGATTATACTCGGCTTGTTTACTTTCAAAACTCTTAGTTTGATTATTTGTATCAAAATGGGTAAAACTTCATTATAGTTCGATTTCCAACCTTTCCAATGTGAAGTTAAGGCTTAAAACAACTATTTCTAGTCACAATAAGCTTTGTGAAAGCTTTAATGATTAAGCTCTCGGCTTGTTTACTTTCAAAACTCTTAGTTTGATTATTTGTATCAAAATGGGTAAAACATCATTATAGTTCGATTTCCAACCTTTCCAATGTGAAGTTAAGGCTTAAAACAACTATTTCTAGTACAATAAGCTTTGTGAAAGCTTTAATGATTATACTCGGCTTGTTTACTTTCAAAACTCTTAGTTTGATTATTTATGTCAAAATGGGTAAAACTTCATTATAGTTCGATTTCCTACGTTTTCAATGTGAAGTTAAGGCTTAAAACAACTATTTCTAGTCACAATAAGCTTTGTGAAAGCTTTAATGATTATACTCGACTTGTTTACTTTCAAAACTCTTAGTTTGATTATTTGTATCAAAATGGGTAAAACTTCATTATAGTTCGATTTCCACCTTTCCAATGTGAAGTTAAAGCTTAAAACAACTATTTCTAGTCACAATAAGCTTTGTGAAAGCTTTAATGATTATACTCGACTTGTTTACTTTCAAAACTCTTAGTTTGATTATTTGTATCAAAATGGATAAAACTTCATTATAGTTCGATTTCCACCTTTCCAATGTGAAGTTAAGGCTTAAAACAACTATTTCTAGTCACAATAACCTTTGTGAAAGCTTTAATGATTATACTCGGCTTGTTTACTTTCAAAACTCTTAGTTTGATTATTTATGTCAAAATGGGTAAAACTTCATTATAGTTTGATTTCCTACGTTTTCAAGGTGAAGTTAAGGCTTAAAACAACTATTTCTAGTCACAATAAGCTTTGTGAAAGCTTTAATGATTATACTCGGCTTGTTTACTTTCAAAACTCTTAGTTTGATTATTTGTATCAAAATGGGTAAAACTTCATTATAGTTCGATTTTCAACGTTTCCAATGTGAAGTTAAGGCTTAAAACAACTATTTCTACTCACAATAAGCTTTGTGAAAGCTTTAATGATTATACTCGACTTGTTTACTTTCAAAACTCTTAGTTTGATTATTTGTATCAAAATGGGTAAAACTTCATTATAGTTCGATTTCCAACCTTTCCAATGTGAAGTTAAGGCTTAAAACAACTATTTCTAGTCACAATAAGCTTTGTGAAAGCTTTAATGATTATGCTCATCTTGTTTACTTTCAAAACTCTTAGTTTGATTATTTGTATCAAAATGGGTAAAACTTCATTATAGTTCGATTTCCAACCTTTCCAATAGTTCGATTTCCAACCTTTCCAATGTGATGTTAAGTCTTAAAACAACTATTTCTAGTCACAATAAGCTTTGTGAAAGCTTTAATGATTATACTCGGCTTGTTTACTTTCAAAACTCTTAGTTTGATTATTTATGTCAAAATGGGTAAAACTTCATTATAGTTCGATTTCCTACGTTTTCAAGGTGAAGTTAAGGCTTAAAACAACTATTTCTAGTCACAATAAGCTTTGTGAAAGCTTTAATGATTATACTCGATTTGTTTACTTTCAAAACTCTTAGTTTGATTATTTATGTCAAAATAGGTAAAACTTCATTATAGTTCGATTTCCTACGTTTTCAAGGTGAAGTTAAGGCTTAAAACAACTATTTCTAGTCACAATAAACTTTGTGAAAGCTTTAATGATTATACTCGGCTTGTTTACTTTCAAAACTCTTAGTTTGATTTTTTATGTCAAAATGGATAAAACTTGATTATAGTTCGATTTCCTACGTTTTCAATGTGAATTAAAACAACTATTTCTAGTCACAATAAGCTTTGTGAAAGCTTTAATGATTATGCTCGTCTTGTTTACTTTCAAAACTCTTAGTTTGATTATTTGTATCAAAATGGGTAAGACTTCATTATAGTTCGATTTCCAACCTTTCCATTGTGAAGTTAAGGCTTAAAACAACTATTTCTAGTCACAATAAGCTTTGTGAAAGCTTTAATGATTATGCTCGTCTTGTTTACTTTCAAAACTCTTAGTTTGATTATTTGTATCAAAATGGGTAAAACTTCATTATAGTTCGATTTCCAACCTTTCCATGTGAAGTTAAGGCTTAAAACAACTATTTCTAGTCACAATAAGCTTTGTGAAAGCTTTAATGATTATACTCGGCTTGTTTACTTTTAAAACTCTTTGTTTGATTATTTATGTCAAAATGGGTAAAACTTCATTATAGTTCGATTTCCCACATTTTCAATGTGAAGTTAAGGCTTAAAACAACTATTTCTAGTCACAATAGGCTTTGTGAAAGCTTTAATGATTATACTCGGCTTGTTTACTTTCAAAACTCTTAGTTTGATTATATTGTCAAAATGGGTAAAACTTCATTATAGTTCGATTTCCTACGTTTTCAAGGTGAAGTTAAGGCTTAAAACAACTATTTCTAGTCACAATAAACTTTGTGAAAGCTTTAATGATTATGCTCATCTTGTTTTGTTTCAAAACTCTTAGTTTCATTTTTGTATCAAAATGGGTAAAACTTCATTATAGTTCGATTTTCAACGTTTCCAATGCGAAGTTAAGGCTTAAAACAACTATTTCTAGTCACAATAAGCTTTGTGAAAGCTTTAATGATTATACTCGGCTTGTTTACTTTCAAAACTCTTAGTTTGATTATTTATGTCAAAATGGGTAAAACTTCATTATAGTTCGATTTCCAACCTTTCCAATGTGAAGTTAAGGCTTAAAACAACTATTTCTAGTCACAATAAGCTTTGTGAAAGCTTTAATGATTATGCTCGTCTTGTTTACTTTCAAAACTCTTAGTTTGATTATTTGTATCAAAATGGGTAAACTTCATTATAGTTCGATTTCCAACCTTTCCAATGTGAAGTTAAGGCTTAAAACAACTATTTCTAGTCACAATAAGCTTTGTGAAAGCTTTAATGATTATATTCGTCTTGTTTACTTTCAAAACTCTTAGTTTGATTATTTGTATCAAAATGGGTAAAACTTCATTATAGTTCGATTTCCAACCTTTCCAATGTGAAGTTAAGGCTTAAAACAACGATTTCTAGTCACAATAATCTTTGTCAAAGCTTTATTGATTAAGCTCGGCTTGTTTACTTTGAAAACTCTTAGTTTGATTATTTGTATCAAAATGGGTAAAACTTCTTATAGTTCGATTTCCAACCTTTCCAATGTGAAGTTAAGGCTTAAAACAACTATTTCTAGTCACAATAAGCTTTGTGAAAGCTTTAATGATTTTGCTCATCTTGTTTACTTTCAAAACTCTTAGTTTGATTATTTGTATCAAAATGGGTAAAACTTCATTATAGTTCGATTTCCTACCTTTCCAAAGTGAAGTTAAGGCTTAAAACAACTATTTCTAGTCACAATAAGCTTTGTGAAAGCTTTAATGATTATACTCGGCTTGTTTACTTTCAAAACTCTTAGTTTGATTATTTATGTCAAAATTGGTAAAACTTTATTATAGTTCGATTTCCCACGTTTTCAATGTGAAGTTAAGGCTTAAAACAACTATTTCTAGTCACAATAAGCTTTGTGAAAGCTTTAATGATTATGCTCGGCTTGTTTACTATTAAAACTCTTAGTTTGATTATTTATGTCAAAATAGAAAAACTTCATTATAGTTCGATTTCCTACGTTTTCAACGTGAAGTTAAGGCTTAAAACAACTATTTCTATTAACAATAAGCTTTGTGAAAGCTTTAATGATTATGCTCATCTTGTTTACTTTCAAAACTCTTAGTATGATTATTTGTATCAAAATGGGTAAAACTTCATTATAGTTCGATTTCCAATATTTCCAATGTGAATTTATGGCTTAAAACAACTATTTCTAGTCACAATAAGCTTTGTAAAAGCATTAATGATTATACTCGGCTTGTTTACTTTCAAAACTCTTAGTTTGATTATTTATGTCAAAATGGGTAAAACTTCATTATAGTTCGATTTCCTACATTTTCAAAGTGAAGTTAATGCTTAAAACAACTATTTCTAGTAACAATAAGCTTTGTGAAAGCTTTAATGATTATACTCGGCTTGTTTACTTTCAAAACTCTTAGTTTGATTATTTATGTCAAAATGGGTAAAACTTCATTATAGTTCGATTTCCTACGTTTTCAAGGTGAAGTTAAGGCTTAAAACAACTATTTCTAGTCACAATAAGCTTTGTGAAAGCTTTAATGATTATACTCGGCTTGTTTACTTTCAAAACTCTTAGTTTGATTATTTATGTCAAAATGGGTAAAACTTCATTATAGTTCGATTTCCTACGTTTTCAAGGTGAAGTTAAGGCTTAAAACAACTAGTTCTACTCACAATAAACTTTGTGAAAGCTTTAATGATTAGACTCGGCTTGTTTAATTTCAAAACTCTTAGTTTGATTATTTATGTCAAAATGGATAAAACTTCATTGTAGTTCGATTTCCTACGTTTTCAATGTGAAGTTAAGGCTTAAAACAACTATTTCTAGTCACAACAAGCTTTGTGAAAGCTTTAATGATTATGCTCATCTTGTTTACTTTCAAAACTCTTAGTTTGATTATTTGTATCAAAATGGGTAAGGCTTAATTATAGTTCGATTTCCAACCTTTCCAATGTGAAGTTAAGGCTTAAAACAACTATTTCTATTCACAATAAGCTTTGTGAAAGCTTTAATGATTATACTCGGCTTGTTTACTTTCAAAACTCTTAGTTTGATTATTTGTATAAAAATGGGTAAAACTTTATTATAGTTCCATTTTCAACGTTTCCAATGTGAAGTTAAGGCTTAAAACAACTATTTCTAGTCACAATAAGCTTTGTGAAAGCTTTAATGATTATACTCGGCTTGTTTACTTTCAAAACTCTTAGTTTGATTATTTGTATCAAAATGGGCAAAACTTCATTATAGTTCGATTTCCAACCTTTCCAATGTGACGTTAAGGCTTAAAACAACGATTTCTAGTCACAATAAGCTTTGTCAAAGCTTTAATGATTAAGCTCGGCTTGTTTACTTTGAAAACTCTTAGTTTGATTATTTGTATCAAAATGGGTAAAACTTCATTATAGTTCGATTTCCAACCTTTCCAATGTGAAGTTAAGGCTTAAAACAACTATTTCTAGTCACAATAAGCTTTGTGAAAGCTTTAATGATTATACTCGGCTTGTTTACTTTCAAAACTCTTAGTTTGATTATTTATGTCAAAATGGGTAAAACTTCATTATAGTTCGATTTCCCACATTTTCAAGGTGAAGTTAAGGCTTAAAACAACTATTTCTACTCACAATAAGCTTTATGAAAGCTTTAATGATTATACTCGGCTGGTTTACTTTCAAAACTCTTAGATTGATTATTTATGTCAAAATGGGTAAAACTTCATTATAGTTCGATTTCCTACGTTTTCAACGTGTGAAGTTAAGGCTTAAAACAACTATTTCTAGTCACAATAAGCTTTGTGAAAGCTTTAATGATTTTGCTCATCTTGTTTACTTTCAAAACTCTTAGTTTGATTATTTGTATCAAAATGGGTAAAACTTCATTATAGTTCGATTTCCAACCTTTCCAATGTGAAGTTAAGGCTTAAAACAACTATTTCTAGTCACAATAAGCTTTGTGAAAGCTTTAATGATTATACTCGGCTTGTTTACTTTCAAAACTCTTAGTTTGATTATTTATGTCAAAATGGCAAAACTTTATTATAGTTCGATTTCCCACGTTTTCAATGTGAAGTTAAGGCTTAAAATAACTATTTCTAGTCACAATAAGCTTTGTGAAAGCTTTAATGATTATACTCGGCTTGTTTACTTTCAAAACTCTTAGTTTGATTATTTACGTCAAAATGGTAAAACTTCATTATAGTTCGATTTCCTACGTTTTCAAGGTGAAGTTAAGGCTTAAAACAACTATTTCTAGTCACAATAAACTTTGTGAAAGCTTTAATGATTATACTCGGCTTGTTTACTTTCAAAACTCTTAGTTTGATTATTTATGTCAAAATGGGTAAAACTTCATTATAGTTCGATTTCCTACGTTTTCAACGTGAAGTTAAGGCTTAAAACAACTATTTCTAGTCACAAAAAGCTTTGTGAAAGCTTTAATGATTTTGCTCATCTTGTTTACTTTCAAAACTCTTAGTTTGATTATTTGTATCAAAATGGGTAAAACTTCATTATAGTTCGATTTCCAACCTTTCCAATGTGAAGTTAAGGCTTAAAACAACTATTTCTAGTCACAATAAGCTTTGTGAAAGCTTTAATGATTATACTCGGCTTGTTTACTTTCAAAACTCTTAGTTTGATTATATATGTCAAAATTGGTAAAACTTTATTATTGTTCGATTTCCCACGTTTTCAATGTGAAGTTAAGGCTTAAAACAACTATTTCTAGTCACAATAAGATTTGTGAAAGCTTTAATGATTATACTCATTGTTTACTTTCAAAACTCTTAGTTTGATTATTTATCTCAAAATGGGTAAAACTTCATTATAGTTCGATTTCCTACGTTTTCAAGGTGAAGTTAAGGCTTAAAACAACTATTTCTACTCACAATAAACTTTGTGAAAGCTTTAATGATTATACTTGGCTTGTTTACTTTCAAAACTCTTAGTTTGATTATTCATGTCAAAATGGATAAAACTTCATTATAGTTCGATTTCCTACGTTTTCAATTTGAAGTTAAGGCTTAAAACAACTATTTCTAGTCACAATAAGCTTTGTGAAAGCTTTAATGATTATGCTCATCTTGTTTACTTTCAAAACTCTTAGTTTGATTATTTGTTTCAAAATGGGTAAGACTTCATTATAGTTCGATTTTCAACCTTTCCAATGTGAAGTTAAGGCTTAAAACAACTATTTCTAGTCACAATAAGCTTTGTGAAAGCTTTAATGATTATACTCGGCTTGTTTACTTTCAAAACTCTTAGTTTGATTATTTGTATAAAATGGGTAAAACTTCATTATAGTTCGATTTCCTACGTTTTCAAGGTGAAGTTAAGGCTTAAAACAACTATTTCTAGTCACAATAAACTTTTGAAAGCTTTAATGATTATACTCGGCTTGTTTACTTTCAAAACTCTTAGTTTGATTATTTATGTCAAAATGGATAAAACTTCATTATAGTTCGATTTCCTACGTTTTCAATGTGAAGTTAAGGCTTAAAACAACTATTTCTAGTCACAATAAACTTTGTGAAAGCTTTAATGATTATACTCGGCTTGTTTATTTTGAAAACTCTTAGTTTGATTATTTATGTCAAAATGGATAAAACTTCATTATAGTTTGATTTCCTACGTTTTCAATGTGAAGTTAAGGCTTAAAACAACTATTTCTAGTCATAATAAGCTTTGTGAAAGCTTTAATGATTATGCTCATCTTGTTTACTTTCAAAACTCTTAGTTTGATTATTTGTATCAAAATGGGTAAGACTTCATTATAGTTCGATTTTCAACCTTTAGAATGTGAAGTTAAGGCTTAAAACAACTATTTCTATTCACAATAAGCTTTGTCAAAGCTTTAATGATTATACTCGGCTTGTTTACTTTCAAAACTCTTAGTTTGATTATTTGTATCAAAATGGGTAAAACTTCATTATAGTTCGATTTCCAACCTTTCCAATGTTAATTTAAGGCTTAAAACAACTATTTCTAGTCACAATAAGCTTTGTGAAAGCTTTAATGATTATACTCGGCTTGTTTACTTTCAAAACTCTTAGTTTGATTATTTATGTCAAAATGGGTAAAACTTCATTATAGTTCGATTTCCTACGTTTTCAATGTGAAGTTAAGGCTTAAAACAACTATTTCTAGTAACAATAAGCTTTGTGAAAGCTTTAATGATTATGCTCATCTTGTTTACTTTCAAAACTCTTAGTTTGATTATTTGTATCAAAATGGGTAAGACTTCATTATAGTTCGATTTCCAACCTTTCCAATGTGAATTTAAGGCTTAAAACAACTATTTCTAGTCACAATAAGCTTTGTGAAAGCTTTAATGATTATACTCGGCTTGTTTACTTTCAAAACTCTTAGTTTGATTATTTATGTCAAAATGGGTAAAACTTCATTATAGTTCGATTTCCTACATTTTCAAGGTGAAGTTAAGGCTTAAAACAACTATTTCTAGTAACAATAAGCTTTGTGAAAGCTTTAATGATTATACTCGACTTGTTTACTTTCAAAACTCTTAGTTTGATTATTTATGTCAAAATGGGTAAAACTTCATTATAGTTCGATTTCCTACGTTTTCAAGGTGAAGTTAAGGCTTAAAACAACTATTTCTAGTCACAATAAGCTTTGTGAAAGCTTTACTGATTATACTCGATTTGTTTACTTTCAAAAGTCTTAGTTTGATTATTTATGTCAAAATAGGTAAAACTTCATTATAGTTCGATTTCCCATATTTTCAATGTGAAGTTAAGGCTTAAAACAACTATTTCTAATCACAATAAGCTTTGTGAAAGCTTTAATGATTATACTCGGATTGTTTACTTTCAAAACTCTTAGTTTGATTATTTATGTCAAAATGGGTAAAACTTCATTATAGTTCGATTTCCCACATTTTGAAGGTGAAGTTAAGGCTTAAAACAACTATTTCTACTCACAATAGGCTTTGTGAAAGTTTTAATGATTATACTCGGCTTGTTTACTTTTAAAACTCTTAGTTTGATTATTTATGTCAAAATGGATAAAACTTGATTATAGTTCGATTTCCTACGTTTTAAAGGTGAAGTTAAGGCTTAAAACAACTATTTCTAGTCACAATAAGCTTTGTGAAAGCTTTACTGATTATACTCGATTTGTTTACTTTCAAAAGTCTTAGTTTGATTATTTATGTCAAAATAGGTAAAACTTCATTATAGTTCGATTTCCTACGTTTTCAAGGTGAAGTTAAGGCTTAAAACAACTATTTCTAGTCACAATAAACTTTGTGATAGCTTTAATGATTATACTCGGCTTGTTTACTTTCAAAACTCTTAGTTTGATTATTTATGTCAAAATGGATAAAACTTGATTATAGTTCGATTTCCCATATTTTCAATGTGAAGTTAAGGCTTAAAACAACTATTTCTAATCACAATAAGCTTTGTGAAAGCTTTAATGATTATACTCGGCTTGTTTACTTTCAAAACTCTTAGTTTGATTATTTGTATCAAAATGGGTAAAACTTCATTGTAGTTCGATTTTCAACGTTTCCAATGTGAAGTTAAGGCTTAAAACAACTATTTCTAGTCACAATAAGCTTTGTGAAAGCTTTAATGATTATACTCGGCTTGTTTACTTTCAAAACTCTTAGTTTGATTATTTGTATCAAAATGGGTAAAACATCATTATAGCTCGATTTCCAACCTTTCCAATGTGAAGTTAAGGCTTAAAACAACTATTTCTAGTCACAATAAGCTTTGTGAAAGCTTTAATGATTATACTCGGCTTGTTTACTTTCAAAACTCTTAGTTTGATTATTTATGTCAAAATAGGTAAAACTTCATTATAGTTCGATTTCCTACGTTTTCAACGTGAAGTTAAGGCATAAAACAACTATTTCTAGTCACAATAAGCTTTGTGAAAGCTTTAATGATTATGCTCATCTTGTTTACTTTCAAAACTATTAGTTTGATTATTTGTATCAAAATGGGTAAAACTTTATTATAGTTCGATTTCCCACATTTCCAATGTGAAGTTAAGGCTTAAAACAACTATTTCTAGTCACAATAAGCTTTGTGAAAGCTTTAATGATTATACTCGGCTTGTTTACTTTCAAAACTCTTAGTTTGATTATTTGTATAAAAATGGGTAAAACTTCATTATAGTTCATTTTCAACGTTTCCAATGTGAAGTTAAAGCTTAAAACAACTATTTCTAGTCACAATAAACTTTGTGAAAGCTTTAATGATTATACTCGGCTTGTTTACTTTCAAAACTCTTAGTTTGATTATTTGTATCAAAATGGGTAAAACTTCATTATAGTTCGATTTCCAACCTTTCCAATGAGAAGTTAAGGCTTAAAACAACGATTTCTAGTCACAATAAGCTTTGTCAAAGCTTTAATGATTAAGCTCGGCTTGTTTACTTTGAAAACTCTTAGTTTGATTATTTGTATCAAAATGGGTAAAACATCATTATAGTTCAATTTCCAACCTTTCCAATGTGAAGTTAAGGCTTAAAACAACTATTTCTAGTCACAATAAGCTTTGTGAAAGCTTTAATGATTATACTCGGCTTGTTTACTTTCAAAACTCTTAGTTTGATTATTTATGTCAAAATGGGTAAAACTTCATTATAGTTCGATTTCCCACATTTTCAAGGTGAAGTTAAGGCTTAAAACAACTATTTCTACTCACAATAAGCTTTGTGAAAGCTTTAATGATTATACTCGACTTGTTTACTTTTAAAACTCTTAGTTTGATTAATTATGTCAAAATGGGTAAAATTTCATTATAGTTCGATTTCCCATATTTTCAATGTGAAGTTAAGGCTTAAAACAACTATTTCTAATCACAATAAGCTTTGTGAAAGCTTTAATGATTATACTCGGATTGTTTACTTTCAAAACTCTTAGTTTGATTATTTATGTCAAAATGGGTAAAACTTCATTATAGTTCGATTTCCCACATTTTGAAGGTGAAGTTAAGGCTTAAAACAACTATTTCTACTCACAATAGGCTTTGTGAAAGTTTTAATGATTATACTCGGCTTGTTTACTTTCAAAACTCTTAGTTTGATTATTTGTATCAAAATGGGTAAAACTTCATTATAGTTCGATTTCCTACGTTTTCAATGGTGAAGTTAAGGCTTAAAACAACTATTTCTAGTCACAATAAGCTTTGTGAAAGCTTTAATGATTATGCTCATCTTGTTTACTTTCAAAACTCTTAGTTTGATTATTTGTATGAAAATGGGTAAACTTCATTATAGTTCGATTTCCAACCATTCCAATAGTTCGATTTCCAACCTTTCCAATGTGATGTTAAGGCTTAAAACAACTATTTCTAGTCACAATAAGCTTTGTGAAAGCTTTAATGATTATACTGGGCTTGTTTACTTTCAAAACTCTTAGTTTGATTATTTATGTCAAAATGGGTAAAACTTCATTATAGTTCGATTTCCTACGTTTTCAAGGTGAAGTTAAGGCTTAAAACAATTATTTCTAGTCACAATAAGCTTTGTGAAAGCTTTACTGATTATACTCGATTTGTTTACTTTCAAAAGTCTTAGTTTGATTATTTATGTCAAAATAGGTAAAACTTCATTATAGTTCGATTTCCTACGTTTTCAAGGTGAAGTTAAGGCTTAAAACAACTATTTCTAGTCACAATAAACTTTGTGAAAGCTTTAATGATTATACTCGGCTTGTTTACTTTCAAAACTCTTAGTTTGATTATTTATGTCAAAATGGATAAAACTTGATTATAGTTCGATTTCCTACGTTTTCAATGTGAATTAAAACATCTATTTCTAGTCACAATAAGCTTTGTGAAAGCTTTAATGATTATGCTCGTCTTGTTTACTTTCAAAACTCTTAGTTTGATTATTTGTATCAAAATGTGTAAGACTTCATTATAGTTTGATTTCCAACCTTTCCATGGTGAAGTTAAGGCTTAAAACAACTATTTCTAGTCACAATAAGCTTTGTGAAAGCTTTAATGATTATACTCGGCTTGTTTACTTTCAAAACTCTTAGTTTTATTATTTGTATCAAAATGGGTAAAACTTCATTATAGTTCGATTTCCAACCTTTCCAATGTGAAGTTAAGGCTTAAAACAACTATTTCTAGTCACAATAAGCTTTGTGAAAGCTTTAATGATTATACTCCGGCTTGTTTACTTTCAAAACTCTTAGTTTGATTATTTGTATCAAAATGGATAAAACTTCATTATAGTTCGATTTCCAACCTTTCCAATGAGACGTTAAGGCTTAAAACAACGATTTCTAGTCACAATAAGCTTTGTCAAAGCTTTAAAGATTATACTCGGCTTGTTTACTTTCAAAACTCTTAGTTTGATTATTTATGTCAAAATGGGTAAAACTTCATTATAGTTTGATTTCCTACATTTTCAAGGTGAAGTTAAGGCTTAAAACAACTAATTCTAGTCACAATAAGCTTTGTGAAAGCTTTAATGATTATACTCGGCTTGTTTACTTTCAAAACTTTTAGTTTGATTATTTGTATCAAAATGGGTAAAACTTCATTATAGTTCGATTTTCAACGTTTCCAATGTGAAGTTAAGGCTTAAAACAACTATTTCTAGTCACAATAAACTTTGTGAAAGCTTTAATGATTATACTCGGCTTGTTTACTTTCAAAACTCTTAGTTTGATTATTTATGTCAAAATGGATAAAACTTCATTATAGTTCGATTTCCTACGTTTTCAATGTGAAGTTAAGGCTTAAAACAACTATTTCTAGTCACAATAAGCTTTGTGAAAGCTTTAATGATTATACTCGGCTTGTTTACTTTCAAAACTCTTAGTTTGATTATTTGTATCAAAATGGGTAAAACATCATTATAGTTCGATTTCCAACCTTTCCAATGTGAAGTTAAAGCTTAAAACAACTATTTCTAGTCACAATAAGCTTTGTGAAAGCTATAATGATTATACTCGGCTTGTTTACTTTCAAAACTCTTAGCTTGATTATTTGTATAAAAATGGGTAAAACTTCATTATAGTTCCATTTTCAACGTTTCCAATGTGAAGTTAAAGCTTAAAACAACTATTTCTAGTCACAATAAACTTTGTGAAAGCTTTAATGATTCTACTCGGCTTGTTTACTTTCAAAACTCTTAGTTTGATTATTTGTATCAAAATGGGTAAAACTTCATTATAGTTCGATTTCCAACCTTTCCAATGAGACGTTAAGGCTTAAAACAACGATTTCTAGTCACAATAAGCTTTGTCAAAGCTTTAAAGATTAAGCTCGGCTTGTTTACTTTGAAAACTCTTAGTTTGATTATTTGTATCAAAATGGGTAAAACATCATTATAGTTCAATTTCCAACCTTTCCAATGTGAAGTTAAGGCTTAAAACAACTATTTCTAGTAACAATAAGCTTTGTGAAAGCTTTAATGATTATACTCGGCTTGTTTACTTTCAAAACTCTTAGTTTGATTATTTATGTCAAAATGGGTAAAACTTCATTATAGTTCGATTTCCTACGTTTTCAAGGTGAAGTTAAGGCTTAAAATAACTATTTCTAGTCACAATAAGCTTTGTGAAAGCTTTAATGATTATACTCGACTTGTTTACTTTCAAAACTCTTAGTTTGATTATTTGTATCAAAATAGGTAAAACTTCATTATAGTTCGATTTCCAACCTTTCCAATGTGAAGTTAAGGCTTAAAACAACTATTTCTAGTCACAATAAGCTTTGTGAAAGCTTTAATGATTATACTCGCTTGTTTACTTTCAAAACTTTTAGTTTGATTATTTGTATCAAAATGGATAAAACTTCATTATAGTTCGATTTCCAACCTTTCCAATGAGACGTTAAGGCTTAAAACAACTATTTCTAGTCACAATAACCTTTGTCAAAGCTTTAAAGATTAAGCTCGGCTTGTTTACTTTCAAAACTCTAGTTTGATTATTTATGTCAAAATGGGTAAAACTTCATTATAGTTTGATTTCCTACGTTTTCAAGGTGAAGTTAAGGCTTAAAACAACTATTTCTAGTCACAATAAGCTTTGTGAAAGCTTTAATGATTATACTCGGCTTGTTTACTTTCAAAACTCTTAGTTTGATTATTTGTATCAAAATGGGTAAAACTTCATTGTAGTTCGATTTTCAACGTTTCCAATGTGAAGTTAAGGCTTAAAACAACTATTTCTACTCACAATAAGCTTTGTGAAAGCTTTAATGATTATACTCGACTTGTTTACTTTCAAAACTCTTAGTTTGATTATTTGTATCAAAATAGGTAAAACTTCATTATAGTTCGATTTCCAGCCTTTCCAATGTGAAGTTAAGGCTTAAAACAACTATTTCTAGTCACAATAAGCTTTGTGAAAGCTTTAATGATTATGCTCATCTTGTTTACTTTCAAAACTCTTAGTTTGATTATTTGTATCAAAATGGGTAAACTTCATTATAGTTCGATTTCCAACCTTTCCAATAGTTCGATTTCCAACCTTTCCAATGTGATGTTAAGGCTTAAAACAACTATTTCTATTCACAATAAGCTTTGTGAAAGCTTTAATGATTATACTGGGCTTGTTTACTTTCAAAACTCTTAGTTTGATTATTTATGTCAAAATGGGTAAAACTTCATTATAGTTCGATTTCCTACGTTTTCAAGGTGAAGTTAAGGCTTAAAACAACTATTTCTAGTCACAATAAGCTTTGTGAAAGCTTTACTGATTATACTCGATTTGTTTACTTTCAAAAGTCTTAGTTTGATTATTTATGTCAAAATAGGTAAAACTTCATTATAGTTCGATTTCCTACGTTTTCAAGGTGAAGTTAAGGCTTAAAACAACTATTTCTAGTCACAATAAACTTTGTGAAAGCTTTAATGATTATACTCGGCTTGTTTACTTTCAAAACTCTTAGTTTGATTTTTTATGTCAAAATGGATAAAACTTGATTATAGTTCGATTTCCTACGTTTTCAATGTGAATTAAAACATCTATTTCTAGTCACAATAAGCTTTGTGAAAGCTTTAATGATTATGCTCGTCTTGTTTACTTTCAAAACTCTTAGTTTGATTATTTGTATCAAAATGGGTAAGACTTCATTATAGTTCGATTTCCAACCTTTCCATTGTGAAGTTAAGGCTTAAAACAACTATTTCTAGTCACAATAAGCTTTGTGAAAGCTTTAATGATTATGCTCGTCTTGTTTACTTTCAAAACTCTTAGTTTGATTATTTGTATCAAAATGGGTAAGGCTTCATTATAGTTCGATTTCCAACCTTTCCATTGTGAAGTTAAGGCTTAAAACAACTATTTCTAGTCACAATAAGCTTTGTGAAAGCTTTAATGATTATACTCGGCTTGTTTACTTTTAAAACTCTTTGTTTGATTATTTATGTCAAAATGGGTAAAACTTCATTATAGTTCGATTTCCCACATTTTCAAGGTGAAGTTAAGGCTTAAAACAACTATTTCTACTCACAATAGGCTTTGTGAAAGCTTTAATGATTATACTCGGCTTGTTTACTTTCAAAAGTCTTGGTTTGATTATATATGTCAAAATGGGTAAAACTTCATTATAGTTCGATTTCCTACGTTTTCAAGGTGAAGTTAAGGCTTAAAACAACTATTTCTAGTCACAATAAACTTTGTGAAAGCTTTAATGATTATGCTCATCTTGTTTTGTTTCAAAACTCTTAGTTTCATTTTTTGTATCAAAATGGGTAAGACTTCATTGTAGTTCGATTTTCAACGTTTCCAATGTGAAGTTAAGGCTTAAAACAACTATTTCTAGTCACAATAAGCTTTGTGAAAGCTTTAATGATTATACTCGGCTTGTTTACTTTCAAAACTCTTAGTTTGATTATTTATGTCAAAATGGGTAAAACTTCATTATAGTTCGATTTCCAACCTTTCCAATGTGAAGTTAAGGCTTAAAACAACTATTTCTAGTCACAATAAGCTTTGTGAAAGCTTTAATGATTATGCTCATCTTGTTTACTTTCAAAACTCTTAGTTTGATTATTTGTATCAAAATGGGTAAGACTTCATTATAGTTCGATTTCCAACCTTTCCAATGTGAAGTTAAGGCTTAAAACAACTATTTCTAGTCACAATAAGCTTTGTGAAAGCATTAATGATTATATTCGTCTTGTTTACTTTCAAAACTCTTAGTTTGATTATTTGTATCAAAATGGGTAAAACTTCATTATAGTTCGATTTCCAACCTTTCCAATGTGACGTTAAGGCTTAAAATGACGATTTCTAGTCACAATAATCTTTGTCAATGCTTTAATGATTAAGCTCCGCTTGTTTACTTTGAAAACTCTTAGTTTGATTATTTGTATCAAAGTGGGTAAAACTTCTTTATAGTTCGATTTCCAACCTTTCCAATGTGAAGTTAAGGCTTAAAACAACTATTTCTAGTCACAATAAGCTTTGTGAAAGCTTTAATGATTTTGCTCATCTTGTTTACTTTCAAAACTCTTAGTTTGATTATTTGTATCAAAATGGGTAAAACTTCATTATAGTTCGATTTCCTACCTTTCCAAAGTGAAGTTAAGGCTTAAAACAACTATTTCTAGTCACAATAAGCTTTGTGAAAGCTTTAATGATTATACTCGGCTTGTTTACTTTCAAAACTCTTAGTTTGATTATTTATGTCAAAATGGTGGTAAAACTTTATTATAGTTCGATTTCCCACGTTTTCAATGTGAAGTTAAGGCTTAAAACAACTATTTCTAGTCACAATAAGCTTTGTGAAAGCTTTAATGATTATGCTCGGCTTGTTTACTTTCAAAACTCTTAGTTTGATCATTTATGTCAAAATAGAAAAACCTTCATTATAGTTCGATTTCCTACGTTTTCAACGTGAAGTTAAGGCTTAAAACAACTATTTCTATTAACAATAAGCTTTGTGAAAGCTTTAATGATTATGCTCATCTTGTTTACTTTCAAAACTCTTAGTATGATTATTTGTATCAAAATGGGTAAAACTTCATTATAGTTCGATTTCCAATATTTCCAATGTGAATTTATGGCTTAAAACAACTATTTCTAGTCACAATAAGCTTTGTAAAAGCATTAATGATTATACTCGGCTTGTTTACTTTCAAAACTCTTAGTTTGATTATTTATGTCAAAATGGGTAAAACTTCATTATAGTTCGATTTCCTACATTTTCAAAGTGAAGTTAATGCTTAAAACAACTATTTCTAGTAACAATAAGCTTTGTGAAAGCTTTAATGATTATACTCGGCTTGTTTACTTTCAAAACTCTTAGTTTGATTATTTATGTCAAAATGGGTAAAACTTCATTATAGTTCGATTTCCTACGTTTTCAAGGTGAAGTTAAGGCTTAAAACAACTATTTCTAGTCACAATAAGCTTTGTGAAAGCTTTAATGATTATACTCGGCTTGTTTACTTTCAAAACTCTTAGTTTGATTATTTATGTCAAAATGGGTAAAACTTCATTATAGTTCGATTTCCTACGTTTTCAAGGTGAAGTTAAGGCTTAAAACAACTAGTTCTACTCACAATAAACTTTGTGAAAGCTTTAATGATTAGACTCGGCTTGTTTAATTTCAAAACTCTTAGTTTGATTATTTATGTCAAAATGGATAAAACTTCATTGTAGTTCGATTTCCTACGTTTTCAATGTGAAGTTAAGGCTTAAAACAACTATTTCTAGTCACAACAAGCTTTGTGAAAGCTTTAATGATTATGCTCATCTTGTTTACTTTCAAAACTCTTAGTTTGATTATTTGTATCAAAATGGGTAAAACTTCATTATAGTTCGATTTCCAACCTTTCCAATGTGAAGTTAAGGCTTAAAACAGCTCTTTCTATTCACAATAAGCTTTGTGAAAGCTTTAATGATTATACTCGGCTTGTTTACTTTCAAAACTCTTAGTTTGATTATTTGTATAAAAATGGGTAAAACTTTATTATAGTTCCATTTTCAACGTTTCCAATGTGAAGTTAAGGCTTAAAACAACTATTTCTAGTCACAATAAGCTTTGTAAAAGCTTTAATGATTATACTCGGCTTGTTTACTTTCAAAACTCTTAGTTTGATTATTTGTATCAAAATGGGCAAAACTTCATTATAGTTCGATTTCCAACCTTTCCAATGTGACGTTAAGGCTTAAAACAACGATTTCTTGTCACAATAAGCTTTGTCAAAGCTTTAATGATTATAGCTCGGCTTGTTTACTTTGAAAACTCTTAGTTTGATTATTTGTATCAAAATGGGTAAAACTTCATTATAGTTCGATTTCCAACCTTTCCAATGTGAAGTTAAGGCTTAAAACAACTATTTCTAGTCACAATAAGCTTTGTGAAAGCTTTAATGATTATACTCGGCTTGTTTACTTTCAAAACTCTTAGTTTGATTATTTATGTCAAAATGGGTAAAACTTCATTATAGTTCGATTTCCCACATTTTCAAGGTGAAGTTAAGGCTTAAAACAACTATTTCTACTCACAATAAGCTTTATGAAAGCTTTAATGATTATACTCGGCTGGTTTACTTTCAAAACTCTTAGATTGATTATTTATGTCAAAATGGGTAAAACTTCATTATAGTTCGATTTCCTACGTTTTCAACGTGAAGTTAAGGCTTAAAACAACTATTTCTAGTCACAATAAGCTTTGTGAAAGCTTTAATGATTTTGCTCATCTTGTTTACTTTCAAAACTCTTAGTTTGATTATTTGTATCAAAATGGGTAAAACTTCATTATAGTTCGATTTCCAACCTTTCCAATGTGAAGTTAAGGCTTAAAACAACTATTTCTAGTCACAATAAGCTTTGTGAAAGCTTTAATGATTATACTCGGCTTGTTTACTTTCAAAACTCTTAGTTTGATTATTTATGTCAAAATTGGCAAAACTTTATTATAGTTCGATTTCCCACGTTTTCAATGTGAAGTTAAGGCTTAAAATAACTATTTCTAGTCACAATAAGCTTTGTGAAAGCTTTAATGATTACACTCGGCTTGTTTACTTTCAAAACTCTTAGTTTGATTATTTACGTCAAAATGGTAAAACTTCATTATAGTTCGATTTCCTACGTTTTCAAGGTGAAGTTAAGGCTTAAAACAACTATTTCTAGTCACAATAAACTTTGTGAAAGCTCTAATGATTATACTCGGCTTGTTTACTTTCAAAACTCTTAGTTTGATTATTTATGTCAAAATGGGTAAAACTTCATTATAGTTCGATTTCCTACGTTTTCAACGTGAAGTTAAGGCTTAAAACAACTATTTCTAGTCACAAAAAGCTTTGTGAAAGCTTTAATGATTTTGCTCATCTTGTTTACTTTCAAAACTCTTAGTTTGATTATTTGTATCAAAATGGGTAAAACTTCATTATAGTTCGATTTCCAACCTTTCCAATGTGAAGTTAAGGCTTAAAACAACTATTTCTAGTCACAATAAGCTTTGTGAAAGCTTTAATGATTATACTCGGCTTGTTTACTTTCAAAACTCTTAGTTTGATTATATATGTCAAAATTGGTAAAACTTTATTATTGTTCGATTTCCCACGTTTTCAATGTGAAGTTAAGGCTTAAAACAACTATTTCTAGTCACAATAAGATTTGTGAAAGCTTTAATGATTATACTCGGCTGTTTTATTTTCAAAACTCTTAGTTTGATTATTTATCTCAAAATGGGTAAAACTTCATTATAGTTCGATTTCCTACGTTTTCAAGGTGAAGTTAAGGCTTAAAACAACTATTTCTACTCACAATAAACTTTGTGAAAGCTTTAATGATTATACTTGGCTTGTTTACTTTCAAAACTCTTAGTTTGATTATTCATGTCAAAATGGATAAAACTTCATTATAGTTCGATTTCCTACGTTTTCAATTTGAAGTTAAGGCTTAAAACAACTATTTCTAGTCACAATAAGCTTTGTGAAAGCTTTAATGATTATGCTCATCTTGTTTACTTTCAAAACTCTTAGTTTGATTATTTGTTTCAAAATGGGTAAGACTTCATTATAGTTCGATTTTCAACCTTTCCAATGTGAAGTTAAGGCTTAAAACAACTATTTCTAGTCACAATAAGCTTTGTGAAAGCTTTAATGATTATACTCGGCTTGTTTACTTTCAAAACTCTTAGTTTGATTATTTGTATAAAAATGGGTAAAACTTCATTATAGTTCGATTTCCTACGTTTTCAAGGTGAAGTTAAGGCTTAAAACAACTATTTCTAGTCACAATAAACTTTTTGAAAGCTTTAATGATTATACTCGGCTTGTTTACTTTCAAAACTCTTAGTTTGATTATTTATGTCAAAATGGATAAAACTTCATTGTAGTTCGATTTCCTACGTTTTCAAGGTGAAGTTAAGGCTTAAAACAACTATTTCTAGTCACAATAAACTTTGTGAAAGCTTTAATGATTATACTCGGCTTGTTTATTTTGAAAACTCTTAGTTTGATTATTTATGTCAAAATGGATAAAACTTCATTGTAGTTTGATTTCCTACGTTTTCAATGTGAAGTTAAGGCTTAAAACAACTATTTCTAGTCACAATAAGCTTTGTGAAAGCTTTAATGATTATGCTCATCTTGTTTACTTTCAAAACTCTTAGTTTGATTATTTGTATCAAAATGGGTAAGACTTAATTATAGTTCGATTTTCAACCTTTCCAATGTGAAGTTAAGGCTTAAAACAACTATTTCTATTCACAATAAGCTTTGTCAAAGCATTAATGATTATACTCGGCTTTGTTTACTTTCAAAACTCTTAGTTTGATTATTTGTATCAAAATGGGTAAAACTTCATTATAGTTCGATTTCCAACCTTTCCAATGTTAATTTAAGGCTTAAAACAACTATTTCTAGTCACAATAAGCTTTGTGAAAGCTTTAATGATTATACTCGGCTTGTTTACTTTCAAAACTCTTAGTTTGATTATTTATGTCAAAATAGAAAAACCTTCATTATAGTTCGGTTTCCTACGTTTTCAACGTGAAGTTAAGGCTTAAAACAACTATTTCTAGTAACAATAAGCTTTGTGAAAGCTTTAATGATTATGCTCATCTTGTTTACTTTCAAAACTCTTAGTTTGATTATTTGTATCAAAATGGGTAAGACTTCATTATAGTTCGATTTCCAACCTTTCCAATGTGAATTTAAGGCTTAAAACAACTATTTCTAGTCACAATAAGCTTTGTGAAAGCTTTAATGATTATACTCGGCTTGTTTACTTTCAAAACTCTTAGTTTGATTATTTATGTCAAAATGGGTAAAACTTCATTATAGTTCGATTTCCTACATTTTCAAGGTGAAGTTAAGGCTTAAAACAACTATTTCTAGTAACAATAAGCTTTGTGAAAGCTTTAATGATTATACTCGACTTGTTTACTTTCAAAACTCTTAGTTTGATTATTTATGTCAAAATGGGTAAAACTTCATTATAGTTCGATTTCCTACGTTTTCAAGGTGAAGTTAAGGCTTAAAACAACTATTTCTAGTCACAATAAGCTTTGTGAAAGCTTTACTGATTATACTCGATTTGTTTACTTTCAAAAGTCTTAGTTTGATTATTTATGTCAAAATAGGTAAAACTTCATTATAGTTCGATTTCCCATATTTTCAATGTGAAGTTAAGGCTTAAAACAACTATTTCTAATCACAATAAGCTTTGTGAAAGCTTTAATGATTATACTCGGATTGTTTACTTTCAAAACTCTTAGTTTGATTATTTATGTCAAAATGGGTAAAACTTCATTATAGTTCGATTTCCCACATTTTGAAGGTGAAGTTAAGGCTTAAAACAACTATTTCTACTCACAATAGGCTTTGTGAAAGTTTTAATGATTATACTCGGCTTGTTTACTTTTAAAACTCTTAGTTTGATTATTTATGTCAAAATGGATAAAACTTGATTATAGTTCGATTTCCTACGTTTTAAAGGTGAAGTTAAGGCTTAAAACAACTATTTCTAGTCACAATAAGCTTTGTGAAAGCTTTACTGATTATACTCGATTTGTTTACTTTCAAAAGTCTTAGTTTGATTATTTATGTCAAAATAGGTAAAACTTCATTATAGTTCGATTTCCTACGTTTTCAAGGTGAAGTTAAGGCTTAAAACAACTATTTCTAGTCACAATAAACTTTGTGATAGCTTTAATGATTATACTCGGCTTGTTTACTTTCAAAACTCTTAGTTTGATTATTTATGTCAAAATGGATAAAACTTGATTATAGTTCGATTTCCCATATTTTCAATGTGAAGTTAAGGCTTAAAACAACTATTTCTAATCACAATAAGCTTTGTGAAAGCTTTAATGATTATACTCGGCTTGTTTACTTTCAAAACTCTTAGTTTGATTATTTGTATCAAAATGGGTAAAACTTCATTGTAGTTCGATTTTCAACGTTTCCAATGCGAAGTTAAGGCTTAAAACAACTATTTCTAGTCACAATAAGCTTTGTGAAAGCTTTAATGATTATACTCGGCCTGTTTACTTTCAAAACTCTTAGTTTGATTATTTGTATCAAAATGGGTAAAACATCATTATAGCTCGATTTCCAACCTTTCCAATGTGAAGTTAAGGCTTAAAACAACTATTTCTAGTCACAATAAGCTTTGTGAAAGCTTTAATGATTATACTCGGCTTGTTTACTTTCAAAACACTTAGTTTGATTATTTATGTCAAAATAGGTAAAACTTCATTATAGTTCGTTTTCCTACGTTTTCAACGTGAAGTTAAGGCATAAAACAACTATTTCTAGTCACAATAAGCTTTGTGAAAGCTTTAATGATTATGCTCATCTTGTTTACTTTCAAAAATATTAGTTTGATTATTTGTATCAAAATGGGTAAAACTTTATTATAGTTCGATTTCCCACATTTCCAATGTGAAGTTAAGGCTTAAAACAACTATTTCTAGTCACAATAAGCTTTGTGAAAGCTATAATGATTATACACGGCTTGTTTACTTTCAAAACTCTTAGCTTGATTATTTGTATAAAAATGGGTAAAACTTCATTATAGTTCCATTTTCAACGTTTCCAATGTGAAGTTAAAGCTTCAAACAACTATTTCTAGTCACAATAAACTTTGTGAAAGCTTTAATGATTCTACTCGGCTTGTTTACTTTCAAAACTCTTAGTTTGATTATTTGTATCAAAATGGGTAAAACTTCATTATAGTTCGATTTCCAACCTTTCCAATGAGACGTTAAGGCTTAAAACAACGATTTCTAGTCACAATAAGCTTTGTCAAAGCTTTAAAGATTAAGCTCGGCTTGTTTACTTTGAAAACTCTTAGTTTGATTATTTGTATCAAAATGGGTAAAACATCATTATAGTTCAATTTCCAACCTTTCCAATGTGAAGTTAAGGCTTAAAACAACTATTTCTAGTCACAATAAGCTTTGTGAAAGCTTTAATGATTATACTCGGCTTGTTTACTCTCAAAACTCTTAGTTTGATTATTTATGTCAAAATGGGTAAAACTTCATTATAGTTCGATTTCCCACATTTTCAAGGTGAAGTTAAGGCTTAAAACAACTATTTCTACTCACAATAAGCTTTGTGAAAGCTTTAATGATTATACTCGACTTGTTTACTTTTAAAACTCTTAGTTTGATTAATTATGTCAAAATGGGTAAAATTTCATTATAGTTCGATTTCCCATATTTTCAATGTGAAGTTAAGGCTTAAAACAACTATTTCTAATCACAATAAGCTTCGTGAAAGCTTTAATGATTATACTCGGATTGTTTACTTTCAAAACTCTTAGTTTGATTATTTTTGTCAAAATGGGTAAAACTTCATTATAGTTCGATTTCCCACATTTTGAAGGTGAAGTTAAGGCTTAAAACAACTATTTCTACTCACAGTAGGCTTTGTGAAAGTTTTAATGATTATACTCGGCTTGTTTACTTTCAAAACTCTTAGTTTGATTATTTATGTCAACATGGGTAAAACTTCATTATAGTTCGATTTCCTACGTTTTCAGTGTCAAGTTAAGGCTTAAAACAACTATTTCTAGTCACAATAAGCTTTGTGAAAGCTTTAATGATTATGCTCATCTTGTTTACTTTCAAAACTCTTAGTTTGATTATTTGTATGAAAATGGGTAAGACTTCATTATAGTTCGATTTCCAACCATTCCAATAGTTCGATTTCCAACCTTTCCAATGTGATGTTAAGGCTTAAAACAACTATTTCTAGTCACAATAAGCTTTGTGAAAGCTTTAATGATTATACTGGGCTTGTTTACTTTCAAAACTCTTAGTTTGATTATTTATGTCAAAATGGGTAAAACTTCATTATAGTTCGATTTCCTACGTTTTCAAGGTGAAGTTAAGGCTTAAAACAATTATTTCTAGTCACAATAAGCTTTGTGAAAGCTTTACTGATTATACTCGATTTGTTTACTTTCAAAAGTCTTAGTTTGATTATTTATGTCAAAATAGGTAAAACTTCATTATAGTTCGATTTCCTACGTTTTCAAGGTGAAGTTAAGGCTTAAAACAACTATTTCTAGTCACAATAAACTTTGTGAAAGCTTTAATGATTATACTCGGCTTGTTTACTTCCAAAACTCTTAGTTTGATTTTTTATGTCAAAATGGATAAAACTTGATTATAGTTCGATTTCCTACGTTTTCAATGTGAATTAAAACATCTATTTCTAGTCACAATAAGCTTTGTGAAAGCTTTAATGATTATGCTCGTCTTGTTTACTTTCAAAACTCTTAGTTTGATTATTTGTATCAAAATGTGTAAGACTTCATTATAGTTTGATTTCCAACCTTTCCATGGTGAAGTTAAGGCTTAAAACAACTATTTCTAGTCACAATAAGCTTTGTGAAAGCTTTAATGATTATACTCGGCTTGTTTACTTTCAAAACTCTTAGTTTTATTATTTGTATCAAAATGGGTAAAACTTCATTATAGTTCGATTTCCAGCCTTTCCAATGTGAAGTTAAGGCTTAAAACAACTATTTCTAGTCACAATAAGCTTTGTGAAAGCTTTAATGATTATACCCGGCTTGTTTACTTTCAAAACTCTTAGTTTGATTATTTGTATCAAAATGGATAAAACTTCATTATAGTTCGATTTCCAACCTTTCCAATGAGACGTTAAGGCTTAAAACAACGATTTCTAGTCACAATAAGCTTTGTCAAAGCTTTAAAGATTAAGCTCGGCTTGTTTACTTTCAAAACTCCTAGTTTGATTATTTATGTCAAAATGGGTAAAACTTCATTATAGTTTGATTTCCTACATTTTCAAGGTGAAGTTAAGGCTTAAAACAACTAATTCTGGTCACAATAAGCTTTGTGAAAGCTTTAATGATTATACTCGGCTTGTTTACTTTCAAAACTTTTAGTTTGATTATTTGTATCAAAATGGGTAAAACTTCATTTTAGTTCGATTTTCAACGTTTCCAATGTGAAGTTAAGGCTTAAAACAACTATTTCTAGTCACAATAAACTTTGTGAAAGCTTTAATGATTATACTCGGCTTGTTTACTTTCAAAACTCTTAGTTTGATTATTTATGTCAAAATGGATAAAACTTGATTATAGTTCGATTTCCTACGTTTTCAATGTGAAGTTGAGGCTTAAAACAACTATTTCTAGTCACAATAAGCTTTGTGAAAGCTTTAATAATTATACTCGGCTTGTTTACTTTCAAAACTCTTAGTTTGATTATTTGTATCAAAATGGGTAAAACATCATTATAGTTCGATTTCCAACCTTTCCAATGTGAAGTTAAAGCTTAAAACAACTATTTCTAGTCACAATAAGCTTTGTGAAAGCTATAATGATTATACACGGCTTGTTTACTTTCAAAACTCTTAGCTTGATTATTTGTATAAAAATGGGTAAAACTTCATTATAGTTCCATTTTCAACGTTTCCAATGTGAAGTTAAAGCTTAAAACAACTATTTCTAGTCACAATAAACTTTGTGAAAGCTTTAATGATTCTACTCGGCTTGTTTACTTTCAAAACTCTTAGTTTGATTATTTGTATCAAAATGGGTAAAACTTCATTATAGTTCGATTTCCAACCTTTCCAATGAGACGTTAAGGCTTAAAACAACGATTTCTAGTCACAATAAGCTTTGTCAAAGCTTTAAAGATTAAGCTCGGCTTGTTTACTTTGAAAACTCTTAGTTTGATTATTTGTATCAAAATGGGTAAAACATCATTATAGTTCAATTTCCAACCTTTCCAATGTGAAGTTAAGGCTTAAAACAACTATTTCTAGTAACAATAAGCTTTGTGAAAGCTTTAATGATTATACTCGGCTTGTTTACTTTCAAAACTCTTAGTTTGATTATTTATGTCAAAATGGGTAAAACTTCACTATAGTTCGATTTCCTACGTTTTCAAGGTGAAGTTAAGGCTTAAAACAACTATTTCTACTCACAATAAGCTTTGTGAAAGCTTTAATGATTATACTCGACTTGTTTACTTTCAAAACTCTTAGTTTGATTATTTGTATCAAAATAGGTAAAACTTCATTATAGTTCGATTTCCAGCCTTTCCAATGTGAAGTTAAGGCTTAAAACAACTATTTCTAGTCACAATAAGCTTTGTGAAAGCTTTAATGATTATACCCGTCTTGTTTACTTTCAAAACTTTTAGTTTGATTATTTGTATCAAAATGGATAAAACTTCATTATAGTTCGATTTCCAACCTTTCCAATGAGACGTTAAGGCTTAAAACAACGATTTCTAGTCACAATAACCTTTGTCAAAGCTTTAAAGATTAAGCTCGGCTTGTTTACTTTCAAAACTCCTAGTTTGATTATTTATGTCAAAATGGGTAAAACTTCATTATAGTTTGATTTCCTACGTTTTCAAGGTGAAGTTAAGGCTTAAAACAACTATTTCTAGTCACAATAAGCTTTGTGAAAGCTTTAATGATTATACTCGGCTTGTTTACTTTCAAAACTCTTAGTTTGATTATTTGTATCAAAATGGGTAAAACTTCATTGTAGTTCGATTTTCAACGTTTCCAATGTGAAGTTAAGGCTTAAAACAACTATTTCTACTCACAATAAGCTTTGTGAAAGCTTTAATGATTATACTCGACTCGTTTACTTTCAAAACTCTTAGTTTGATTATTTGTATCAAAATAGGTAAAACTTCATTATAGTTCGATTTCCAGCCTTTCCAATGTGAAGTTAAGGCTTAAAACAACTATTTCTAGTCACAATAAGCTTTGTGAAAGCTTTAATGATTATGCTCATCTTGTTTACTTTCAAAACTCTTAGTTCGATTATTTGTATCAAAATGGGTAAGACTTCATTATAGTTCGATTTCCAACCTTTCCAATAGTTCGATTTCCAACCTTTCCAATGTGATGTTAAGGCTTAAAACAACTATTTCTATTCACAATAAGCTTTGTGAAAGCTTTAATGATTATACTGGGCTTGTTTACTTTCAAAACTCTTAGTTTGATTATTTATGTCAAAATGGGTAAAACTTCATTATAGTTCGATTTCCTACGTTTTCAAGGTGAAGTTAAGGCTTAAAACAACTATTTCTAGTCACAATAAGCTTTGTGAAAGCTTTACTGATTATACTCGATTTGTTTACTTTCAAAAGTCTTAGTTTGATTATTTATGTCAAAATAGGTAAAACTTCATTATTGTTCGATTTCCTACGTTTTCAAGGTGAAGTTAAGGCTTAAAACAACTATTTCTAGTCACAATAAACTTTGTGAAAGCTTTAATGATTATACTCGGCTTGTTTACTTTCAAAACTCTTAGTTTGATTTTTTATGTCAAAATGGATAAAACTTGATTATAGTTCGATTTCCTACGTTTTCAATGTGAATTAAAACATCTATTTCTAGTCACAATAAGCTTTGTGAAAGCTTTAATGATTATGCTCGTCTTGTTTACTTTCAAAACTCTTAGTTTGATTATTTGTATCAAAATGGGTAAGACTTCATTATAGTTCGATTTCCAACCTTTCCATTGTGAAGTTAAGGCTTAAAACAACTATTTCTAGTCACAATAAGCTTTGTGAAAGCTTTAATGATTATGCTCGTCTTGTTTACTTTCAAAACTCTTAGTTTGATTATTTGTATCAAAATGGGTAAGGCTTCATTATAGTTCGATTTCCAACCTTTCCATTGTGAAGTTAAGGCTTAAAACAACTATTTCTAGTCACAATAAGCTTTGTGAAAGCTTTAATGATTATACTCGGCTTGTTTACTTTTAAAACTCTTTGTTTGATTATTTATGTCAAAATGGGTAAAACTTCATTATAGTTCGATTTCCCACATTTTCAAGGTGAAGTTAAGGCTTAAAACAACTATTTCTACTCACAATAGGCTTTGTGAAAGCTTTAATGATTATACTCGGCTTGTTTACTTTCAAAAGTCTTGGTTTGATTATATATGTCAAAATGGGTAAAACTTCATTATAGTTCGATTTCCTACGTTTTCAAGGTGAAGTTAAGGCTTAAAACAACTATTTCTAGTCACAATAAACTTTGTGAAAGCTTTAATGATTATGCTCATCTTGTTTTGTTTCAAAACTCTTAGTTTCATTTTTTGTATCAAAATGGGTAAGACTTCATTGTAGTTCGATTTTCAACGTTTCCAATGCGAAGTTAAGGCTTAAAACAACTATTTCTAGTCACAATAAGCTTTGTGAAAGCTTTAATGATTATACTCGGCTTGTTTACTTTCAAAACTCTTAGTTTGATTATTTATGTCAAAATGGGTAAAACTTCATTATAGTTCGATTTCCAACCTTTCCAATGTGAAGTTAAGGCTTAAAACAACTATTTCTAGTCACAATAAGCTTTGTGAAAGCTTTAATGATTATGCTCGTCTTGTTTACTTTCAAAACTCTTAGTTTGATTATTTGTATCAAAATGGGTAAGACTTCAATATAGTTCGATTTCCAACCTTTCCAATGTGAAGTTAAGGCTTCAAAAAGCTATTTCTAGTCACAATAAGCTTTGTGAAAGCATTAATGATTATATTCGTCTTGTTTACTTTCAAATCTCTTAGTTTGATTATTTGTATCAAAATGGGTAAAACTTCATTATAGTTCGATTTCCAACCTTTCCAATGTGACGTTAAGGCTTAAAATGACGATTTCTAGTCACAATAATCTTTGTCAATGCTTTAATGATTAAGCTCATCTTGTTTACTTTGAAAACTCTTAGTTTGATTATTTGTATCAAAGTGGGTAAAACTTCTTTATAGTTCGATTTCCAACCTTTCCAATGTGAAGTTAAGGCTTAAAACAACTATTTCTAGTCACAATAAGCTTTGTGAAAGCTTTAATGATTTTGCTCATCTTGTTTACTTTCAAAACTCTTAGTTTGATTATTTGTATCAAAATGGGTAAAACTTCATTATAGTTCGATTTCCTACCTTTCCAAAGTGAAGTTAAGGCTTAAAACAACTATTTCTAGTCACAATAAGCTTTGTGAAAGCTTTAATGATTATACTCGGCTTGTTTACTTTCAAAACTCTTAGTTTGATTATTTATGTCAAAATTGGTAAAACTTTATTATAGTTCGATTTCCCACGTTTTCAATGTGAAGTTAAGGCTTAAAACAACTATTTCTAGTCACAATAAGCTTTGTGAAAGCTTTAATGATTATGCTCGGCTTGTTTACTTTCAAAACTCTTAGTTTGATCATTTATGTCAAAATAGAAAAACCTTCATTATAGTTCGATTTCCTACGTTTTCAACGTGAAGTTAAGGCTTAAAACAACTATTTCTATTAACAATAAGCTTTGTGAAAGCTTCAATGATTATGCTCATCTTGTTTACTTTCAAAACTCTTAGTATGATTATTTGTATCAAAATGGGTAAAACTTCATTATAGTTCGATTTCCAATATTTCCAATGTGAATTTATGGCTTAAAACAACTATTTCTAGTCACAATAAGCTTTGTAAAAGCATTAATGATTATACTCGGCTTGTTTACTTTCAAAACTCTTAGTTTGATTATTTATGTCAAAATGGGTAAAACTTCATTATAGTTCGATTTCCTACATTTTCAAAGTGAAGTTAATGCTTAAAACAACTATTTCTAGTAACAATAAGCTTTGTGAAAGCTTTAATGATTATACTCGGCTTGTTTACTTTCAAAACTCTTAGTTTGATTATTTATGTCAAAATGGGTAAAACTTCATTATAGTTCGATTTCCTACGTTTTCAAGGTGAAGTTAAGGCTTAAAACAACTATTTCTAGTCACAATAAGCTTTGTGAAAGCTTTAATGATTATACTCGGCTTGTTTACTTTCAAAACTCTTAGTTTGATTATTTATGTCAAAATGGGTAAAACTTCATTATAGTTCGATTTCCTACGTTTTCAAGGTGAAGTTAAGGCTTAAAACAACTAGTTCTACTCACAATAAACTTTGTGAAAGCTTTAATGATTAGACTCGGCTTGTTTAATTTCAAAACTCTTAGTTTGATTATTTATGTCAAAATGGATAAAACTTCATTGTAGTTCGATTTCCTACGTTTTCAATGTGAAGTTAAGGCTTAAAACAACTATTTCTAGTCACAACAAGCTTTGTGAAAGCTTTAATGATTATGCTCATCTTGTTTACTTTCAAAACTCTTAGTTTGATTATTTGTATCAAAATGGGTAAGGCTTAATTATAGTTCGATTTCCAACCTTTCCAATGTGAAGTTAAGGCTTAAAACAGCTCTTTCTATTCACAATAAGCTTTGTGAAAGCTTTAATGATTATACTCGGCTTGTTTACTTTCAAAACTCTTAGTTTGATTATTTGTATAAAAATGGGTAAAACTTTATTATAGTTCCATTTTCAACGTTTCCAATGTGAAGTTAAGGCTTAAAACAACTATTTCTAGTCACAATAAGCTTTGTGAAAGCTTTAATGATTATACTCGGCTTGTTTACTTTCAAAACTCTTAGTTTGATTATTTGTATCAAAATGGGCAAAACTTCATTATAGTTCGATTTCCAACCTTTCCAATGTGACGTTAAGGCTTAAAACAACGATTTCTTGTCACAATAAGCTTTGTCAAAGCTTTAATGATTAAGCTCGGCTTGTTTACTTTGAAAACTCTTAGTTTGATTATTTGTATCAAAATGGGTAAAACTTCATTATAGTTCGATTTCCAACCTTTCCAATGTGAAGTTAAGGCTTAAAACAACTATTTCTAGTCACAATAAGCTTTGTGAAAGCTTTAATGATTATACTCGGCTTGTTTACTCTCAAAACTCTTAGTTTGATTATTTATGTCAAAATGGGTAAAACTTCATTATAGTTCGATTTCCCACATTTTCAAGGTGAAGTTAAGGCTTAAAACAACTATTTCTACTCACAATAAGCTTTATGAAAGCTTTAATGATTATACTCGGCTGGTTTACTTTCAAAACTCTTAGATTGATTATTTATGTCAAAATGGGTAAAACTTCATTATAGTTCGATTTCCTACGTTTTCAACGTGAAGTTAAGGCTTAAAACAACTATTTCTAGTCACAATAAGCTTTGTGAAAGCTTTAATGATTTTGCTCATCTTGTTTACTTTCAAAACTCTTAGTTTGATTATTTGTATCAAAATGGGTAAAACTTCATTATAGTTCGATTTCCAACCTTTCCAATGTGAAGTTAAGGCTTAAAACAACTATTTCTAGTCACAATAAGCTTTGTGAAAGCTTTAATGATTATACTCGGCTTGTTTACTTTCAAAACTCTTAGTTTGATTATTTATGTCAAAATTGGCAAAACTTTATTATAGTTCGATTTCCCACGTTTTCAATGTGAAGTTAAGGCTTAAAATAACTATTTCTAGTCACAATAAGCTTTGTGAAAGCTTTAATGATTACACTCGGCTTGTTTACTTTCAAAACTCTTAGTTTGATTATTTACGTCAAAATGGTAAAACTTCATTATAGTTCGATTTCCTACGTTTTCAAGGTGAAGTTAAGGCTTAAAACAACTATTTCTAGTCACAATAAACTTTGTGAAAGCTCTAATGATTATACTCGGCTTGTTTACTTTCAAAACTCTTAGTTTGATTATTTATGTCAAAATGGGTAAAACTTCATTATAGTTCGATTTCCTACGTTTTCAACGTGAAGTTAAGGCTTAAAACAACTATTTCTAGTCACAAAAGCTTTGTGAAAGCTTTAATGATTTTGCTCATCTTGTTTACTTTCAAAACTCTTAGTTTGATTATTTGTATCAAAATGGGTAAAACTTCATTATAGTTCGATTTCCAACCTTTCCAATGTGAAGTTAAGGCTTAAAACAACTATTTCTAGTCACAATAAGCTTTGTGAAAGCTTTAATGATTATACTCGGCTTGTTTACTTTCAAAACTCTTAGTTTGATTATTTATGTCAAAATTGGTAAAACTTTATTATTGTTCGATTTCCCACGTTTTCAATGTGAAGTTAAGGCTTAAAACAACTATTTCTAGTCACAATAAGATTTGTGAAAGCTTTAATGATTATACTCGGCTGTTTTATTTTCAAAACTCTTAGTTTGATTATTTATCTCAAAATGGGTAAAACTTCATTATAGTTCGATTTCCTACGTTTTCAAGGTGAAGTTAAGGCTTAAAACAACTATTTCTACTCACAATAAACTTTGTGAAAGCTTTAATGATTATACTTGGCTTGTTTACTTTCAAAACTCTTAGTTTGATTATTCATGTCAAAATGGATAAAACTTCATTATAGTTCGATTTCCTACGTTTTCAATTTGAAGTTAAGGCTTAAAACAACTATTTCTAGTCACAATAAGCTTTGTGAAAGCTTTAATGATTATGCTCATCTTGTTTACTTTCAAAACTCTTAGTTTGATTATTTGTTTCAAAATGGGTAAGACTTCATTATAGTTCGATTTTCAACCTTTCCAATGTGAAGTTAAGGCTTAAAACAGCTATTTCTAGTCACAATAAGCTTTGTGAAAGCTTTAATGATTATACTCGGCTTGTTTACTTTCAAAACTCTTAGTTTGATTATTTGTATAAAAATGGGTAAAACTTCATTATAGTTCGATTTCCTACGTTTTCAAGGTGAAGTTAAGGCTTAAAACAACTATTTCTAGTCACAATAAACTTTGTGAAAGCTTTAATGATTATACTCGGCTTGTTTACTTTCAAAACTCTTAGTTTGATTATTTATGTCAAAATGGATAAAACTTCATTGTAGTTCGATTTCCTACGTTTTCAAGGTGAAGTTAAGGCTTAAAACAACTATTTCTAGTCACAATAAACTTTGTGAAAGCTTTAATGATTATACTCGGCTTGTTTATTTTGAAAACTCTTAGTTTGATTATTTATGTCAAAATGGATAAAACTTCATTGTAGTTTGATTTCCTACGTTTTCAATGTGAAGTTAAGGCTTAAAACAACTATTTCTAGTCACAATAAGCTTTGTGAAAGCTTTAATGATTATGCTCATCTTGTTTACTTTCAAAACTCTTAGTTTGATTATTTGTATCAAAATGGGTAAGACTTAATTATAGTTCGATTTTCAACCTTTCCAATGTGAAGTTAAGGCTTAAAACAACTATTTCTATTCACAATAAGCTTTGTCAAAGCATTAATGATTATACTCGGCTTGTTTACTTTCAAAACTCTTAGTTTGATTATTTGTATCAAAATGGGTAAAACTTCATTATAGTTCGATTTCCAACCTTTCCAATGTTAATTTAAGGCTTAAAACAACTATTTCTAGTCACAATAAGCTTTGTGAAAGCTTTAATGATTATACTCGGCTTGTTTACTTTCAAAACTCTTAGTTTGATTATTTATGTCAAAATAGAAAAACCTTCATTATAGTTCGGTTTCCTACGTTTTCAACGTGAAGTTAAGGCTTAAAACAACTATTTCTAGTAACAATAAGCTTTGTGAAAGCTTTAATGATTATGCTCATCTTGTTTACTTTCAAAACTCTTAGTTTGATTATTTGTATCAAAATGGGTAAGACTTCATTATAGTTCGATTTCCAACCTTTCCAATGTGAATTTAAGGCTTAAAACAACTATTTCTAGTCACAATAAGCTTTGTGAAAGCTTTAATGATTATACTCGGCTTGTTTACTTTCAAAACTCTTAGTTTGATTATTTATGTCAAAATGGGTAAAACTTCATTATAGTTCGATTTCCTACATTTTCAAGGTGAAGTTAAGGCTTAAAACAACTATTTCTAGTAACAATAAGCTTTGTGAAAGCTTTAATGATTATACTCGACTTGTTTACTTTCAAAACTCTTAGTTTGATTATTTATGTCAAAATGGGTAAAACTTCATTATAGTTCGATTTCCTACGTTTTCAAGGTGAAGTTAAGGCTTAAAACAACTATTTCTAGTCACAAAAAGCTTTGTGTAAGCTTTAATGATTATACTTGGCTTGTTTACTTTCAAAACTCTTAGTTTGATTATTTATGTCAAAATGGGTAGAACTTCATTATAGTTCGATTTCCTACGTTTTCAAGGTGAAGTTAAGGCGTAAAACAACTATTTCTACTCACAAAAAACTTTGTGAAAGCTTTAATGATTATACTCGGCTTGTTTACTTTCAAAACTCTTAGTTAGATTATTTATGTCAAAATGGATAAAACTTCATTGTAGTTCGATTTCCTACGTTTTCAATGTGAAGTTAAGGCTTAAAACAACTATTTCTAGTTACAATAAGCTTTGTGAAAGCTTTAATGATTATGCTCATCTTGTTTACTTTCAAAACTCTTAGTTTGATTATTTGTGACAAAATGGGTAAGGCTTAATTATAGTTCGATTTCCAACCTTTCCAATGTGAAGTTAAGGCTTAAAACAACTATTTCTATTCACAATAAGCTTTGTGAAAGCTTTAATAATTATACTCGGCTTGTTTACTTTCAGAACTCTTAGTTTGATTATTTGTATAAAAATGGGTAAAACTTTATTATAGTTCCATTTTCAACGTTTCCAATGTGAAGTTAAGGCTTAAAACAACTATTTCTAGTCATAATAAGCTTTGTGAATGCTTTAATGATTATACTTGGCTTGTTTACTTTCAAAACTCTTAGTTTGATTATTTGTATCAAAATGGGTAAAACTTCATTATAGTTCGATTTCCAACCTTTCCAATGTGAAGTTAAGGCTTAAAACAACTATTTCTATTCACAATAAGCTTTGTGAAAGCTTTAATAATTATACTCGGCTTGTTTACTTTCAAAACTCTTAGTTTGATTATTTGTATCAAAATGGGTAAAACTTCATTATAGTTCGATTTCCAACCTTTCCAATGTGAAGTTAAGGCTTAAAACAACTATTTCTATTCACAATAAGCTTTGTGAAAGCTTTAATAATTATACTCGGCTTGTTTACTTTCAAAACTCTTAGTTTGATTATTTGTATCAAAATGGGTAAAACTTCATTGTAGTTCGATTTTCAACGTTTCCAATGTGAAGTTAAGGCTTAAAACAACTATTTCTAGTCACAATAAGCTTTCTGAAAGCTTTAATGATTATACTCGGCTTGTTTACTTTCAAAACTCTAAGTTTTATTATTTGTATCAAAATGGGTAAAACTTCATTATAGTTCGATATCCAACCTTTCCAATGTGACGTTAAGGTCTAAAACAACGATTTTTAGTCACAATAAGATTTGTCAAAGCTTTAATGATTAATCTCGGCTTGTTTACTTTGAAAACTCTAAGTTTGATTATTTTTATCAAAATGGGTAAAACTTCATTATAGTTCGATTTCCTACGTTTTCAATGTGAAGTTAAGGCTTAAAACACTAATTTCTAGTCACAATAAGCTTTGTGAAAGCTTTAATGATTATGCTCATCTTGTTTACTTTCAAAACTCTTAGTTTGATTATTTGTATCAAAATGGGTAAAACAACATTATAGCTCGATTTCCAACCTTTCCAATGTGAAGTTAAGGCTTAAAACAACTATTTCTAGTCACAATAAGCTTTGTGAAAGCTTTAATGATTATACTCGGCTTGTTTACTTTCAAAACACTTAGTTTGATTATTTATGTCAAAATAGGTAAAACTTCATTATAGTTCGTTTTCCTACGTTTTCAACGTGAAGTTAAGGCATAAAACAACTATTTCTAGTCACAATAAGCTTTGTGAAAGCTTTAATGATTATGCTCATCTTGTTTACTTTCAAAAATATTAGTTTGATTATTTGTATCAAAATGGGTAAAACTTTATTATAGTTCGATTTCCCACGTTTCCAATGTGAAGTTAAGGCTTAAAACAACTATTTCTAGTCACAATAAGCTTTGTGAAAGCTATAATGATTATACACGGCTTGTTTACTTTCAAAACTCTTAGCTTGATTATTTGTATAAAAATGGGTAAAACTTCATTATAGTTCCATTTTCAACGTTTCCAATGTGAAGTTAAAGCTTAAAACAACTATTTCTAGTCACAATAAACTTTGTGAAAGCTTTAATGATTCTACTCGGCTTGTTTACTTTCAAAACTCTTAGTTTGATTATTTGTATCAAAATGGGTAAAACTTCATTATAGTTCGATTTCCAACCTTTCCAATGAGACGTTAAGGCTTAAAACAACGATTTCTAGTCACAATAAGCTTTGTCAAAGCTTTAAAGATTAAGCTCGGCTTGTTTACTTTGAAAACTCTTAGTTTGATTATTTGTATCAAAATGGGTAAAACATCATTATAGTTCAATTTCCAACCTTTCCAATGTGAAGTTAAGGCTTAAAACAACTATTTCTAGTCACAATAAGCTTTGTGAAAGCTTTAATGATTATACTCGGCTTGTTTACTTTCAAAACTCTTAGTTTGATTATTTATGTCAAAATGGGTAAAACATCATTATAGTTCAATTTCCTACGTTTTCAAGGTGAAGTTAAGGCTTAAAACAACTATTTCTACTCACAATAAGCTTTATGAAAGCTTTAATGATTATACTCGGCTGGTTTACTTTCAAAACTCTTAGATTGATTATTTATGTCAAAATGGGTAAAACTTCATTATAGTTCGATTTCCTACGTTTTCAACGTGAAGTTAAGGCTTAAAACAACTATTTCTAGTCACAATAAGCTTTGTGAAAGCTTTAATGATTTTGCTCATCTTGTTTACTTTCAAAACTCTTAGTTTGATTATTTGTATCAAAATGGGTAAAACTTCATTATAGTTCGATTTCCAACCTTTCCAATGTGAAGTTAAGGCTTAAAACAACTATTTCTAGTCACAATAAGCTTTGTGAAAGCTTTAATGATTATACTCGGCTTGTTTACTTTCAAAACTCTTAGTTTGATTATTTATGTCAAAATTGGCAAAACTTTATTATAGTTCGATTTCCCACGTTTTCAATGTGAAGTTAAGGCTTAAAATAACTATTTCTAGTCACAATAAGCTTTGTGAAAGCTTTAATGATTACACTCGGCTTGTTTACTTTCAAAACTCTTAGTTTGATTATTTACGTCAAAATGGTAAAACTTCATTATAGTTCGATTTCCTACGTTTTCAAGGTGAAGTTAAGGCTTAAAACAACTATTTCTAGTCACAATAAACTTTGTGAAAGCTTTAATGATTATACTCGGCTTGTTTACTTTCAAAACTCTTAGTTTGATTATTTATGTCAAAATGGGTAAAACTTCATTATAGTTCGATTTCCTACGTTTTCAACGTGAAGTTAAGGCTTAAAACAACTATTTCTAGTCACAAAAAGCTTTGTGAAAGCTTTAATGATTTTGCTCATCTTGTTTACTTTCAAAACTCTTAGTTTGATTATTTGTATCAAAATGGGTAAAACTTCATTATAGTTCGATTTCCAACCTTTCCAATGTGAAGTTAAGGCTTAAAACAACTATTTCTAGTCACAATAAGCTTTGTGAAAGCTTTAATGATTATACTCGGCTTGTTTACTTTCAAAACTCTTAGTTTGATTATTTATGTCAAAATTGGTAAAACTTTATTATTGTTCGATTTCCCACGTTTTCAATGTGAAGTTAAGGCTTAAAACAACTATTTCTAGTCACAATAAGATTTGTGAAAGCTTTAATGATTATACTCGGCTGTTTTATTTTCAAAACTCTTAGTTTGATTATTTATCTCAAAATGGGTAAAACTTCATTATAGTTCGATTTCCTACGTTTTCAAGGTGAAGTTAAGGCTTAAAACAACTATTTCTACTCACAATAAACTTTGTGAAAGCTTTAATGATTATACTTGGCTTGTTTACTTTCAAAACTCTTAGTTTGATTATTCATGTCAAAATGGATAAAACTTCATTATAGTTCGATTTCCTACGTTTTCAATTTGAAGTTAAGGCTTAAAACAACTATTTCTAGTCACAATAAGCTTTGTGAAAGCTTTAATGATTATGCTCATCTTGTTTACTTTCAAAACTCTTAGTTTGATTATTTGTTTCAAAATGGGTAAGACTTCATTATAGTTCGATTTTCAACCTTTCCAATGTGAAGTTAAGGCTTAAAACAGCTATTTCTAGTCACAATAAGCTTTGTGAAAGCTTTAATGATTATACTCGGCTTGTTTACTTTCAAAACTCTTAGTTTGATTATTTGTATAAAAATGGGTAAAACTTCATTATAGTTCGATTTCCTACGTTTTCAAGGTGAAGTTAAGGCTTAAAACAACTATTTCTAGTCACAATAAACTTTGTGAAAGCTTTAATGATTATACTCGGCTTGTTTACTTTCAAAACTCTTAGTTTGATTATTTATGTCAAAATGGATAAAACTTCATTGTAGTTCGATTTCCTACGTTTTCAAGGTGAAGTTAAGGCTTAAAACAACTATTTCTAGTCACAATAAACTTTGTGAAAGCTTTAATGATTATACTCGGCTTGTTTATTTTGAAAACTCTTAGTTTGATTATTTATGTCAAAATGGATAAAACTTCATTGTAGTTTGATTTCCTACGTTTTCAATGTGAAGTTAAGGCTTAAAACAACTATTTCTAGTCACAATAAGCTTTGTGAAAGCTTTAATGATTATGCTCATCTTGTTTACTTTCAAAACTCTTAGTTTGATTATTTGTATCAAAATGGGTAAGACTTAATTATAGTTCGATTTTCAACCTTTCCAATGTGAAGTTAAGGCTTAAAACAGCTATTTCTATTCACAATAAGCTTTGTCAAAGCATTAATGATTATACTCGGCTTGTTTACTTTCAAAACTCTTAGTTTGATTATTTGTATCAAAATGGGTAAAACTTCATTATAGTTCGATTTCCAACCTTTCCAATGTTAATTTAAGGCTTAAAACAACTATTTCTAGTCACAATAAGCTTTGTGAAAGCTTTAATGATTATACTCGGCTTGTTTACTTTCAAAACTCTTAGTTTGATTATTTATGTCAAAATAGAAAAACCTTCATTATAGTTCGGTTTCCTACGTTTTCAACGTGAAGTTAAGGCTTAAAACAACTATTTCTAGTAACAATAAGCTTTGTGAAAGCTTTAATGATTATGCTCATCTTGTTTACTTTCAAAACTCTTAGTTTGATTATTTGTATCAAAATGGGTAAGACTTCATTATAGTTCGATTTCCAACCTTTCCAATGTGAATTTAAGGCTTAAAACAACTATTTCTAGTCACAATAAGCTTTGTGAAAGCTTTAATGATTATACTCGGCTTGTTTACTTTCAAAACTCTTAGTTTGATTATTTATGTCAAAATGGGTAAAACTTCATTATAGTTCGATTTCCTACATTTTCAAGGTGAAGTTAAGGCTTAAAACAACTATTTCTAGTAACAATAAGCTTTGTGAAAGCTTTAATGATTATACTCGACTTGTTTACTTTCAAAACTCTTAGTTTGATTATTTATGTCAAAATGGGTAAAACTTCATTATAGTTCGATTTCCTACGTTTTCAAGGTGAAGTTAAGGCTTAAAACAACTATTTCTAGTCACAAAAGCTTTGTGTAAGCTTTAATGATTATACTTGGCTTGTTTACTTTCAAAACTCTTAGTTTGATTATTTATGTCAAAATGGGTAGAACTTCATTATAGTTCGATTTCCTACGTTTTCAAGGTGAAGTTAAGGCGTAAAACAACTATTTCTACTCACAAAAAACTTTGTGAAAGCTTTAATGATTATACTCGGCTTGTTTACTTTCAAAACTCTTAGTTAGATTATTTATGTCAAAATGGATAAAACTTCATTGTAGTTCGATTTCCTACGTTTTCAATGTGAAGTTAAGGCTTAAAACAACTATTTCTAGTTACAATAAGCTTTGTGAAAGCTTTAATGATTATGCTCATCTTGTTTACTTTCAAAACTCTTAGTTTGATTATTTGTGACAAAATGGGTAAGGCTTAATTATAGTTCGATTTCCAACCTTTCCAATGTGAAGTTAAGGCTTAAAACAACTATTTCTATTCACAATAAGCTTTGTGAAAGCTTTAATAATTATACTCGGCTTGTTTACTTTCAGAACTCTTAGTTTGATTATTTGTATAAAAATGGGTAAAACTTTATTATAGTTCCATTTTCAACGTTTCCAATGTGAAGTTAAGGCTTAAAACAACTATTTCTAGTCATAATAAGCTTTGTGAATGCTTTAATGATTATACTTGGCTTGTTTACTTTCAAAACTCTTAGTTTGATTATTTGTATCAAAATGGGTAAAACTTCATTATAGTTCTATTTCCAACTTTCCAATGTGAAGTTAAGGCTTAAAACAACTATTTCTAGTCACAATAAGCTTTGTGAAAGCTTTAATAATTATACTCGGCTTATTTACTTTAAAACTCTTAGTTTGATTATTTGTATCAAAATGGGTAAAACTTCATTATAGTTCGATTTCCAACCTTTCCAATGTGAAGTTAAGGCTTAAAACAACTATTTCTATTCACAATAAGCTTTGTGAAAGCTTTAATAATTATACTCGGCTTGTTTACTTTCAAAACTCTTAGTTTGATTATTTGTATCAAAATGGGTAAAACTTCATTGTAGTTCGATTTTCAACGTTTCCAATGTGAAGTTAAGGCTTAAAACAACTATTTCTAGTCACAATAAGCTTTGTGAAAGCTTTAATGATTATACTCGGCTTGTTTACTTTCAAAACTCTAAGTTTTATTATTTGTATCAAAATGGGTAAAACTTCATTATAGTTCGATATCCAACCTTTCCAATGTGACGTTAAGGTCTAAAACAACGATTTTTAGTCACAATAAGATTTGTCAAAGCTTTAATGATTAATCTCGGCTTGTTTACTTTGAAAACTCTAAGTTTGATTATTTTTATCAAAATGGGTAAAACTTCATTATAGTTCGATTTCCTACGTTTTCAATGTGAAGTTAAGGCTTAAAACACTAATTTCTAGTCACAATAAGCTTTGTGAAAGCTTTAATGATTATGCTCATCTTGTTTACTTTCAAAACTCTTAGTTTGATTATTTGTATCAAAATGGGTAAAACAACATTATAGCTCGATTTCCAACCTTTCCAATGTGAAGTTAAGGCTTAAAACAACTATTTCTAGTCACAATAAGCTTTGTGAAAGCTTTAATGATTATACTCGGCTTGTTTACTTTCAAAACACTTAGTTTGATTATTTATGTCAAAATAGGTAAAACTTCATTATAGTTCGTTTTCCTACGTTTTCAACGTGAAGTTAAGGCATAAAACAACTATTTCTAGTCACAATAAGCTTTGTGAAAGCTTTAATGATTATGCTCATCTTGTTTACTTTCAAAAATATTAGTTTGATTATTTGTATCAAAATGGGTAAAACTTTATTATAGTTCGATTTCCCACGTTTCCAATGTGAAGTTAAGGCTTAAAACAACTATTTCTAGTCACAATAAGCTTTGTGAAAGCTATAATGATTATACACGGCTTGTTTACTTTCAAAACTCTTAGCTTGATTATTTGTATAAAAATGGGTAAAACTTCATTATAGTTCCATTTTCAACGTTTCCAATGTGAAGTTAAAGCTTAAAACAACTATTTCTAGTCACAATAAACTTTGTGAAAGCTTTAATGATTCTACTCGGCTTGTTTACTTTCAAAACTCTTAGTTTGATTATTTGTATCAAAATGGGTAAAACTTCATTATAGTTCGATTTCCAACCTTTCCAATGAGACGTTAAGGCTTAAAACAACGATTTCTAGTCACAATAAGCTTTGTCAAAGCTTTAAAGATTAAGCTCGGCTTGTTTACTTTGAAAACTCTTAGTTTGATTATTTGTATCAAAATGGGTAAAACATCATTATAGTTCAATTTCCAACCTTTCCAATGTGAAGTTAAGGCTTAAAACAACTATTTCTAGTCACAATAAGCTTTGTGAAAGCTTTAATGATTATACTCGGCTTGTTTACTTTCAAAACTCTTAGTTTGATTATTTATGTCAAAATGGGTAAAACATCATTATAGTTCAATTTCCTACGTTTTCAAGGTGAAGTTAAGGCTTAAAACAACTATTTCTACTCACAATAAGCTTTGTGAAAGCTTTAATGATTATACTCGACTTGTTTACTTTCAAAACTCTTAGTTTGATTATTTGTATCAAAATGGGTAAAACTTCATTATAGTTCGATTTCCAGCCTTTCCAATGTGAAGTTAAGGCTTAAAACAACTATTTCTAGTCACAATAAGCTTTGTGAAAGCTTTAATGATTATACCCGGCTTGTTTACTTTCAAAACTCTTATTTGATTATTTGTATCAAAATGGATAAAACTTCATTATAGTTCGATTTCCAACCTTTCCAATGAGACGTTAAGGCTTAAAACAACGATTTCTAGTCACAATAAGCTTTGTCAAAGCTTTAAAGATTAAACTCGGCTTGTTTACTTTCAAAACTCCTAGTTTGATTATTTGTGTCAAAATGGGTAAAACTTCATTATAGTTTGATTTCCTACATTTTCAAGGTGAAGTTAAGGCTTAAAACAACTAATTCTAGTCACAATAAGCTTTGTGAAAGCTTTAATGATTATACTCGGCTTGTTTACTTTCAAAACTTTTAGTTTGATTATTTGTATCAAAATGGGTAAAACTTCATTCTAGTTCGATTTTCAACGTTTCCAATGTGAAGTTAAGGCTTAAAAGAACTATTTCTAGTCACAATAAGCTTTGTGAAAGCTTTAATGATTAAGCTCGGCTTGTTTACTTTGAAAACTCTTAGTTTGATTACTTGTATCAAAATGGGTAAAACTTCATTATAGTTCGATTTCCAACCTTTCCAATGTGAAGTTAAGGCTTAAAACAACTATTTCTAGTCACAATAAGCTTTGTGAAAGCTTTAATGATTATACTCGGCTTGTTTACTCTCAAAACTCTTAGTTTGATTATTTATGTCAAAATGGGTAAAACTTCATTATAGTTCGATTTCCCACATTTTCAAGGTGAAGTTAAGGCTTAAAACAACTATTTCTACTCACAATAAGCTTTGTGAAAGCTTTAATGATTATACTCGACTTGTTTACTTTTAAAACTCTTAGTTTGATTAATTATGTCAAAATGGGTAAAATTTCATTATAGTTCGATTTCCCATATTTTCAATGTGAAGTTAAGGCTTAAAACAACTATTTCTAATCACAATAAGCTTTGTGAAAGCTTTAATGATTATACTCAGTTGTTTACTTTCAAAACTCTTAGTTTGATTATTTTTGTCAAAATGGGTAAAACTTCATTATAGTTCGATTTCCCACATTTTTCAAGGTGAAGTTAAGGCTTAAAACAACTATTTCAACTCACAATAGGCTTTGTGAAAGTTTTAATGATTATACTCGGCTTGTTTACTTTCAAAAGTCTTAGTTTGATTATTTATGTCAACATGGGTAAAACTTCATTATAGTTCGATTTCCTACGTTTTCAGTGTCAAGTTAAGGCTTAAAACAACTATTTCTAGTCACAATAAGCTTTGTGAAAGCTTTAATGATTATGCTCATCTTGTTTACTTTCAAAACTCTTAGTTTGATTATTTGTATCAAAATGGGTAAGACTTCATTATAGTTCGATTTCCAACCATTCCAATAGTTCGATTTCCAACCTTTCCAATGTGATGTTTTGGCTTAAAACAACTATTTCTAGTCACAATAAGCTTTGTGAAAGCTTTAATGATTATACTGGGCTTGTTTACTTTCAAAACTCTTAGTTTGATTATTTATGTCAAAATGGGTAAAACTTCATTATAGTTCGATTTCCTACGTTTTCAAGGTGAAGTTAAGGCTTAAAACAACTATTTCTAGTCACAATAAGCTTTGTGAAAGCTTTACTGATTATACTCGGCTTGTTTACTTTCAAAACTCTTAGTGTGATTATTTATGTCAAAATGGGTAAAACTTTATTATAGTTCGATTTCCTACGTTTTCAATGTGAATTAAAACATCTATTTCTAGTCACAATAAGCTTTGTGAAAGCTTTAATGATTATGCTCGTCTTGTTTACTTTCAAAACTCTTAGTTTGATTATTTGTATCAAAATGGGTAAGACTTCATTATAGTTCGATTTCCAACCTTTTCATTGTGAAGTTAAGGCTTAAAACAACTATTTCTAGTCACAATAAGCTTTGTGAAAGCTTTAATGATTATACTCGGCTTGTTTACTTTCAAAACTCTTAGTTTTATTATTTGTATCAAAATGGGTAAAACTTCATTATAGTTCGATTTCCAACCTTTCCAATGTGACGTTAAGGTTTAAAACAACGATTTCTAGTCACAATAAGATTTGTCAAATCTTTAATGATTAAGCTCGGCTTGTTTACTTTGAAAACTCTTAGTTTGATTATTTTTATCAAAATGGGTAAAACTTCATTATAGTTCGATTTCCTACGTTTTCAATGTGAAGTTAAGGCTTAAAACACTAATTTCTAGTCACAATAAGCTTTGTGAAAGCTTTAATGATTATGCTCATCTTGTTTACTTTCAAAACTCTTAGTTTGATTATTTGTATCAAAATGGGTAAAACATCATTATAGTTCGATTTCCAACCTTTCCAATGTGAAGTTAAAGCTTAAAACAACTATTTCTAGTCACAATAAGCTTTGTGAAAGCTATAATGATTATACACGGCTTGTTTACTTTCAAAACTCTTAGCTTGATTATTTGTATAAAAATGGGTAAAACTTCATTATAGTTCCATTTTCAACGTTTCCAATGTGAAGTTAAAGCTTAAAACAACTATTTCTAGTCACAATAAACTTTGTGAAAGCTTTAATGATTCTACTCGGCTTGTTTACTTTCAAAACTCTTAGTTTGATTATTTGTATCAAAATGGGTAAAACTTCATTATAGTTCGATTTCCAACCTTTCCAATGAGACGTTAAGGCTTAAAGCAACGATTTCTAGTCACAATAAGCTTTGTCAAAGCTTTAAAGATTAAGCTCGGCTTGTTTACTTTGAAAACTCTTAGTTTAATTATTTGTATCAAAATGGGTAAAACATCATTATAGTTCAATTTCCAACCTTTCCAATGTGAAGTTAAGGCTTAAAACAACTATTTCTAGTCACAATAAGCTTTGTGAAAGCTTTAATGATTATACTCGGCTTGTTTACTTTCAAAACTCTTAGTTTGATTATTTATGTCAAAATGGGTAAAACTTCACTATAGTTCGATTTCCTACGTTTTCAAGGTGAAGTTAAGGCTTAAAACAACTATTTCTACTCACAATAAGCTTTGTGAAAGCTTTAATGATTATACTCGACTTGTTTACTTTCAAAACTCTTAGTTTGATTATTTGTATCAAAATAGGTAAAACTTCATTATAGTTCGATTTCCAGCCTTTCCAATGTGAAGTTAAGGCTTAAAACAACTATTTCTAGTCACAATAAGCTTTGTGAAAGCTTTAATGATTATACCCGTTTTGTTTACTTTCAAAACTTTTAGTTTGATTATTTGTATCAAAATGGATAAAACTTCATTATAGTTCGATTTCCAACCTTTCCAATGAGACGTTAAGGCTTAAAACAACGATTTCTAGTCACAATAAGCTTTGTCAAAGCTTTAAAGATTAAGCTCGGCTTGTTTACTTTCAAAACTCCTAGTTTGATTATTTATGTCAAAATGGGTAAAACTTCATTATAGTTTGATTTCCTACGTTTTCAAGGTGAAGTTAAGGCTTAAAACAACTATTTCTAGTCACAATAAGCTTTGTGAAAGCTTTAATGATTATACTCGGCTTGTTTACTTTCAAAACTCTTAGTTTGATTATTTGTATCAAAATGGGTAAAACTTCATTGTAGTTCGATTTTCAACGTTTCCAATGTGAAGTTAAGGCTTAAAAGAACTATTTCTAGTCACAATAAGCTTTGTGAAAGCTTTAATGATTAAGCTCGGCTTGTTTACTTTGAAAACTCTTAGTTTGATTACTTGTATCAAAATGGGTAAAACTTCATTATAGTTCGATTTCCAACCTTTCCAATGTGAAGTTAAGGCTTAAAACAACTATTTCTAGTCACAATAAGCTTTGTGAAAGCTTTAATGATTATACTCGGCTTGTTTACTCTTAAAACTCTTAGTTTGATTATTTATGTCAAAATGGGTAAAACTTTATTATAGTTCGATTTCCCACATTTTCAAGGTGAAGTTAAGGCTTAAAACAACTATTTCTACTCACAATAAGCTTTGTGAAAGCTTTAATGATTATACTCGACTTGTTTACTTTTAAAACTCTTAGTTTGATTAATTATGTCAAAATGGGTAAAATTTCATTATAGTTCGATTTCCCATATTTTCAATGTGAAGTTAAGGCTTAAAACAACTATTTCTAATCACAATAAGCTTCGTGAAAGCTTTAATGATTATACTCGGATTGTTTACTTTCAAAACTCTTAGTTTGATTATTTTTGTCAAAATGGGTAAAACTTCATTATAGTTCGATTTCCCACATTTTGAAGGTGAAGTTAAGGCTTAAAACAACTATTTCTACTCACAGTAGGCTTTGTGAAAGTTTTAATGATTATACTCGGCTTGTTTACTTTCAAAACTCTTAGTTTGATTATTTATGTCAACATGGGTAAAACTTCATTATAGTTCGATTTCCTACGTTTTCAGTGTGAAGTTAAGGCTTAAAACAACTATTTCTAGTCACAATAAGCTTTGTGAAAGCTTTAATGATTATGCTCATCTTGTTTACTTTCAAAACTCTTAGTTTGATTATTTGTATCAAAATGGGTAAGACTTCATTATAGTTCGATTTCCAACCTTTCCAATAGTTCGATTTCCAACCTTTCCAATGTGATGTTAAGGCTTAAAACAACTATTTCTATTCACAATAAGCTTTGTGAAAGCTTTAATGATTATACTGGGCTTGTTTACTTTCAAAACTCTTAGTTTGATTATTTATGTCAAAATGGGTAAAACTTCATTATAGTTCGATTTCCTACGTTTTCAAGGTGAAGTTAAGGCTTAAAACAACTATTTCTAGTCACAATAAACTTTGTGAAAGCTTTAATGATTATACTCGGCTTGTTTACTTTCAAAACTCTTAGTTTGATTATTTATGTCAAAATGGGTAAAACTTCATTATAGTTCGATTTCCTACGTTTTCAAGGTGAAGTTAAGGCTTAAAACAACTATTTCTAGTCACAATAAGCTTTGTGAAAGCTTTACTGATTATACTCGATTTGTTTACTTTCAAAAGTCTTAGTTTGATTATTTATGTCAAAATAGGTAAAACTTCATTATTGTTCGATTTCCTACGTTTTCAAGGTGAAGTTAAGGCTTAAAACAACTATTTCTAGTCACAATAAACTTTGTGAAAGCTTTAATGATTATAGTTCCATTTTCAACGTTTCCAATGTGAAGTTAAGGCTTAAAACAACTATTTCTAGTAACAATAAGCTTTGTGAAAGCCTTAATGATTATGCTCATCTTGTTTACTTTCAAAACTCTTAGTTTGATTATTTGTATCAAAATGGGTAAGACTTCATTATAGTTCGATTTCCAACCTTTCCAATGTGAATTTAAGGCTTAAAACAACTATTTCTAGTCACAATAAGCTTTGTGAAAGCTTTAATGATTATACTCGGCTTGTTTACTTTCAAAACTCTTAGTTTGATTATTTATGTCAAAATGGGTAAAACTTCATTATAGTTTGATTTCCTACATTTTCAAGGTGAAGTTAAGGCTTAAAACAACTAATTCTAGTAACAATAAGCTTTGTGAAAGCTTTAATGATTATACTCGACTTGTTTACTTTCAAAACTCTTAGTTTGATTATTTATGTCAAAATGGGTAAAACTTCATTATAGTTCGATTTCCTACGTTTTCAAGGTGAAGTTAAGGCTTAAAACAACTATTTCTAGTCACAATAAGCTTTGTGAAAGCTTTACTGATTATACTCGATTTGTTTACTTTCAAAAGTCTTAGTTTGATTATTTATGTCAAAATAGGTAAAACTTCATTATTGTTCGATTTCCTACGTTTTCAAGGTGAAGTTAAGGCTTAAAACAACTATTTCTAGTCACAATAAACTTTGTGAAAGCTTTAATGATTATACTCGGCTTGTTTACTTTCAAAACTCTTAGTTTGATTTTTTATGTCAAAATGGATAAAACTTGATTATAGTTCGATTTACTACGTTTTGTGAATGTTAAGAATTAAAACAACTATTTCTAGTCACAATAAGCTTTGTGAAAGCTTTAATGATTATGCTCGTCTTGTTTACTTTCAAAACTCTTAGTTTGATTATTTGTATCAAAATGGGTAAGGCTTCATTATAGTTCGATTTCCAACCTTTCCATTGTGAAGTTAAGGCTTAAAACAACTATTTCTAGTCACAATAAGCTTTGTGAAAGCTTTAATGATTATACTCGGCTTGTTTACTTTTAAAACTCTTTGTTTGATTATTTATGTCAAAATGGGTAAAACTTCATTATAGTTCGATTTCCCACATTTTCAAGGTGAAGTTAAGGCTTAAAACAACTATTTCTACTCACAATAGGCTTTGTGAAAGCTTTAATGATTATACTCGGCTTGTTTACTTTCAAAAGTCTTGGTTTGATTATATATGTCAAAATGGCTAAAACTTCATTATAGTTCGATTTCCTACGTTTTCAAGGTGAAGTTAAGGCTTAAAACAACTATTTCTAGTCACAATAAACTTTGTGAAATCTTTAATGATTATGCTCATCTTGTTTTGTTTCAAAACTCTTAGTTTCATTTTTTGTATCAAAATGGGTAAGACTTCATTGTAGTTCGATTTTCAACGTTTCCAATGCGAAGTTAAGGCTTAAAACAACTATTTCTAGTCACAATAAGCTTTGTGAAAGCTTTAATGATTATACTCGGCTTGTTTACTTTCAAAACTCTTAGTTTGATTATTTATGTCAAAATGGGTAAAACTTCATTATAGTTCGATTTCCTACGTTTTCAAGGTGAAGTTAAGGCTTAAAACAACTATTTCTAGTCACAATAAACTTTGTGAAAGCTTTAATGATTATGCTCATCTTGTTTACTTTCAAAACTATTAGTTTGATTATTTGTATCAAAATGGGTAAAACTTCATTATAGTTCGATTTCCAACCTTTCCAATGCGAAGTTAAGGCTTAAAACAACTATTTCTAGTCACAATAAGCTTTGTGAAAGCTTTAATGATTATACTCGGCTTGTTTACTTTCAAAACTCTTAGTTTGATTATTTATGTCAAAATGGGTAAAACTTCATTATAGTTCTATTTCCTACGTTTTCAGTGTGAAGTTAAGGCTTAAAACAACTATTTCTAGTCACAATAAGCTTTGTGAAAGCTTTAATGATTATGCTCATCTTGTTTACTTTCAAAACTCTTAGTTTGATAATTTGTATCAAAATGGGTAAGTCTTCATTATAGTTCGATTTCCAACCTTTCCAATGTGAAGTTAAGGCTTAAAACAACTATTTCTAGTCACAATAAGCTTTGTGAAAGCTTTAATGATTATACTCGGCTGTTTTACTTTCAAAACTCTTAGTTTGATTATTTGAATCAAAATGGGTAAGTCTTCATTATAGTTCAATTTCCAACCTTTCCAATGTGAAGTTAAGGCTTAAAACAACTATTTTAAGTCACAATAAGCTTTGTGAAAGCTTTAATGATTATACTCGGCTTGTTTACTTTCAAAACTCTTAGTTTGATTATTTGTATCAAAATGGGTAAAACTTCATTATAGTTCGATTTCCAACCTTTCCAAAGTGAAGTTAAGGCTTAAAACAACTATTTCTAGTCACAATAAGCTTTGTGAAAGCTTTAATGATTATACTCGGCTTGTTTACTTTCAAAACTCTTAGTTTGATTATTTCTCTCAAAATGGGTAAAACTTCATTATAGTTCGATTTCCTATGTTTTCAAGGTGAATTTAAGGCTTAAAACAACTATTTCTAGTCACAATAAACTTTGTGAAAGCTTTAATGATTATACTCGGCTTGTTTACTTTCAAAACTCTTAGTTTGATTATTTATGTTAAAATGGGTAAAACTTCATTATAGTTCGATTTCCTACGTTTTCAACGTGAAGTTAAGGCTTAAAACAACTATTTCTAGTCACAATAAGCTTTGTGAAAGCTTTAATGATTTTGCTCATCTTGTTTACTTTCAAAACTCTTAGTTTGATTATTTGTATCAAAATGGGTAAAACTTCATTATAGTTCGATTTCCAACCTTTCCAAAGTGAAGTTAAGGCTTAAAACAACTATTTCTAGTCACAATAAGCTTTGTGAAAGCTTTAATGATTATACTCGGCTTGTTTACTTTCAAAACTCTTAGTTTGATTATTTATGTCAAAATTGGTAAAACTTTATTATAGTTCGATTTCCCACGTTTTCAATGAAGAAGTTAAGGCTTAAAATAACTATTTCTAGTCACAATAAGCTTTGTGAAAGCTTTAATGATTATACTCGGCTTGTTTACTTTCAAAACTCTTAGTTTGATTATTTATGTCAAAATGGGTAAAACTTCATTATAGTTCGATTTCCTACGTTTTCAACAGAAAGTTAAGGCTTAAAACAACTATTTCTAATCACAATAAGCTTTGTGAAAGCTTTAATGATTATGCTCATCTTGTTTACTTTCAAAACTCTTAGTTTGATTATTTGTATCAAAATGGGTAAAACTTCATTATAGTTCGATTTCCAACCTTTCCAATGTGAAGTTAAGGCTTAAAACAACTATTTCTAGTCACAATAAGCTTTGTGAAAGCTTTAATGATTATGCTCGTCTTGTTTACTTTCAAAACTCTTAGTTTGATTATTTGTATCAAAATGGGTAAGACTTCATTATAGTTCGATTTCCAACCTTTCCAATGTGAAGTTAAGGCTTCAAAAAGCTATTTCTAGTCACAATAAGCTTTGTGAAAGCATTAATGATTATATTCGTCTTGTTTACTTTCAAATCTCTTAGTTTGATTATTTGTATCAAAATGGGTAAAACTTCATTATAGTTCGATTTCCAACCTTTCCAATGTGACGTTAAGGCTTAAAATGACGATTTCTAGTCACAATAATCTTTGTCAATGCTTTAATGATTAAGCTCCGCTTGTTTACTTTGAAAACTCTTAGTTTGATTATTTGTATCAAAGTGGGTAAAACTTCTTTATAGTTCGATTTCCAACCTTTCCAATGTGAAGTTAAGGCTTAAAACAACTATTTCTAGTCACAATAAGCTTTGTGAAAGCTTTAATGATTATACTCGGCTTGTTTACTTTCAAAACTCTTAGTTTGATCATTTATGTCAAAATAGAAAAACCTTCATTATAGTTCGATTTCCTACGTTTTCAACGTGAAGTTAAGGCTTAAAACAACTATTTCTATTAACAATAAGCTTTGTGAAAGCTTCAATGATTATGCTCATCTTGTTTACTTTCAAAACTCTTAGTTTGATTATTTGTATCAAAATGGGTAAAACTTCATTATAGTTCGATTTCCAATATTTCCAATGTGAATTTATGGCTTAAAACAACTATTTCTAGTCACAATAAGCTTTGTAAAAGCTTTAATGATTATACTCGGCTTGTTTACTTTCAAAACTCTTAGTTTGATTATTTATGTCAAAATGGGTAAAACTTCATTATAGTTCGATTTCCTACATTTTCAAAGTGAAGTTAAGGCTTAAAACAACTATTTCTAGTAACAATAAGCTTTGTGAAAGCTTTAATGATTATACTCGGCTTGTTTACTTTCAAAACTCTTAGTTTGATTATTTATGTCAAAATGGGTAAAACTTCATTATAGTTCGATTTCCTACGTTTTCAAGGTGAAGTTAAGGCTTAAAACAACTATTTCTAGTCACAATAAGCTTTGTGAAAGCTTTAATGATTATACTCGGCTTGTTTACTTTCAAAACTCTTAGTTTTATTATTTGTATCAAAATGGGTAAAACTTCATTATAGTTCGATTTCCAACCTTTCCAATGTGACGTTAAGGTTTAAAACAACGATTTCTAGTCACAATAAGATTTGTCAAATCTTTAATGATTAAGCTCGGCTTGTTTACTTTGAAAACTCTTAGTTTGATTATTTTTATCAAAATGGGTAAAACTTCATTATAGTTCGATTTCCTACGTTTTCAATGTGAAGTTAAGGCTTAAAACACTAATTTCTAGTCACAATAAGCTTTGTGAAAGCTTTAATGATTATGCTCATCTTGTTTACTTTCAAAACTCTTAGTTTGATTATTTGTATCAAAATGGGTAAAACATCATTATAGTTCGATTTCCAACCTTTCCAATGTGAAGTTAAAGCTTAAAACAACTATTTCTAGTCACAATAAGCTTTGTGAAAGCTATAATGATTATACACGGCTTGTTTACTTTCAAAACTCTTAGCTTGATTATTTGTATAAAAATGGGTAAAACTTCATTATAGTTCCATTTTCAACGTTTCCAATGTGAAGTTAAAGCTTAAAACAACTATTTCTAGTCACAATAAACTTTGTGAAAGCTTTAATGATTCTACTCGGCTTGTTTACTTTCAAAACTCTTAGTTTGATTATTTGTATCAAAATGGGTAAAACTTCATTATAGTTCGATTTCCAACCTTTCCAATGAGACGTTAAGGCTTAAAGCAACGATTTCTAGTCACAATAAGCTTTGTCAAAGCTTTAAAGATTAAGCTCGGCTTGTTTTACTTTGAAAACTCTTAGTTTGATTATTTGTATCAAAATGGGTAAAACATCATTATAGTTCAATTTCCAACCTTTCCAATGTGAAGTTAAGGCTTAAAACAACTATTTCTAGTCACAATAAGCTTTGTGAAAGCTTTAATGATTATACTCGGCTTGTTTACTTTCAAAACTCTTAGTTTGATTATTTATGTCAAAATGGGTAAAACTTCACTATAGTTCGATTTCCTACGTTTTCAAGGTGAAGTTAAGGCTTAAAACAACTATTTCTACTCACAATAAGCTTTGTGAAAGCTTTAATGATTATACTCGACTTGTTTACTTTCAAAACTCTTAGTTTGATTATTTGTATCAAAATAGGTAAAACTTCATTATAGTTCGATTTCCAGCCTTTCCAATGTGAAGTTAAGGCTTAAAACAACTATTTCTAGTCACAATAAGCTTTGTGAAAGCTTTAATGATTATACCCGGCTTGTTTACTTTCAAAACTTTTAGTTTGATTATTTGTATCAAAATGGATAAAACTTCATTATAGTTCGATTTCCAACCTTTCCAATGAGACGTTAAGGCTTAAAACAACGATTTCTAGTCACAATAAGCTTTGTCAAAGCTTTAAAGATTAAGCTCGGCTTGTTTACTTTCAAAACTCCTAGTTTGATTATTTATGTCAAAATGGGTAAAACTTCATTATAGTTTGATTTCCTACGTTTTCAAGGTGAAGTTAAGGCTTAAAACAACTATTTCTAGTCACAATAAGCTTTGTGAAAGCTTTAATGATTATACTCGGCTTGTTTACTTTCAAAACTCTTAGTTTGATTATTTGTATCAAAATGGGTAAAACTTCATTGTAGTTCGATTTTCAACGTTTCCAATGTGAAGTTAAGGCTTAAAAGAACTATTTCTAGTCACAATAAGCTTTGTGAAAGCTTTAATGATTAAGCTCGGCTTGTTTACTTTGAAAACTCTTAGTTTGATTACTTGTATCAAAATGGGTAAAACTTCATTATAGTTCGATTTCCAACCTTTCCAATGTGAAGTTAAGGCTTAAAACAACTATTTCTAGTCACAATAAGCTTTGTGAAAGCTTTAATGATTATACTCGGCTTGTTTACTCTTAAAACTCTTAGTTTGATTATTTATGTCAAAATGGGTAAAACTTTATTATAGTTCGATTTCCCACATTTTCAAGGTGAAGTTAAGGCTTAAAAAAACTATTTCTACTCACAATAAGCTTTGTGAAAGCTTTAATGATTATACTCGACTTGTTTACTTTTAAAACTCTTAGTTTGATTAATTATGTCAAAATGGGTAAAATTTCATTATAGTTCGATTTCCCATATTTTCAATGTGAAGTTAAGGCTTAAAACAACTATTTCTAATCACAATAAGCTTCGTGAAAGCTTTAATGATTATACTCGGATTGTTTACTTTCAAAACTCTTAGTTTGATTATTTTTGTCAAAATGGGTAAAACTTCATTATAGTTCGATTTCCCACATTTTGAAGGTGAAGTTAAGGCTTAAAACAACTATTTCTACTCACAGTAGGCTTTGTGAAAGTTTTAATGATTATACTCGGCTTGTTTACTTTCAAAACTCTTAGTTTGATTATTTATGTCAACATGGGTAAAACTTCATTATAGTTCGATTTCCTACGTTTTCAATGTGTGAAGTTAAGGCTTAAAACAACTATTTCTAGTCACAATAAGCTTTGTGAAAGCTTTAATGATTATGCTCATCTTGTTTACTTTCAAAACTCTTAGTTTGATTATTTGTATCAAAATGGGTAAGACTTCATTATAGTTCGATTTCCAACCTTTCCAATAGTTCGATTTCCAACCTTTCCAATGTGATGTTAAGGCTTAAAACAACTATTTCTATTCACAATAAGCTTTGTGAAAGCTTTAATGATTATACTGGGCTTGTTTACTTTCAAAACTCTTAGTTTGATTATTTATGTCAAAATGGGTAAAACTTCATTATAGTTCGATTTCCTACGTTTTCAAGGTGAAGTTAAGGCTTAAAACAACTATTTCTAGTCACAATAAGCTTTGTGAAAGCTTTACTGATTATACTCGATTTGTTTACTTTCAAAAGTCTTAGTTTGATTATTTATGTCAAAATAGGTAAAACTTCATTATTGTTCGATTTCCTACGTTTTCAAGGTGAAGTTAAGGCTTAAAACAACTATTTCTAGTCACAATAAACTTTGTGAAAGCTTTAATGATTATACTCGGCTTGTTTACTTTCAAAACTCTTAGTTTGATTTTTTATGTCAAAATGGATAAAACTTGATTATAGTTCGATTTACTACGTTTTCAATGTGAATTAAAACAACTATTTCTAGTCACAATAAGCTTTGTGAAAGCTTTAATGATTATGCTCGTCTTGTTTACTTTCAAAACTCTTAGTTTGATTATTTGTATCAAAATGGGTAAGACTTCATTATAGTTCGATTTCCAACCTTTCCATTGTGAAGTTAAGGCTTAAAACAACTATTTCTAGTCACAATAAGCTTTGTGAAAGCTTTAATGATTATGCTCGTCTTGTTTACTTTCAAAACTCTTAGTTTGATTATTTGTATCAAAATGGGTAAGGCTTCATTATAGTTCGATTTCCAACCTTTCCATTGTGAAGTTAAGGCTTAAAACAACTATTTCTAGTCACAATAAGCTTTGTGAAAGCTTTAATGATTATACTCGGCTTGTTTACTTTTAAAACTCTTTGTTTGATTATTTATGTCAAAATGGGTAAAACTTCATTATAGTTCGATTTCCCACATTTTCAAGGTGAAGTTAAGGCTTAAAACAACTATTTCTACTCACAATAGGCTTTGTGAAAGCTTTAATGATTATACTCGGCTTGTTTACTTTCAAAAGTCTTGGTTTGATTATATATGTCAAAATGGGTAAAACTTCATTATAGTTCGATTTCCTACGTTTTCAAGGTGAAGTTAAGGCTTAAAACAACTATTTCTAGTCACAATAAACTTTGTGAAAGCTTTAATGATTATGCTCATCTTGTTTTGTTTCAAAACTCTTAGTTTCATTTTTTGTATCAAAATGGGTAAGACTTCATTGTAGTTCGATTTTCAACGTTTCCAATGCGAAGTTAAGGCTTAAAACAACTATTTCTAGTCACAATAAGCTTTGTGAAAGCTTTAATGATTATACTCGGCTTGTTTACTTTCAAAACTCTTAGTTTGATTATTTATGTCAAAATGGGTAAAACTTCATTATAGTTCGATTTCCTACGTTTTCAAGGTGAAGTTAAGGCTTAAAACAACTATTTCTAGTCACAATAAACTTTGTGAAAGCTTTAATGATTATGCTCATCTTGTTTACTTTCAAAACTCTTAGTTTGATTATTTGTATCAAAATGGGTAAAACTTCATTATAGTTCGATTTCCAACCTTTCCAATGTGAAGTTAAGGCTTAAAACAACTATTTCTAGTCACAATAAGCTTTGTGAAAGCTTTAATGATTATACTCGGCTTGTTTACTTTCAAAACTCTTAGTTTGATTATTTATGTCAAAATGGGTAAAACTTCATTATAGTTCTATTTCCTACGTTTTCAATGTGAAGTTAAGGCTTAAAACAACTATTTCTAGTCACAATAAGCTTTGTGAAAGCTTTAATGATTATGCTCATCTTGTTTACTTTCAAAACTCTTAGTTTGATAATTTGTATCAAAATGGGTAAGTCTTCATTATAGTTCGATTTCCAACCTTTCCAATGTGAAGTTAAGGCTTAAAACAACTATTTCTAGTCACAATAAGCTTTGTGAAAGCTTTAATGATTATACTCGGCTGTTTTACTTTCAAAACTCTTAGTTTGATTATTTGAATCAAAATGGGTAAGTCTTCATTATAGTTCAATTTCCAACCTTTCCAATGTGAAGTTAAGGCTTAAAACAACTATTTTAAGTCACAATAAGCTTTGTGAAAGCTTTAATGATTATACTCGGCTTGTTTACTTTCAAAACTCTTAGTTTGATTATTTGTATCAAAATGGGTAAAACTTCATTATAGTTCGATTTCCAACCTTTCCAAAGTGAAGTTAAGGCTTAAAACAACTATTTCTAGTCACAATAAGCTTTGTGAAAGCTTTAATGATTATACTCGGCTGTTTTACTTTCAAAACTCTTAGTTTGATTATTTCTCTCAAAATGGGTAAAACTTCATTATAGTTCGATTTCCTATGTTTTCAAGGTGAATTTAAGGCTTAAAACAACTATTTCTAGTCACAATAAACTTTGTGAAAGCTTTAATGATTATACTCGGCTTGTTTACTTTCAAAACTCTTAGTTTGATTATTTATGTTAAAATGGGTAAAACTTCATTATAGTTCGATTTCCTACGTTTTCAACGTGAAGTTAAGGCTTAAAACAACTATTTCTAGTCACAATAAGCTTTGTGAAAGCTTTAATGATTTTGCTCATCTTGTTTACTTTCAAAACTCTTAGTTTGATTATTTGTATCAAAATGGGTAAAACTTCATTATAGTTCGATTTCCAACCTTTCCAAAGTGAAGTTAAGGCTTAAAACAACTATTTCTAGTCACAATAAGCTTTGTGAAAGCTTTAATGATTATACTCGGCTTGTTTACTTTCAAAACTCTTAGTTTGATTATTTATGTCAAAATTGGTAAAACTTTATTATAGTTCGATTTCCCACGTTTTCAATGTGAAGTTAAGGCTTAAAATAACTATTTCTAGTCATAATAAGCTTTGTGAAAGCTTTAATGATTATACTCGGCTTGTTTACTTTCAAAACTCTTAGTTTGATTATTTATGTCAAAATGGGTAAAACTTCATTATAGTTCGATTTCCTACGTTTTCAACAGGAAGTTAAGGCTTAAAACAACTATTTCTAATCACAATAAGCTTTGTGAAAGCTTTAATGATTATGCTCATCTTGTTTACTTTCAAAACTCTTAGTTTGATTATTTGTATCAAAATGGGTAAAACTTCATTATAGTTCGATTTCCAACCTTTCCAATGTGAAGTTAAGGCTTAAAACAACTATTTCTAGTCACAATAAGCTTTGTGAAAGCTTTAATGATTATGCTCGTCTTGTTTACTTTCAAAACTCTTAGTTTGATTATTTGTATCAAAATGGGTAAGACTTCATTATAGTTCGATTTCCAACCTTTCCAATGTGAAGTTAAGGCTTCAAAAAGCTATTTCTAGTCACAATAAGCTTTGTGAAAGCATTAATGATTATATTCGTCTTGTTTACTTTCAAATCTCTTAGTTTGATTATTTGTATCAAAATGGGTAAAACTTCATTATAGTTCGATTTCCAACCTTTCCAATGTGACGTTAAGGCTTAAAATGACGATTTCTAGTCACAATAATCTTTGTCAATGCTTTAATGATTAAGCTCCGCTTGTTTACTTTGAAAACTCTTAGTTTGATTATTTGTATCAAAGTGGGTAAAACTTCTTTATAGTTCGATTTCCAACCTTTCCAATGTGAAGTTAAGGCTTAAAACAACTATTTCTAGTCACAATAAGCTTTGTGAAAGCTTTAATGATTATACTCGGCTTGTTTACTTTCAAAACTCTTAGTTTGATCATTTATGTCAAAATAGAAAAACCTTCATTATAGTTCGATTTCCTACGTTTTCAACGTGAAGTTAAGGCTTAAAACAACTATTTCTATTAACAATAAGCTTTGTGAAAGCTTCAATGATTATGCTCATCTTGTTTACTTTCAAAACTCTTAGTTTGATTATTTGTATCAAAATGGGTAAAACTTCATTATAGTTCGATTTCCAATATTTCCAATGTGAATTTATGGCTTAAAACAACTATTTCTAGTCACAATAAGCTTTGTAAAAGCTTTAATGATTATACTCGGCTTGTTTACTTTCAAAACTCTTAGTTTGATTATTTATGTCAAAATGGGTAAAACTTCATTATAGTTCGATTTCCTACATTTTCAAAGTGAAGTTAAGGCTTAAAACAACTATTTCTAGTAACAATAAGCTTTGTGAAAGCTTTAATGATTATACTCGGCTTGTTTACTTTCAAAACTCTTAGTTTGATTATTTATGTCAAAATGGGTAAAACTTCATTATAGTTCGATTTCCTACGTTTTCAAGGTGAAGTTAAGGCTTAAAACAACTATTTCTAGTCACAATAAGCTTTGTGAAAGCTTTAATGATTATACTCGGCTTGTTTACTTTCAAAACTCTTAGTTTTATTATTTGTATCAAAATGGGTAAAACTTCATTATAGTTCGATTTCCAACCTTTCCAATGTGACGTTAAGGTTAAAACAACGATTTCTAGTCACAATAAGATTTGTCAAAGCTTTAATGATTAAGCTCGGCTTGTTTACTTTGAAAACTCTTAGTTTGATTATTTTTATCAAAATGGGTAAAACTTCATTATAGTTCGATTTCCTACGTTTTCAATGTGAAGTTAAGGCTTAAAACACTAATTTCTAGTCACAATAAGCTTTGTCAATGCTTTAATGATTATGCTCATCTTGTTTACTTTCAAAACTCTTAGTTTGATTATTTGTATCAAAATGGGTAAAACATCATTATAGTTCGATTTCCAACCTTTCCAATGTGAAGTTAAAGCTTAAAACAACTATTTCTAGTCACAATAAGCTTTGTGAAAGCTTTAATGATTATACTCGGCTTGTTTACTTTCAAAACTCTTAGTTTGATTATTTGTATAAAAATGGGTAAAACTTCATTATAGTTCCATTTTCAACGTTTCCAATGTGAAGTTAAAGCTTAAAACAACTATTTCTAGTCACAATAAACTTTGTGAAAGCTTTAATGATTATACTCGGCTTGTTTACTTTCAAAACTCTTAGTTTGATTATTTGTATCAAAATGGGTAAAACTTCATTATAGTTCGATTTCCAACCTTTCCAATGTGAAGTTAAGGCTTAAAACAACGATTTCTAGTCACAATAAGCTTTGTCAAAGCTTTAATGATTATAGCTCGGCTTGTTTACTTTGAAAACTCTTAGTTTGATTATTTGTATCAAAATGGGTAAGACTTCATTATAGTTCGATTTCCAACCTTTCCAATGTGAAGTTAAGGCTTAAAACACCTATTTCTAGTCACAATAAGCTTTGTGAAAGCTTTAATGTTTATAATCGGCTTGTTTACTTTCAAAACTCTTAGTTTGATTATTTATGTCAAAATGGGTAAAACTTCATTATAGTTCGATTTCCTACGTTTTCAAGGTGAAGTTAAGGCTTAAAACAACTATTTCTACTCACAATAAGCTTTGTGAAAGCTTTAATGATTATACTCGGCTGTTTTAATTTCAAAACTCTTAGTTTGATTATTTGTATCAAAATAGGTAAAACTTCATTATAGTTCGATTTCCAACCTTTCCAATGTGAAGTTAAGGCTTAAAACAACTATTTCTAGTCACAATAAGCTTTGTGAAAGCTTTAATGATTATACCCGGCTTGTTTACTTTCAAAACTTTTAGTTTGATTATTTGTATCAAAATGGATAAAACTTCATTATAGTTCGATTTCCAACCTTTCCAATGTGACGTTAAGGCTTAAAACAACGATTTCTAGTCACAATAAGATTTGTCAAAGCTTTAATGATTAAGCTCGGCTTGTTTACTTTCAAAACTCTTAGTTTGATTATTTATGTCAAAATGGATAAAACTTCATTATAGTTCGATTTCCTACGTTTTCAATGTGAAGTTAAGGCTTAAAACAACTATTTCTAGTCACAATAAACTTTGTGAAAGCTTTAATGATTATACTCGGCTTGTTTACTTTCAAAACTCTTAGTTAGATTATTTATGTCAAAATAGAAAACTTCATTATAGTTCGATTTCCTACGTTTTCAACGTGAAGTTAAGGCTTAAAACAACTATTTCTATTAACAATAAGCTTTGTGAAAGCTTTAATGATTATGCTCATCTTGTTTACTTTCAAAACTCTTAGTTTGATTATTTGTATCAAAATGGGTAAAACTTCATTATAGTTCGATTTCCAATATTTCCAATGTGAATTTATGGCTTAAAACAACTATTTCTAGTCACAATAAGCTTTGTAAAAGCTTTAATGATTATACTCGGCTTGTTTACTTTCAAAACTCTTAGTTTGATTATTTATGTCAAAATGGGTAAAACTTCATTATAGTTCGATTTCCTACATTTTCAAAGTGAAGTTAAGGCTTAAAACAACTATTTCTAGTAACAATAAGCTTTGTGAAAGCTTTAATGATTATACTCGGCTTGTTTACTTTCAAAACTCTTAGTTTGATTATTTATGTCAAAATGGGTAAAACTTCATTATAGTTCGATTTCCTACGTTTTCAAGGTGAAGTTAAGGCTTAAAACAACTATTTCTAGTCACAATAAGCTTTGTGAAAGCTTTAATGATTATACTCGGCTTGTTTACTTTCAAAACTCTTAGTTTTATTATTTGTATCAAAATGGGTAAAACTTCATTATAGTTCGATTTCCAACCTTTCCAATGTGAAGTTAAGGTTTAAAACAACTATTTCTAGTCACAATAAGATTTGTCAAATCTTTAATGATTAAGCTCGGCTTGTTTACTTTGAAAACTCTTAGTTTGATTATTTTTATCAAAATGGGTAAAACTTCATTATAGTTCGATTTCCTACGTTTTCAATGTGAAGTTAAGGCTTAAAACAACTATTTCTAGTCACAATAAGCTTTGTGAAAGCTTTAATGATTATGCTCATCTTGTTTACTTTCAAAACTCTTAGTTTGATTATTTGTATCAAAATGGGTAAAACATCATTATAGTTCGATTTCCAACCTTTCCAATGTGAAGTTAAAGCTTAAAACAACTATTTCTAGTCACAATAAGCTTTGTGAAAGCTATAATGATTATACACGGCTTGTTTACTTTCAAAACTCTTAGCTTGATTATTTGTATAAAAATGGGTAAAACTTCATTATAGTTCCATTTTCAACGTTTCCAATGTGAAGTTAAAGCTTAAAACAACTATTTCTAGTCACAATAAACTTTGTGAAAGCTTTAATGATTCTACTCGGCTTGTTTACTTTCAAAACTCTTAGTTTGATTATTTGTATCAAAATGGGTAAAACTTCATTATAGTTCGATTTCGAACCATTCCAATGAGACGTTAAGGCCTAAAACAACGATTTCTAGTCACAATAAGCTTTGTCAAAGCTTTAATGATTAAGCTCGGCTTGTTTACTTTGAAAACTCTTAGTTTGATTATTTGTATCAAAATGGGTAAAACTTCATTATAGTTCAATTTCCAACCTTTCCAATGTGAAGTTAAGGCTTAAAACAACTATTTCTAGTCACAATAAGCTTTGTGAAAGCTTTAATGATTATACTCGGCTTGTTTACTTTCAAAACTCTTAGTTTGATTATTTATGTCAAAATGGGTAAAACTTCATTATAGTTCGATTTCCTACGTTTTCAAGGTGAAGTTAAGGCTTAAAACAACTATTTCTAGTCACAATAAGCTTTGTGAAAGCTTTAATGATTATACTCGGCTTGTTTACTTTCAAAACTCTTAGTTTGATTATTTGTATCAAAATAGGTAAAACTTCATTATAGTTCGATTTCCAACCTTTCCAATGTGAAGTTAAGGCTTAAAACAACTATTTCTAGTCACAATAAGCTTTGTGAAAGCTTTAATGATTATACCCGGCTTGTTTACTTTCAAAACTTTTAGTTTGATTATTTGTATCAAAATGGATAAAACTTCATTATAGTTCGATTTCCAACCTTTCCAATGAGAAGTTAAGGCTTAAAACAACTATTTCTAGTCACAATAAGCTTTGTCAAAGCTTTAATGATTATAGCTCGGCTTGTTTACTTTCAAAACTCTAGTTTGATTATTTATGTCAAAATGGGTAAAACTTCATTATAGTTTGATTTCCTACGTTTTCAAGTGAAGTTAAGGCTTAAAACAACTATTTCTAGTCACAATAAGCTTTGTGAAAGCTTTAATGATTATACTCTCGATTGTTTACTTTCAAAACTCTTAGTTTGATTATTTGTATCAAAATGGGTAAAACTTCATTATAGTTCGATTTTCAACGTTTCCAATGTGAAGTTAAGGCTTAAAACAACTATTTCTAGTCACAATAAGCTTTGTGAAAGCTTTAATGATTATAGCTCGGCTTGTTTACTTTGAAAACTCTTAGTTTGATTATTTGTATCAAAATGGGTAAAACTTCATTATAGTTCGATTTCCAACCTTTCCATGTGAAGTTAAGGCTTAAAACAACTATTTCTAGTCACAATAAGCTTTGTGAAAGCTTTAATGATTATACTCGGCTTGTTTACTTTAAAACTCTTAGTTTGATTATTTATGTCAAAATGGGTAAAACTTTATTATAGTTCGATTTCCCACATTTTCAAGGTGAAGTTAAGGCTTAAAACAACTATTTCTACTCACAATAAGCTTTGTGAAAGCTTTAATGATTATACTCGACTTGTTTACTTTTAAAACTCTTAGTTTGATTATTTATGTCAAAATGGGTAAAATTTCATTATAGTTCGATTTCCCATATTTTCAATGTGAAGTTAAGGCTTAAAACAACTATTTCTAATCACAATAAGCTTTGTGAAAGCTTTAATGATTATACTCGGATTGTTTACTTTCAAAACTCTTAGTTTGATTATTTTTGTCAAAATGGGTAAAACTTCATTATAGTTCGATTTCCCACATTTTGAAGGTGAAGTTAAGGCTTAAAACAACTATTTCTACTCACAATAAGCTTTGTGAAAGTTTTAATGATTATACTCGGCTTGTTTACTTTCAAAACTCTTAGTTTGATTATTTATGTCAAATGGGTAAAACTTCATTATAGTTCGATTTCCTACGTTTTCAGTGTGAAGTTAAGGCTTAAAACAACTATTTCTAGTCACAATAAGCTTTGTGAAAGCTTTAATGATTATGCTCATCTTGTTTACTTTCAAAACTCTTAGTTTGATTATTTGTATCAAAATGGGTAAGACTTCATTATAGTTCGATTTCCAACCTTTCCAATAGTTCGATTTCCAACCTTTCCAATGTGATGTTAAGGCTTAAAACAACTATTTCTATTCACAATAAGCTTTGTGAAAGCTTTAATGATTATACTGGGCTTGTTTACTTTCAAAACTCTTAGTTTGATTATTTATGTCAAAATGGGTAAAACTTCATTATAGTTCGATTTCCTACGTTTTCAAGGTGAAGTTAAGGCTTAAAACAACTATTTCTAGTCACAATAAACTTTGTGAAAGCTTTAATGATTATACTCGGCTTGTTTACTTTCAAAACTCTTAGTTTGATTATTTATGTTAAAATGGGTAAAACTTCATTATAGTTCGATTTCCTACGTTTTCAACGTGAAGTTAAGGCTTAAAACAACTATTTCTAGTCACAATAAGCTTTGTGAAAGCTTTAATGATTTTGCTCATCTTGTTTACTTTCAAAACTCTTAGTTTGATTATTTGTATCAAAATGGGTAAAACTTCATTATAGTTCGATTTCCAACCTTTCCAAAGTGAAGTTAAGGCTTAAAACAACTATTTCTAGTCACAATAAGCTTTGTGAAAGCTTTAATGATTATACTCGGCTTGTTTACTTTCAAAACTCTTAGTTTGATTATTTATGTCAAAATTGGTAAAACTTTATTATAGTTCGATTTCCCACGTTTTCAATGTGAAGTTAAGGCTTAAAATAACTATTTCTAGTCACAATAAGCTTTGTGAAAGCTTTAATGATTATACTCGGCTTGTTTACTTTCAAAACTCTTAGTTTGATTATTTATGTCAAAATGGGTAAAACTTCATTATAGTTCGATTTCCTACGTTTTCAACAGGAAGTTAAGGCTTAAAACAACTATTTCTAGTCACAATAAGCTTTGTGAAAGCTTTAATGATTTTGCTCATCTTGTTTACTTTCAAAACTCTTAGTTTGATTATTTGTATCAAAATGGGTAAAACTTCATTATAGTTCGATTTCCAACCTTTCCAAAGTGAAGTTAAGGCTTAAAACAACTATTTCTAGTCACAATAAGCTTTGTGAAAGCTTTAATGATTATACTCGGCTTGTTTACTTTCAAAACTCTTAGTTTGATTATTTATGTCAAAATTGGTAAAACTTTATTATAGTTCGATTTCCCACGTTTTCAATGTGAAGTTAAGGCTTAAAATAACTATTTCTAGTCACAATAAGCTTTGTGAAAGCTTTAATGATTATACTCGGCTTGTTTACTTTCAAAACTCTTAGTTTGATTATTTATGTCAAAATGGGTAAAACTTCATTATAGTTCGATTTCCTACGTTTTCAACGTGAAGTTAAGGCTTAAAACAACTATTTCTAATCACAATAAGCTTTGTGAAAGCTTTAATGATTATGCTCATCTTGTTTACTTTCAAAACTCTTAGTTTGATTATTTGTATCAAAATGGGTAAAACTTCATTATAGTTCGATTTCCAACCTTTCCAATGTGAAGTTAAGGCTTAAAACAACTATTTCTAGTCACAATAAGCTTTGTGAAAGCTTTAATGATTATGCTCGTCTTGTTTACTTTCAAAACTCTTAGTTTGATTATTTGTATCAAAATGGGTAAGACTTCATTATAGTTCGATTTCCAACCTTTCCAATGTGAAGTTAAGGCTTAAAACAACTATTTCTAGTCACAATAAGCTTTGTGAAAGCATTAATGATTATATTCGTCTTGTTTACTTTCAAAACTCTTAGTTTGATTATTTGTATCAAAATGGGTAAAACTTCATTATAGTTCGATTTCCAACCTTTCCAATGTGAAGTTAAGGCTTAAAACAACTATTTCTAGTCACAATAATCTTTGTCAATGCTTTAATGATTAAGCTCCGCTTGTTTACTTTGAAAACTCTTAGTTTGATTATTTGTATCAAAATGGGTAAAACTTCATTATAGTTCGATTTCCAACCTTTCCAATGTGAAGTTAAGGCTTAAAACAACTATTTCTAGTCACAATAAGCTTTGTGAAAGCTTTAATGATTATACTCATCTTGTTTACTTTCAAAACTCTTAGTTTGATTTTATGTCAAAATAGAAAAACCTTCATTATAGTTCGATTTCCTACGTTTTCAATGTGAAGTTAAGGCTTAAAACAACTATTTCTATTAACAATAAGCTTTGTGAAAGCTTTAATGATTATGCTCATCTTGTTTACTTTCAAAACTCTTAGTTTGATTATTTGTATCAAAATGGGTAAAACTTCATTATAGTTCGATTTCCAATATTTCCAATGTGAATTTATGGCTTAAAACAACTATTTCTAGTCACAATAAGCTTTGTGAAAAGCTTTAATGATTATACTCGGCTTGTTTACTTTCAAAACTCTTAGTTTGATTATTTATGTCAAAATGGGTAAAACTTCATTATAGTTCGATTTCCTACATTTTCAAAGTGAAGTTAAGGCTTAAAACAACTATTTCTAGTAACAATAAGCTTTGTGAAAGCTTTAATGATTATACTCGGCTTGTTTACTTTCAAAACTCTTAGTTTGATTATTTATGTCAAAATGGGTAAAACTTCATTATAGTTCGATTTCCTACGTTTTCAAGGTGAAGTTAAGGCTTAAAACAACTATTTCTAGTCACAATAAGCTTTGTGAAAGCTTTAATGATTATACTCGGCTTGTTTACTTTCAAAACTCTTAGTTTGATTATTTGTATCAAAATGGGTAAAACTTCATTATAGTTCGATTTCCAACCTTTCCAATGTGAAGTTAAGGTTTAAAACAACTATTTCTAGTCACAATAAGATTTTGTCAAAGCTTTAATGATTATACTCGGCTTGTTTACTTTCAAAACTCTTAGTTTGATTATTTTTATCAAAATGGGTAAAACTTCATTATAGTTCGATTTCCTACGTTTTCAATGTGAAGTTAAGGCTTAAAACAACTATTTCTAGTCACAATAAGCTTTGTGAAAGCTTTAATGATTATGCTCATCTTGTTTACTTTCAAAACTCTTAGTTTGATTATTTGTATCAAAATGGGTAAAACTTCATTATAGTTCGATTTCCAACCTTTCCAATGTGAAGTTAAAGCTTAAAACAACTATTTCTAGTCACAATAAGCTTTGTGAAAGCTTTAATGATTATACTCGGCTTGTTTACTTTCAAAACTCTTAGTTTGATTATTTATATAAAAATGGGTAAAACTTCATTATAGTTCCATTTTCAACGTTTCCAATGTGAAGTTAAGGCTTAAAAAAACTATTTCTAGTCACAATAAACTTTGTGAAAGCTTTAATGATTATACTCGGCTTGTTTACTTTCAAAACTCTTAGTTTGATTATTTGTATCAAAATGGGTAAAACTTCATTATAGTTCGATTTCCAACCTTTCCAATGTGAAGTTAAGGCTTAAAACAACTATTTCTAGTCACAATAAGCTTTGTCAAAGCTTTAATGATTATGCTCGGCTTGTTTACTTTCAAAACTCTTAGTTTGATTATTTGTATCAAAATGGGTAAAACTTCATTATAGTTCAATTTCCAACCTTTCCAATGTGAAGTTAAGGCTTAAAACAACTATTTCTAGTCACAATAAGCTTTGTGAAAGCTTTAATGATTATACTCGGCTTGTTTACTTTCAAAACTCTTAGTTTGATTATTTATGTCAAAATGGGTAAAACTTCATTATAGTTCGATTTCCTACGTTTTCAAGGTGAAGTTAAGGCTTAAAACAACTATTTCTAGTCACAATAAGCTTTGTGAAAGCTTTAATGATTATACTCGACTTGTTTACTTTCAAAACTCTTAGTTTGATTATTTGTATCAAAATGGGTAAAACTTCATTATAGTTCGATTTCCAACCTTTCCAATGTGAAGTTAAGGCTTAAAACAACTATTTCTAGTCACAATAAGCTTTGTGAAAGCTTTAATGATTATACTCGGCTTGTTTACTTTCAAAACTCTTAGTTTGATTATTTGTATCAAAATGGATAAAACTTCATTATAGTTCGATTTCCAACCTTTCCAATGTGAAGTTAAGGCTTAAAACAACTATTTCTAGTCACAATAAGCTTTGTGAAAGCTTTAATGATTATACTCGGCTTGTTTACTTTCAAAACTCTTAGTTTGATTATTTATGTCAAAATGGGTAAAACTTCATTATAGTTTGATTTCCTACGTTTTCAAGGTGAAGTTAAGGCTTAAAACAACTATTTCTAGTCACAATAAGCTTTGTGAAAGCTTTAATGATTATACTCGGCTTTTGTTTACTTTCAAAACTCTTAGCTTGATTATTTGTATCAAAATGGGTAAAACTTCATTGTAGTTCGATTTTCAACGTTTCCAATGTGAAGTTAAGGCTTAAAACAACTATTTCTAGTCACAATAAGCTTTGTGAAAGCTTTAATGATTATACTCGGCTTGTTTACTTTCAAAACTCTTAGTTTGATTATTTATGTCAAAATGGGTAAAACTTCATTATAGTTCGATTTCCTACGTTTTCAACGTGAAGTTAAGGCTTAAAACAACTATTTCTAGTCACAATAAGCTTTGTGAAAGCTTTAATGATTTTGCTCATCTTGTTTACTTTCAAAACTCTTAGTTTGATTATTTGTATCAAAATGGGTAAAACTTCATTATAGTTCGATTTCCAACCTTTCCAAAGTGAAGTTAAGGCTTAAAACAACTATTTCTAGTCACAATAAGCTTTGTGAAAGCTTTAATGATTATACTCGGCTTGTTTACTTTCAAAACTCTTAGTTTGATTATTTATGTCAAAATTGGTAAAACTTTATTATTGTTCGATTTCCCACGTTTTCAATGTGAAGTTAAGGCTTAAAATAACTATTTCTAGTCACAATAAGCTTTGTGAAAGCTTTAATGATTATACTCGGCTTGTTTACTTTCAAAACTCTTAGTTTGATTATTTATGTCAAAATGGGTAAAACTTCATTATAGTTCGATTTCCTACGTTTTCAACAGGAAGTTAAGGCTTAAAACAACTATTTCTAGTCACAATAAGCTTTGTGAAAGCTTTAATGATTATACTCATCTTGTTTACTTTCAAAACTCTTAGTTTGATTATTTGTATCAAAATGGGTAAAACTTCATTATAGTTCGATTTCCAACCTTTCCAATGTGAAGTTAAGGCTTAAAACAACTATTTCTAGTCACAATAAGCTTTGTGAAAGCTTTAATGATTATGCTCGGCTTGTTTACTTTCAAAACTCTTAGTTTGATTATTTGTATCAAAATGGGTAAAACTTCATTATAGTTCGATTTCCAACCTTTCCAATGTGAAGTTAAGGCTTAAAACAACTATTTCTAGTCACAATAAGCTTTGTGAAAGCTTTAATGATTATATTCGGCTTGTTTACTTTCAAAACTCTTAGTTTGATTATTTGTATCAAAATGGGTAAAACTTCATTATAGTTCGATTTCCAACCTTTCCAATGTGAAGTTAAGGCTTAAAATGACTATTTCTAGTCACAATAAGCTTTGTCAAAGCTTTAATGATTAAGCTCATCTTGTTTACTTTCAAAACTCTTAGTTTGATTATTTGTATCAAAATGGGTAAAACTTCATTATAGTTCGATTTCCAACCTTTCCAATGTGAAGTTAAGGCTTAAAACAACTATTTCTAGTCACAATAAGCTTTGTGAAAGCTTTAATGATTATACTCGGCTTGTTTACTTTCAAAACTCTTAGTTTGATTATTTATGTCAAAATAGAAAAACCTTCATTATAGTTCGATTTCCTACGTTTTCAACGTGAAGTTAAGGCTTAAAACAACTATTTCTAGTTAACAATAAGCTTTGTGAAAGCTTTAATGATTATGCTCATCTTGTTTACTTTCAAAACTCTTAGTTTGATTATTTGTATCAAAATGGGTAAAACTTCATTATAGTTCGATTTCCAACCTTTCCAATGTGAATTTAAGGCTTAAAACAACTATTTCTAGTCACAATAAGCTTTGTAAAGCTTTAATGATTATACTCGGCTTGTTTACTTTCAAAACTCTTAGTTTGATTATTTATGTCAAAATGGGTAAAACTTCATTATAGTTCGATTTCCTACATTTTCAAAGTGAAGTTAAGGCTTAAAACAACTATTTCTAGTCACAAAAGCTTTGTGAAAGCTTTAATGATTATACTCGGCTTGTTTACTTTCAAAACTCTTAGTTTGATTATTTATGTCAAAATGGGTAAAACTTCATTATAGTTCGATTTCCTACGTTTTCAAGGTGAAGTTAAGGCTTAAAACAACTATTTCTAGTCACAATAAGCTTTGTGAAAGCTTTAATGATTATACTCGGCTTGTTTACTTTCAAAACTCTTAGTTTGATTATTTATGTCAAAATGGGTAAAACTTCATTATAGTTCGATTTCCTACGTTTTCAAGGTGAAGTTAAGGCTTAAAACAACTATTTCTACTCACAATAAACTTTGTGAAAGCTTTAATGATTATACTCGGCTTGTTTACTTTCAAAACTCTTAGTTTGATTATTTATGTCAAAATGGATAAAACTTCATTATAGTTCGATTTCCTACGTTTTCAATGTGAAGTTAAGGCTTAAAACAACTATTTCTAGTCACAATAAGCTTTGTGAAAGCTTTAATGATTATGCTCATCTTGTTTACTTTCAAAACTCTTAGTTTGATTATTTGTATCAAAATGGGTAAAACTTCATTATAGTTCGATTTCCAACCTTTCCAATGTGAAGTTAAGGCTTAAAACAACTATTTCTAGTCACAATAAGCTTTGTGAAAGCTTTAATGATTATACTCGGCTTGTTTACTTTCAAAACTCTTAGTTTGATTATTTATATCAAAATGGGTAAAACTTCATTATAGTTCCATTTTCAACGTTTTCAATGTGAAGTTAAGGCTTAAAACAACTATTTCTAGTCACAATAAGCTTTGTGAAAGCTTTAATGATTATACTCATCTTGTTTACTTTCAAAACTCTTAGTTTGATTATTTGTATCAAAATGGGTAAAACTTCATTATAGTTCGATTTCCAACCTTTCCAATGTGAAGTTAAGGCTTAAAACAACTATTTCTAGTCACAATAAGCTTTGTGAAAGCTTTAATGATTATACTCGGCTTGTTTACTTTCAAAACTCTTAGTTTGATTATTTATGTCAAAATGGGTAAAACTTCATTATAGTTCGATTTCCAACCTTTCAATGTGAAGTTAAGGCTTAAAACAACTATTTCTAGTCACAATAAGCTTTGTGAAAGCTTTAATGATTATACTCGGCTTGTTTACTTTCAAAACTCTTAGTTTGATTATTTATGTCAAAATGGGTAAAACTTCATTATAGTTCGATTTCCAACATTTTCAAGGTGAAGTTAAGGCTTAAAACAACTATTTCTAGTCACAATAAACTTTGTGAAAGCTTTAATGATTATACTCGGCTTGTTTACTTTCAAAACTCTTAGTTTGATTATTTATGTTAAAATGGGTAAAACTTCATTATAGTTCGATTTCCTACGTTTTCAACGTGAAGTTAAGGCTTAAAACAACTATTTCTAGTCACAATAAGCTTTGTGAAAGCTTTAATGATTTTGCTCATCTTGTTTACTTTCAAAACTCTTAGTTTTATTATTTGTATCAAAATGGGTAAAACTTCATTATAGTTCGATTTCCAACCTTTCCAATGTGAAGTTAAGGCTTAAAACAACTATTTCTAGTCACAATAAGCTTTGTGAAAGCTTTAATGATTATACTCGGCTTGTTTACTTTCAAAACTCTTAGTTTGATTATTTATGTCAAAATTGGTAAAACTTTATTATAGTTCGATTTCCCACGTTTTCAATGTGAAGTTAAGGCTTAAAATAACTATTTCTAGTCACAATAAGCTTTGTGAAAGCTTTAATGATTACACTCTCTTGTTTACTTTCAAAACTCTTAGTTTGATTATTTACGTCAAAATGGTAAAACTTCATTATAGTTCGATTTCCTACGTTTTCAAGGTGAAGTTAAGGCTTAAAACAACTATTTCTAGTCACAATAAACTTTGTGAAAGCTTTAATGATTATACTCGGCTTGTTTACTTTCAAAACTCTTAGTTTGATTATTTATGTCAAAATGGGTAAAACTTCATTATAGTTCGATTTCCTACGTTTTCAACGTGAAGTTAAGGCTTAAAACAACTATTTCTAGTCACAAAAAGCTTTGTGAAAGCTTTAATGATTTTGCTCATCTTGTTTACTTTCAAAACTCTTAGTTTGATTATTTGTATCAAAATGGGTAAAACTTCATTATAGTTCGATTTCCAACCTTTCCAATGTGAAGTTAAGGCTTAAAACAACTATTTCTAGTCACAATGAGCTTTGTGAAAGCTTTAATGATTATACTCGGCTTGTTTACTTTCAAAACTCTTAGTTTGATTATTTATGTCAAAATTGGTAAAACTTTATTATAGTTCGATTTCCCACGTTTTCAATGTGAAGTTAAGGCTTAAAATAACTATTTCTAGTCACAATAAGCTTTGTGAAAGCTTTAATGATTATACTCGGCTTGTTTACTTTCAAAACTCTTAGTTAGATTATTTATGTCAAAATGGGAAAAACTTTATTATAGTTCGATTTCCTACGTTTTCAACGTGAAGTTAAGGCTTAAAACAACTATTTCTAGTCACAATAATCTTTGTGAAAGCTTTAATGATTATACTCGGCTTGTTTACTTTCAAAACTCTTAGTTTGATTATTTATGTCAAAATGGGTAAACCTTTACTATAGTTCGTTTTCCCACGTTTTCAAGGTGAAGTTAAGGCTTAAAACAACTATTTCTAGTCACAATAAGCTTTGTGAAAGCTTTAATGATTATACTCGGCTTGTTTACTTTGAAAACTCTTAGTTTTATTAATTGTATCAAAATGGGTAAAACTTTATTATAGTTCGATTTCCAACCTTTCCAATGTGACGTTAAGGCTTAAAACAACGATTTCTAGTCACAATAAGATTTGTCAAAGCTTTAATGATTAAGCTCGGCTTGTTTACTTTCAAAACTCTTAGTTTGATTATTTATGTCAAAATGGATAAAACTTCATTATAGTTCGATTTCCTACGTTTTCAATGTGAAGTTAAGGCTTAAAACAACTATTTCTAGTCACAATAAACTTTGTGAAAGCTTTAATGATTATACTCGCCTTGTTTACTTTCAAAACTCTTAGTTAGATTATTTATGTCAAAATGGATAAAACTTCATTGTAGTTCGATTTCCTACGTTTTCAATGTGAAGTTAAGGCTTAAAACAACTATTTCTAGTCACAATAAGCTTTGTGAAAGCTTTAATGATTATGCTCATCTTGTTTACTTTCAAAACTCTTAGTTTGATTATTTGTGACAAAATGGGTAAGGCTTAATTATAGTTCGATTTCCAACCTTTCCAATGTGAAGTTAAGGCTTAAAACAACTATTTCTATTCACAATAAGCTTTGTGAAAGCTTTAATGATTATACTCGGCTTGTTTACTTTCAAAACTCTTAGTTTGATTATTTATGTCAAAATTGGTAAAACTTTATTATAGTTCGATTTCCCACGTTTTCAATGTGAAGTTAAGGCTTAAAATAACTATTTCTAGTCACAATAAGCTTTGTGAAAGCTTTAATGATTATACTCGGCTTGTTTACTTTCAAAACTCTTAGTTTGATTATTTTTATCAAAATGGGTAAGACTTCATTATAGTTCGATTTCCAACCTTTCCAATGTGAAGTTAAGGCTTAAAACAACTATTTCTAGTCACAATAAACTTTGTGAAAGCTTTAATGATTATACTCGGCTTGTTTACTTTCAAAACTCTTAGTTTGATTATTTATGTCAAAATGGATAAAACTTCATTATAGTTCGATTTCCTACGTTTTCAATGTGAAGTTAAGGCTTAAAACAACTATTTCTAGTCACAAAAGCTTTGGGAAAGCTTTAATGATTATGCTCATCTTGTTTACTTTCAAAACTCTTAGTTTGATTATTTGTATCAAAATGGGTAAAACTTCATTATAGTTCGATTTCCAACCTTTCCAATGTGAAGTTAAGGCTTAAAACAACTATTTCTAGTCACAATAAGCTTTGTGAAAGCTTTAATGATTATACTCGGCTTGTTTACTTTCAAAACTCTTAGTTTGATTATTTATGTCAAAATTGGTAAAACTTTATTATTGTTCGATTTCCCACGTTTTCAATGTGAAGTTAAGGCTTAAAACAACTATTTCTAGTCACAATAAGATTTGTGAAAGCTTTAATGATTATACTCGGCTGTTTTATTTTCAAAACTCTTAGTTTGATTATTTATCTCAAAATGGGTAAAACTTCATTATAGTTCGATTTCCTATGTTTTCAAGGTGAAGTTAAGGCTTAAAACAACTATTTCTAGTCACAATGAACTTTGTGAAAGCTTTAATGATTATACTCGGCTTGTTTACTTTCAAAACTCTTAGTTTGATTATTTATGTCAAAATGGGTAAAACTTCATTATAGTTCGATTTCCTACGTTTTCAATGTGAAGTTAAGGCTTAAAACAACTATTTCTAGTCACAAAAAGCTTTGTGAAAGCTTTAATGATTTTGCTCATCTTGTTTACTTTCAAAACTCTTAGTTTTATTATTTGTATCAAAATGGGTAAAACTTCATTATAATTCGATTTCCAACCTTTCCAATGTGAAGTTAAGGCTTAAAACAACTATTTCTAGTCACAATAAGCTTTGTGAAAGCTTTAATGATTATACTCGGCTTGTTTACTTTCAAAACTCTTAGTTTGATTATTTATGTCAAAATTGGTAAAACTTTATTATAGTTCGATTTCCCACGTTTTCAATGTGAAGTTAAGGCTTAAAATAACTATTTCTAGTCACAATAAGCTTTGTGAAAGCTTTAATGATTATACTCGGCTTGTTTACTTTCAAAACTCTTAGTTTGATTATTTATGTCAAAATGGATAAAACTTCATTATAGTTCGATTTCCTACGTTTTCAATGTGAAGTTAAGGCTTAAAACAACTATTTCTAGTCATAATAAGCTTTGTGAAAGCCTTAATGATTATACTCGGTTGTTTTACTTTCAAAACTCTTAGTTTGATTATTTATGTCAAAATGGGTAAAACTTCATTATAGTTCGATTTCCTACGTTTTCAAGGTGAAGTTAAGGCTTAAAACAACTATTTCTAGTCACAATAAGCTTTGTGAAAGCTTTAATGATTATACTCGGCTTGTTTACTTTCAAAACTCTTAGTTTGATTATTTATGTCAAAATGGGTAAAACTTCATTATAGTTCGATTTCCTACGTTTTCAAGGTGAAGTTAAGGCTTAAAACAACTATTTCTACTCACAATAAACTTTGTGAAAGCTTTAATGATTATACTCGGCTTGTTTACTTTCAAAACTCTTAGTTTGATTATTTATGTCAAAATGGGTAAAACTTCATTATAGTTCGATTTCCTACGTTTTCAATTTGAAGTTAAGGCTTAAAACAACTATTTCTAGTCACAATAAGCTTTGTGAAAGCTTTAATGATTATGCTCATCTTGTTTACTTTCAAAACTCTTAGTTTGATTATTTGTATCAAAATGGGTAAAACTTCATTATAGTTCGATTTCCAACCTTTCCAATGTGAAGTTAAGGCTTAAAACAGCTATTTCTAGTCACAATAAGCTTTGTGAAAGCTTTAATGATTATACTCGGCTTGTTTACTTTCAAAACTCTTAGTTTGATTATTTGTATAAAAATGGGTAAAACTTCATTATAGTTCGATTTTCAACGTTTTCAATGTGAAGTTAAGGCTTAAAACAACTATTTCTAGTCACAATAAGCTTTGTGAAAGCTTTAATGATTATACTCGGCTTGTTTACTTTCAAAACTCTTAGTTTGATTATTTATATCAAAATGGATAAAACTTCATTATAGTTCGATTTCCAACCTTTTCAATGTGAAGTTAAGGCTTAAAACAACTATTTCTAGTCACAATAAACTTTGTGAAAGCTTTAATGATTATACTCGGCTTGTTTACTTTGAAAACTCTTAGTTTGATTATTTATGTCAAAATGGATAAAACTTCATTATAGTTCGATTTCCAACGTTTTCAATGTGAAGTTAAGGCTTAAAACAACTATTTCTAGTCACAATAAGCTTTGTGAAAGCTTTAATGATTATGCTCATCTTGTTTACTTTCAAAACTCTTAGTTTGATTATTTGTATCAAAATGGGTAAAACTTCAATTATAGTTCGATTTTCAACCTTTTCCAATGTGAAGTTAAGGCTTAAAACAACTATTTCTAGTCACAATAAGCTTTGTGAAAGCTTAATGATTATACTCGGCTTGTTTACTTTCAAAACTCTTAGTTTGATTATTTGTATCAAAATGGGTAAAACTTCATTATAGTTCGATTTCCAACCTTTCAATGTTAAGTTAAGGCTTAAAACAACTATTTCTAGTCACAATAAGCTTTGTGAAAGCTTTAATGATTATACTCATCTTGTTTACTTTCAAAACTCTTAGTTTGATTATTTATGTCAAAATGGGTAAAACTTCATTATAGTTCGATTTCCAACGTTTCAATGTGAAGTTAAGGCTTAAAACAACTATTTCTAGTAACAATAAGCTTTGTGAAAGCTTTAATGATTATACTCATCTTGTTTACTTTCAAAACTCTTAGTTTGATTATTTATGTATCAAAATGGGTAAAACTTCATTATAGTTCGATTTCCAACCTTTCAATGTGAAGTTAAGGCTTAAAACAACTATTTCTAGTCACAATAAGCTTTGTGAAAGCTTTAATGATTATACTTGGCTTGTTTACTTTCAAAACTCTTAGTTTGATTATTTATGTCAAAATGGGTAAAACTTCATTATAGTTCGATTTCCTACGTTTTCAAGGTGAAGTTAAGGCTTAAAACAACTATTTCTAGTCACAATAAACTTTGTGAAAGCTTTAATGATTATACTCGGCTTGTTTACTTTCAAAACTCTTAGTTTGATTATTTATGTCAAAATGGATAAAACTTCATTATAGTTCGATTTCCTACGTTTTCAATGTGAAGTTAAGGCTTAAAACAACTATTTCTAGTCACAATAAGCTTTGTGAAAGCTTTAATGATTATGCTCATCTTGTTTACTTTCAAAACTCTTAGTTTGATTATTTGTGATCAAAATGGGTAAAACTTCATTATAGTTCGATTTCCAACCTTTCCAATGTGAAGTTAAGGCTTAAAACAACTATTTCTATTCACAATAAGCTTTGTGAAAGCTTTAATGATTATACTCGGCTTGTTTACTTTCAAAACTCTTAGTTTGATTATTTATGTCAAAATTGGTAAAACTTTATTATAGTTCGATTTCCCACGTTTTCAATGTGAAGTTAAGGCTTAAAATAACTATTTCTAGTCACAATAAGCTTTGTGAAAGCTTTAATGATTATACTCGGCTTGTTTACTTTCAAAACTCTTAGTTTGATTATTTATGTCAAAATTGGTAAAACTTTATTATAGTTCGATTTCCCACGTTTTCAATGTGAAGTTAAGGCTTAAAATAACTATTTCTAGTCACAATAAGCTTTGTGAAAGCTTTAATGATTATACTCGGCTTGTTTACTTTCAAAACTCTTAGTTTGATTATTTTTATCAAAATGGGTAAGACTTCATTATAGTTCGATTTCCAACCTTTCCAATGTGAAGTTAAGGCTTAAAACAACTATTTCTAGTCACAATAAACTTTGTGAAAGCTTTAATGATTATACTCGGCTTGTTTACTTTCAAAACTCTTAGTTTGATTATTTATGTCAAAATGGATAAAACTTCATTATAGTTCGATTTCCTACGTTTTCAATGTGAAGTTAAGGCTTAAAACAACTATTTCTAGTCACAAAAAGCTTTGTGAAAGCTTTAATGATTTTGCTCATCTTGTTTACTTTCAAAACTCTTAGTTTGATTATTTGTATCAAAATGGGTAAAACTTCATTATAGTTCGATTTCCAACCTTTCCAATGTGAAGTTAAGGCTTAAAACAACTATTTCTAGTCACAATAAGCTTTGTGAAAGCTTTAATGATTATACTCGGCTTGTTTACTTTCAAAACTCTTAGTTTGATTATTTATGTCAAAATTGGTAAAACTTTATTATAGTTCGATTTCCCACGTTTTCAATGTGAAGTTAAGGCTTAAAATAACTATTTCTAATCACAATAAGCTTTGTGAAAGCTTTAATGATTACACTCGGCTTGTTTACTTTCAAAACTCTTAGTTTGATTATTTACGTCAAAATGGTAAAACTTCATTGTAGTTCGCTTTCCTACGTTTTCAAGGTGAAGTTAAGGCTTAAAACAACTATTTCTAGTCACAATAAGCTTTGTGAAAGCTTTAATGATTATACTCAGCTGTTTTACTTTCAAAACTCTTAGTTTGATTATTTATCTCAAAATGGGTAAAACTTCATTATAGTTCGATTTCCTATATTTTCATGGTGAAGTTAAGGCTTAAAACAACTATTTCTAGTCACAATAAACTTTGTGAAAGCTTTAATGATTATACTCGGCTTGTTTACTTTCAAAACTCTTAGTTTGATTATTTATGTCAAAATGGATAAAACTTCATTATAGTTCGATTTCCTACGTTTTCAATGTGAAGTTAAGGCTTAAAACAACTATTTCTAGTCAAAATAAGCTTTGTGAAAGCTTTAATGATTATACTCGGCTGTTTTATTTTCAAAACTCTTAGTTTGATTATTTATCTCAAAATGGGTAAAACTTCATTATAGTTCGATTTCCTATGTTTTCAAGGTGAAGTTAAGGCTTAAAATGACTATTTCTAGTCACAATAAACTTTGTGAAAGCTTTAATGATTATACTCGGCTTGTTTACTTTCAAAACTCTTAGTTTGATTATTTATGTCAAAATGGGTAAAACTTCATTATAGTTCGATTTCCTACGTTTTCAACGTGAAGTTAAGGCTTAAAACAACTATTTCTAGTCACAAAAAGCTTTGTGAAAGCTTTAATGATTTTGCTCATCTTGTTTACTTTCAAAACTCTTAGTTTGATTATTTGTATCAAAATGGGTAAAACTTCATTATAGCTCGATTTCCAACCTTTCCAATGTGAAGTTAAGGCTTAAAACAACTATTTCTAGTCACAATAAGCTTTGTGAAAGCTTTAATGATTATACTCGGCTTGTTTACTTTCAAAACTCTTAGTTTGATTATTTATGTCAAAATTGGTAAAACTTTATTATAGTTCGATTTCCCACGTTTTCAATGTGAAGTTAAGGCTTAAAATAACTATTTCTAGTCACAATAAGCTTTGTGAAAGCTTTAATGATTATACTCGGCTTGTTTACTTTCAAAACTCTTAGTTTGATTATTTATGTCAAAATGGATAAAACTTCATTATAATTCGATTTCCTACGTTTTCATTGTGAAGTTAAGGCTTAAAACAGCTATTTCTATTCACAATAAGCTTTGTCAAAGCATTAATGATTATACTCGGCTTGTTTACTTTCAAAACTCTTAGTTTGATTATTTGCATAAAAATGGGTAAAACTTAATTATAGTTCCATTTTCAACGTTTCCAATGTGAAGTTAAGGCTTAAAACTACTATTTCTAGTCACAATAAGCTTTGTGAAAGCTTTAATGATTATACTCGGCTTGTTTACTTTCAAAACTCTTAGTTTGATTATTTGTATCAAAATGGGTAAAACTTCATTATAGTTCGATTTCCAACCTTTCCAATGTGACGTTAAGGCTTAAAACAACGATTTCTTGCCACAATAAGCTTTGTCAAAGCTTTAATGATTAAGCTCGGCTTATTTACTTTGAAAACTCTTAGTTTGATTATTTGTATCAAAATGGGTAAAACTTCATTATAGTTCGATTTCCAACCTTTCCAATGTTAATTTAAGGCTTAAAACAACTATTTCTAGTCACAATAAGCTTTGTGAAAGCTTTAATGATTATACTCGGCTTGTTTACTTTCAAAACTCTTAGTTTGATTATTTATGTCAAAATAGAAAAACCTTCATTATAGTTCGGTTTCCTACGTTTTCAACGTGAAGTTAAGGCTTAAAACAACTATTTCTAGTAACAATAAGCTTTGTGAAAGCTTTAATGATTATGCTCATCTTGTTTACTTTCAAAACTCTTAGTTTGATTATTTGTATCAAAATGGGTAAGACTTCATTATAGTTCGATTTCCAACCTTTCCAATGTGAATTTAAGGCTTAAAACAACTATTTCTAGTCACAATAAGCTTTGTGAAAGCTTTAATGATTATACTCGACTTGTTTACTTTCAAAACTCTTAGTTTGATTATTTATGTCAAAATGGGTAAAACTTCATTATAGTTCGATTTCCTACGTTTTCAAGGTGAAGTTAAGGCTTAAAACAACTATTTCTAGTAACAATAAGCTTTGTGAAAGCTTTAATGATTATACTCGACTTGTTTACTTTCAAAACTCTTAGTTTGATTATTTATGTCAAAATGGGTAAAACTTCATTATAGTTCGATTTCCTACGTTTTCAAGGTGAAGTTAAGGCTTAAAACAACTATTTCTAGTCACAAAAAGCTTTGTGCAAGCTTTAATGATTATACTTGGCTTGTTTACTTTCAAAACTCTTAGTTTGATTATTTATGTCAAAATGGGTAAAACTTCATTATAGTTCGATTTCCTACGTTTTCAAGGTGAAGTTAAGGCTTAAAACAACTATTTCTACTCACAATAAACTTTGTGAAAGCTTTAATGATTATACTCGGCTTGTTTACTTTCAAAACTCTTAGTTTGATTATTTATGTCAAAATGGATAAAACTTCATTATAGTTCGATTTCCCACGTTTTCAATGTGAAGTTAAGGCTTAAAACAACTATTTCTAGTCACAATAAGATTTGTGAAAGCTTTAATGATTATACTCGGCTGTTTTATTTTCAAAACTCTTAGTTTGATTATTTATCTCAAAATGGGTAAAACTTCATTATAGTTCGATTTCCTATGTTTTCAAGGTGAAGTTAAGGCTTAAAACAACTATTTCTAGTCACAATGAACTTTGTGAAAGCTTTAATGATTATACTCGGCTTGTTTACTTTCAAAACTCTTAGTTTGATTATTTATGTCAAAATGGGTAAAACTTCATTATAGTTCGATTTCCTACATTTTCAACGTGAAGTTAAGGCTTAAAACAACTATTTCTAGTCACAAAAAGCTTTGTGAAAGCTTTAATGATTTTGCTCATCTTGTTTACTTTCAAAACTCTTAGTTTGATTATTTGTATCAAAATGGGTAAAACTTCATTATAATTCGATTTCCAACCTTTCCAATGTGAAGTTAAGGCTTAAAACAACTATTTCTAGTCACAATAAGCTTTGTGAAAGCTTTAATGATTATACTCGGCTTGTTTACTTTCAAAACTCTTAGTTTGATTATTTATGTCAAAATTGGTAAAACTTTATTATTGTTCGATTTCCCACGTTTTCAATGTGAAGTTAAGGCTTAAAACAACTATTTCTAGTCACAATAAGATTTGTGAAAGCTTTAATGATTATACTCGGCTGTTTTATTTTCAAAACTCTTAGTTTGATTATTTATCTCAAAATGGGTAAAACTTCATTATAGTTCGATTTCCTATGTTTTCAAGGTGAAGTTAAGGCTTAAAACAACTATTTCTAGTCACAATGAACTTTGTGAAAGCTTTAATGATTATACTCGGCTTGTTTACTTTCAAAACTCTTAGTTTGATTATTTATGTCAAAATGGGTAAAACTTCATTATAGTTCGATTTCCTACGTTTCAAACGTGAAGTTAAGGCTTAAAACAACTATTTCTAGTCACAAAAAGCTTTGTGAAAGCTTTAATGATTTTGCTCATCTTGTTTACTTTCAAAACTCTTAGTTTGATTATTTGTATCAAAATGGGTAAAACTTCATTATAATTCGATTTCCAACCTTTCCAATGTGAAGTTAAGGCTTAAAACAACTATTTCTAGTCACAATAAGCTTTGTGAAAGCTTTAATGATTATACTCGGCTTGTTTACTTTCAAAACTCTTAGTTTGATTATTTATGTCAAAATTGGTAAAACTTTATTATAGTTCGATTTCCCACGTTTTCAATGTGAAGTTAAGGCTTAAAATAACTATTTCTAGTCACAATAAGCTTTGTGAAAGCTTTAATGATTATACTCGGCTTGTTTACTTTCAAAACTCTTAGTTTGATTATTTATGTCAAAATGGATAAAACTTCATTATAGTTCGATTTCCTACGTTTTCAATGTGAAGTTAAGGCTTAAAACAACTATTTCTAGTCATAATAAGCTTTGTGAAAGCCTTAATGATTATACCCGGTTGTTTTACTTTCAAAACTCTTAGTTTGATTATTTATGTCAAAATGGGTAAAACTTCATTATAGTTCGATTTCCTACGTTTTCAAGGTGAAGTTAAGGCTTAAAACAACTATTTCTAGTCACAATAAGCTTTGTGAAAGCTTTAATGATTATACTCGGCTTGTTTACTTTCAAAACTCTTAGTTTGATTATTTATGTCAAAATGGGTAAAACTTCATTATAGTTCGATTTCCTACGTTTTCAAGGTGAAGTTAAGGCTTAAAACAACTATTTCTACTCACAATAAACTTTGTGAAAGCTTTAATGATTATACTCGGCTTGTTTACTTTCAAAACTCTTAGTTTGATTATTTATGTCAAAATGGATAAAACTTCATTATAGTTCGATTTCCTACGTTTTCAATTTGAAGTTAAGGCTTAAAACAACTATTTCTAGTCACAATAAGCTTTGTGAAAGCTTTAATGATTATGCTCATCTTGTTTACTTTTAGAACTCTTAGTTTGATTATTTGTTTCAAAATGGGTAAGACTTCATTATAGTTCGATTTTCAACCTTTCCAATGTGAAGTTAAGGCTTAAAACAGCTATTTCTAGTCACAATAAGCTTTGTGAAAGCTTTAATGATTATACTCGGCTTGTTTACTTTCAAAACTCTTAGTTTGATTATTTGTATAAAAATGGGTAAAACTTCATTATAGTTCGATTTCCTACGTTTTCAAGGTGAAGTTAAGGCTTAAAACAACTATTTCTAGTCACAATAAACTTTGTGAAAGCTTTAATGATTATACTCGGCTTGTTTACTTTCAAAACTCTTAGTTTGATTATTTATGTCAAAATGGATAAAACTTCATTGTAGTTCGATTTCCTACGTTTTCAAGGTGAAGTTAAGGCTTAAAACAACTATTTCTAGTCACAATAAACTTTGTGAAAGCTTTAATGATTATACTCGGCTTGTTTACTTTGAAAACTCTTAGTTTGATTATTTATGTCAAAATGGATAAAACTTCATTGTAGTTCGATTTCCTACGTTTTCAATGTGAAGTTAAGGCTTAAAACAACTATTTCTAGTCACAATAAGCTTTGTGAAAGCTTTAATGATTATGCTCATCTTGTTTACTTTCAAAACTCTTAGTTTGATTATTTGTATCAAAATGGGTAAGACTTAATTATAGTTCGATTTTCAACCTTTCCAATGTGAAGTTAAGGCTTAAAACAGCTATTTCTATTCACAATAAGCTTTGTCAAAACATTAATGATTATACTCGGCTTGTTTACTTTCAAAACTCTTAGTTTGATTATTTGTATCAAAATGGGTAAAACTTCATTATAGTTCGATTTCCAACCTTTCCAATGTTAATTTAAGGCTTAAAACAACTATTTCTAGTCACAATAAGCTTTGTGAAAGCTTTAATGATTATACTCGGCTTGTTTACTTTCAAAACTCTTAGTTTGATTATTTATGTCAAAATAGAAAAACCTTCATTATAGTTCGGTTTCCTACGTTTTCAACGTGAAGTTAAGGCTTAAAACAACTATTTCTAGTAACAATAAGCTTTGTGAAAGCTTTAATGATTATGCTCATCTTGTTTACTTTCAAAACTCTTAGTTTGATTATTTGTATCAAAATGGGTAAGACTTCATTATAGTTCGATTTCCAACCTTTCCAATGTGAATTTAAGGCTTAAAACAACTATTTCTAGTCACAATAAGCTTTGTGAAAGCTTTAATGATTATACTCGGCTTGTTTACTTTCAAAACTCTTAGTTTGATTATTTATGTCAAAATGGGTAAAACTTCATTATAGTTCGATTTCCTACATTTTCAAGGTGAAGTTAAGGCTTAAAACAACTATTTCTAGTAACAATAAGCTTTGTGAAAGCTTTAATGATTATACTCGACTTGTTTACTTTCAAAACTCTTAGTTTGATTATTTATGTCAAAATGGGTAAAACTTCATTATAGTTCGATTTCCTACGTTTTCAAGGTGAAGTTAAGGATTAAAACAACTATTTCTAGTCACAAAAAGCTTTGTGTAAGCTTTAATGATTATACTTGGCTTGTTTACTTTCAAAACTCTTAGTTTGATTATTTATGTCAAAATGGGTAAAACTTCATTATAGTTCGATTTCCTACGTTTTCAAGGTGAAGTTAAGGCTTAAAACAACTATTTCTACTCACAATAAACTTTGTGAAAGCTTTAATGATTATACTCGGCTTGTTTACTTTCAAAACTCTTAGTTAGATTATTTATGTCAAAATGGATAAAACTTCATTGTAGTTCGATTTCCTACGTTTTCAATGTGAAGTTAAGGCTTAAAACAACTATTTCTAGTCACAATAAGCTTTGTGAAAGCTTTAATGATTATGCTCATCTTGTTTACTTTCAAAACTCTTAGTTTGATTATTTGTGACAAAATGGGTAAGGCTTAATTATAGTTCGATTTCCAACTTTTCAATGTGAAGTTAAGGCTTAAAACAACTATTTCTATTCACAATAAGCTTTGTGAAAGCTTTAATAATTATACTCGGCTTGTTTACTTTCAAAACTCTTAGTTTGATTATTTGTATAAAAATGGGTAAAACTTTATTATAGTTCCATTTTCAACGTTTCCAATGTGAAGTTAAGGCTTAAAACAACTATTTCTAGTCACAATAAGCTTTGTGAATGCTTTAATGATTATACTTGGCTTGTTTACTTTCAAAACTCTTAGTTTGATTATTTGTATCAAAATGGGTAAAACTTCATTATAGTTCGATTTCCAACCTTTCCAATGTGAAGTTAAGGCTTAAAACAACCATTTCTAGTCACAATAAGCTTTGTGAAAGTTTTAATGATTATACTCGGCTTGTTTACTCTCAAAACTCTTAGTTTGATTATTTATGTCAAAATGGGTAAAACTTCATTATAGTTCGATTTCCCACATTTTCAAGGTGATGTTAAGGCTTAAAACAACTATTTCTAGTCACAATAAGCTTTATGAAAGCTTTAATGATTATACTCGGCTGGTTTACTTTCAAAACTCTTAGTTTCATTATTTATGTCAAAATGGGTAAAACTTCATTATAGTTCGATTTCCTACGTTTTCAACGTGAAGTTAAGGCTTAAAACAACTATTTCTAGTCACAATAAGCTTTGTGAAAGCTTTAATGATTTTGCTCATCTTGTTTACTTTCAAAACTCTTAGTTTGATTATTTGTATCAAAATGGGTAAAACTTCATTATAGTTCGATTTCCAACCTTTCCAATGTGAAGTTAAGGCTTAAAACAACTATTTCTAGTCACAATAAGCTTTGTGAAAGCTTTAATGATTATACTCGGCTTGTTTACTTTCAAAACTCTTAGTTTGATTATTTATGTCAAAATGGGTAAAACTTCATTATAGTTCGATTTCCTACATTTTCAAGGTGAAGTTAAGGCTTAAAACAACTATTTCTAGTAACAATAAGCTTTGTGAAAGCTTTAATGATTATACTCGACTTGTTTACTTTCAAAACTCTTAGTTTGATTATTTATGTCAAAATGGGTAAAACTTCATTATAGTTCGATTTCCTACGTTTTCAAGGTGAAGTTAAGGCTTAAAACAACTATTTCTAGTCACAATAAGCTTTGTGAAGCTTTAATGATTATACTTGGCTTGTTTACTTTCAAAACTCTTAGTTTGATTATTTATGTCAAAATGGGTAAAACTTCATTATAGTTCGATTTCCTACGTTTTCAAGGTGAAGTTAAGGCTTAAAACAACTATTTCTACTCACAATAAACTTTGTGAAAGCTTTAATGATTATACTCGGCTTGTTTACTTTCAAAACTCTTAGTTTGATTATTTATGTCAAAATGGATAAAACTTCATTGTAGTTCGATTTCCTACGTTTTCAATGTGAAGTTAAGGCTTAAAACAACTATTTCTAGTCACAATAAGCTTTGTGAAAGCTTTAATGATTATGCTCATCTTGTTTACTTTCAAAACTCTTAGTTTGATTATTTGTGATCAAAATGGGTAAGGCTTAATTATAGTTCGATTTCCAACCTTTCCAATGTGAAGTTAAGGCTTAAAACAACTATTTCTATTCACAATAAGCTTTGTGAAAGCTTTAATGATTATACTCGGCTTGTTTACTTTCAAAACTCTTAGTTTGATTATTTGTATAAAAATGGGTAAAACTTTATTATAGTTCCATTTTCAACGTTTCCAATGTGAAGTTAAGGCTTAAAACAACTATTTCTAGTCACAATAAGCTTTGTGAATGCTTTAATGATTATACTCGGCTTGTTTACTTTCAAAACTCTTAGTTTGATTATTTATGTCAAAATTGGTAAAACTTTATTATAGTTCGATTTCCAACCTTTCAATGTGAAGTTAAGGCTTAAAATAACTATTTCTAGTCACAATAAGCTTTGTGAAAGCTTTAATGATTATACTCGGCTTGTTTACTTTCAAAACTCTTAGTTTTGATTATTTATGTCAAAATGGGTAAAACTTCATTATAGTTTGATTTCCTACGTTTTCAATGTGAAGTTAAGGCTTAAAACAACTATTTCTAGTCAAAATAAGCTTTGTGAAAGCTTTAATGATTATACTCGGCTTGTTTACTTTCAAAACTCTTAGTTTGATTATTTATGTCAAAATGGGTAAAACTTCATTATAGTTCGATTTCCTACATTTTCAAGGTGAAGTTAAGGCTTAAAACAACTATTTCTAGTCACAATAAACTTTGTGAAAGCTTTAATGATTATACTCGGCTTGTTTACTTTCAAAACTCTTAGTTTGATTATTTATGTCAAAATGGGTAAAACTTCATTATAGTTCGATTTCCTACGTTTTCAACGTGAAGTTAAGGCTTAAAACAACTATTTCTAGTCACAAAAGCTTTGTGAAAGCTTTAATGATTTTGCTCATCTTGTTTACTTTCAAAACTCTTAGTTTGATTATTTGTATCAAAATGGGTAAAACTTCATTATAGTTCGATTTCCAACCTTTCCAATGTGAAGTTAAGGCTTAAAACAACTATTTCTAGTCACAATAAGCTTTGTGAAAGCTTTAATGATTATACTCGGCTTGTTTACTTTCAAAACTCTTAGTTTGATTATTTATGTCAAAATTGGTAAAACTTTATTATAGTTCGATTTTCCACGTTTTCAATGTGAAGTTAAGGCTTAAAATAACTATTTCTAGTCACAATAAGCTTTGTGAAAGCTTTAATGATTATACTCGGCTTGTTTACTTTCAAAACTCTTAGTTTGATTATTTATGTCAAAATGGTAAAACTTCATTATAGTTCGATTTCCTACGTTTTCAAGGTGAAGTTAAGGCTTAAAACAACTATTTCTAGTCACAATAAGCTTTGTGAAAGCTTTAATGATTATACTCGGCTTGTTTACTTTCAAAACTCTTAGTTTGATTATTTATCTCAAAATGGGTAAAACTTCATTATAGTTCGATTTCCTATATTTTCATGGTGAAGTTAAGGCTTAAAACAACTATTTCTAGTCACAATAAACTTTGTGAAAGCTTTAATGATTATACTCGGCTTGTTTACTTTCAAAACTCTTAGTTTGATTATTTATGTCAAAATGGGTAAAACTTTATTATAGTTCGATTTCCTACGTTTTCAATGTGAAGTTAAGGCTTAAAACAACTATTTCTAGTCACAATAAGCTTTGTGAAAGCTTTAATGATTATGCTCATCTTGTTTACTTTCAAAACTCTTAGTTTGATTATTTATCAAAATGGGTAAAACTTCATTATAGTTCGATTTCCTACCTTTAAAATGTGAAGTTAAGGCTTAAAACAACTATTTCTAGTCACAATAAACTTTGTGAAAGCTTTAATGATTATACTCGGCTTGTTTACTTTCAAAACTCTTAGTTTGATTATTTATGTCAAAATGGGTAAAACTTCATTATAGTTCGATTTCCTACGTTTTCAATGTGAAGTTAAGGCTTAAAACAACTATTTCTAGTCACAATAAGCTTTGTGAAAGCTTTAATGATTATGCTCATCTTGTTTACTTTCAAAACTCTTAGTTTGATTATTTGTATCAAAATGGGTAAAACTTCATTATAGTTCGATTTCCAACCTTTCCAATGTGAAGTTAAGGCTTAAAACAACTATTTCTAGTCACAATAAGCTTTGTGAAAGCTTTAATGATTATACTCGGCTTGTTTACTTTCAAAACTCTTAGTTTGATTATTTATGTCAAAATTGGTAAAACTTTATTATAGTTCGATTTCCCACGTTTTCAATGTGAAGTTAAGGCTTAAAACAACTATTTCTAGTCACAATAAGCTTTGTGAAAGCTTTAATGATTATGCTCATCTTGTTTACTTTCAAAACTCTTAGTTTGATTATTTATATCAAAATGGGTAAAACTTCATTATAGTTCGATTTCCTAACCTTTCCAATGTGAAGTTAAGGCTTAAAACAACTATTTCTATTCACAATAAGCTTTGTCAAAGCATTAATGATTATACTCGGCTTGTTTACTTTCAAAACTCTTAGTTTGATTATTTGCATAAAAATGGGTAAAACTTAATTATAGTTCCATTTTCAACGTTTCCAATGTGAAGTTAAGGCTTAAAACTACTATTTCTAGTCACAATAAGCTTTGTGAAAGCTTTAATGATTATACTCGGCTTGTTTACTTTCAAAACTCTTAGTTTGATTATTTGTATCAAAATGGGTAAAACTTCATTATAGTTCGATTTCCAACCTTTCCAATGTGACGTTAAGGCTTAAAACAACGATTTCTTGCCACAATAAGCTTTGTCAAAGCTTTAATGATTATACTCGGCTTGTTTACTTTCAAAACTCTTAGTTTGATTATTTACGTCAAAATGGTAAAACTTCATTGTAGTTCGATTTCCAACGTTTTCAATGTGAAGTTAAGGCTTAAAACAACTATTTCTAGTCACAATAAGCTTTGTGAAAGCTTTAATGATTATACTCGGCTTGTTTACTTTCAAAACTCTTAGTTTGATTATTTATCTCAAAATGGGTAAAACTTCATTATAGTTCGATTTCCTACGTTTTCAACGTGAAGTTAAGGCTTAAAACAACTATTTCTAGTCACAATAAGCTTTGTGAAAGCTTTAATGATTATACTCATCTTGTTTACTTTCAAAACTCTTAGTTTGATTATTTATATCAAAATGGGTAAAACTTCATTATAGTTCGATTTCCAACCTTTCAATGTGAAGTTAAGGCTTAAAACAACTATTTCTAGTCACAATAAGCTTTGTGAAAGCTTTAATGATTATACTCGGCTTGTTTACTTTCAAAACTCTTAGTTTGATTATTTATGTCAAAATGGGTAAAACTTCATTATAGTTCGATTTCCTACATTTTCAAGGTGAAGTTAAGGCTTAAAACAACTATTTCTAGTCACAATAAGCTTTGTGAAAGCTTTAATGATTATACTCGGCTTGTTTACTTTCAAAACTCTTAGTTTGATTATTTATGTCAAAATGGGTAAAACTTCATTATAGTTCGATTTCCTACGTTTTCAATGTGAAGTTAAGGCTTAAAACAACTATTTCTAGTCACAATAAGCTTTGTGAAAGCTTTAATGATTATGCTCATCTTGTTTACTTTCAAAACTCTTAGTTTGATTATTTATGTCAAAATGGATAAAACTTCATTATAGTTCGATTTCCTACGTTTTCAATGTGAAGTTAAGGCTTAAAACAACTATTTCTAGTCACAATAAGCTTTGTGAAAGCTTTAATGATTATACTCGGCTTGTTTACTTTCAAAACTCTTAGTTTGATTATTTATGTCAAAATGGGTAAAACTTCATTATAGTTCGATTTCCTACGTTTTCAATGTGAAGTTAAGGCTTAAAACAACTATTTCTAGTCACAATAAGCTTTGTGAAAGCTTTAATGATTATACTCGGCTTGTTTACTTTCAAAACTCTTAGTTTGATTATTTATGTCAAAATGGATAAAACTTCATTATAGTTCGATTTCCTACGTTTTCAATGTGAAGTTAAGGCTTAAAACAACTATTTCTAGTCACAATAAGCTTTGTGAAAGCTTTAATGATTATACTCTCATCTTGTTTTACTTTCAAAACTCTTAGTTTGATTATTTATGTCAAAATGGGTAAAACTTCATTATAGTTCGATTTCCTACGTTTTCAAGGTGAAGTTAAGGCTTAAAACAACTATTTCTAGTCACAATAAGCTTTGTGAAAGCTTTAATGATTATACTCGGCTTGTTTACTTTCAAAACTCTTAGTTTGATTATTTATGTCAAAATGGTAAAACTTCATTATAGTTCGATTTCCTACGTTTTCAACGTGAAGTTAAGGCTTAAAACAACTATTTCTAGTCACAAAAAACTTTGTGAAAGCTTTAATGATTATACTCATCTTGTTTACTTTCAAAACTCTTAGTTTGATTATTTGTATCAAAATGGGTAAAACTTCATTATAGTTCGATTTCCCCTTTTCAATGTGAAGTTAAGGCTTAAAACAACTATTTCTAGTCACAATAAGCTTTGTGAAAGCTTTAATGATTATACTCATCTTGTTTACTTTCAAAACTCTTAGTTTGATTATTTATGTCAAAATGGATAAAACTTCATTATAGTTCGATTTCCTACGTTTTCAATGTGAAGTTAAGGCTTAAAACAACTATTTCTAGTCACAATAAGCTTTGTGAAAGCTTTAATGATTATACTCGGCTTGTTTACTTTCAAAACTCTTAGTTTGATTATTTATGTCAAAATGGGTAAAACTTCATTATAGTTCGATTTCCTACGTTTTCAATGTGAAGTTAAGGCTTAAAACAACTATTTCTAGTCACAATAAGCTTTGTGAAAGCTTTAATGATTATACTCATCTTGTTTACTTTCAAAACTCTTAGTTTGATTATTTGTATCAAAATGGGTAAAACTTCATTATAGTTCGATTTCCAACCTTTCCAATGTGAAGTTAAGGTAAAAACAACTATTTCTAGTCACAATAAGCTTTGTGAAAGCTTTAATGATTATACTCGGCTTGTTTACTTTCAAAACTCTTAGTTTGATTATTTATGTCAAAATGGATAAAACTTCATTATAGTTCGATTTCCGACGTTTTCAATTTGAAGTTAAGGCTTAAAACAACTATTTATAGTCACAATAAGCTTTGTGAAAGCTTTAATGATTATGCTCATCTTGTTTACTTTCAAAACTCTTAGTTTGATTATTTGTTTCAAAATGGGTAAGACTTCATTATAGTTCGATTTTCAACCTTTCCAATGTGAAGTTAAGGCTTAAAACAACTATTTCTAGTCACAATAAGCTTTGTGAAAGCTTTAATGATTATACTCGGCTTGTTTACTTTCAAAACTCTTAGTTTGATTATTTGTATAAAAATGGGTAAAACTTCATTATAGTTCGATTTCCTACGTTTTCAAGGTGAAGTTAATGCTTAAAACAACTATTTCTACTCACAATAAACTTTGTGAAAGCTTTAATGATTATACTCGGCTTGTTTACTTTCAAAACTCTTAGTTTGATTATTTATGTCAAAATGGTAAAACTTCATTATAGTTCGATTTCCTACGTTTTCAAGGTGAAGTTAAGGCTTAAAACAACTATTTCTAGTCATAATAAGCTTTGGGAAAGCTTTAATGATTATACTCATCTTTTTACTTTCAAAACTCTTAGTTTCATTATTTATCTCAAAATGGTTAAAACTTCATTATAGTTCGATTTCCTATGTTTTCAAGGTGAAGTTAAGGCTTAAAACAACTATTTCTAGTCACAATAAACTTTGTGAAAGCTTCAATGATTATACTCGGCTTGTTTACTTTCAAAACTCTTAGTTTGATTACTTATGTCAAAATGGAAAAAACTTCATTATAGTTCGATTTCCTACGTTTTCAATGTGAACTTAAGGCTTAAAACAACTATTTCTAGTCATAATAAGCTTTGTGAAAGCTTTAATGATTATTCTCTTGTTGTTTACTTTCAAAACTCTTAGTTTGATTATTTATCTCAAAATGGGTAAAACTTCATTATAGTTCGATTTCCTATGTTTTCAAGCTGAAGTTAAGGCTTAAAACAACTATTTCTAGTCACAATAAACTTTGTGAAAGCTTTAATGATTATACTCGGATTGTTTACTTTCAAAACTCTTTGTTTGATTATTTATGTCAAAATGGATAAAACTTCATTATAGCTCGATTTCCTACGTTTTCAATGTGAAGTTAAGGCTTAAAACAACTATTTCTAGTCATAATAAGCTTTGTGAAAGCTTTAATGATTATACTCGGCTGTTTTACTTTCAAAACTCTTAGTTTGATTATTTTTCTCAAAATTGGTAAAACTTCATTATAGTTCGATTTCCTATGTTTTCAAGGTGAAGTTAAGGCTTAAAACAACTATTTCTAGTCACAATAAACTTTGTGAAAGCTTTAATGATTATACTCGGCTTGTTTACTTTCAAAACTCTTAGTTTGATTATTTATGTCAAAATGGATAAAACTTCATTATAGTTCGATTTCCTACGTTTTCAATGTGAAGTTAAGGCTTAAAACAACTATTTCTAGTCACAATAAGCTTTGTGAAAGCTTTAATGATTATGCTCATCTTGTTTACTTTCAAAACTCTTAGTTTGATTATTTGTATCAAAATGGGTAAAACTTCATTATAGTTCGATTTCCAACCTTTCCAATGTGAAGTTAAGGCTTAAAACAACTATTTCTAGTCACAATAAGCTTTGTGAAAGCTTTAATGATTATACTCGGCTTGTTTACTTTCAAAACTCTTAGTTTGATTATTTGTATCAAAATGGGTAAAACTTCATTATAGTTCGATTTCCAACGTTTCCAATGTGAAGTTAAGGCTTAAAACAACTATTTCTAGTCACAATAAGCTTTGTGAAAGCTTTAATGATTATACTCGGCTTGTTTACTTTCAAAACTCTTAGTTTGATTATTTATGTCAAAATGGGTAAAACTTCATTATAGTTCGATTTCCAATGTTTTCAATGGTGAAGTTAAGGCTTAAAACAACTATTTCTAGTCACAATAAGCTTTGTGAAAGCTTTAATGATTATACTCGCTTGTTTACTTTCAAAACTCTTAGTTTGATTATTTATCTCAAAATGGGTAAAACTTCATTATAGTTCGATTTCCTATGTTTTCAATGTGAAGTTAAGGCTTAAAACAACTATTTCTAGTCACAATAAACTTTGTGAAAGCTTTAATGATTATACTCGGCTTGTTTACTTTCAAAACTCTTAGTTTGATTATTTATGTCAAAATGGGTAAAACTTCATTATAGTTCGATTTCCTACGTTTTCAATGTGAAGTTAAGGCTTAAAACAACTATTTCTAGTCACAATAAGCTTTGTGAAAGCTTTAATGATTATACTCATCTTGTTTACTTTCAAAACTCTTAGTTTGATTATTTATATCAAAATGGGTAAAACTTCATTATAGTTCGATTTCCAACTTTCAATGTGAAGTTAAGGCTTAAAACAACTATTTCTAGTCACAATAAGCTTTGTGAAAGCTTTAATGATTATACTCGGCTTGTTTACTTTCAAAACTCTTAGTTTGATTATTTATGTCAAAATGGGTAAAACTTCATTATAGTTCGATTTCCACATTTTCAAGGTGAAGTTAAGGCTTAAAACAACTATTTCTAGTCACAATAAGCTTTGTGAAAGCTTTAATGATTATGCTCATCTTGTTTACTTTCAAAACTCTTAGTTTGATTATTTGTATCAAAATGGGTAAAACTTAATTATAGTTCGATTTCCAACCTTTCCAATGTGAAGTTAAGGCTTAAAACAACTATTTCTAGTCACAATAAGCTTTGTGAAAGCTTTAATGATTATACTCGGCTTGTTTACTTTCAAAACTCTTAGTTTGATTATTTGTATCAAAATGGGTAAAACTTCATTATAGTTCGATTTCCTAACGTTTTCAATTTGAAGTTAAGGCTTAAAACAACTATTTCTAGTCACAATAAGCTTTGTGAAAGCTTTAATGATTATACTCGGCTTGTTTACTTTCAAAACTCTTAGTTTGATTATTTGTATCAAAATGGGTAAAACTTCATTATAGTTCGATTTCCAACCTTTCCAATGTGAAGTTAAGGCTTAAAACAACTATTTCTTGCCACAATAAACTTTGTCAAAGCTTTAATGATTATAGCTCGGCTTATTTACTTTCAAAACTCTTAGTTTGATTATTTGTATCAAAATGGGTAAAACTTCATTATAGTTCGATTTCCAACCTTTCCAATGTTAAGTTAAGGCTTAAAACAACTATTTCTAGTCACAATAAGCTTTGTGAAAGCTTTAATGATTATACTCGGCTTGTTTACTTTCAAAACTCTTAGTTTGATTATTTATGTCAAAATAGAAAAACCTTCATTATAGTTCGATTTCCTACGTTTTCAACGTGAAGTTAAGGCTTAAAACAACTATTTCTAGTAACAATAAGCTTTGTGAAAGCTTTAATGATTATGCTCATCTTGTTTACTTTCAAAACTCTTAGTTTGATTATTTGTATCAAAATGGGTAAACTTCATTATAGTTCGATTTCCAACCTTTCCAATGTGAATTTAAGGCTTAAAACAACTATTTCTAGTCACAATAAGCTTTGTGAAAGCTTTAATGATTATACTCGGCTTGTTTACTTTCAAAACTCTTAGTTTGATTATTTATGTCAAAATGGGTAAAACTTCATTATAGTTCGATTTCCTACATTTTCAAGGTGAAGTTAAGGCTTAAAACAACTATTTCTAGTAACAATAAGCTTTGTGAAAGCTTTAATGATTATACTCGACTTGTTTACTTTCAAAACTCTTAGTTTGATTATTTATTCAAAATGGGTAAAACTTCATTATAGTTCGATTTCCTACGTTTTCAATGTGAAGTTAAGGCTTAAAACAACTATTTCTAGTCACAATAAGCTTTGTGAAAGCTTTAATGATTATACTCGGCTTGTTTACTTTCAAAACTCTTAGTTTGATTATTTATGTCAAAATGGGTAAAACTTCATTATAGTTCGATTTCCTACGTTTTCAAGGTGAAGTTAAGGCTTAAAACAACTATTTCTAGTCACAATAAACTTTGTGAAAGCTTTAATGATTATACTCGGCTTGTTTACTTTCAAAACTCTTAGTTTGATTATTTATGTCAAAATGGGTAAAACTTCATTATAGTTCGATTTCCTACGTTTTCAATGTGAAGTTAAGGCTTAAAACAACTATTTCTAGTCACAATAAGCTTTGTGAAAGCTTTAATGATTATGCTCATCTTGTTTACTTTCAAAACTCTTAGTTTGATTATTTGTATCAAAATGGGTAAAACTTCATTATAGTTCGATTTCCAACCTTTCCAATGTGAAGTTAAGGCTTAAAACAACTATTTCTAGTCACAATAAGCTTTGTGAAAGCTTTAATGATTATACTCGGCTTGTTTACTTTCAAAACTCTTAGTTTGATTATTTATGTCAAAATGGGTAAAACTTCATTATAGTTCGATTTCCCCATTTTCAAATGGTGAAGTTAAGGCTTAAAACAACTATTTCTAGTCACAATAAGCTTTGTGAAAGCTTTAATGATTATGCTCATCTTGTTTACTTTCAAAACTCTTAGTTTGATTATTTGTATCAAAATGGGTAAGGCTTCATTATAGTTCGATTTCCAACCTTTCCAATGTGAAGTTAAGGCTTAAAACAACTATTTCTAGTCACAATAAGCTTTGTCAAAGCTTTAATGATTATACTCGGCTTGTTTACTTTCAAAACTCTTAGTTTGATTATTTGTATAAAAATGGGTAAAACTTAATTATAGTTCCATTTCCAACGTTTCCAATGTGAAGTTAAGGCTTAAAACAACTATTTCTAGTCACAATAAGCTTTGTGAAAGCTTTAATGATTATACTCATCTTGTTTACTTTCAAAACTCTTAGTTTGATTATTTATGTCAAAATGGGTAAAACTTCATTATAGTTCGATTTCCAACCTTTCCAATGTGAAGTTAAGGCTTAAAACAACTATTTCTATTCACAATAAGCTTTGTGAAAGCTTTAATGATTATACTCGGCTTGTTTACTTTCAAAACTCTTAGTTTGATTATTTATATCAAAATGGGTAAAACTTCATTATAGTTCGATTTCCAACCTTTCCAATGTGAAGTTAAGGCTTAAAATAACTATTTCTAGTCACAATAAGCTTTGTGAAAGCTTTAATGATTATACTCGGCTTGTTTACTTTCAAAACTCTTAGTTTGATTATTTATATCAAAATGGGTAAAACTTCATTATAGTTCGATTTCCTACCTTTTCCAATGTGAAGTTAAGGCATAAAACAACTATTTCTAGTCACAATAAGCTTTGTGAAAGCTTTAATGATTATACTCATCTTGTTTACTTTCAAAACTCTTAGTTTGATTATTTGTATCAAAATGGGTAAAACTTCATTATAGTTCGATTTCCAACCTTTCCAATGTGAATTTAAGGCTTAAAACAACTATTTCTAGTCACAATAAGCTTTGTGAAAGCTTTAATGATTATACTCCGCTTGTTTACTTTCAAAACTCTTAGTTTGATTATTTATGTCAAAATGGGTAAAACTTCATTATAGTTCGATTTCCTACGTTTTCAATGTGAAGTTAAGGCTTAAAACAACTATTTCTAGTCACAATAAGCTTTGTGAAAGCTTTAATGATTATGCTCATCTTGTTTACTTTCAAAACTCTTAGTTTGATTATTTGTATCAAAATGGGTAAGACTTCATTATAGTTCGATTTCCAACCTTTCCAATGTGAATTTAAGGCTTAAAACAACTATTTCTAGTCACAATAAGCTTTGTGAAAGCTTTAATGATTATACTCGGCTTGTTTACTTTCAAAACTCTTAGTTTGATTATTTATGTCAAAATGGGTAAAACTTCATTATAGTTCGATTTCCTACATTTTCAATGTGAAGTTAAGGCTTAAAACAACTATTTCTAGTCACAATAAGCTTTGTGAAAGCTTTAATGATTATACTCGATCTTGTTTACTTTCAAAACTCTTAGTTTGATTATTTAATTCAAAATGGGTAAAACTTCATTATAGTTCGATTTCCTACGTTTTCAAGGTGAAGTTAAGGCTTAAAACAACTATTTCTAGTCACAATAAGCTTTGTGAAAGCTTTAATGATTATACTCGGCTTGTTTACTTTCAAAACTCTTAGTTTGATTATTTATGTCAAAATGGGTAAAACTTCATTATAGTTCGATTTCCTACGTTTTCAAGGTGAAGTTAAGGCTTAAAACAACTATTTCTACTCACAATAAACTTTGTGAAAGCTTTAATGATTATACTCGGCTTGTTTACTTTCAAAACTCTTAGTTTGATTATTTATGTCAAAATGGATAAAACTTCATTATAGTTCGATTTCCTACGTTTTCAATGTGAAGTTAAGGCTTAAAACAACTATTTCTAGTCACAATAAGCTTTGTGAAAGCTTTAATGATTATGCTCATCTTGTTTACTTTCAAAACTCTTAGTTTGATTATTTGTATCAAAATGGGTAAAACTTCATTATAGTTCGATTTCCAACCTTTCCAATGTGAAGTTAAGGCTTAAAACAACTATTTCTAGTCACAATAAGCTTTGTGAAAGCTTTAATGATTATACTCGGCTTGTTTACTCTCAAAACTCTTAGTTTGATTATTTATGTCAAAATGGGTAAAACTTCATTATAGTTCGATTTCCCACATTTTCAAGGTGAAGTTAAGGCTTAAAACAACTATTTCTACTCACAATAAGCTTTGTGAAAGCTTTAATGATTATGCTCATCTTGTTTACTTTCAAAACTCTTAGTTTGATTATTTATATCAAAATGGGTAAAACTTCATTATAGTTCGATTTCCAACCTTTTCAATGTGAAGTTAAGGCTTAAAACAATTATTTCTATTCACAATAAGCTTTGTCAAAGCATTAATGATTATACTCGGCTTGTTTACTTTCAAAACTCTTAGTTTGATTATTTGTATAAAAATGGGTAAAACTTAATTATAGTTCCATTTTCAACGTTTCCAATTTGAGTTAAGGCTTAAAAAACTATTTCTAGTCACAATAAGCTTTGTGAAAGCTTTAATGATTATGCTCATCTTGTTTACTTTCAAAACTCTTAGTTTGATTATTTGTATCAAAATGGGTAAGGCTTAATTATAGTTCGATTTTCAACCTTTCCAATGTGAAGTTAAGGCTTAAAACAACTATTTCTATTCACAATAAGCTTTGTGAAAGCTTTAATGATTATACTCGGCTTGTTTACTTTCAAAACTCTTAGTTTGATTATTTGTATCAAAAAGGGTAAAACTTCATTATAGTTCGATTTCCAACTGTTCCAATGTGAAGTTAAGGCTTAAAACAACTATTTCTAGTCACAATAAGCTTTGTGAAAGCTTTAATGATTATAGCTCGGCTTGTTTACTTTCAAAACTCTTAGTTTGATTATTTGTATCAAAATGGGTAAGACTTCATTATAGTTCGATTTCCAACCTTTCCAATGTGAAGTTAAGGCTTAAAACAACTATTTCTAGTCACAATAAGCTTTGTGAAAGCTTTAATGATTATACTCGGCTTGTTTACTTTCAAAACTCTTAGTTTGATTATTTGTATCAAAATGGGTAAAACTTCATTATAGTTCGATTTCCAACCTTTCCAATGTGACGTTAAGTCTTAAAACAACTATTTCTAGTCACAATAAGCTTTGTCAAAGCTTTAATGATTAAGCTCCGCTTGTTTACTTTGAAAACTTTAGTTTGATTATTTGTATCAAAATGGGTAAAACTTCATTATAGTTCGATTTCCTACGTTTTCAACGTGAAGTTAAGGCTTAAAACAACTATTTCTAGTAACAATAAGCTTTGTGAAAGCTTTAATGATTATGCTCATCTTGTTTACTTTCAAAACTCTTAGTTTGATTATTTGTATCAAAATGGGTAAGACTTCATTATAGTTCGATTTCCAACCTTTCCAATGTGAATTTAAGGCTTAAAACAACTATTTCTAGTCACAATAAGCTTTGTGAAAGCTTTAATGATTATACTCGGCTTGTTTACTTTCAAAACTCTTAGTTTGATTATTTATGTCAAAATGGGTAAAACTTCATTATAGTTCGATTTCCTACATTTTCAAGGTGAAGTTAAGGCTTAAAACAACTATTTCTAGTAACAATAAGCTTTGTGAAAGCTTTAATGATTATACTCGACTTGTTTACTTTCAAAACTCTTAGTTTGATTATTTGTATCAAAATGGGTAAAACTTCATTATAGTTCGATTTCCAACCTTTCCAATCTGAAGTTAAGGCTTAAAACAACTATTTCTAGTCACAATAAGCTTTGTGAAAGCTTTAATGATTATACTCGGCTTGTTTACTTTCAAAACTCTTAGTTTGATTATTTATGTCAAAATGGGTAAAACTTTATTATAGTTCGATTTCCTACGTTTTCAATGTGAAGTTAAGGCTTAAAAAAACTATTTCTAGTCACAATAAGCTTTGTGAAAGCTTTAATGATTATACTCGGCTTGTTTACTTTCAAAACTCTTAGTTTGATTATTTATGTCAAAATGGATAAAACTTCATTATAATTCGATTTCCTACGTTTTCATTGTCAAGTTAAGGCTTAAAACAACTATTTCTAGTCATAATAAGCTTTGTGAAAGCCTTAATGATTATACCCGGTTGTTTTACTTTCAAAACTCTTAGTTTGATTATTTATGTCAAAATGGGTAAAACTTCATTATAGTTTCGATTTCCTACATTTTCAAGGTGAAGTTAAGGCTTAAAACAACTATTTCTAGTAACAATAAGCTTTGTGAAAGCTTTAATGATTATACTCGACTTGTTTACTTTCAAAACTCTTAGTTTGATTATTTATGTCAAAATGGGCAAAACTTCATTATAGTTCGATTTCCTACGTTTTCAAGGTGAAGTTAAGGCTTAAAACAACTATTTCTAGTCACAATAAGCTTTGTGAAAGCTTTAATGATTATACTCGGCTTGTTTACTTTCAAAACTCTTAGTTTGATTATTTATGTCAAAATGGGTAAAACATCATTATAGTTCGATTTCCTACGTTTTCAAGGTGAAGTTAAGGCTTAAAACAACTATTTCTACTCACAATAAACTTTGTGAAAGCTTTAATGATTATACTCGCTTGTTTACTTTCAAAACTCTTAGTTTGATTATTTATGTCAAAATGGGTAAAACTTCATTATAGTTCGATTTCCTACGTTTTCAATTTGAAGTTAAGGCTTAAAACAACTATTTCTAGTCACAATAAGCTTTGTGAAAGCTTTAATGATTATGCTCATCTTGTTTACTTTCAAAACTCTTAGTTTGATTATTTGTTTCAAAATGGGTAAAACTTCATTATAGTTCGATTTTCAACCTTTCCAATGTGAAGTTAAGGCTTAAAACAACTATTTCTAGTCACAATAAGCTTTGTGAAAGCTTTAATGATTATACTCGGCTTGTTTACTTTCAAAACTCTTAGTTTGATTATTTGTATAAAAATGGGTAAAACTTCATTATAGTTCGATTTCCTACGTTTTCAAGGTGAAGTTAAGGCTTAAAACAACTATTTCTAGTCACAATAAACTTTGTGAAAGCTTTAATGATTATACTCGGCTTGTTTACTTTCAAAACTCTTAGTTTGATTATTTATGTCAAAATGGATAAAACTTCATTATAGTTCGATTTCCTACGTTTTCAAGGTGAAGTTAAGGCTTAAAACAACTATTTCTAGTCACAATAAACTTTGTGAAAGCTTTAATGATTATACTCGGCTTGTTTACTTTCAAAACTCTTAGTTTGATTATTTATGTCAAAATGGATAAAACTTCATTATAGTTCGATTTCCTACGTTTTCAATGTGAAGTTAAGGCTTAAAACAACTATTTCTAGTCACAATAAGCTTTGTGAAAGCTTTAATGATTATGCTCATCTTGTTTACTTTCAAAACTCTTAGTTTGATTATTTGTATCAAAATGGGTAAGACTTAATTATAGTTCGATTTTCAACCTTTCCAATGTGAAGTTAAGGCTTAAAACAGCTATTTCTATTCACAATAAGCTTTGTCAAAACATTAATGATTATACTCGGCTTGTTTACTTTCAAAACTCTTAGTTTGATTATTTGTATCAAAATGGGTAAAACTTCATTATAGTTCGATTTCCAACCTTTCCAATGTTAATTTAAGGCTTAAAACAACTATTTCTAGTCACAATAAGCTTTGTGAAAGCTTTAATGATTATACTCGGCTTGTTTACTTTCAAAACTCTTAGTTTGATTATTTATGTCAAAATGGAAAAACCTTCATTATAGTTCGATTTCCTACGTTTTCAACGTGAAGTTAAGGCTTAAAACAACTATTTCTAGTAACAATAAGCTTTGTGAAAGCTTTAATGATTATGCTCATCTTGTTTACTTTCAAAACTCTTAGTTTGATTATTTGTATCAAAATGGGTAAAACTTCATTATAGTTCGATTTCCAACCTTTCCAATGTGAATTTAAGGCTTAAAACAACTATTTCTAGTCACAATAAGCTTTGTGAAAGCTTTAATGATTATACTCGGCTTGTTTACTTTCAAAACTCTTAGTTTGATTATTTATGTCAAAATGGGTAAAACTTCATTATAGTTCGATTTCCTACATTTTCAAGGTGAAGTTAAGGCTTAAAACAACTATTTCTAGTAACAATAAGCTTTGTGAAAGCTTTAATGATTATACTCGACTTGTTTACTTTCAAAACTCTTAGTTTGATTATTTATGTCAAAATGGGTAAAACTTCATTATAGTTCGATTTCCTACGTTTTCAAGGTGAAGTTAAGGCTTAAAACAACTATTTCTAGTCACAATAAGCTTTGTGAAAGCTTTAATGATTATACTTGGCTTGTTTACTTTCAAAACTCTTAGTTTGATTATTTATGTCAAAATGGGTAAAACTTCATTATAGTTCGATTTCCTACGTTTTCAAGGTGAAGTTAAGGCTTAAAACAACTATTTCTACTCACAATAAACTTTGTGAAAGCTTTAATGATTATACTCATTGTTTACTTTCAAAACTCTTAGTTTGATTATTTATGTCAAAATGGATAAAACTTCATTATAGTTCGATTTCCTACGTTTTCAATGTGAAGTTAAGGCTTAAAACAACTATTTCTAGTCACAATAAGCTTTGTGAAAGCTTTAATGATTATGCTCATCTTGTTTACTTTCAAAACTCTTAGTTTGATTATTTGTGACAAAATGGGTAAGGCTTAATTATAGTTCGATTTCCAACCTTTCCAATGTGAAGTTAAGGCTTAAAACAACTATTTCTATTCACAATAAGCTTTGTGAAAGCTTTAATAATTATACTCGGCTTGTTTACTTTCAAAACTCTTAGTTTGATTATTTGTATAAAAATGGGTAAAACTTTATTATAGTTCCATTTTCAACGTTTCCAATGTGAAGTTAAGGCTTAAAACAACTATTTCTAGTCACAATAAGCTTTGTGAATGCTTTAATGATTATACTTGGCTTGTTTACTTTCAAAACTCTTAGTTTGATTATTTGTATCAAAATGGGTAAAACTTCATTATAGTTCGATTTCCAACCTTTCCAATGTGAAGTTAAGGCTTAAAACAACTATTTCTAGTCACAATAAGCTTTGTGAAAGCTTTAATGATTATACTCGGCTTGTTTACTCTCAAAACTCTTAGTTTGATTATTTATGTCAAAATGGGTAAAACTTCATTATAGTTCGATTTCCCACATTTTCAAGGTGAAGTTAAGGCTTAAAACAACTATTTCTACTCACAATAAGCTTTATGAAAGCTTTAATGATTATACTCGGCTGGTTTACTTTCAAAACTCTTAGTTTGATTATTTATGTCAAAATGGGTAAAACTTCATTATAGTTCGATTTCCTACGTTTTCAACGTGAAGTTAAGGCTTAAAACAACTATTTCTAGTCACAATAAGCTTTGTGAAAGCTTTAATGATTTTGCTCATCTTGTTTACTTTCAAAACTCTTAGTTTGATTATTTGTATCAAAATGGGTAAAACTTCATTATAGTTCGATTTCCAACCTTTCCAATGTGAAGTTAAGGCTTAAAACAACTATTTCTAGTCACAATAAGCTTTGTGAAAGCTTTAATGATTATACTCGGCTTGTTTACTTTCAAAACTCTTAGTTTGATTATTTATGTCAAAATGGGTAAAACTTCATTATAGTTCGATTTCCTACATTTTCAAGGTGAAGTTAAGGCTTAAAACAACTATTTCTAGTCACAATAAGCTTTGTGAAAGCTTTAATGATTATACTCGACTTGTTTACTTTCAAAACTCTTAGTTTGATTATTTATGTCAAAATGGGTAAAACTTCATTATAGTTCGATTTCCTACGTTTTCAAGGTGAAGTTAAGGCTTAAAACAACTATTTCTAGTCACAATAAGCTTTGTGAAAGCTTTAATGATTATACTTGGCTTGTTTACTTTCAAAACTCTTAGTTTGATTATTTATGTCAAAATGGGTAAAACTTCATTATAGTTCGATTTCCTACGTTTTCAAGGTGAAGTTAAGGCTTAAAACAACTATTTCTAGTCACAATAAACTTTGTGAAAGCTTTAATGATTATACTCGGCTTGTTTACTTTCAAAACTCTTAGTTTGATTATTTATGTCAAAATGGATAAAACTTCATTATAGTTCGATTTCCTACGTTTTCAATGTGAAGTTAAGGCTTAAAACAACTATTTCTAGTCACAATAAGCTTTGTGAAAGCTTTAATGATTATGCTCATCTTGTTTACTTTCAAAACTCTTAGTTTGATTATTTATGACAAAATGGGTAAAACTTAATTATAGTTCGATTTCCAACCTTTCAATGTGAAGTTAAGGCTTAAAACAACTATTTCTAGTCACAATAAGCTTTGTGAAAGCTTTAATAATTATACTCGGCTTGTTTACTTTCAAAACTCTTAGTTTGATTATTTGTATAAAAATGGGTAAAACTTCATTATAGTTCCATTTCAACGTTTTCAATGTGAAGTTAAGGCTTAAAACAACTATTTCTAGTCACAATAAGCTTTGTGAAAGCTTTAATGATTATACTCGGCTTGTTTACTTTCAAAACTCTTAGTTTGATTATTTATGTCAAAATGGTAAAACTTTATTATAGTTCGATTTCCCACGTTTTCAATGTGAAGTTAAGGCTTAAAATAACTATTTCTAGTCACAATAAGCTTTGTGAAAGCTTTAATGATTATACTCGGCTTGTTTACTTTCAAAACTCTTAGTTTGATTATTTATGTCAAAATGGATAAAACTTCATTATAGTTCGATTTCCTACGTTTTCAATGTGAAGTTAAGGCTTAAAACAACTATTTCTAGTCAAAATAAGCTTTGTGAAAGCTTTAATGATTATACTCGGCTTTTTATTTTCAAAACTCTTAGTTTGATTATTTATCTCAAAATGGGTAAAACTTCATTATAGTTCGATTTCCTACCTTTCAATGTGAAGTTAAGGCTTAAAACGACTATTTCTAGTCACAATAAACTTTGTGAAAGCTTTAATGATTATACTCGGCTTGTTTACTTTCAAAACTCTTAGTTTGATTATTTATGTCAAAATGGGTAAAACTTCATTATAGTTCGATTTCCTACGTTTCAATGTGAAGTTAAGGCTTAAAACAACTATTTCTAGTCACAATAAGCTTTGTGAAAGCTTTAATGATTATGCTCATCTTGTTTACTTTCAAAACTCTTAGTTTGATTATTTGTATCAAAATGGGTAAAACTTCATTATAGTTCGATTTCCAACCTTTCCAATGTGAAGTTAAGGCTTAAAACAACTATTTCTAGTCACAATAAGCTTTGTGAAAGCTTTAATGATTATACTCGGCTTGTTTACTTTCAAAACTCTTAGTTTGATTATTTATGTCAAAAGGTAAAACTTTATTATAGTTCGATTTTCCAACGTTTTCAATGTGAAGTTAAGGCTTAAAATAACTATTTCTAGTCACAATAAGCTTTGTGAAAGCTTTAATGATTATACTCGGCTTGTTTACTTTCAAAACTCTTAGTTTGATTATTTACGTCAAAATGGTAAAACTTCATTGTAGTTCGATTTCCTACGTTTTCAAGGTGAAGTTAAGGCTTAAAACAACTATTTCTAGTCACAATAAGCTTTGTGAAAGCTTTAATGATTATACTCGGCTTGTTTTTACTTTCAAAACTCTTAGTTTGATTATTTATCTCAAAATGGGTAAAACTTCATTATAGTTCGATTTCCTATATTTTCATGGTGAAGTTAAGGTTTAAAAGAACTATTTCTAGTCACAATACGCTTTGTGAAAGCTTTAATGATTATACTCGGCTTGTTTACTTTCAAAACTCTTAGTTTGATTATTTATGTCAAAATGGGTAAAACTTTATTATAGTTCGATTTCCTACGTTTTTAACGTGAAGTTAAGGTTTAAAAGAACTATTTCTAGTCACAATAAGCTTTGTGAAAGCTTTAATGATTATGCTCATCTTGTTTACTTTCAAAACTTTTAGTTTGATTATTTGTATCAAAATGGGTAAGACTTCGTTATAGTTCGATTTCCAACCTTTCCAATGTGAATTTAAGGCTTAAAACAACTATTTCTAGTCACAATAAGCTTTGTGAAAGCTTTAATGATTATACTCGACTTGTTTACTTTCAAAACTCTTAGTTTGATTATTTATGTCAAAATGGGTAAAACTTCACTGTAGTTCGATTTCCTACGTTTTCAATGTGAAGTTAATGCTTAAAACAACTATTTCTAGTCACAATAAGCTTTGTGAAAGCTTTAATGATTATGCTCATCTTGTTTACTTTCAAAACTCTTAGTTTGATTATTTGTATCAAAATGGGTAAGACTTCATTATAGTTCGATTTCCAACCTTTCCAATGTGAATTTAAGGCTTAAAACTACTATTTCTAGTCACAATAAACTTTGTGAAAGCTTTAATGATTATACTCGGCTTGTTTACTTTGAAAACTCTTAGTTTGATTATTTATGTCAAAATGGATAAAACTTCATTGTAGTTCGATTTCCTACGTTTTCAATGTGAAGTTAAGGCTTAAAACAACTATTTCTAGTCACAATAAGCTTTGTGAAAGCTTTAATGATTATACTCATCTTGTTTACTTTCAAAACTCTTAGTTTGATTATTTGTATCAAAATGGGTAAAACTTCATTATAGTTCGATTTCCAACCTTTCCAATGTGAAGTTAAGGCTTAAAACAACGATTTCTATTCACAATAAGCTTTGTCAAAGCTTTAATGATTAAGCTCGGCTTGTTTACTTTCAAAACTCTTAGTTTGATTATTTGTATCAAAATGGGTAAAACTTCATTATAGTTCGATTTCCAACCTTTCCAATGTGAAGTTAAGGCTTAAAACAACTATTTCTAGTCACAATAAGCTTTGTGAAAGCTTTAATGATTATACTCGGCTTGTTTACTTTCAAAACTCTTAGTTTGATTATTTGTATCAAAATGGGTAAAACTTCATTATAGTTCGATTTCCAACCTTTCCAATGTGACGTTAAGGCTTAAAACGACGATTTCTAGTCACAATAATCTTTGTCAAAGCTTTAATGATTAAGCTCCGCTTGTTTACTTTGAAAACTCTTAGTTTGATTATTTATGTCAAAATGGGTAAAACTTCATTATTGTTCGATTTCCTACGTTTTCAATGTGAAGTTAAGGCTTAAAACAACTATTTCTAGTAACAATAAGCTTTGTGAAAGCTTTAATGATTATGCTCATCTTGTTTACTTTCAAAACTCTTAGTTTGATTATTTGTATCAAAATGGGTAAGACTTCATTATAGTTCGATTTCCAACCTTTCCAATGTGAATTTAAGGCTTAAAACAACTATTTCTAGTCACAATAAGCTTTGTGAAAGCTTTAATGATTATACTCGGCTTGTTTACTTTCAAAACTCTTAGTTTGATTATTTATGTCAAAATGGGTAAAACTTCATTATAGTTCGATTTCCTACGTTTTCAAGGTGAAGTTAAGGCTTAAAACAACTATTTCTAGTCACAATAAGCTTTGTGAAAGCTTTAATGATTATACTCGACTTGTTTACTTTCAAAACTCTTAGTTTGATTATTTGTATCAAAATGGGTAAAACTTCATTATAGTTCGATTTCCAACCTTTCCAATGTGAAGTTAAGGCTTAAAACAACTATTTCTAGTCACAATAAGCTTTGTGAAAGCTTTAATGATTATACTCGGCTTGTTTACTTTCAAAACTCTTAGTTTGATTATTTATGTCAAAATTGGTAAAACTTTATTATAGTTCGATTTCCCACGTTTTCAATGTGAAGTTAAGGCTTAAAATAACTATTTCTAGTCACAATAAGCTTTGTGAAAGCTTTAATGATTATACTCGGCTTGTTTACTTTCAAAACTCTTAGTTTGATTATTTATGTCAAAATGGATAAAACTTCATTATAGTTCGATTTCCTACGTTTTCAATGTGAAGTTAAGGCTTAAAACAACTATTTCTAGTCATAATAAGCTTTGTGAAAGCCTTAATGATTATACTCCTTGTTTACTTTCAAAACTCTTAGTTTGATTATTTATGTCAAAATGGGTAAAACTTCATTATAGTTTCGATTTCCTACATTTTCAAGGTGAAGTTAAGGCTTAAAACAACTATTTCTAGTCACAATAAGCTTTGTGAAAGCTTTAATGATTATACTCGACTTGTTTACTTTCAAAACTCTTAGTTTGATTATTTATGTCAAAATGGGCAAAACTTCATTATAGTTCGATTTCCTACGTTTTCAATGTGAAGTTAAGGCTTAAAACAACTATTTCTAGTCACAATAAGCTTTGTGAAAGCTTTAATGATTATACTCGGCTTGTTTACTTTCAAAACTCTTAGTTTGATTATTTATGTCAAAATGGGTAAAACTTCATTATAGTTCGATTTCCTAACGTTTTCAAGGTGAAGTTAAGGCTTAAAACAACTATTTCTACTCACAATAAACTTTGTGAAAGCTTTAATGATTATACTCGGCTTGTTTACTTTCAAAACTCTTAGTTTGATTATTTATGTCAAAATGAATAAAACTTCATTATAGTTCGATTTCCTACGTTTTCAATTTGAAGTTAAGGCTTAAAACAACTATTTCTAGTCACAATAAGCTTTGTGAAAGCTTTAATGATTATGCTCATCTTGTTTACTTTTAAACTCTTAGTTTGATTATTTGTTTCAAAATGGGTAAGACTTCATTATAGTTCGATTTTCAACCTTTCCAATGTGAAGTTAAGGCTTAAAACAACTATTTCTAGTCACAATAAGCTTTGTGAAAGCTTTAATGATTATACTCGGCTTGTTTACTTTCAAAACTCTTAGTTTGATTATTTGTATAAAAATGGGTAAAACTTCATTATAGTTCGATTTCCTACGTTTTCAAGGTGAAGTTAAGGCTTAAAACAACTATTTCTAGTCACAATAAACTTTGTGAAAGCTTTAATGATTATACTCGGCTTGTTTACTTTCAAAACTCTTAGTTTGATTATTTATGTCAAAATGGATAAAACTTCATTGTAGTTCGATTTCCTACGTTTTCAAGGTGAAGTTAAGGCTTAAAACAACTATTTCTAGTCACAATAAACTTTGTGAAAGCTTTAATGATTATACTCGGCTTGTTTACTTTGAAAACTCTTAGTTTGATTATTTATGTCAAAATGGATAAAACTTCATTGTAGTTCGATTTCCTACGTTTTCAATGTGAAGTTAAGGCTTAAAACAACTATTTCTAGTCACAATAAGCTTTGTGAAAGCTTTAATGATTATGCTCATCTTGTTTACTTTCAAAACTCTTAGTTTGATTATTTGTATCAAAATGGGTAAAACTTCATTATAGTTCGATTTTCAACCTTTCCAATGTGAAGTTAAGGCTTAAAACAACTATTTCTATTCACAATAAGCTTTGTCAAAACATTAATGATTATACTCGGCTTGTTTACTTTCAAAACTCTTAGTTTGATTATTTGTATCAAAATGGGTAAAACTTCATTATAGTTCGATTTCCAACCTTTCCAATGTTAATTTAAGGCTTAAAACAACTATTTCTAGTCACAATAAGCTTTGTGAAAGCTTTAATGATTATACTCGGCTTGTTTACTTTCAAAACTCTTAGTTTGATTATTTATGTCAAAATAGAAAAACCTTCATTATAGTTCGATTTCCTACGTTTTCAACGTGAAGTTAAGGCTTAAAACAACTATTTCTAGTAACAATAAGCTTTGTGAAAGCTTTAATGATTATGCTCATCTTGTTTACTTTCAAAACTCTTAGTTTGATTATTTGTATCAAAATGGGTAAGACTTCATTATAGTTCGATTTCCAACCTTTCCAATGTGAATTTAAGGCTTAAAACAACTATTTCTAGTCACAATAAGCTTTGTGAAAGCTTTAATGATTATACTCGGCTTGTTTACTTTCAAAACTCTTAGTTTGATTATTTATGTCAAAATGGGTAAAACTTCATTATAGTTCGATTTCCTACATTTTCAAGGTGAAGTTAAGGCTTAAAACAACTATTTCTAGTAACAATAAGCTTTGTGAAAGCTTTAATGATTATACTCGACTTGTTTACTTTCAAAACTCTTAGTTTGATTATTTATGTCAAAATGGGTAAAACTTCATTATAGTTCGATTTCCTACGTTTTCAAGGTGAAGTTAAGGATTAAAACAACTATTTCTAGTCACAAAAAGCTTTGTGTAAGCTTTAATGATTATACTTGGCTTGTTTACTTTCAAAACTCTTAGTTTGATTATTTATGTCAAAATGGGTAAAACTTCATTATAGTTCGATTTCCTACGTTTTCAAGGTGAAGTTAAGGCTTAAAACAACTATTTCTACTCACAATAAACTTTGTGAAAGCTTTAATGATTATACTCGGCTTGTTTACTTTCAAAACTCTTAGTTAGATTATTTATGTCAAAATGGATAAAACTTCATTGTAGTTCGATTTCCTACGTTTTCAATGTGAAGTTAAGGCTTAAAACAACTATTTCTAGTCACAATAAGCTTTGTGAAAGCTTTAATGATTATGCTCATCTTGTTTACTTTCAAAACTCTTAGTTTGATTATTTGTGACAAAATGGGTAAAACTTAATTATAGTTCGATTTCCAACCTTTCCAATGTGAAGTTAAGGCTTAAAACAACTATTTCTATTCACAATAAGCTTTGTGAAAGCTTTAATAATTATACTCGGCTTGTTTACTTTCAAAACTCTTAGTTTGATTATTTGTATAAAAATGGGTAAAACTTTATTATAGTTCCATTTTCAACGTTTCCAATGTGAAGTTAAGGCTTAAAACAACTATTTCTAGTCACAATAAGCTTTGTGAATGCTTTAATGATTATACTTGGCTTGTTTACTTTCAAAACCTTAGTTTGATTATTTGTATCAAAATGGGTAAAACTTCATTATAGTTCGATTTCCAACCTTTCCAATGTGAAGTTAAGGCTTAAAACAACCATTTCTAGTCACAATAAGCTTTGTGAAAGTTTTAATGATTATACTCGGCTTGTTTACTCTCAAAACTCTTAGTTTGATTATTTATGTCAAAATGGGTAAAACTTCATTATAGTTCGATTTCCCACATTTTCAAGGTGATGTTAAGGCTTAAAACAACTATTTCTAGTCACAATAAGCTTTATGAAAGCTTTAATGATTATACTCGGCTTGTTTACTTTCAAAACTCTTAGTTTCATTATTTATGTCAAAATGGGTAAAACTTCATTATAGTTCGATTTCCTACGTTTTCAACGTGAAGTTAAGGCTTAAAACAACTATTTCTAGTCACAATAAGCTTTGTGAAAGCTTTAATGATTTTGCTCATCTTGTTTACTTTCAAAACTCTTAGTTTGATTATTTGTATCAAAATGGGTAAAACTTCATTATAGTTCGATTTCCAACCTTTCCAATGTGAAGTTAAGGCTTAAAACAACTATTTCTAGTCACAATAAGCTTTGTGAAAGCTTTAATGATTATACTCGGCTTGTTTACTTTCAAAACTCTTAGTTTGATTATTTATGTCAAAATGGGTAAAACTTCATTATAGTTCGATTTCCTACATTTTCAAGGTGAAGTTAAGGCTTAAAACAACTATTTCTAGTAACAATAAGCTTTGTGAAAGCTTTAATGATTATACTCGACTTGTTTACTTTCAAAACTCTTAGTTTGATTATTTATGTCAAAATGGGTAAAACTTCATTATAGTTCGATTTCCTACGTTTTCAAGGTGAAGTTAAGGCTTAAAACAACTATTTCTAGTCACAATAAGCTTTGTGTAAGCTTTAATGATTATACTTGGCTTGTTTACTTTCAAAACTCTTAGTTTGATTATTTATGTCAAAATGGGTAAAACTTCATTATAGTTCGATTTCCTACGTTTTCAAGGTGAAGTTAAGGCTTAAAACAACTATTTCTACTCACAATAAACTTTGTGAAAGCTTTAATGATTATACTCGGCTTGTTTACTTTCAAAACTCTTAGTTAGATTATTTATGTCAAAATGGATAAAACTTCATTGTAGTTCGATTTCCTACGTTTTCAATGTGAAGTTAAGGCTTAAAACAACTATTTCTAGTCACAATAAGCTTTGTGAAAGCTTTAATGATTATGCTCATCTTGTTTACTTTCAAAACTCTTAGTTTGATTATTTGTGACAAAATGGGTAAGGCTTAATTATAGTTCGATTTCCAACCTTTCCAATGTGAAGTTAAGGCTTAAAACAACTATTTCTATTCACAATAAGCTTTGTGAAAGCTTTAATGATTATACTCGGCTTGTTTACTTTCAAAACTCTTAGTTTGATTATTTGTATAAAAATGGGTAAAACTTTATTATAGTTCCATTTTCAACGTTTCCAATGTGAAGTTAAGGCTTAAAACAACTATTTCTAGTCACAATAAGCTTTGTGAATGCTTTAATGATTATACTCGGCTTGTTTACTTTCAAAACTCTTAGTTTGATTATTTATGTCAAAATTGGTAAAACTTTATTATAGTTCGATTTCCCACGTTTTCAATGAGAAGTTAAGGCTTAAAATAACTATTTCTAGTCACAATAAGCTTTGTGAAAGCTTTAATAATTATACTCGGCTTGTTTACTTTCAAAACTCTTAGTTTGATTATTTATGTCAAAATGGATAAAACTTCATTATAGTTCGATTTCCTACGTTTTCAATGTGAAGTTAAGGCTTAAAACAACTATTTCTAGTCAAAATAAGCTTTGTGAAAGCTTTAATGATTATACTCGGCTGGTTTACTTTCAAAACTCTTAGTTTGATTATTTATCTCAAAATGGGTAAAACTTCATTATAGTTCGATTTCCTATGTTTTCAAGGTGAAGTTAAGGCTTAAAACGACTATTTCTAGTCACAATAAACTTTGTGAAAGCTTTAATGATTATACTCGGCTTGTTTACTTTCAAAACTCTTAGTTTGATTATTTATGTCAAAATGGGTAAAACTTCATTATAGTTCGATTTCCTACGTTTTCAACGTGAAGTTAAGGCTTAAAACAACTATTTCTAGTCACAAAAAGCTTTGTGAAAGCTTTAATGATTTTGCTCATCTTGTTTACTTTCAAAACTCTTAGTTTGATTATTTGTATCAAAATGGGTAAAACTTCATTATAGTTCGATTTCCAACCTTTCCAATGTGAAGTTAAGGCTTAAAACAACTATTTCTAGTCACAATAAGCTTTGTGAAAGCTTTAATGATTATACTCGGCTTGTTTACTTTCAAAACTCTTAGTTTGATTATTTATGTCAAAATTGTAAAACTTTATTATAGTTCGATTTTCCACGTTTTCAATGTGAAGTTAAGGCTTAAAATAACTATTTCTAGTCACAATAAGCTTTGTGAAAGCTTTAATGATTACACTCAGCTTGTTTACTTTCAAAACTCTTAGTTTGATTATTTACGTCAAAATGGTAAAACTTCATTGTAGTTCGATTTCCTACGTTTTCAAGGTGAAGTTAAGGCTTAAAACAACTATTTCTAGTCACAATAAGCTTTGTGAAAGCTTTAATGATTATACTCGGCTGTTTTACTTTCAAAACTCTTAGTTTGATTATTTATCTCAAAATGGGTAAAACTTCATTATAGTTCGATTTCCTATATTTTCATGGTGAAGTTAAGGCTTAAAAGAACTATTTCTAGTCACAATAAACTTTGTGAAAGCTTTAATGATTATACTCGGCTTGTTTACTTTCAAAACTCTTAGTTTGATTATTTATGTCAAAATGGGTAAAACTTTATTATAGTTCGATTTCCTACGTTTTTAACGTGAAGTTAAGGTTTAAAAGAACTATTTCTAGTCACAATAAGCTTTGTGAAAGCTTTAATGATTATGCTCATCTTGTTTACTTTCAAAACTTTTAGTTTGATTATTTGTATCAAAATGGGTAAAACTTCATTATAGTTCGATTTCCAACCTTTCCAATGTGAATTAAGGCTTAAAACAACTATTTCTAGTCACAATAAGCTTTGTGAAAGCTTTAATGATTATACTCGGCTTGTTTACTTTCAAAACTCTTAGTTTGATTATTTATGTCAAAATGGGTAAAACTTCATTATAGTTCGATTTCCTACGTTTTCAATGTGAAGTTAATGCTTAAAACAACTATTTCTAGTCACAATAAGCTTTGTGAAAGCTTTAATGATTATGCTCATCTTGTTTACTTTCAAAACTCTTAGTTTGATTATTTGTATCAAAATGGGTAAAACTTCATTATAGTTCGATTTCCAACCTTTCCAATGTGAATTTAAGGCTTAAAACTACTATTTCTAGTCACAATAAACTTTGTGAAAGCTTTAATGATTATACTCGGCTTGTTTACTTTGAAAACTCTTAGTTTGATTATTTATGTCAAAATGGATAAAACTTCATTGTAGTTCGATTTCCTACGTTTTCAATGTGAAGTTAAGGCTTAAAACAACTATTTCTAGTCACAATAAGCTTTGTGAAAGCTTTAATGATTATGCTCATCTTGTTTACTTTCAAAACTCTTAGTTTGATTATTTGTATCAAAATGGGTAAGACTTAATTATAGTTCGATTTTCAACCTTTCCAATGTGAAGTTAAGGCTTAAAACAGCTATTTCTATTCACAATAAGCTTTGTCAAAGCATTAATGATTAAACTCGGCTTGTTTACTTTCAAAACTCTTAGTTTGATTATTTGCATAAAAATGGGTAAAACTTAATTATAGTTCCATTTTCAACGTTTCCAATGTGAAGTTAAGGCTTAAAACTACTATTTCTAGTCACAATAAGCTTTGTGAAAGCTTTAATGATTATACTCGGCTTGTTTACTTTCAAAACTCTTAGTTTGATTATTTGTATCAAAATGGGTAAAACTTCATTATAGTTCGATTTCCAACCTTTCCAATGTGACGTTAAGGCTTAAAACAACGATTTCTTGCCACAATAAGCTTTGTCAAAGCTTTAATGATTAAGCTCGGCTTATTTACTTTGAAAACTCTTAGTTTGATTATTTGTATCAAAATGGGTAAAACTTCATTATAGTTCGATTTCCAACCTTTCCAATGTTAATTTAAGGCTTAAAACAACTATTTCTAGTCACAATAAGCTTTGTGAAAGCTTTAATGATTATACTCGGCTTGTTTACTTTCAAAACTCTTAGTTTGATTATTTATGTCAAAATAGAAAAACCTTCATTATAGTTCGGTTTCCTACGTTTTCAACGTGAAGTTAAGGCTTAAAACAACTATTTCTAGTAACAATAAGCTTTGTGAAAGCTTTAATGATTATGCTCATCTTGTTTACTTTCAAAACTCTTAGTTTGATTATTTGTATCAAAATGGGTAAGACTTCATTATAGTTCGATTTCCAACCTTTCCAATGTGAATTTAAGGCTTAAAACAACTATTTCTAGTCACAATAAGCTTTGTGAAAGCTTTAATGATTATACTCGGCTTGTTTACTTTCAAAACTCTTAGTTTGATTATTTATGTCAAAATGGGTAAAACTTCATTATAGTTCGATTTCCTACATTTTCAAGGTGAAGTTAAGGCTTAAATCAACTATTTCTAGTAACAATAAGCTTTGTGAAAGCTTTAATGATTATACTCGACTTGTTACTTTCAAAACTCTTAGTTTGATTATTTATGTCAAAATGGGTAAAACTTCATTATAGTTCGATTTCCTACGTTTTCAAGGTGAAGTTAAGGCTTAAAACAACTATTTCTAGTCACAGAAAGCTTTGTGTAAGCTTTAATGATTATACTTGGCTTGTTTACTTTCAAAACTCTTAGTTTGATTATTTATGTCAAAATGGGTAAAACTTCATTATAGTTCGATTTCCTACGTTTTCAAGGTGAAGTTAAGGCTTAAAACAACTATTTCTACTCACAATAAACTTTGTGAAAGCTTTAATGATTATACTCGGCTTGTTTACTTTCAAAACTCTTAGTTAGATTATTTATGTCAAAATGGATAAAACTTCATTGTAGTTCGATTTCCTACGTTTTCAATGTGAAGTTAAGGCTTAAAACAACTATTTCTAGTCACAATAAGCTTTGTGAAAGCTTTAATGATTATACTCGGCTGTTTTACTTTCAAAACTCTTAGTTTGATTATTTATCTCAAAATGGGTAAAACTTCATTATAGTTCGATTTCCTATATTTTCATGGTGAAGTTAAGGCTTAAAACAACTATTTCTAGTCACAATAAGCTTTGTGAAAGCTTTAATGATTATACTCGGCTTGTTTACTTTCAAAACTCTTAGTTTGATTATTTATGTCAAAATGGATAAAACTTCATTATAGTTCGATTTCCTACGTTTTCAATGTGAAGTTAAGGCTTAAAACAACTATTTCTAGTCAAAATAAGCTTTGTGAAAGCTTTAATGATTATACTCGGCTGTTTTATTTTCAAAACTCTTAGTTTGATTATTTATCTCAAAATGGGTAAAACTTCATTATAGTTCGATTTCCTATGTTTTCAAGGTGAAGTTAAGGCTTAAAACGACTATTTCTAGTCACAATAAACTTTGTGAAAGCTTTAATGATTATACTCTCGGCTTGTTTACTTTCAAAACTCTTAGTTTGATTATTTATGTCAAAATGGGTAAAACTTCATTATAGTTCGATTTCCTACGTTTTCAACGTGAAGTTAAGGCTTAAAACAACTATTTCTAGTCACAAAAAGCTTTGTGAAAGCTTTAATGATTTTGCTCATCTTGTTTACTTTCAAAACTCTTAGTTTGATTATTTGTATCAAAATGGGTAAAACTTCATTATAGTTCGATTTCCAACCTTTCCAATGTGAAGTTAAGGCTTAAAACCACTATTTCTAGTCACAATAAGCTTTGTGAAAGCTTTAATGATTATACTCGGCTTGTTTACTTTCAAAACTCTTAGTTTGATTATTTATGTCAAAATGGATAAAACTTCATTATAATTCGATTTCCTACGTTTTCATTGTGAAGTTAAGGCTTAAAACAACTATTTCTAGTCATAATAAGCTTTGTGAAAGCCTTAATGATTATACCCAGTTGTTTTACTTTCAAAACTCTTAGTTTGATTATTTATGTCAAAATGGGTAAAACTTCATTATAGTTCGATTTCCTACGTTTTCAAGGTGAAGTTAAGGCTTAAAACAACTATTTCTAGTCACGATAAGCTTTGTGAAAGCTTTAATGATTATACTCGGCTTGTTTACTTTCAAAACTCTTAGTTTGATTATTTATGTCAAAATGGGTAAAACTTCATTATAGTTCGATTTCCTACGTTTTCAATGTGAAGTTAAGGCTTAAAACAACTATTTCTACTCACAATAAACTTTGTGAAAGCTTTAATGATTATACTCGGCTTGTTTACTTTCAAAACTCTTAGTTTGATTATTTATGTCAAAATGGATAAAACTTCATTATAGTTCGATTTCCTACGTTTTCAATTTGAAGTTAAGGCTTAAAACAACTATTTATAGTCACAATAAGCTTTGTGAAAGCTTTAATGATTATGCTCATCTTGTTTACTTTCAAAACTCTTAGTTTGATTATTTGTTTCAAAATGGGTAAGACTTCATTATAGTTCGATTTTCAACCTTTCCAATGTGAAGTTAAGGCTTAAAACAGCTATTTCTAGTCACAATAAGCTTTGTGAAAGCTTTAATGATTATACTCGGCTTGTTTACTTTCAAAACTCTTAGTTTGATTATTTGTATAAAAATGGGTAAAACTTCATTATAGTTCGATTTCCTACGTTTTCAAGGTGAAGTTAATGCTTAAAACAACTATTTCTACTCACAATAAACTTTGTGAAAGCTTTAATGATTATACTCGGCTTGTTTACTTTCAAAACTCTTAGTTTGATTATTTATGTCAAAATGGTAAAACTTCATTATAGTTCGATTTCCTACGTTTTCAAGGTGAAGTTAAGGCTTAAAACAACTATTTCTAGTCATAATAAGCTTTGGGAAAGCTTTAATGATTATACTCATTGTTTACTTTCAAAACTCTTAGTTTCATTATTTATCTTAAAATGGTTAAAACTTCATTATAGTTCGATTTCCTATGTTTTCAAGGTGAAGTTAAGGCTTAAAACAACTATTTCTAGTCACAATAAACTTTGTGAAAGCTTCAATGATTATACTCGGCTTGTTTACTTTCAAAACTCTTAGTTTGATTACTTATGTCAAAATGGAAAAAACTTCATTATAGTTCGATTTCCTACGTTTTCAATGTGAACTTAAGGCTTAAAACAACTATTTCTAGTCATAATAAGCTTTGTGAAAGCTTTAATGATCATTCTCGGCTGTTTTACTTTCAAAACTCTTAGTTTGATTATTTATCTCAAAATGTGTAAAACTTCATTATAGTTCGATTTCCTATGTTTTCAAGCTGAAGTTAAGGCTTAAAACAACTATTTCTAGTCACAATAAACTTTGTGAAAGCTTTAATGATTATACTCGGATTGTTTACTTTCAAAACTCTTTGTTTGATTATTTATGTCAAAATGGATAAAACTTCATTATAGCTCGATTTCCTACGTTTTCAATGTGAAGTTAAGGCTTAAAATAACTATTTCTAGTCATAATAAGCTTTGTGAAAGCTTTAATGATTATTCTCGGCTGTTTTACTTTCAAAACTCTTAGTTTGATTATTTTTCTCAAAATTGGTAAAACTTCATTATAGTTCGATTTCCTATGTTTTCAAGGTGAAGTTAAGGCTTAAAACAACTATTTCTAGTCACAATAAACTTTGTGAAAGCTTTAATGATTATACTCGGCTTGTTTACTTTCAAAACTCTTAGTTTGATTATTTATGTCAAAATGGATAAAACTTCATTATAGTTCGATTTCCTACGTTTTCAATGTGAAGTTAAGGCTTAAAACAACTATTTCTAGTCACAATAAGCTTTGTGAAAGCTTTAATGATTATGCTCATCTTGTTTACTTTCAAAACTCTTAGTTTGATTATTTGTATCAAAATGGGTAAGGCTTCATTATAGTTCGATTTCCAACCTTTCCAATGTGAAGTTAAGGCTTAAAACAGCTATTTCTAGTCACAATAAGCTTTGTCAAAGCTTTAATGATTATACTCGGCTTGTTTACTTTCAAAACTCTTAGTTTGATTATTTGTATAAAAATGGGTGAAACTTCATTATAGTTCCATTTTCAACGTTTCCAATGTGAAGTTAAGGCTTAAAACAACTATTTCTAGTCACAATAAGCTTTGTGAAAGCTTTAATGATTATACTCGGCTTGTTTACTTTCAAAACTCTTAGTTTGATTATTTATGTCAAAATGGGTAAAACTTCATTATAGTTCGATTTCTTATGTTTTCAAGGTGAAGTTAAGGCTTAAAACAACTATTTCTAGTCATAATAAGCTTTGTGAAAGCTTTAATGATTATACTCGGCTGTTTTACTTTCAAAACTCTTAGTTTGATTATTTATCTCAAAATGGGTAAAACTTCATTATAGTTCGATTTCCTATGTTTTCAAGGTGAAGTTAAGGCTTAAAACAACTATTTCTAGTCACAATAAACTTTGTGAAAGCTTTAATGATTATACTCGGCTTGTTTACTTTCAAAACTCTTAGTTTGATTATTTATGTCAAAATGGATAAAATTTCATTATAGTTCGATTTCCTACGTTTTCAATGTGAAGTTAAGACTTAAAACAACTATTTCTAGTCACAATAAGCTTTGTGAAAGCTTTAATGATTATGCTCATCTTGTTTACTTTCAAAACTCTTAGTTTGATTATTTGTATCAAAATGGGTAAAACTTCATTATAGTTCGATTTCCAACCTTTCCAATGTGAAGTTAAGGCTTAAAACAACTATTTCTAGTCACAATAAGCTTTGTGAAAGCTTTAATGATTATACTCGGCTTGTTTACTTTCAAAACTCTTAGTTTGATTATTTATGTCAAAATGGGTAAAACTTCATTATAGTTCGATTTCCCACATTTTCAAGGTAAAGTTAAGGCTTAAAACAACTATTTCTACTCACAATAAGCTTTGTGAAAGCTTTAATGATTATGCTCATCTTGTTTACTTTCAAAACTCTTAGTTTGATTATTTGTATCAAAATGGGTAAAACTTCATTATAGTTCGATTTCCAACCTTTCCAATGTGAAGTTAAGGCTTAAAACAACTATTTCTATTCACAATAAGCTTTGTCAAAGCTTTAATGATTATACTCGGCTTGTTTTTACTTTCAAAACTCTTAGTTTGATTATTTGTATCAAAATGGGTAAAACTTCATTATAGTTCCATTTTCAACGTTTCCAATTTGAAGTTAAGGCTTAAAACAACTATTTCTAGTCACAATAAGCTTTGTGAAAGCTTTAATGATTATACTCGGCTTGTTTACTTTCAAAACTCTTAGTTTGATTATTTGTATCAAAATGGGTAAAACTTCATTATAGTTCGATTTCCAACCTTTCCAATGTGACGTTAAGGCTTAAAACAACGATTTCTAGTCACAATAAACTTTGTCAAAGCTTTAATGATTAAGCTCGGCTTGTTTACTTTGAAAACTCTTAGTTTGATTATTTGTATCAAAATAGGTAAAACTTCATTATAGTTCGATTTCCAACCTTTCCAATGTTAAGTTAAGGCTTAAAACAACTATTTCTAGTCACAATAAGCTTTGTGAAAGCTTTAATGATTATACTCGGCTTGTTTACTTTCAAAACTCTTAGTTTGATTATTTATGTCAAAATAGAAAAACTTCATTATAGTTCGATTTCCTACGTTTTCAACGTGAAGTTAAGGCTTAAAACAACTATTTCTAGTAACAATAAGCTTTGTGAAAGCTTTAATGATTATGCTCATCTTGTTTACTTTCAAAACTCTTAGTTTGATTATTTGTATCAAAATGGGTAAAACTTCATTATAGTTCGATTTCCAACCTTTCCAATGTGAATTTAAGGCTTAAAACAACTATTTCTAGTCACAATAAGCTTTGTGAAAGCTTTAATGATTATACTCGGCTTGTTTACTTTCAAAACTCTTAGTTTGATTATTTATGTCAAAATGGGTAAAACTTCATTATAGTTCGATTTCCTACATTTTCAAGGTGAAGTTAAGGCTTAAAACAACTATTTCTAGTCACAATAAGCTTTGTGAAAGCTTTAATGATTATACTCGACTTGTTTACTTTCAAAACTCTTAGTTTGATTATTTAATTCAAAATGGGTAAAACTTCATTATAGTTCGATTTCCTACGTTTTCAAGGTGAAGTTAAGGCTTAAAACAACTATTTCTAGTCACAATAAGCTTTGTGAAAGCTTTAATGATTATACTCGGCTTGTTTACTTTCAAAACTCTTAGTTTGATTATTTATGTCAAAATGGGTAAAACTTCATTATAGTTCGATTTCCTACGTTTTCAATGGTGAAGTTAAGGCTTAAAACAACTATTTCTACTCACAATAAACTTTGTGAAAGCTTTAATGATTATACTCGGCTTGTTTACTTTCAAAACTCTTAGTTTGATTATTTATGTCAAAATGGATAAAACTTCATTATAGTTCGATTTCCTACGTTTTCAATGTGAAGTTAAGGCTTAAAACAACTATTTCTAGTCACAATAAGCTTTGTGAAAGCTTTAATGATTATGCTCATCTTGTTTACTTTCAAAACTCTTAGTTTGATTATTTGTATCAAAATGGGTAAAACTTCATTATAGTTCGATTTCCAACCTTTCCAATGTGAAGTTAAGGCTTAAAACAACTATTTCTAGTCACAATAAGCTTTGTGAAAGCTTTAATGATTATACTCGGCTTGTTTACTTTCAAAACTCTTAGTTTGATTATTTATGTCAAAATGGGTAAAACTTCATTATAGTTCGATTTCCCACATTTTCAAGGTGAAGTTAAGGCTTAAAACAACTATTTCTAGTCACAATAAGCTTTGTGAAAGCTTTAATGATTATGCTCGTCTTGTTTACTTTCAAAACTCTTAGTTTGATTATTTGTATCAAAATGGGTAAAACTTCAATTATAGTTCGATTTCCAACCTTTCCAATGTGAAGTTAAGGCTTAAAACAACTATTTCTAGTCACAATAAGCTTTGTGAAAGCTTTAATGATTATACTCGGCTTGTTTACTTTCAAAACTCTTAGTTTGATTATTTATATCAAAATGGGTAAAACTTCATTATAGTTCCATTTTCAACGTTTTCAATTTGAAGTTAAGGCTTAAAACAACTATTTCTAGTCACAATAAGCTTTGTGAAAGCTTTAATGATTATACTCTCATCTTGTTTACTTTCAAAACTCTTAGTTTGATTATTTGTGACAAAATGGGTAAAACTTCATTATAGTTCGATTTTCAACCTTTCCAATGTGAAGTTAAGGCTTAAAACAACTATTTCTAGTCACAATAAGCTTTGTGAAAGCTTTAATGATTATACTCGGCTTGTTTACTTTCAAAACTTTTAGTTTGATTATTTGTATCAAAATGGGCAAAACTTCATTATAGTTCGATTTCCAACCTTTTCAATGTGAAGTTAAGGCTTAAAACAACTATTTCTAGTCACAATAAGCTTTGTGAAAGCTTTAATGATTATACTCGGCTTGTTTACTTTCAAAACTCTTAGTTTGATTATTTGTATCAAAATGGGTAAACTTCATTATAGTTCGATTTCCAACCTTTCCAATGTGAAGTTAAGGCTTAAAAACAACTATTTCTAGTCACAATAAGCTTTGTGAAAGCTTTAATGATTATATTCGGCTTGTTTACTTTCAAAACTCTTAGTTTGATTATTTGTATCAAAATGGGTAAAACTTCATTATAGTTCGATTTCCAACCTTTCCAATGTGACGTTAAGGCTTAAAACAACTATTTCTAGTCACAATAATCTTTGTCAATGCTTTAATGATTAAGCTCCGCTTGTTTACTTTGAAAACTTTTAGTTTGATTATTTGTATCAAAGTGGGTAAAACTTCATTATAGTTCGATTTCCTACGTTTTCAACGTGAAGTTAAGGCTTAAAACAACTATTTCTAGTAACAATAAGCTTTGTGAAAGCTTTAATGATTATGCTCATCTTGTTTACTTTCAAAACTCTTAGTTTGATTATTTGTATCAAAATGGGTAAAACTTCATTATAGTTCGATTTCCAACCTTTCCAATGTGAATTTAAGGCTTAAAACAACTATTTCTAGTCACAATAAGCTTTGTGAAAGCTTTAATGATTATACTCGGCTTGTTTACTTTCAAAACTCTTAGTTTGATTATTTATGTCAAAATGGGTAAAACTTCATTATAGTTCGATTTCCTACATTTTCAAGGTGAAGTTAAGGCTTAAAACAACTATTTCTAGTAACAATAAGCTTTGTGAAAGCTTTAATGATTATACTCGACTTGTTTACTTTCAAAACTCTTAGTTTGATTATTTGTATCAAAATGGGTAAAACTTCATTATAGTTCGATTTCCAACCTTTCCAATGTGAAGTTAAGGCTTAAAACAACTATTTCTAGTCACAATAAGCTTTGTGAAAGCTTTAATGATTATACTCGGCTTGTTTACTTTCAAAACTCTTAGTTTGATTATTTATGTCAAAATTGGTAAAACTTTATTATAGTTCGATTTCCCACGTTTTCAATGTGAAGTTAAGGCTTAAAATAACTATTTCTAGTCACAATAAGCTTTGTGAAAGCTTTAATGATTATACTCGCTTGTTTACTTTCAAAACTCTTAGTTTGATTATTTATGTCAAAATGGATAAAACTTCATTATAATTCGATTTCCTACGTTTTCATTGTCAAGTTAAGGCTTAAAACAACTATTTCTAGTCATAATAAGCTTTGTGAAAGCTTTAATGATTATACTCGGTTGTTTACTTTCAAAACTCTTAGTTTGATTATTTATGTCAAAATGGGTAAAACTTCATTATAGTTCGATTTCCTACATTTTCAAGGTGAAGTTAAGGCTTAAAACAACTATTTCTAGTCACAATAAGCTTTGTAAAAGCTTTAATGATTATACTCGACTTGTTTACTTTCAAAACTCTTAGTTTGATTATTTATGTCAAAATGGGTAAAACTTCATTATAGTTCGATTTCCTACGTTTTCAAGGTGAAGTTAAGGCTTAAAACAACTATTTCTAGTCACAATAAGCTTTGTGAAAGCTTTAATGATTATACTCGGCTTGTTTACTTTCAAAACTCTTAGTTTGATTATTTATGTCAAAATGGGTAAAACTTCATTATAGTTCTATTTCCTACGTTTTCAAGGTGAAGTTAAGGCTTAAAACAACTATTTCTACTCACAATAAACTTTGTGAAAGCTTTAATGATTATACTCGGCTTGTTTACTTTCAAAACTCTTAGTTTGATTATTTATGTCAAAATGGATAAAACTTCATTGTAGTTCGATTTCCTACGTTTTCAATGTGAAGTTAAGGCTTAAAACAACTATTTCTAGTCACAATAAGCTTTGTGAAAGCTTTAATGATTATGCTCATCTTGTTTACTTTCAAAACTCTTAGTTTGATTATTTGTGACAAAATGGGTAAGGCTTAATTATAGTTCGATTTCCAACCTTTCCAATGTGAAGTTAAGGCTTAAAACAGCTATTTCTATTCACAATAAGCTTTGTGAAAGCTTTAATAATTATACTCGGCTTGTTTACTTTCAAAACTCTTAGTTTGATTATTTGTATAAAAATGGGTAAAACTTTATTATAGTTCCATTTTCAACGTTTCCAATGTGAAGTTAAGGCTTAAAACAACTATTTCTAGTCACAATAAGCTTTGTGAAAGCTTTAATGATTATACTCGGCTTGTTTACTTTCAAAACTCTTAGTTTGATTATTTGTATCAAAATGGGCAAAACTTCATTATAGTTCGATTTCCAACCTTTCCAATGTGACGTTAAGGCTTAAAACAACGATTTCTTGTCACAATAAGCTTTGTCAAAGCTTTAATGATTAAGCTCGGCTTGTTTACTTTGAAAACTCTTAGTTTGATTATTTGTATCAAAATGGGTAAAACTTCATTATAGTTCGATTTCCAACCTTTCCAATGTGAAGTTAAGGCTTAAAACAGCTATTTCTAGTCACAATAAGCTTTGTGAAAGCTTTAATGATTATACTCGGCTTGTTTATTTTCAAAACTCTTAGTTTGATTATTTGTATCAAAATGGGTAAAACTTCATTATAGTTCGATTTCCAACCTTTCCAATGTGACGTTAAGGCTTAAAACGACGATTTCTAGTCACAATAATCTTTGTCAATGCTTTAATGATTAAGCTCCACTTGTTTACTTTGAAAACTCTTAGTTTGATTATTTGTATCAAAGTGGGTAAAACTTCATTATAGTTCGATTTCCAACCTTTCCAATGTGAAGTTAAGGCTTAAAACAACTATTTCTAGTCACAATAAGCTTTGTGAAAGCTTTAATGATTATGCTCATCTTGTTTACTTTCAAAACTCTTAGTTTGATTATTTGTATCAAAATGGGTAAAACTTCATTATAGTTCGATTTCCAACCTTTCCAATGTGAAGTTAAGGCTTAAAACAACTATTTCTAGTCACAATAAGCTTTGTGAAAGCTTTAATGATTATGCTCGTCTTGTTTACTTTCAAAACTCTTAGTTTGATTATTTTTATCAAAATGGGTAAGACTTCATTACAGTTCGATTTCCAACCTTTCCAATGTGAAGTTAAGGCTTAAAACAGCTATTTCTAGTCACAATAAGCTTTGTGAAAGCTTTAATGATTATGCTCGTCTTGTTTACTTTCAAAACTCTTAGTTTGATTATTTTTATCAAAATGGGTAAGACTTCATTATAGTTCGATTTCCAACCTTTCCAATGTGACGTTAAGGCTTAAAACAACGATTTCTAGTCACAATAAGCTTTGTCAAAGCTTTAATGATTAAGCTCGGCTTGTTTACTTTGAAAACACTTACTTAGATTATTTTTATCAAAATGGGTAAAACTTCAGTATAGTTCGATTTCCAACCTTTCCAATGTGAAGTTAAGGCTTAAAACAACTATTTCTAGTCACAATAAGTTTAGTGAAAGCTTTCATGATTATACTCGGCTTGTTTACTCTCAAAACTCTTAGTTTGATTGTTTATGTCAAAATGGGTAAAACTTCATTATTGTTCGATTTCCCACATTTTCAAGGTGAAGTTAAGGCTTAAAACAACTATTTCTACTCACAATAAGCTTGTGAAAGCTTTAATGATTGTACTCGGCTTGTTTACTTTCAAAACTCTTAGTTTGATTATTTATATCAAAATGGGTAAAACTTCATTATAGTTCGATTTCCTACGTTTTCAACGTGAAGTTAAGGTTTAAAAAAACTATTTCTAGTCACAATACGCTTTGTGAAAGCTTTAATGATTATACTCGGCTTGTTTACTTTCAAAACTCTTAGTTTGATTATTTATGTCAAAATGGGTAAAACTTCATTATAGTTCGATTTCCTACGTTTTCAACGTGAAGTTAAGGCTTAAAACAACTATTTCTAGTCACAATAAGCTTTGTGAAAGCTTTAATGATTTTGCTCATCTTGTTTACTTTCAAAACTCTTAGTTTGATTATTTGTATCAAAACGGGTAAAACTTCATTATAGTTAGATTTCCAACCTTTCCAATGTGAAGTTAAGGCTTAAAACAACTATTTCTAGTCACAATAAGCTTTGTGAAAGCTTTAATGATTATACTCGGCTTGTTTACTTTCAAAACTCTTAGTTTGATTATTTATGTCAAAATTGTAAAACTTTATTATAGTTCGATTTTCCACGTTTTCAATGTGAAATTAAGGCTTAAAATAACTATTTCTAGTCACAATAAGCTTTGTGAAAGCTTTAATGATTATACTCGGCTTGTTTACTTTCAAAACTCTTAGTTAGATTATTTATGTCAAAATGGATAAAACTTCATTGTAGTTCGATTTCCTATGTTTTCAATGTGAAGTTAAGGCTTAAAACAACTATTTCTAGTCACAATAAGCTTTGTGAAAGCTTTAATGATTATGCTCATCTTGTTTACTTTCAAAACTCTTAGTTTGATTATTTGTATAAAAATGGGTAAAACTTAATTATAGTTCCATTTTCAACGTTTCCAATGTGAAGTTAAGGCTTAAAACTACTATTTCTAGTCACAATAAGCTTTGTGAAAGCTTTAATGATTATACTCGGCTTGTTTACTTTCAAAACTCTTAGTTTGATTATTTGTATCAAAATGGGTAAAACTTCATTATAGTTCGATTTCCAACCTTTCCAATGTGACGTTAAGGCTTAAAACAACTATTTCTGGTCACAATAAGCTTTGTGAAAGCTTTAATGATTATACTCGGCTTGTTTACTTTCAAAACTCTTAGTTTGATTATTTATGTCAAAATGGGTAAAACTTCATTATAGTTCGATTTCCTACGTTTTCAACGTGAAGTTAAGGCTTAAAACAACTATTTCTAGTCACAAAAAGCTTTGTGAAAGCTTTAATGATTTTGCTCATCTTGTTTACTTTCAAAACTCTTAGTTTGATTATTTGTATCAAAATGGGTAAAACTTCATTATAGTTCGATTTCCAACCTTTTCAATGTGAAGTTAAGGCTTAAAACAACTATTTCTAGTCACAATAAGCTTTGTGAAAGCTTTAATGATTATACTCGGCTTGTTTACTTTCAAAACTCTTAGTTTGATTATTTATGTCAAAATTGGTAAAACTTTATTATAGTTCGATTTCCCACGTTTTCAATGTGAAGTTAAGGCTTAAAATAACTATTTCTAGTCACAATAAGCTTTGTGAAAGCTTTAATGATTATACTCGGCTTGTTTACTTTCAAAACTCTTAGTTTGATTATTTATGTCAAAATGGATAAAACTTCATTATAATTCGATTTCCTACGTTTTCATTGTCAAGTTAAGGCTTAAAACAACTATTTCTAGTCATAATAAGCTTTGTGAAAGCCTTAATGATTATACCCGGTTGTTTTACTTTCAAAACTCTTAGTTTGATTATTTATGTCAAAATGGGTAAAACTTCATTGTATTTCGATTTCCTACATTTTCAAGGTGAAGTTAAGGCTTAAAACAACTATTTCTAGTAACAATAAGCTTTGTGAAAGCTTTAATGATTATACTCGACTTGTTTACTTTCAAAACTCTTAGTTTGATTATTTATGTCAAAATGGGTAAAACTTCATTATAGTTCGATTTCCTACGTTTTCAAGGTGAAGTTAAGGCTTAAAACAACTATTTCTAGTCACAATAAGCTTTGTGAAAGCTTTAATGATTATACTCGGCTTGTTTACTTTCAAAACTCTTAGTTTGATTATTTATGTCAAAATGGGTAAAACTTCATTATAGTTCGATTTCCTACGTTTTCAAGGTGAAGTTAAGGCTTAAAACAACTATTTCTACTCACAATAAACTTTTTGAAAGCTTTAATGATTATACTCGGCTTGTTTACTTTCAAAACTCTTAGTTTGATTATTTATGTCAAAATGGATAAAACTTCATTGTAGTTCGATTTCCTACGTTTTCAATGTGAAGTTAAGGCTTAAAACAACTATTTCTAGTCACAATAAGCTTTGTGAAAGCTTTAATGATTATGCTCATCTTGTTTACTTTCAAAACTCTTAGTTTGATTATTTGTGACAAAATGGGTAAGGCTTAATTATAGTTCGATTTCCAACCTTTCCAATGTGAAGTTAAGGCTTAAAACAGCTATTTCTATTCACAATAAGCTTTGTGAAAGCTTTAATAATTATACTCGGCTTGTTTACTTTCAAAACTCTTAGTTTGATTATTTGTATAAAAATGGGTAAAACTTTATTATAGTTCCATTTTCAACGTTTCCAATGTGAAGTTAAGGCTTAAAACAACTATTTCTAGTCACAATAAGCTTTGTGAAAGCTTTAATGATTATACTCGGCTTGTTTACTTTCAAAACTTTAGTTTGATTATTTGTATCAAAATGGGCAAAACTTCATTATAGTTCGATTTCCAACCTTTCCAATGTGACGTTAAGGCTTAAAACAACGATTTCTTGTCACAATAAGCTTTGTCAAAGCTTTAATGATTAAGCTCGGCTTGTTTACTTTGAAAACTCTTAGTTTGATTATTTGTATCAAAATGGGTAAAACTTCATTATAGTTCGATTTCCAACCTTTCCAATGTGAAGTTAAGGCTTAAAACAACTATTTCTAGTCACAATAAGCTTTGTGAAAGCTTTAATGATTATGCTCGTCTTGTTTACTTTCAAAACACTTAGTTTGATTATTTTTATCAAAATGGGTAAGACTTCATTATAGTTCGATTTCCAACCTTTCCAATGTGAAGTTAAGGCTTAAAACAGCTATTTCTAGTCACAATAAGCTTTGTGAAAGCTTTAATGATTATACTCGGCTTGTTTACTTTCAAAACTCTTAGTTTGATTATTTGTATCAAAATGGGTAAAACTTCATTATAGTTCGATTTCCAACCTTTCCAATGTGACGTTAAGGCTTAAAACGAAGATTTCTAGTCACAATAATCTTTGTCAATGCTTTAATGATTAAGCTCCGCTTGTTTACTTTGAAAACTTTTAGTTTGATTATTTTTATCAAAATGGGTAAGACTTCATTATAGTTCGATTTCCAACCTTTCCAATGTGAAGTTAAGGCTTAAAACAGCTATTTCTTGTCACAATAAGCTTTGTGAAAGCTTTAATGATTATACTCGCTTGTTTACTTTCAAAACTCTTAGTTTGATTATTTGTATCAAAGTGGGTAAAACTTCATTATAGTTCGATTTCCAACCTTTCCAATGTGAAGTTAAGGCTTAAAACAACTATTTCTAGTCACAATAAGCTTTGTGAAAGCTTTAATGATTATGCTCATCTTGTTTACTTTCAAAACTCTTAGTTTGATTATTTGTATCAAAATGGGTAAAACTTCATTATAGTTCGATTTCCAACCTTTCCAATGTGAAGTTAAGGCTTAAAACAACTATTTCTAGTCACAATAAGCTTTGTGAAAGCTTTAATGATTATGCTCGTCTTGTTTGCTTTCAAAACTCTTAGTTTGATTATTTTTATCAAAATGGGTAAGACTTCATTATAGTTCGATTTCCAACCTTTCCAATGTGAAGTTAAGGCTTAAAACAGCTATTTCTAGTCACAATAAGCTTTGTGAAAGCTTTAATGATTATGCTCGTCTTGTTTACTTTCAAAACTCTTAGTTTGATTATTTTTATCAAAATGGGTAAAACTTCATTATAGTTCGATTTCCAACCTTTCCAATGTGACGTTAAGGCTTAAAACAACGATTTCTAGTCACAATAAGCTTTGTCAAAGCTTTAATGATTAAGCTCGCCTTGTTTACTTTGAAAACACTTAGTTAGATTATTTGTATCAAAATGGGTAAAACTTCAGTATAGTTCGATTTCCAACCTTTCCAATGTGAAGTTAAGTCTTAAAACAACTATTTCTAGTCACAATAAGTTTTGTGAAAGCTTTCATGATTATACTCGGCTTGTTTACTCTCAAAACTCTTAGTTTGATTGTTTATGTCAAAATGGGTAAAACTTCATTATAGTTCGATTTCCCACATTTTCAAGGTGAAGTTAAGGCTTAAAACAACTATTTCTACTCACAATAAGCTTGTGAAAGCTTTAATGAGTGTACTCGGCTTGTTTACTTTCAAAACTCTTAGTTTGATTATTTATATCAAAATGGGTAAAACTTCATTATAGTTCGATTTCCTACGTTTTCAACGTGAAGTTAAGGTTTAAAAGAACTATTTCTAGTCACAATACGCTTTGTGAAAGCTTTAATGATTATACTCGGCTTGTTTACTTTCAAAACTCTTAGTTTCATTATTTATGTCAAAATGGGTAAAACTTTATTATAGTTCGATTTCCTACGTTTTCAACGTGAAGTTAAGGTTTAAAAGAACTATTTCTAGTCACAATAAGCTTTGTGAAAGCTTTAATGATTATGCTCATCTTGTTTACTTTCAAAACTCTTAGTTTGATTATTTGTATCAAAATGGGTAAAACTTCATTATAGTTCGATTTCCAACCTTTCCCATGTGAAGTTAAAGCTTAAAACAACTATTTCTAGTCACAATAAGCTTTGTGAAAGCTTTAATGATTATACTCGGCTTGTTTACTTTCAAAACTCTTAGTTTGATTATTTATGTCAAAATGGGTAAAACTTTATTATAGTTCGATTTCCTACGTTTTCAATGTGAAGTTGAGGCTTAAAACAACTATTTCTAGTCACAATAAGCTTTGTGAAAGCTTTAATGATTATACTCGGCTTGTTTACTTTCAAAACTCTTAGTTTGATTATTTATGTCAAAATGGGTAAAACTTCATTGTAGTTCGATTTCCTACGTTTTCAAGGTGAAGTTAAGGCTTAAAACAACTATTTCTAGTCACAATAAGCTTTGTGAAAGCTTTAATGATTATGCTCATCTTGTTTACTTTCAAAACTCTTAGTTTGATTATTTGTATCAAAATGGGTAAGGCTTAATTATAGTTCGATTTCCAACCTTTCCAATGTGAAGTTAAGGCTTAAAACAGCTATTTCTATTCACAATAAGCTTTGTCAAAGCATTAATGATTATACTCGGCTTGTTTACTTTCAAAACTCTTAGTTTGATTATTTGTATAAAAATGGGTAAAACTTAATTATAGTTCCATTTTCAACGTTTCCAATGTGAAGTTAAGGCTTAAAACTACTATTTCTAGTCACAATAAGCTTTGTGAAAGCTTTAATGATTATACTCGGCTTGTTTACTTTCAAAACTCTTAGTTTGATTATTTGTATCAAAATGGGTAAAATTTCATTATAGTTCGATTTCCAACCTTTCCAATGTGACGTTAAGGCTTAAAACAACGATTTCTAGTCACAATAAACTTTGTGAAAGCTTTAATGATTATACTCGGCTTGTTTACTTTCAAAACTCTTTGTTTGATTATTTATGTCAAAATGGATAAAACTTCATTATAGCTCGATTTCCTACGTTTTCAATGTGAAGTTAAGGCTTAAAACAACTATTTCTAGTCATAATAAGCTTTGTGAAAGCTTTAATGATTATACTCGGCTGGTTTACTTTCAAAACTCTTAGTTTGATTATTTATCTCAAAATGGGTAAAACTTCATTATAGTTCGATTTCCTATGTTTTCAAGGTGAAGTTAAGGCTTAAAACAACTATTTCTAGTCACAATAAACTTTGTGAAAGCTTTAATGATTATACTCGGCTTGTTTACTTTCAAAACTCTTAGTTTGATTATTTATGTCAAAATGGATAAAACTTCATTATAGTTCGATTTCCTACGTTTTCAATGTGAAGTTAAGACTTAAAACAACTATTTCTAGTCACAATAAGCTTTGTGAAAGCTTTAATGATTATGCTCATCTTGTTTACTTTCAAAACTCTTAGTTTGATTATTTGTATCAAAATGGGTAAAACTTCATTATAGTTCGATTTCCAACCTTTCCAATGTGAAGTTAAGGCTTAAAACAACTATTTCTAGTCACAATAAGCTTTGTGAAAGCCTTAATGATTATACTCGGCTTGTTTACTCTCAAAACTCTTAGTTTGATTATTTATGTCAAAATGGGTAAAACTTCATTATAGTTCGATTTCCCACATTTTCAAGGTAAAGTTAAGGCTTAAAACAACTATTTCTACTCACAATAAGCTTTGTGAAAGCTTTAATGATTATGCTCATCTTGTTTACTTTCAAAACTCTTAGTTTGATTATTTGTTCAAAATGGGTAATTATAGTTCGATTTCCAACCTTTCCAATGTGAAGTTAAGGCTTAAAACAGCTATTTCTATTCACAATAAGCTTTGTCAAAGCATTAATGATTATACTCGGCTTGTTTACTTTCAAAACTCTTAGTTTGATTATTTGTATAAAAATGGGTAAAACTTAATTATAGTTCCATTTTCAACGTTTCCAATTTGAGGTTAAGGCTTAAAAATACTATTTCTAGTCACAATAAGCTTTGTGAAAGCTTTAATGATTATACTCGGCTTGTTTACTTTCAAAACTCTTAGTTTGATTATTTGTATCAAAATGGGTAAAACTTCATTATAGTTCGATTTCCAACCTTTCCAATGTGACGTTAAGGCTTAAAACAACGATTTCTTGCCACAATAAACTTTGTCAAAGCTTTAATGATTAAGCTCGGCTTATTTACTTTGAAAACTCTTAGTTTGATTATTTGTATCAAAATGGGTAAAACTTCATTATAGTTCGATTTCCAACCTTTCCAATGTTAAGTTAAGGCTTAAAACAACTATTTCTAGTCACAATAAGCTTTGTGAAAGCTTTAATGATTATACTCGGCTTGTTTACTTTCAAAACTCTTAGTTTGATTATTTATGTCAAAATAGAAAAACCTTCATTATAGTTCGATTTCCTACGTTTTCAACGTGAAGTTAAGGCTTAAAACAACTATTTCTAGTAACAATAAGCTTTGTGAAAGCTTTAATGATTATGCTCATCTTGTTTACTTTCAAAACTCTTAGTTTGATTATTTGTATCAAAATGGGTAAGACTTCATTATAGTTCGATTTCCAACCTTTCCAATGTGAATTTAAGGCTTAAAACAACTATTTCTAGTCACAATAAGCTTTGTGAAAGCTTTAATGATTATACTCGGCTTGTTTACTTTCAAAACTCTTAGTTTGATTATTTATGTCAAAATGGGTAAAACTTCATTATAGTTCGATTTCCTACATTTTCAAGGTGAAGTTAAGGCTTAAAACAACTATTTCTAGTAACAATAAGCTTTGTGAAAGCTTTAATGATTATACTCGACTTGTTTACTTTCAAAACTCTTAGTTTGATTATTTAATTCAAAATGGGTAAAACTTCATTATAGTTCGATTTCCTACGTTTTCAAGGTGAAGTTAAGGCTTAAAACAACTATTTCTAGTCACAATAAGCTTTGTGAAAGCTTTAATGATTATACTCGGCTTGTTTACTTTCAAAACTCTTAGTTTGATTATTTATGTCAAAATGGGTAAAACTTCATTATAGTTCGATTTCCTACGTTTTCAAGGTGAAGTTAAGGCTTAAAACAACTATTTCTACTCACAATAAACTTTGTGAAAGCTTTAATGATTATACTCGGCTTGTTTACTTTCAAAACTCTTAGTTTGATTATTTATGTCAAAATGGATAAAACTTCATTGTAGTTCGATTTCCTACGTTTTCAATGTGAAGTTAAGGCTTAAAACAACTATTTCTAGTCACAATAAGCTTTGTGAAAGCTTTAATGATTATGCTCATCTTGTTTACTTTCAAAACTCTTAGTTTGATTATTTGTGACAAAATGGGTAAGGCTTAATTATAGTTCGATTTTCAACCTTTCCAATGTGAAGTTAAGGCTTAAAACAGCTATTTCTATTCACAATAAGCTTTGTGAAAGCTTTAATAATTATACTCGGCTTGTTTACTTTCAAAACTCTTAGTTTGATTATTTGTATCAAAATGGGCAAAACTTCATTATAGTTCGATTTCCAACCTTTCCAATGTGACGTTAAGGCTTAAAACAACGATTTCTTGTCACAATAAGCTTTGTCAAAGCTTTAATGATTAAGCTCGGCTTGTTTACTTTGAAAACTCTTAGTTTGATTATTTGTATCAAAATGGGTAAGACTTCATTATAGTTCGATTTCCAACCTTTCCAATGTGAAGTTAAGGCATAAAACAGCTATTTCTAGTCACAATAAGCTTTGTGAAAGCTTTAATGATTATACTCGGCTTGTTTACTTTCAAAACTCTTAGTTTGATTATTTGTATCAAAATGGGTAAAACTTCATTATAGTTCGATTTCCAACCTTTCCAATGTGACGTTAAGTCTTAAAACGAAGATTTCTAGTCACAATAATCTCTGTCAATGCTTTAATGATTAAGCTCCGCTTGTTTACTTTCAAAACTTTTAGTTTGATTATTTGTATCAAAGTGGGTAAAACTTCATTATAGTTCGATTTCCAACCTTTCCAATGTGAAGTTAAGTCTTAAAACAATTATTTCTAGTCACAATAAGCTTTGTGAAAGCTTTAATGATTATGCTCGTCTTGTTTACTTTCAAAACTCTTTGTTTGATTATTTTTATCAAAATGGTAAGACTTCATTATAGTTCGATTTCCAACCTTTCCAATGTGACGTTAAGGCTTAAAACAACGATTTCTAGTCACAATAAGCTTTGTCAAAACTTTAATGATTAAGCTCGGCTTGTTTACTTTGAAAACACTTAGTTAGATTATTTGTATCAAAATGGGTAAAACTTCAGTATAGTTCGATTTCCAACCTTTCCAATGTGAAGTTAAGGCTTAAAACAACTATTTCTAGTCACAATAAGTTTTGTGAAAGCTTTCATGATTATACTCGGCTTGTTTACTCTCAAAACTCTTAGTTTGATTGTTTATGTCAAAATGGGTAAAACTTCATTATAGTTCGATTTCCCACATTTTCAAGGTGAAGTTAAGGCTTAAAACAACTATTTCTACTCACAATAAGCTTGTGAAAGCTTTAATGATTATACTCGGCTTGTTTACTTTCAAAACTCTTAGTTTGATTATTTATATCAAAATGGGTAAAACTTCATTATAGTTCGATTTCCTACGTTTTCAACGTGAAGTTAAGGTTTAAAAGAACTATTTCTAGTCACAATACGCTTTGTGAAAGCTTTAATGATTATACTCGGCTTGTTTACTTTCAAAACTCTTAGTTTGATTATTTATGTCAAAATGGGTAAAACTTTATTATAGTTCGATTTCCTACGTTTTCAACGTGAAGTTAAGGTTTAAAAGAACTATTTCTAGTCATAATAAGCTTTGTGAAAGCTTTAATGATTATGCTTATCTTGTTTACTTTCAAAACTCTTAGTTTGATTATTTGTATCAAAATGGGTAAAACTTCATTATAGTTCGATTTCCAACCTTTCCCATGTGAAGTTAAAGCTTAAAACAACTATTTCTAGTCACAATAAGCTTTGTGAAAGCTTTAATGATTATACTCGGCTTGTTTACTTTCAAAACTCTTAGTTTGATTATTTATGTCAAAATGGGTAAAACTTTATTATAGTTCGATTTCCTACGTTTTCAATGTGAAGTTAAGGCTTAAAACAACTATTTCTAGTCACAATAAGCTTTGTGAAAGCTTTAATGATTATACTCGATTGTTTACTTTCAAAACTCTTAGTTTGATTATTTATGTCAAAATGGGTAAAACTTCATTATAGTTCGATTTCCTACGTTTTCAAGGTGAAGTTAAGGCTTAAAACAACTATTTCTAGTCACAATAAGCTTTGTGAAAGCTTTAATGATTATACTCATCTTGTTTACTTTCAAAACTCTTAGTTTGATTATTTGTATCAAAATGGGTAAAACTTAATTATAGTTCGATTTCCAACCTTTCCAATGTGAAGTTAAGGCTTAAAACAACTATTTCTATTCACAATAAGCTTTGTCAAAGCTTTAATGATTATACTCGGCTTGTTTACTTTCAAAACTCTTAGTTTGATTATTTGTATCAAAATGGGTAAAACTTAATTATAGTTCCATTTTCAACGTTTCCAATGTGAAGTTAAGGCTTAAAACAACTATTTCTAGTCACAATAAGCTTTGTGAAAGCTTTAATGATTATACTCGGCTTGTTTACTTTCAAAACTCTTAGTTTGATTATTTGTATCAAAATGGGTAAAACTTCATTATAGTTCGATTTCCAACCTTTCCAATGTGAAGTTAAGGCTTAAAACAACTATTTCTATTCACAATAAGCTTTGTCAAAGCTTTAATGATTATAGCTCGGCTTGTTTACTTTGAAAACTCTTAGTTTGATTATTTGTATCAAAATGGGTAAAACTTCATTATAGTTCGATTTCCAACCTTTCCAATGTTAAGTTAAGGCTTAAAACAACTATTTCTAGTCACAATAAGCTTTGTGAAAGCTTTAATGATTATACTCGGCTTGTTTACTTTCAAAACTCTTAGTTTGATTATTCATGTCAAAATGGAAAACTTCATTATAGTTCGATTTCCTACGTTTTCAATGTGAAGTTAAGGCTTAAAACAACTATTTCTAGTCACAATAAGCTTTGTGAAAGCTTTAATGATTATGCTCATCTTGTTTACTTTCAAAACTCTTAGTTTGATTATTTGTATCAAAATGGGTAAGACTTCATTATAGTTCGATTTCCAACCTTTCCAATGTGAATTTAAGGCTTAAAACAACTATTTCTAGTCACAATAAGCTTTGTGAAAGCTTTAATGATTATACTCGGCTTGTTTACTTTCAAAACTCTTAGTTTGATTATTTATGTCAAAATGGGTAAAACTTCATTATAGTTCGATTTCCTACATTTTCAAGGTGAAGTTAAGGCTTAAAACAACTATTTCTAGTCACAATAAGCTTTGTGAAAGCTTTAATGATTATACTCGACTTGTTTACTTTCAAAACTCTTAGTTTGATTATTTATGTCAAAATGGGTAAAACTTCATTATAGTTCGATTTCCTACGTTTTCAATGTGAAGTTAAGGCTTAAAACAACTATTTCTAGTCACAATAAGCTTTGTGAAAGCTTTAATGATTATACTCGGCTTGTTTACTTTCAAAACTCTTAGTTTGATTATTTATGTCAAAATGGGTAAAACTTCATTATAGTTCGATTTCCTACGTTTTCAAGGTGAAGTTAAGGCTTAAAACAACTATTTCTACTCACAATAAACTTTGTGAAAGCTTTAATGATTATACTCGGCTTGTTTACTTTCAAAACTCTTAGTTTGATTATTTATGTCAAAATGGATAAAACTTCATTGTAGTTCGATTTCCTACGTTTTCAATGTGAAGTTAAGGCTTAAAACAACTATTTCTAGTCACAATAAGCTTTGTGAAAGCTTTAATGATTATGCTCATCTTGTTTACTTTCAAAACTCTTAGTTTGATTATTTATGTCAAAATGGGTAAAACTTCATTATAGTTCGATTTCCAACCTTTCCAATGTGAAGTTAAGGCTTAAAACAGCTATTTCTATTTATAATAAGCTTTGTGAAAGCTTTAATAATTATACTCGGCTTGTTTACTTTCAAAACTCTTAGTTTGATTATTTGTATAAAAATGGGTAAAACTTTATTATAGTTCCATTTTCAACGTTTCCAATGTGAAGTTAAGGCTTAAAACAACTATTTCTAGTCACAATAAGCTTTGTGAAAGCTTTAATGATTATACTCGGCTTGTTTACTTTCAAAACTCTTAGTTTGATTATTTGTATCAAAATGGGCAAAACTTCATTATAGTTCGATTTCCAACCTTTCCAATGTGACGTTAAGGCTTAAAACAACTATTTCTTGTCACAATAAGCTTTATCAAAGCTTTAATGATTATACTCGGCTTGTTTACTTTGAAAACTCTTAGTTTGATTATTTGTATCAAAATGGGTAAAACTTCATTATAGTTCGATTTCCAACCTTTCCAATGTGAAGTTAAGGCTTAAAACAACTATTTCTAGTCACAATAAGCTTTGTGAAAACTTTAATGATTATACTCGGCTTGTTTACTTTCAAAACTCTTAGTTTGATTATTTATGTCAAAATGGGTAAAACTTCATTATAGTTCGATTTCCTACGTTTTCAATGTGAAGTTAAGGCTTAAAACAACTATTTCTAGTCATAATAAGCTTTGTGAAAGCTTTAATGATTATACTCGGCTGTTTTACTTTCAAAACTCTTAGTTTGATTATTTATGTCAAAATGGGTAAAACTTCATTATAGTTCGATTTCCTACGTTTTCAAGGTGAAGTTAAGGCTTAAAACAACTATTTCTAGTCACAATAAGCTTTGTGAAAGCTTTAATGATTATACTCGGCTTGTTTACTTTCAAAACTCTTAGTTTGATTATTTATGTCAAAATGGGTAAAACTTCATTATAGTTCGATTTCCTACGTTTTCAAGGTGAAGTTAAGGCTTAAAACAACTATTTCTACTCACAATAAACTTTGTGAAAGCTTTAATGATTATACTCGCTTGTTTACTTTCAAAACTCTTAGTTTGATTATTTATGTCAAAATGGATAAAACTTCATTGTAGTTCGATTTCCTACGTTTTCAATGTGAAGTTAAGGCTTAAAACAACTATTTCTAGTCACAATAAGCTTTGTGAAAGCTTTAATGATTATGCTCATCTTGTTTACTTTCAAAACTCTTAGTTTGATTATTTGTGACAAAATGGGTAAGGCTTAATTATAGTTCGATTTCCAACCTTTCCAATGTGAAGTTAAGGCTTAAAACAGCTATTTCTATTCACAATAAGCTTTGTGAAAGCTTTAATAATTATACTCGGCTTGTTTACTTTCAAAACTCTTAGTTTGATTATTTGTATAAAAATGGGTAAAACTTTATTATAGTTCCATTTTTAACGTTTCCAATGTGAAGTTAAGGCTTAAAACAACTATTTCTAGTCACAATAAGCTTTGTGAAAGCTTTAATGATTATACTCGGCTTGTTTACTTTCAAAACTCTTAGTTTGATTATTTGTATCAAAATGGGCAAAACTTCATTATAGTTCGATTTCCAACCTTTCCAATGTGACGTTAAGGCTTAAAACAACGATTTCTTGTCACAATAAGCTTTGTCAAAGCTTTAATGATTAAGCTCGGCTTGTTTACTTTGAAAACTCTTAGTTTGATTATTTGTATCAAAATGGGTAAAACTTCATTATAGTTCGATTTCCAACCTTTCCAATGTTAAGTTAAGGCTTAAAACAACTATTTCTAGTCACAATAAGCTTTGTGAAAGCTTTAATGATTATACTCGGCTTGTTTACTTTCAAAACTCTTAGTTTGATTATTTATGTCAAAATGGGTAAAACTTCATTATAGTTCGATTTCCTACGTTTTCAAATGGTGAAGTTAAGGCTTAAAACAACTATTTCTAGTCACACAATAAGCTTTGTGAAAGCTTTAATGATTATGCTCGTCTTGTTTACTTTCAAAACTCTTAGTTTGATTATTTTTATCAAAATGGGTAAGACTTCATTATAGTTCGATTTCCAACCTTTCCAATGTGAAGTTAAGGCTTAAAACAACTATTTCTAGTCACAATAAGCTTTGTGAAAGCTTTAATGATTATACTCGGCTTGTTTACTTTCAAAACTCTTAGTTTGATTATTTGTATCAAAATGGGTAAAACTTCATTATAGATCGATTTCCAACCTTTCCAATGTGACGTTAAGGCTTAAAACGAAGATTTCTAGTCACAATAATCTTTGTCAATGCTTTAATGATTAAGCTCCGCTTGTTTACTTTGAAAACTTTTAGTTTGATTATTTTTTTCAAAATGGGTAAAACTTCATTATAGTTCGATTTCCAACCTTTCCAATGTGAAGTTAAGGCTTAAAACAACTATTTCTAGTCACAATAAGCTTTGTGAAAGCTTTAATGATTATATACTCGGCTTGTTTACTTTCAAAACTCTTAGTTTGATTATTTGTATCAAAATGGGTAAAACTTCATTATAGTTCGATTTCCAACCTTTCCAATGTGAAGTTAAGGCTTAAAACGATGATTTCTAGTCACAATAATCTTTGTCAATGCTTTAATGATTAAGCTCGCTTGTTTACTTTGAAAACTCTTAGTTTGATTATTTGTATCAAAATGGGTAAAACTTCATTATAGTTCGATTTCCAACCTTTCCAATGTGAAGTTAAGGCTTAAAACAACTATTTCTAGTCACAATAAGCTTTGTGAAAGCTTTAATGATTATGCTCATCTTGTTTACTTTCAAAACTCTTAGTTTGATTATTTGTATCAAAATGGGTAAGGCTTAATTATAGTTCGATTTCCAACCTTTCCAATGTGAAGTTAAGGCTTAAAACAACTATTTCTATTCACAATAAGCTTTGTCAAAGCATTAATGATTATACTCGGCTTGTTTACTTTCAAAACTCTTAGTTTGATTATTTGTATAAAAATGGGTAAAACTTAATTATAGTTCCATTTTCAACGTTTCCAATGTGAAGTTAAGGCTTAAAACTACTATTTCTAGTCACAATAAGCTTTGTGAAAGCTTTAATGATTATACTCGGCTTGTTTACTTTCAAAACTCTTAGTTTGATTATTTGTATCAAAATGGGTAAAACTTCATTATAGTTCGATTTCCAACCTTTCCAATGTGACGTTAAGGCTTAAAACAACGATTTCTAGTCACAATAAACTTTGTGAAAGCTTTAATGATTATACTCGGCTTGTTTACTTTCAAAACTCTTTGTTTGATTATTTATGTCAAAATGGATAAAACTTCATTATAGTTCGATTTCCTACGTTTTCAATGTGAAGTTAAGGCTTAAAACAACTATTTCTAGTCATAATAAGCTTTGTGAAAGCTTTAATGATTATACTCGGCTGTTTTACTTTCAAAAGTCTTAGTTTGATTATTTATCTCAAAATGGGTAAAACTTCATTATAGTTCGATTTCCTATGTTTTCAAGGTGAAGTTAAGGCTTAAAACAACTATTTCTAGTCACAATAAACTTTGTGAAAGCTTTAATGATTAGACTCGGCTTGTTTACTTTCAAAACTCTTAGTTTGATTATTTATGTCAAAATGGATAAAACTTCATTATAGTTCGATTTCCTACGTTTTCAATGTGAAGTTAAGACTTAAAACAACTATTTCTAGTCACAATAAGCTTTGTGAAAGCTTTAATGATTATGCTCATCTTGTTTACTTTCAAAACTCTTAGTTTGATTATTTGTATCAAAATGGGTAAAACTTCATTATAGTTCGATTTCCAACCTTTCCAATGTGAAGTTAAGGCTTAAAACAACTATTTCTAGTCACAATAAGCTTTGTGAAAGCCTTAATGATTATACTCGGCTTGTTTACTTTCAAAACTCTTAGTTTGATTATTTATGTCAAAATGGGTAAAACTTCATTATAGTTCGATTTCCCACATTTTCAAGGTAAAGTTAAGGCTTAAAACAACTATTTCTACTCACAATAAGCTTTGTGAAAGCTTTAATGATTATGCTCATCTTGTTTACTTTCAAAACTCTTAGTTTGATTATTTGTATCAAAATGGGTAAGGCTTAATTATAGTTCGATTTCCAACCTTTCCAATGTGAAGTTAAGGCTTAAAACAGCTATTTCTATTCACAATAAGCTTTGTCAAAGCATTAATGATTATACTCGGCTTGTTTACTTTCAAAACTCTTAGTTTGATTATTTGTATAAAAATGGGTAAAACTTAATTATAGTTCCATTTTCAACGTTTCCAATGTGAGGTTAAGGCTTAAAAATACTATTTCTAGTCACAATAAGCTTTGTGAAAGCTTTAATGATTATACTCGGCTTGTTTACTTTCAAAACTCTTAGTTTGATTATTTGTATCAAAATGGGTAAAACTTCATTATAGTTCGATTTCCAACCTTTCCAATGTGACGTTAAGGCTTAAAACAACGATTTCTTGCCACAATAAGCTTTGTCAAAGCTTTAATGATTAAGCTCGGCTTATTTACTTTGAAAACTCTTAGTTTGATTATTTGTATCAAAATGGGTAAAACTTCATTATAGTTCGATTTCCAACCTTTCCAATGTTAAGTTAAGGCTTAAAACAACTATTTCTAGTCACAATAAGCTTTGTGAAAGCTTTAATGATTATACTCGGCTTGTTTACTTTCAAAACTCTTAGTTTGATTATTTATGTCAAAATAGAAAAACTTCATTATAGTTCGATTTCCTACGTTTTCAACGTGAAGTTAAGGCTTAAAACAACTATTTCTAGTAACAATAAGCTTTGTGAAAGCTTTAATGATTATGCTCATCTTGTTTACTTTCAAAACTCTTAGTTTGATTTTTGTATCAAAATGGGTAAGACTTCATTATAGTTCGATTTCCAACCTTTCCAATGTGAATTTAAGGCTTAAAACAACTATTTCTAGTCCCAATAAGCTTTGTGAAAGCTTTAATGATTATACTCGGCTTGTTTACTTTCAAAACTCTTAGTTTGATTATTTATGTCAAAATGGGTAAAACTTCATTATAGTTCGATTTCCTACGTTTTCAAGGTGAAGTTAAGGCTTAAAACAACTATTTCTAGTCACAATAAGCTTTGTGAAAGCTTTAATGATTATACTCGGCTTGTTTACTTTCAAAACTCTTAGTTTGATTATTTATGTCAAAATGGGTAAAACTTCATTATAGTTCGATTTCCTACGTTTTCAAGGTGAAGTTAAGGCTTAAAACAACTATTTCTACTCACAATAAACTTTGTGAAAGCTTTAATGATTATACTCGGCTTGTTTACTTTCAAAACTCTTAGTTTGATTATTTATGTCAAAATGGATAAAACTTCATTGTAGTTCGATTTCCTACGTTTTCAATGTGAAGTTAAGGCTTAAAACAACTATTTCTAACCACAATAAGCTTTGTGAAAGCTTTAATGATTATGCTCATCTTGTTTACTTTCAAAACTCTTAGTTTGATTATTTGTGACAAAATGGGTAAGGCTTAATTATAGTTCGATTTCCAACCTTTCCAATGTGAAGTTAAGGCTTAAAACAGCTATTTCTATTCACAATAAGCTTTGTGAAAGCTTTAATAATTATACTCGGCTTGTTTACTTTCAAAACTCTTAGTTTGATTATTTGTAAAAAAATGGTTGAAACTTTATTATAGTTCCATTTTCAACGTTTCCAATGTGAAGTTAAGGCTTAAAACAACTATTTCTAGTCACAATAAGCTTTGTGAAAGCTTTAATGATTATACTCGGCTTGTTTACTTTCAAAACTCTTAGTTTGATTATTTGTATCAAAATGGGCAAAACTTCATTATAGTTCGATTTCCAACCTTTCCAATGTGACGTTAAGGCTTAAAACAACGATTTCTTGTCACAATAAGCTTTGTCAAAGCTTTAATGATTAAGCTCGGCTTGTTTACTTTGAAAACTCTTAGTTTGATTATTTGTATCAAAATGGGTAAGACTTCATTATAGTTCGATTTCCCACATTTTCAAGGTAAAGTTAAGGCTTAAAACAGCTATTTCTAGTCACAATAAGCTTTGTGAAAGCTTTAATGATTATACTCGGCTTGTTTACTTTCAAAACTCTTAGTTTGATTATTTGTATCAAAATGGGTAAAACTTCATTATAGTTCGATTTCCAACCTTTCCAATGTGACGTTAAGGCTTAAAACAACGATTTCTATTCACAATAAGCTTTGTCAAAGCTTTAATGATTAAGCTCGGCTTGTTTACTTTGAAAACACTTAGTTAGATTATTTGTATCAAAATGGGTAAAACTTCAGTATAGTTCGATTTCCAACCTTTCCAATGTGAAGTTAAGGCTTAAAACAACTATTTCTAGTCACAATAAGTTTTGTGAAAGCTTTCATGATTATACTCGGCTTGTTTACTTTCAAAACTCTTAGTTTGATTGTTTATGTCAAAATGGGTAAAACTTCATTATAGTTCGATTTCCCACATTTTCAAGGTGAAGTTAAGGCTTAAAACAACTATTTCTACTCACAATAAGCTTGTGAAAGCTTTAATGATTATACTCGGCTTGTTTACTTTCAAAACTCTTAGTTTGATTATTTATATCAAAATGGGTAAAACTTCATTATAGTTCGATTTCCTACGTTTTCAATGTGAAGTTAAGGCTTAAAAGAACTATTTCTAGTCACAATAAGCTTTGTGAAAGCTTTAATGATTATACTCGGCTTGTTTACTTTCAAAACTCTTAGTTTGATTATTTATGTCAAAATGGGTAAAACTTTATTATAGTTCGATTTCCTACGTTTTCAACGTGAAGTTAAGGTTGAAAAGAACTATTTCTAGTCACAATAAGCTTTGTGAAAGCTTTAATGATTATGCTCATCTTGTTTACTTTCAAAACTCTTAGTTTGATTATTTGTATCAAAATGGGTAAAACTTCATTATAGTTCGATTTCCAACCTTTCCCATGTGAAGTTAAAGCTTAAAACAACTATTTCTAGTCACAATAAGCTTTGTGAAAGCTTTAATGATTATACTCGGCTTGTTTACTTTCAAAACTCTTAGTTTGATTATTTATGTCAAAATGGGTAAAACTTTATTATAGTTCGATTTCCTACGTTTTCAATGTGAAGTTGAGGCTTAAAACAACTATTTCTAGTCACAATAAGCTTTGTGAAAGCTTTAATGATTATACTCGGCTTGTTTACTTTCAAAACTCTTAGTTTGATTATTTATGTCAAAATGGGTAAAACTTCATTATAGTTCGATTTCCTACGTTTTCAAGGTGAAGTTAAGGCTTAAAACAACTATTTCTAGTCACAATAAGCTTTGTGAAAGCTTTAATGATTATGCTCATCTTGTTTACTTTCAAAACTCTTAGTTTGATTATTTGTATCAAAATGGGTAAGGCTTAATTATAGTTCGATTTCCAACCTTTCCAATGTGAAGTTAAGGCTTAAAACAACTATTTCTATTCACAATAAGCTTTGTCAAAGCATTAATGATTATACTCGGCTTGTTTACTTTCAAAACTCTTAGTTTGATTATTTGTATAAAAATGGGTAAAACTTAATTATAGTTCCATTTTCAACGTTTCCAATGTGAAGTTAAGGCTTAAAACTACTATTTCTAGTCACAATAAGCTTTGTGAAAGCTTTAATGATTATACTCGCTTGTTTACTTTCAAAACTCTTAGTTTGATTATTTGTATCAAAATGGGTAAAACTTCATTATAGTTCGATTTCCAACCTTTCCAATGTGACGTTAAGGCTTAAAACAACGATTTCTAGCACAATAAGCTTTGTCAAAGCTTTAATGATTAAGCTCGGCTTGTTTACTTTCAAAACTCTTAGTTTGATTATTTGTATCAAAATGGGTAAAACTTCATTATAGTTCGATTTCCAACCTTTCCAATGTTAAGTTAAGGCTTAAAACAACTATTTCTAGTCACAATAAGCTTTGTGAAAGCTTTAATGATTATACTCGGCTTGTTTACTTTCAAAACTCTTAGTTTGATTATTTATGTCAAAATAGAAAAACCTTCATTATAGTTCGATTTCCTACGTTTTCAACGTGAAGTTAAGGCTTAAAACAACTATTTCTAGTAACAATAAGCTTTGTGAAAGCTTTAATGATTATGCTCATCTTGTTTACTTTCAAAACTCTTAGTTTGATTATTTGTATCAAAATGGGTAAGACTTCATTATAGTTCGATTTCCAACCTTTCCAATGTGAATTTAAGGCTTAAAACAACTATTTCTAGTCACAATAAGCTTTGTGAAAGCTTTAATGATTATACTCGGCTTGTTTACTTTCAAAACTCTTAGTTTGATTATTTATGTCAAAATGGGTAAAACTTCATTATAGTTCGATTTCCTACATTTTCAAGGTGAAGTTAAGGCTTAAAACAACTATTTCTAGTAACAATAAGCTTTGTGAAAGCTTTAATGATTATACTCGACTTGTTTACTTTCAAAACTCTTAGTTTGATTATTTATGTCAAAATGGGTAAAACTTCATTATAGTTCGATTTCCTACGTTTTCAAGGTGAAGTTAAGGCCTAAAACAACTATTTCTAGTCACAATAAGCTTTGTGAAAGCTTTAATGATTATACTCGGCTTGTTTACTTTCAAAACTCTTAGTTTGATTATTTATGTCAAAATGGGTAAAACTTCATTATAGTTCGATTTCCTACGTTTTCAAGGTGAAGTTAAGGCTTAAAACAACTATTTCTACTCACAATAAACTTTGTGAAAGCTTTAATGATTATACTCGGCTTGTTTACTTTCAAAACTCTTAGTTTGATTATTTATGTCAAAATGGATAAAACTTCATTGTAGTTCGATTTCCTACGTTTTCAATGTGAAGTTAAGGCTTAAAACAACTATTTCTAGTCACAATAAGCTTTGTGAAAGCTTTAATGATTATGCTCATCTTGTTTACTTTCAAAACTCTTAGTTTGATTATTTGTATCAAAATGGGTAAGGCTTAATTATAGTTCGATTTCCAACCTTTCCAATGTGAAGTTAAGGCTTAAAACAGCTATTTCTATTCACAATAAGCTTTGTCAAAGCATTAATGATTATACTCGGCTTGTTTACTTTCAAAACTCTTAGTTTGATTATTTGTATAAAAATGGGTAAAACTTAATTATAGTTCCATTTTCAACGTTTCCAATGTGAAGTTAAGGCTTAAAACTACTATTTCTAGTCACAATAAGCTTTGTGAAAGCTTTAATGATTATACTCGGCTTGTTTACTTTCAAAACTCTTAGTTTGATTATTTATGTCAAAATGGGTAAAACTTCATTATAGTTCGATTTCCTATGTTTTCAAGGTGAAGTTAAGGCTTAAAACAACTATTTCTAGTCATAATAAGCTTTGTGAAAGCTTTAATGATTATACTCGGCTGTTTTACTTTCAAAACTCTTAGTTTGATTATTTATCTCAAAATGGGTAAAACTTCATTATAGTTCGATTTCCTATGTTTTCAAGGTGAAGTTAAGGCTTAAAACAACTATTTCTAGTCACAATAAACTTTGTGAAAGCTTTAATGATTATACTCGGCTTGTTTACTTTCAAAACTCTTAGTTTGATTATTTATGTCAAAATGGATAAAACTTCATTATAGTTCGATTTCCTACGTTTTCAATGTGAAGTTAAGACTTAAAACAACTATTTCTAGTCACAATAAGCTTTGTGAAAGCTTTAATGATTATGCTCATCTTGTTTACTTTCAAAACTCTTAGTTTGATTATTTGTATCAAAATGGGTAAAACTTCATTATAGTTCGATTTCCAACCTTTCCAATGTGAAGTTAAGGCTTAAAACAACTATTTCTAGTCACAATAAGCTTTGTGAAAGCTTTAATGATTATACTCGGCTTGTTTACTCTCAAAACTCTTAGTTTGATTATTTATGTCAAAATGGGTAAAACTTCATTATAGTTCGATTTCCCACATTTTCAAGGTAAAGTTAAGGCTTAAAACAACTATTTCTACTCACAATAAGCTTTGTGAAAGCTTTAATGATTATGCTCATCTTGTTTACTTTCAAAACTCTTAGTTTGATTATTTGTATCAAAATGGGTAAGGCTTAATTATAGTTCGATTTCCAACCTTTCCAATGTGAAGTTAAGGCTTAAAACAGCTATTTCTATTCACAATAAGCTTTGTCAAAGCATTAATGATTATACTCGGCTTGTTTACTTTCAAAACTCTTAGTTTGATTATTTGTATAAAAATGGGTAAAACTTAATTATAGTTCCATTTTCAACGTTTCCAATTTGAGGTTAAGGCTTAAAAATACTATTTCTAGTCACAATAAGCTTTGTGAAAGCTTTAATGATTATACTCGGCTTGTTTACTTTCAAAACTCTTAGTTTGATTATTTGTATCAAAATGGGTAAAACTTCATTATAGTTCGATTTCCAACCTTTCCAATGTGACGTTAAGGCTTAAAACAACGATTTCTTGCCACAATAAACTTTGTTAAAGCTTTAATGATTAAGCTCGGCTTATTTACTTTGAAAACTCTTAGTTTGATTATTTGTATCAAAATGGGTAAAACTTCATTATAGTTCGATTTCCAACCTTTCCAATGTTAAGTTAAGGCTTAAAACAACTATTTCTAGTCACAATAAGCTTTGTGAAAGCTTTAATGATTATACTCGGCTTGTTTACTTTCAAAACTCTTAGTTTGATTATTTATGTCAAAATAGAAAAACCTTCATTATAGTTCGATTTCCTACGTTTTCAACGTGAAGTTAAGGCTTAAAACAACTATTTCTAGTAACAATAAGCTTTGTGAAAGCTTTAATGATTATGCTCATCTTGTTTACTTTCAAAACTCTTAGTTTGATTATTTGTATCAAAATGGGTAAGACTTCATTATAGTTCGATTTCCAACCTTTCCAATGTGAATTTAAGGCTTAAAACAACTATTTCTAGTCACAATAAGCTTTGTGAAAGCTTTAATGATTATACTCGGCTTGTTTACTTTCAAAACTCTTAGTTTGATTATTTAATTCAAAATGGGTAAAACTTCATTATAGTTCGATTTCCTACGTTTTCAAGGTGAAGTTAAGGCTTAAAACAACTATTTCTAGTCACAATAAGCTTTGTGAAAGCTTTAATGATTATACTCGGCTTGTTTACTTTCAAAACTCTTAGTTTGATTATTTATGTCAAAATGGGTAAAACTTCATTATAGTTCGATTTCCTACGTTTTCAAGGTGAAGTTAAGGCTTAAAACAACTATTTCTACTCACAATAAACTTTGTGAAAGCTTTAATGATTATACTCGGCTTGTTTACTTTCAAAACTCTTAGTTTGATTATTTATGTCAAAATGGATAAAACTTCATTGTAGTTCGATTTCCTACGTTTTCAATGTGAAGTTAAGGCTTAAAACAACTATTTCTAGTCACAATAAGCTTTGTGAAAGCTTTAATGATTATGCTCATCTTGTTTACTTTCAAAACTCTTAGTTTGATTATTTGTGACAAAATGGGTAAGGCTTAATTATAGTTCGATTTTCAACCTTTCCAATGTGAAGTTAAGGCTTAAAACAGCTATTTCTATTCACAATAAGCTTTGTGAAAGCTTTAATAATTATACTCGGCTTGTTTACTTTCAAAACTCTTAGTTTGATTATTTGTATCAAAATGGGCAAAACTTCATTATAGTTCGATTTCCAACCTTTCCAATGTGACGTTAAGGCTTAAAACAACGATTTCTTGTCACAATAAGCTTTGTCAAAGCTTTAATGATTAAGCTCGGCTTGTTTACTTTGAAAACTCTTAGTTTGATTATTTGTATCAAAATGGGTAAGACTTCATTATAGTTCGATTTCCAACCTTTCCAATGTGAAGTTAAGGCATAAAACAGCTATTTCTAGTCACAATAAGCTTTGTGAAAGCTTTAATGATTATACTCGGCTTGTTTACTTTCAAAACTCTTAGTTTGATTATTTGTATCAAAATGGGTAAAACTTCATTATAGTTCGATTTCCAACCTTTCCAATGTGACGTTAAGTCTTAAAACGAAGATTTCTAGTCACAATAATCTTTGTCAATGCTTTAATGATTAAGCTCCGCTTGTTTACTTTGAAAACTTTTAGTTTGATTATTTGTATCAAAGTGGGTAAAACTTCATTATAGTTCGATTTCCAACCTTTCCAATGTGAAGTTAAGTCTTAAAACAATTATTTCTAGTCACAATAAGCTTTGTGAAAGCTTTAATGATTATGCTCGTCTTGTTTACTTTCAAAACTCTTTGTTTGATTATTTTTATCAAAATGGTAAGACTTCATTATAGTTCGATTTCCAACCTTTCCAATGTGACGTTAAGGCTTAAAACAACGATTTCTAGTCACAATAAGCTTTGTCAAAACTTTAATGATTAAGCTCGGCTTGTTTACTTTGAAAACACTTAGTTAGATTATTTGTATCAAAATGGGTAAAACTTCAGTATAGTTCGATTTCCAACCTTTCCAATGTGAAGTTAAGGCTTAAAACAACTATTTCTAGTCACAATAAGTTTTGTGAAAGCTTTCATGATTATACTCGGCTTGTTTACTCTCAAAACTCTTAGTTTGATTGTTTATGTCAAAATGGGTAAAACTTCATTATAGTTCGATTTCCCACATTTTCAAGGTGAAGTTAAGGCTTAAAACAACTATTTCTACTCACAATAAGCTTGTGAAAGCTTTAATGATTATACTCGGCTTGTTTACTTTCAAAACTCTTAGTTTGATTATTTATATCAAAATGGGTAAAACTTCATTATAGTTCGATTTCCTACATTTTCAACGTGAAGTTAAGGTTTAAAAGAACTATTTCTAGTCACAATACGCTTTGTGAAAGCTTTAATGATTATACTCGGCTTGTTTACTTTCAAAACTCTTAGTTTGATTATTTATGTCAAAATGGGTAAAACTTTATTATAGTTCGATTTCCTACGTTTTCAACGTGAAGTTAAGGTTTAAAAGAACTATTTCTAGTCATAATAAGCTTTGTGAAAGCTTTAATGATTATGCTTATCTTGTTCACTTTCAAAACTCTTAGTTTGATTATTTGTATCAAAATGGGTAAAACTTCATTATAGTTCGATTTCCAACCTTTCCCATGTGAAGTTAAAGCTTAAAACAACTATTTCTAGTCACAATAAGCTTTGTGAAAGCTTTAATGATTATACTCGGCTTGTTTACTTTCAAAACTCTTAGTTTGATTATTTATGTCAAAATGGGTAAAACTTTATTATAGTTCGATTTCCTACGTTTTCAATGTGAAGTTGAGGCTTAAAACAACTATTTCTAGTCACAATAAGCTTTGTGAAAGCTTTAATGATTATACTCGGCTTGTTTACTTTCAAAACTCTTAGTTTGATTATTTATGTCAAAATGGGTAAAACTTCATTGTAGTTCGATTTCCTACGTTTTCAAGGTGAAGTTAAGGCTTAAAACAACTATTTCTAGTCACAATAAGCTTTGTGAAAGCTTTAATGATTATGCTCATCTTGTTTACTTTCAAAACTCTTAGTTTGATTATTTGTATCAAAATGGGTAAGGCTTAATTATAGTTCGATTTCCAACCTTTCCAATGTGAAGTTAAGGCTTAAAACAGCTATTTCTATTCACAATAAGCTTTGTCAAAGCATTAATGATTATACTCGGCTTGTTTACTTTCAAAACTCTTAGTTTGATTATTTGTATAAAAATGGGTAAAACTTAATTATAGTTCCATTTTCAACGTTTCCAATGTGAAGTTAAGGCTTAAAACTACTATTTCTAGTCACAATAAGCTTTGTGAAAGCTTTAATGATTATACTCGGCTTGTTTACTTTCAAAACTCTTAGTTTGATTATTTGTATCAAAATGGGTAAAACTTCATTATAGTTCGATTTCCAACCTTTCCAATGTGACGTTAAGGCTTAAAACAACGATTTCTTGCACAATAAGCTTTGTCAAAGCTTTAATGATTAAGCTCGGCTTATTTACTTTGAAAACTCTTAGTTTGATTATTTGTATCAAAATGGGTAAAACTTCATTATAGTTCGATTTCCAACCTTTCCAATGTTAAGTTAAGGCTTAAAACAACTATTTCTAGTCACAATAAGCTTTGTGAAAGCTTTAATGATTATACTCGGCTTGTTTACTTTCAAAACTCTTAGTTTGATTATTCATGTCAAAATAGAAAAAGCTTCATTATAGTTCGATTTCCTTTCCACGTTTTCAACGTGAAGTTAAGGCTTAAAACAACTATTTCTAGTAACAATAAGCTTTGTGAAAGCTTTAATGATTATGCTCATCTTGTTTACTTTCAAAACTCTTAGTTTGATTATTTGTATCAAAATGGGTAAGACTTCATTATAGTTCGATTTCCAACCTTTCCAATGTGAATTTAAGGCTTAAAACAACTATTTCTAGTCACAATAAGCTTTGTGAAAGCTTTAATGATTATACTCGGCTTGTTTACTTTCAAAACTCTTAGTTTGATTATTTATGTCAAAATGGGTAAAACTTCATTATAGTTCGATTTCCTACATTTTCAAGGTGAAGTTAAGGCTTAAAACAACTATTTCTAGTAACAATAAGCTTTATGAAAGCTTTAATGATTATACTCGACTTGTTTACTTTCAAAACTCTTAGTTTGATTATTTATGTCAAAATGGGTAAAACTTCATTATAGTTCGATTTCCTACGTTTTCAAGGTGAAGTTAAGGCTTAAAACAACTATTACTAGTCACAATAAGCTTTGTGAAAGCTTTAATGATTATACTCGGCTTGTTTACTTTCAAAACTCTTAGTTTGATTATTTATGTCAAAATGGGTAAAACTTCATTATAGTTCGATTTCCTACGTTTTCAAGGTGAAGTTAAGGCTTAAAACAACTATTTCTACTCACAATAAACTTTGTGAAAGCTTTAATGATTATACTCGGCTTGTTTACTTTCAAAACTCTTAGTTAGATTATTTATGTCAAAATGGATAAAACTTCATTGTAGTTCGATTTCCTACGTTTTCAATGTGAAGTTAAGGCTTAAAACAACTATTTCTAGTCACAATAAGCTTTGTGAAAGCTTTAATGATTATGCTCATCTTGTTTACTTTCAAAACTCTTAGTTTGAGTATTTGTGACAAAATGGGTAAGGCTTAATTATAGTTCGATTTCCAACCTTTCCAATGTGAAGTTAAGGCTTAAAACAGCTATTTCTATTTATAATAAGCTTTGTGAAAGCTTTAATAATTATACTCGGCTTGTTTACTTTCAAAACTCTTAGTTTGATTATTTGTATAAAAATGGGTAAAACTTTATTATAGTTCCATTTTCAACGTTTCCAATGTGAAGTTAAGGCTTAAAACAACTATTTCTAGTCACAATAAGCTTTGTGAAAGCTTTAATGATTATACTCGGTTTGTTTACTTTCAAAACTCTTAGTTTGATTATTTGTATCAAAATGGGCAAAACTTCATTATAGTTCGATTTCCAACCTTTCCAATGTGACGTTAAGGCTTAAAACAACGATTTCTTGTCACAATAAGCTTTATCAAAGCTTTAATGATTAAGCTCGGCTTGTTTACTTTGAAAACTCTTAGTTTGATTATTTGTATCAAAATGGGTAAAACTTCATTATAGTTCGATTTCCAACCTTTCCAATGTGAAGTTAAGGCTTAAAACAACTATTTCTAGTCACAATAAGCTTTGTGAAAACTTTAATGATTATACTCGGCTTGTTTACTCTCAAAACTCTTAGTTTGATTATTTATGTCAAAATGGGTAAAACTTCATTATAGTTCGATTTCCTACGTTTTCAATGTGAAGTTAAGGCTTAAAACAACTATTTCTAGTCATAATAAGCTTTGTGAAAGCCTTAATGGTTATACCCGGTTGTTTTACTTTCAAAACTCTTAGTTTGATTATTTATGTCAAAATGGGTAAAACTTCATTATAGTTCGATTTCCTACGTTTTCAAGGTGAAGTTAAGGCTTAAAACAACTATTTCTAGTCACAATAAGCTTTGTGAAAGCTTTAATGATTATACTCGGCTTGTTTACTTTCAAAACTCTTAGTTTGATTATTTATGTCAAAATGGGTAAAACTTCATTATAGTTCGATTTCCTACGTTTTCAAGGTGAAGTTAAGGCTTAAAACAACTATTTCTACTCACAATAAACTTTGTGAAAGCTTTAATGATTATACTCGGCTTGTTTACTTTCAAAACTCTTAGTTTGATTATTTATGTCAAAATGGATAAAACTTCATTGTAGTTCTATTTCCTACGTTTTCAATGTGAAGTTAAGGCTTAAAACAACTATTTCTAGTCACAATAAGCTTTGCGAAAGCTTTAATGATTATGCTCATCTTGTTTACTTTCAAAACTCTTAGTTTGATTATTTGTGACAAAATGGGTAAGGCTTAATTATAGTTCGATTTCCAACCTTTCCAATGTGAAGTTAAGGCTTAAAACAGCTATTTCTATTCACAATAAGCTTTGTGAAAGCTTTAATAATTATACTCGGCTTGTTTACTTTCAAAACTCTTAGTTTGATTATTTGTATAAAAATGGGTAAAACTTTATTATAGTTCCATTTTCAACGTTTCCAATGTGAAGTTAAGGCTTAAAACAACTATTTCTAGTCACAATAAGCTTTGTGAAAGCTTTAATGATTATACTCGGCTTGTTTACTTTCAAAACTCTTAGTTTGATTATTTGTATCAAAATGGGTAAAACTTCATTATAGTTCGATTTCCAACCTTTCCAATGTGACGTTAAGGCTTAAAACAACGATTTCTTGTCACAATAAGCTTTGTCAAAGCTTTAATGATTAAGCTCGGCTTGTTTACTTTGAAAACTCTTAGTTTGATTATTTGTATCAAAATGGGTAAAACTTCATTATAGTTCGATTTCCAACCTTTCCAATGTGAAGTTAAGGCTTAAAACAACTATTTCTAGCACAATAAGCTTTGTGAAAGCTTTAATGATTATGCTCGTCTTGTTTACTTTCAAAACTCTTAGTTTGATTATTTTTATCAAAATGGGTAAAACTTCATTATAGTTCGATTTCCAACCTTTCCAATGTGAAGTTAAGGCTTAAAACAACTATTTCTAGTCACAATAAGCTTTGTGAAAGCTTTAATGATTATACTCGGCTTGTTTACTTTCAAAACTCTTAGTTTGATTATTTGTATCAAAATGGGTAAAACTTCATTATAGTTCGACTTCCAACCTTTCCAATGTGACGTTAAGGCTTAAAACGAAGATTTCTAGTCACAATAATCTTTGTCAATGCTTTAATGATTAAGCTCCGCTTGTTTACTTTGAAAACTTTTAGTTTGATTATTTTTTTCAAAATGGGTAAGTCTTCATTATAGTTCGATTTCCAACCTTTCCAATGTGAAGTTAAGGCTTAAAACAGCTATTTCTAGTCACAATAAGCTTTGTGAAAGCTTTAATGATTATACTCGGCTTGTTTACTTTCAAAACTCTTAGTTTGATTATTTGTATCAAAATGGGTAAAACGTCATTATAGTTCGATTTCCAACCTTTCCAATGTGACGTTAAGGCTTAAAACGATGATTTCTAGTCACAATAATCTTTGTCAATGCTTTAATGATTAAGCTCCGCTTGTTTACTTTGAAAACTCTTAGTTTGATTATTTGAATCAAAGTGGGTAAAACTTCATTATAGTTCGATTTCCAACCTTTCCAATGTGAAGTTAAGGCTTAAAACAACTATTTCTAGTCACAATAAGCTTTGTGAAAGCTTTAATGATTATGCTCATCTTGTTTACTTTCAAAACTCTTAGTTTGATTATTTGTATCAAAATGGGTAAAACTTAATTATAGTTCGATTTCCAACCTTTCCAATGTGAAGTTAAGGCTTAAAACAGCTATTCCTATTCACAATAAGCTTTGTCAAAGCATTAATGATTATACTCGGCTTGTTTACTTTCAAAACTCTTAGTTTGATTATTTGTATAAAAATGGGTAAAACTTAATTATAGTTCCATTTTCAACGTTTCCAATGTGAAGTTAAGGCTTAAAACTACTATTTCTAGTCACAATAAGCTTTGTGAAAGCTTTAATGATTATACTCGGCTTGTTTACTTTCAAAACTCTTAGTTTGATTATTTGTATCAAAATGGGTAAAACTTCATTATAGTTCGATTTCCAACCTTTCCAATGTGACGTTAAGGCTTAAAACAACGATTTCTAGTCACAATAAACTTTGTGAAAGCTTTAATGATTATACTCGGCTTGTTTACTTTCAAAACTCTTTGTTTGATTATTTATGTCAAAATGGATAAAACTTCATTATAGTTCGATTTCCTACGTTTTCAATGTGAAGTTAAGGCTTAAAACAACTATTTCTAGTCATAATAAGCTTTGTGAAAGCTTTAATGATTATACTCGGCTGTTTTACTTTCAAAACTCTTAGTTTGATTATTTATCTCAAAATGGGTAAAACTTCATTATAGTTCGATTTCCTATGTTTTCAAGGTGAAGTTAAGGCTTAAAACAACTATTTCTAGTCACAATAAACTTTGTGAAAGCTTTAATGATTATACTCGGCTTGTTTACTTTCAAAACTCTTAGTTTGATTATTTATGTCAAAATGGATAAAACTTCATTATAGTTCGATTTCCTACGTTTTCAATGTGAAGTTAAGACTTAAAACAACTATTTCTAGTCACAATAAGCTTTGTGAAAGCTTTAATGATTATGCTCATCTTGTTTACTTTCAAAACTCTTAGTTTGATTATTTGTATCAAAATGGGTAAAACTTCATTATAGTTCGATTTCCAACCTTTCCAATGTGAAGTTAAGGCTTAAAACAACTATTTCTAGTCACAATAAGCTTTGTGAAAGCCTTAATGATTATACTCGGCTTGTTTACTCTCAAAACTCTTAGTTTGATTATTTATGTCAAAATGGGTAAAACTTCATTATAGTTCGATTTCCCACATTTTCAAGGTAAAGTTAAGGCTTAAAACAACTATTTCTACTCACAATAAGCTTTGTGAAAGCTTTAATGATTATGCTCATCTTGTTTACTTTCAAAACTTTTAGTTTGATTATTTGTATCAAAATGGGTAAGGCTTAATTATAGTTCGATTTCCAACCTTTCCAATGTGAAGTTAAGGCTTAAAACAGCTATTTCTATTCACAATAAGCTTTGTCAAAGCATTAATGATTATACTCGGCTTGTTTACTTTCAAAACTCTTAGTTTGATTATTTGTATAAAAATGGGTAAAACTTAATTATAGTTCCATTTTCAACGTTTCCAATGTGAGGTTAAGGCTTAAAAATACTATTTCTAGTCACAATAAGCTTTGTGAAAGCTTTAATGATTATACTCGACTTGTTTACTTTCAAAACTCTTAGTTTGATTATTTGTATCAAAATGGGTAAAACTTCATTATAGTTCGATTTCCAACCTTTCCAATGTGACGTTAAGGCTTAAAACAACGATTTCTTGCCACAATAAGCTTTGTCAAAGCTTTAATGATTAAGCTCGGCCTATTTACTTTGAAAACTCTTAGTTTGATTATTTGTATCAAAATGGGTAAAACTTCATTATAGTTCGATTTCCAACCTTTCCAATGTTAAGTTAAGGCTTAAAACAACTATTTCTAGTCACAATAAGCTTTGTGAAAGCTTTAATGATTATACTCGGCTTGTTTACTTTCAAAACTCTTAGTTTGATTATTCATGTCAAAATAGAAAAAGCTTCATTATAGTTCGATTTCCTACGTTTTCAACGTGAAGTTAAGGCTTAAAACAACTATTTCTAGTAACAATAAGCTTTGTGAAAGCTTTAATGATTATGCTCATCTTGTTTACTTTCAAAACTCTTAGTTTGATTATTTGTATCAAAATGGGTAAGACTTCATTATAGTTCGATTTCCAACCTTTCCAATGTGAATTTAAGGCTTAAAACAACTATTTCTAGTCACAATAAGCTTTGTGAAAGCTTTAATGATTATACTCGGCTTGTTTACTTTCAAAACTCTTAGTTTGATTATTTATGTCAAAATGGGTAAAACTTCATTATAGTTCGATTTCCTACATTTTCAAGGTGAAGTTAAGGCTTAAAACAACTATTTCTAGTAACAATAAGCTTTGTGAAAGCTTTAATGATTATACTCGACTTGTTTACTTTCAAAACTCTTAGTTTGATTATTTATGTCAAAATGGGTAAAACTTCATTATAGTTCGATTTCCTACGTTTTCAAGGTGAAGTTAAGGCTTAAAACAACTATTTCTAGTCACAATAAGCTTTGTGAAAGCTTTAATGATTATACTCGGCTTGTTTACTTTCAAAACTCTTAGTTTGATTATTTATGTCAAAATGGGTAAAACTTCATTATAGTTCGATTTCCTACGTTTTCAAGGTGAAGTTAAGGCTTAAAACAACTATTTCTACTCACAATAAACTTTGTGAAAGCTTTAATGATTATACTCGGCTTGTTTACTTTCAAAACTCTTAGTTAGATTATTTATGTCAAAATGGATAAAACTTCATTGTAGTTCGATTTCCTACGTTTTCAATGTGAAGTTAAGGCTTAAAACAACTATTTCTAGTCACAATAAGCTTTGTGAAAGCTTTAATGATTATGCTCATCTTGTTTACTTTCAAAACTCTTAGTTTGATTATTTGTGACAAAATGGGTAAGGCTTAATTATAGTTCGATTTCCAACCTTTCCAATGTGAAGTTAAGGCTTAAAACAGCTATTTCTATTTATAATAAGCTTTGTGAAAGCTTTAATAATTATACTCGGCTTGTTTACTTTCAAAACTCTTAGTTTGATTATTTGTATAAAAATGGGTAAAACTTTATTATAGTTCCATTTTCAACGTTTCCAATGTGAAGTTAAGGCTTAAAACAACTATTTCTAGTCACAATAAGCTTTGTGAAAGCTTTAATGATTATACTCGGCTTGTTTACTTTCAAAACTCTTAGTTTGATTATTTATGTCAAAATAGAAAAACCTTCATTATAGTTCGATTTCCTACGTTTTCAACGTGAAGTTAAGGCTTAAAACAACTATTTCTAGTAACAATAAGCTTTGTGAAAGCTTTAATGATTATGCTCATCTTGTTTACTTTCAAAACTCTTAGTTTGATTTTTGTATCAAAATGGGTAAGACTTCATTATAGTTCGATTTCCAACCTTTCCAATGTGAATTTAAGGCTTAAAACAACTATTTCTAGTCCCAATAAGCTTTGTGAAAGCTTTAATGATTATACTCGGCTTGTTTACTTTCAAAACTCTTAGTTTGATTATTTATGTCAAAATGGGTAAAACATCATTATAGTTCGATTTCCAACATTTTCAAGGTGAAGTTAAGGCTTAAAACAACTATTTCTAGTAACAATAAGCTTTGTGAAAGCTTTAATGATTATACTCGACTTGTTTACTTTCAAAACTCTTAGTTTGATTATTTATGTCAAAATGGGTAAAACTTCATTATAGTTCGATTTCCTACGTTTTCAAGGTGAAGTTAAGGCTTAAAACAACTATTTCTAGTCACAATAAGCTTTGTGAAAGCTTTAATGATTATACTCGGCTTGTTTACTTTCAAAACTCTTAGTTTGATTATTTATGTCAAAATGGGTAAAACTTCATTGTAGTTCGATTTCCTACGTTTTCAAGGTGAAGTTAAGGCTTAAAACAACTATTTCTACTCACAATAAACTTTGTGAAAGCTTTAATGATTATACTCGGCTTGTTTACTTTCAAAACTCTTAGTTTGATTATTTATGTCAAAATGGATAAAACTTCATTGTAGTTCGATTTCCTACGTTTTCAATGTGAAGTTAAGGCTTCAAACAACTATTTCTAACCACAATAAGCTTTGTGAAAGCTTTAATGATTATGCTCATCTTGTTTACTTTCAAAACTCTTAGTTTGATTATTTGTGACAAAATGGGTAAGGCTTAATTATAGTTCGATTTCCAACCTTTCCAATGTGAAGTTAAGGCTTAAAACAGCTATTTCTATTCACAATAAGCTTTGTGAAAGCTTTAATAATTATACTCGGCTTGTTTACTTTCAAAACTCTTAGTTTGATTATTTGTAAAAAAATGGGTGAAACTTTATTATAGTTCCATTTTCAACGTTTCCAATGTGAAGTTAAGGCTTAAAACAACTATTTCTAGTCACAATAAGCTTTGTGAAAGCTTTAATGATTATACTCGGCTTGTTTACTTTCAAAACTCTTAGTTTGATTATTTGTATCAAAATGGGCAAAACTTCATTATAGTTCGATTTCCAACCTTTCCAATGTGACGTTAAGGCTTAAAACAACGATTTCTTGTCACAATAAGCTTTGTCAAAGCTTTAATGATTAAGCTCGGCTTGTTTACTTTGAAAACTCTTAGTTTGATTATTTGTATCAAAATGGGTAAGACTTCATTATAGTTCGATTTCCCACATTTTCAAGGTAAAGTTAAGGCTTAAAACAGCTATTTCTAGTCACAATAAGCTTTGTGAAAGCTTTAATGATTATACTCGGCTTGTTTACTTTCAAAACTCTTAGTTTGATTATTTGTATCAAAATGGGTAAAACTTCATTATAGTTCGATTTCCAACCTTTCCAATGTGACGTTAAGGCTTAAAACAACGATTTCTATTCACAATAAGCTTTGTCAAAGCTTTAATGATTAAGCTCGGCTTGTTTACTTTGAAAACACTTAGTTAGATTATTTGTATCAAAATGGGTAAAACTTCAGTATAGTTCGATTTCCAACCTTTCCAATGTGAAGTTAAGGCTTAAAACAACTATTTCTAGTCACAATAAGTTTTGTGAAAGCTTTCATGATTATACTCGGCTTGTTTACTCTCAAAACTCTTAGTTTGATTGTTTATGTCAAAATGGGTAAAACTTCATTATAGTTCGATTTCCCACATTTTCAAGGTGAAGTTAAGGCTTAAAACAACTATTTCTACTCACAATAAGCTTGTGAAAGCTTTAATGATTATACTCGGCTTGTTTACTTTCAAAACTCTTAGTTTGATTATTTATATCAAAATGGGTAAAACTTCATTATAGTTCGATTTCCTACGTTTTCAACGTGAAGTTAAGGTTTAAAAGAACTATTTCTAGTCACAATACGCTTTGTGAAAGCTTTAATGATTATACTCGGCTTGTTTACTTTCAAAACTCTTAGTTTGATTATTTATGTCAAAATGGGTAAAACTTTATTATAGTTCGATTTCCTACGTTTTCAACGTGAAGTTAAGGTTGAAAAGAACTATTTCTAGTCACAATAAGCTTTGTGAAAGCTTTAATGATTATGCTCATCTTGTTTACTTTCAAAACTCTTAGTTTGATTATTTGTATCAAAATGGGTAAAACTTCATTATAGTTCGATTTCCAACCTTTCCCATGTGAAGTTAAAGCTTAAAACAACTATTTCTAGTCACAATAAGCTTTGTGAAAGCTTTAATGATTATACTCGGCTTGTTTACTTTCAAAACTCTTAGTTTGATTATTTATGTCAAAATGGGTAAAACTTTATTATAGTTCGATTTTCTACGTTTTCAATGTGAAGTTGAGGCTTAAAACAACTATTTCTAGTCACAATAAGCTTTGTGAAAGCTTTAATGATTATACTCGGCTTGTTTACTTTCAAAACTCTTAGTTTGATTATTTATGTCAAAATGGGTAAAACTTCATTGTAGTTCGATTTCCTACGTTTTCAAGGTGAAGTTAAGGCTTAAAACAACTATTTCTAGTCACAATAAGCTTTGTGAAAGCTTTAATGATTATGCTCATCTTGTTTACTTTCAAAACTCTTAGTTTGATTATTTGTATCAAAATGGGTAAGGCTTAATTATAGTTCGATTTCCAACCTTTCCAATGTGAAGTTAAGGCTTAAAACAGCTATTTCTATTCACAATAAGCTTTGTCAAAGCATTAATGATTATACTCGGCTTGTTTACTTTCAAAACTCTTAGTTTGATTATTTGTATAAAAATGGGTAAAACTTAATTATAGTTCCATTTTCAACGTTTCCAATGTGAAGTTAAGGCTTAAAACTACTATTTCTAGTCACAATAAGCTTTGTGAAAGCTTTAATGATTATACTCGGCTTGTTTACTTTCAAAACTCTTAGTTTGATTATTTGTATCAAAATGGGTAAAACTTCATTATAGTTCGATTTCCAACCTTTCCAATGTGACGTTAAGGCTTAAAACAACGATTTCTTGCCACAATAAGCTTTGTCAAAGCTTTAATGATTAAGCTCGGCTTATTTACTTTGAAAACTCTTAGTTTGATTATTTGTATCAAAATGGGTAAAACTTCATTATAGTTCGATTTCCAACCTTTCCAATGTTAAGTTAAGGCTTAAAACAACTATTTCTAGTCACAATAAGCTTTGTGAAAGCTTTAATGATTATACTCGGCTTGTTTACTTTCAAAACTCTTAGTTTGATTATTCATGTCAAAATAGAAAACTTCATTATAGTTCGATTTCCTACGTTTTCAACGTGAAGTTAAGGCTTAAAACAACTATTTCTAGTAACAATAAGCTTTGTGAAAGCTTTAATGATTATGCTCATCTTGTTTACTTTCAAAACTCTTAGTTTGATTATTTGTATCAAAATGGGTAAGACTTCATTATAGTTCGATTTCCAACCTTTCCAATGTGAATTTAAGGCTTAAAACAACTATTTCTAGTCACAATAAGCTTTGTGAAAGCTTTAATGATTATACTCGGCTTGTTTACTTTCAAAACTCTTAGTTTGATTATTTATGTCAAAATGGGTAAAACTTCATTATAGTTCGATTTCCTACATTTTCAAGGTGAAGTTAAGGCTTAAAACAACTATTTCTAGTAACAATAAGCTTTGTGAAAGCTTTAATGATTATACTCGACTTGTTTACTTTCAAAACTCTTAGTTTGATTATTTATGTCAAAATGGGTAAAACTTCATTATAGTTCGATTTCCTACGTTTTCAAGGTGAAGTTAAGGCTAAAACAACTATTTCTAGTCACAATAAGCTTTGTGAAAGCTTTAATGATTATACTCGGCTTGTTTACTTTCAAAACTCTTAGTTTGATTATTTATGTCAAAATGGGTAAAACTTCATTATAGTTCGATTTCCTACGTTTTCAAGGTGAAGTTAAGGCTTAAAACAACTATTTCTACTCACAATAAACTTTGTGAAAGCTTTAATGATTATACTCGGCTTGTTTACTTTCAAAACTCTTAGTTTGATTATTTATGTCAAAATGGATAAAACTTCATTGTAGTTCGATTTCCTACGTTTTCAATGTGAAGTTAAGGCTTAAAACAACTATTTCTAGTCACAATAAGCTTTGTGAAAGCTTTAATGATTATGCTCATCTTGTTTACTTTCAAAACTCTTAGTTTGATTATTTGTATCAAAATGGGTAAGGCTTAATTATAGTTCGATTTCCAACCTTTCCAATGTGAAGTTAAGGCTTAAAACAGCTATTTCTATTCACAATAAGCTTTGTCAAAGCATTAATGATTATACTCGGCTTGTTTACTTTCAAAACTCTTAGTTTGATTATTTGTATAAAAATGGGTAAAACTTAATTATAGTTCCATTTTCAACGTTTCCAATGTGAAGTTAAGGCTTAAAACTACTATTTCTAGTCACAATAAGCTTTGTGAAAGCTTTAATGATTATACTCGGCTTGTTTACTTTCAAAACTCTTAGTTTGATTATTTGTATCAAAATGGGTAAAACTTCATTATAGTTCGATTTCCAACCTTTCCAATGTGACGTTAAGGCTTAAAACAACGATTTCTTGCACAATAAGCTTTGTCAAAGCTTTAATGATTAAGCTCGGCTTATTTACTTTGAAAACTCTTAGTTTGATTATTTGTATCAAAATGGATAAAACTTCATTATAGTTCGATTTCCAACCTTTCCAATGTTAAGTTAAGGCTTAAAACAACTATTTCTAGTCACAATAAGCTTTGTGAAAGCTTTAATGATTATACTCGGCTTGTTTACTTTCAAAACTCTTAGTTTGATTATTTATGTCAAAATGGGTAAAACTTAATTATAGTTCGATTTCCTACATTTTCAAGGTGAAGTTAAGGCTTAAAACAACTATTTCTAGTAACAATAAGCTTTGTGAAAGCTTTAATGATTATACTCGACTTGTTTACTTTCAAAACTCTTAGTTTGATTATTTATGTCAAAATGGGTAAAACTTCATTATAGTTCGATTTCCTACGTTTTCAAGGTGAAGTTAAGGCTTAAAACAACTATTTCTAGTCACAATAAGCTTTGTGAAAGCTTTAATGATTATACTCGGCTTGTTTACTTTCAAAACTCTTAGTTTGATTATTTATGTCAAAATGGGTAAAACTTCATTATAGTTCGATTTCCTACGTTTTCAAGGTGAAGTTAAGGCTTAAAACAACTATTTCTACTCACAATAAACTTTGTGAAAGCTTTAATGATTATACTCGGCTTGTTTACTTTCAAAACTCTTAATTTGATTATTTATGTCAAAATGGATAAAACTTCATTGTAGTTCGATTTCCTACGTTTTCAATGTGAAGTTAAGGCTTAAAACAACTATTTCTAGTCACAATAAGCTTTGTGAAAGCTTTAATGATTATGCTCATCTTGTTTACTTTCAAAACTCTTAGTTTGATTATTTGTATCAAAATGGGTAAGACTTCATTATAGTTCGATTTCCAACCTTTCCAATGTGAATTTAAGGCTTAAAACAACTATTTCTAGTCACAATAAGCTTTGTGAAAGCTTTAATGATTATACTCGGCTTGTTTACTTTCAAAACTCTTAGTTTGATTATTTATGTCAAAATGGGTAAAACTTCATTATAGTTCGATTTCCTACGTTTTCAAGGTGAAGTTAAGGCTTAAAACAACTATTTCTAGTAACAATAAGCTTTGTGAAAGCTTTAATGATTATACTCGACTTGTTTACTTTCAAAACTCTTAGTTTGATTATTTATGTCAAAATGGGTAAAACTTCATTATAGTTCGATTTCCTACGTTTTCAAGGTGAAGTTAAGGCTTAAAACAACTATTTCTAGTCACAATAAGCTTTGTGAAAGCTTTAATGATTATACTCGGCTTGTTTACTTTGAAAACTCTTAGTTTGATTATTTATGTCAAAATGGGTATAACTTCATTATAGTTCGATTTCCTACGTTTTCAAGGTGAAGTTAAGGCTTAAAACAACTATTTCTACTCACAATAAACTTTGTGAAAGCTTTAATGATTATACTCGGCTTGTTTACTTTCAAAACTCTTAGTTTGATTATTTATGTCAAAATGGATAAAACTTCATTGTAGTTCGATTTCCTACGTTTTCAATGTGAAGTTAAGGCTTAAAACAACTATTTCTAGTCACAATAAGCTTTGTGAAAGCTTTAATGATTATGCTCATCTTGTTTACTTTCAAAACTCTTAGTTTGATTATTTGTACAAAATGGGTAAGGCTTAATTATAGTTCGATTTCCAACCTTTCCAATGTGAAGTTAAGGCTTAAAACAGCTATTTCTATTCACAATAAGCTTTGTGAAAGCTTTAATAATTATACTCGGCTTGTTTACTTTCAAAACTCTTAGTTTGATTATTTGTATAAAAATGGGTAAAACTTTATTATAGTTCCATTTTCAACGTTTCCAATGTGAAGTTAAGTCTTAAAACAACTATTTCTATTCACAATAAGCTTTGTGAAAGCTTTAATGATTATACTCGGCTTGTTTACTTTCAAAACTCTTAGTTTGATTATTTGTATCAAAATGGGCAAAACTTCATTATAGTTCGATTTCCAACCTTTCCAATGTGACGTTAAGGCTTAAAACAACGATTTCTTGTCACAATAAGCTTTGTCAAAGCTTTAATGATTAAGCTCGGCTTGTTTACTTTGAAAACTCTTAGTTTGATTATTTGTATCAAAATGGGTAAAACTTCATTATAGTTCGATTTCCAACCTTTCCAATGTGAAGTTAAGGCTTAAAACAACTATTTCTAGTCACAATAAGCTTTGTGAAAACTTTAATGATTATACTCGGCTTGTTTACTCTCAAAACTCTTAATTTGATTATTTATGTCAAAATGGGTAAAACTTCATTATAGTTCGATTTCCCACATTTTCAAGGTGAAGTTAAGGCTTAAAACAACTATTTCTACTCACAATAAGCTTTATGAAAGCTTTAATGATTATACTCGGCTGGTTAACTTTAAAAACTCTTAGTTTGATTATTTATGTCAAAATGGGTAAAACTTCATTATAGTTCGATTTCCTACGTTTTCAACGTGAAGTTAAGGCTTAAAACAACTATTTCTAGTCACAATAAGCTTTGTGAAAGCTTTAATGATTTTGCTCATCTTGTTTACTTTCAAAACTCTTAGTTTGATTATTTGTATCAAAATGGGTAAAACTTCATTATAGTTCGATTTCCAACCTTTCCAATGTGAAGTTAAGGCTTAAAACAACTATTTCTAGTCACAATAAGCTTTGTGAAAGCTTTAATGATTATACTCGGCTTGTTTACTTTCAAAACTCTTAGTTTGATTACTTATGTCAAAATTGTAAAACTTTATTATAGTTCGATTTTCCACATTTTCAATGTGAAGTTAAGGCTTAAAATAACTATTTCTAGTCACAATAAGCTTTGTGAAAGCTTTAATGATTACACTCGGCTTGTTTACTTTCAAAACTCCTAGTTTGATTATTTACGTCAAAATGGTAAAACTTCATTATAGTTCGATTTCCTACGTTTTCAAGGTGAAGTTAAGGCTTAAAACAACTATTTCTAGTCACAATAAGCTTTGTGAAAGCTTTAATGATTATACTCGGCTGTTTTACTTTCAAAACTCTTAGTTTAATTATTTATCTCAAAATGGGTAAAACTTCATTATAGTTCGATTTCCTATATTTTCATGGTGAAGTTAAGGCTTAAAACAACTATTTCTAGTCACAATAAACTTTGTGAAATCTTTAATGATTATACTCGGCTTGTTTACTTTCAAAACTCTTAGTTTGATTATTTATGTCAAAATGGATAAAACTTCATTGTAGTTCGATTTCCTACGTTTTCAATGTGAAGTTAAGGCTTAAAACAACTATTTCTAGTCACAATAAACTTTGTGAAAGCTTTAATGGTTATACTCGGCTTGTTTACTTTCAAAACTCTTAGATTGATTATTTATGTCAAAATGGATAAAACTTCATTATAGTTCGATTTCCTACGTTTTCAATGTGAAGTTAAGGCTTAAAACAACTATTTCTAGTCAAAATAAGCTTTGTAAAAGCTTTAATGATTATACTACTTTTTATTTTCAAAACTCTTAGTTTGATTATTTATCTCAAAATGGGTAAAACTTCATTATAGTTCGATTTCCTATGTTTTCAAGGTGAAGTTAAGGCTTAAAACAACTATTTCTAGTCACAATAAACTTTGTGAAAGCTTTAATGATTATACTCGGCTTGTTTACTTTCAAAACTCTTAGTTTGATTATTTATGTCAAAATGGGTAAAACTTCATTATAGTTCGATTTCCTACGTTTTCAACGTGAAGTTAAGGCTTAAAACAACTATTTCTAGTCACAAAAGCTTTGTGAAAGCTTTAATGATTTTGCTCATCTTGTTTACTTTCAAAACTCTTAGTTTGATTATTTGTATCAAAATGGGTAAAACTTCATTATAGTTCGATTTCCAACCTTTCCAATGTGAAGTTAAGGCTTAAAACAACTATTTCTAGTCACAATAAGCTTTGTGAAAGCTTTAATGATTATACTCGGCTTGTTTACTTTCAAAACTCTTAGTTTGATTATTTATGTCAAAATTGGTAAAACTTTATTATAGTTCAATTTCCCACGTTTTCAATGTGAAGTTAAGGCTTAAAATAACTATTTCTAGTCACAATAAGCTTTGTGAAAGCTTTAATGATTATACTCTGCTTGTTTACTTTCAAAACTCTTAGTTTGATTATTTATGTCAAAATGGATAAAACTTCATTATAGTTCGATTTCCAACCTTTCCAATGTTAAGTTAAGGCTTAAAACAACTATTTCTAGTCACAATAAGCTTTGTGAAAGCTTTAATGATTATACTCGGCTTGTTTACTTTCAAAACTCTTAGTTTGATTATTTATGTCAAAATGGGTAAAACTTAATTATAGTTCGATTTCCTACATTTTCAAGGTGAAGTTAAGGCTTAAAACAACTATTTCTAGTAACAATAAGCTTTGTGAAAGCTTTAATGATTATACTCGACTTGTTTACTTTCAAAACTCTTAGTTTGATTATTTATGTCAAAATGGGTAAAACTTCATTATAGTTCGATTTCCTACGTTTTCAAGGTGAAGTTAAGGCTTAAAACAACTATTTCTAGTCACAATAAGCTTTGTGAAAGCTTTAATGATTATACTCGGCTTGTTTACTTTCAAAACTCTTAGTTTGATTATTTATGTCACAAAATGGGTAAAACTTCATTATAGTTCGATTTCCTACGTTTTCAAGGTGAAGTTAAGGCTTAAAACAACTATTTCTACTCACAATAAACTTTGTGAAAGCTTTAATGATTATACTCGGCTTGTTTACTTTCAAAACTCTTAATTTGATTATTTATGTCAAAATGGATAAAACTTCATTATAGTTCGATTTCCTACGTTTTCAATGTGAAGTTAAGGCTTAAAACAACTATTTCTAGTCACAATAAGCTTTGTGAAAGCTTTAATGATTATGCTCATCTTGTTTACTTTCAAAACTCTTAGTTTGATTATTTGTATCAAAATGGGTAAGACTTCATTATAGTTCGATTTCCAACCTTTCCAATGTGAATTTAAGGCTTAAAACAACTATTTCTAGTCACAATAAGCTTTGTGAAAGCTTTAATGATTATACTCGGCTTGTTTACTTTCAAAACTCTTAGTTTGATTATTTATGTCAAAATGGGTAAAACTTCATTATAGTTCGATTTCCTACGTTTTCAAGGTGAAGTTAAGGCTTAAAACAACTATTTCTAGTAACAATAAGCTTTGTGAAAGCTTTAATGATTATACTCGACTTGTTTACTTTCAAAACTCTTAGTTTGATTATTTATGTCAAAATGGGTAAAACTTCATTATAGTTCGATTTCCTACGTTTTCAAGGTGAAGTTAAGGCTTAAAACAACTATTTCTAGTCACAATAAGCTTTGTGAAAGCTTTAATGATTATACTCGGCTTGTTTACTTTGAAAACTCTTAGTTTGATTATTTATGTCAAAATGGGTATAACTTCATTATAGTTCGATTTCCTACGTTTTCAAGGTGAAGTTAAGGCTTAAAACAACTATTTCTACTCACAATAAACTTTGTGAAAGCTTTAATGATTATACTCGGCTTGTTTACTTTCAAAACTCTTAGTTTGATTATTTATGTCAAAATGGATAAAACTTCATTGTAGTTCGATTTCCTACGTTTTCAATGTGAAGTTAAGGCTTAAAACAACTATTTCTAGTCACAATAAGCTTTGTGAAAGCTTTAATGATTATGCTCATCTTGTTTACTTTCAAAACTCTTAGTTTGATTATTTGTGACAAAATGGGTAAGGCTTAATTATAGTTCGATTTCCAACCTTTCCAATGTGAAGTTAAGGCTTAAAACAGCTATTTCTATTCACAATAAGCTTTGTGAAAGCTTTAATAATTATACTCGGCTTGTTTACTTTCAAAACTCTTAGTTTGATTATTTGTATAAAAATGGGTAAAACTTTATTATAGTTCCATTTTCAACGTTTCCAATGTGAAGTTAAGTCTTAAAACAACTATTTCTAGTCACAATAAGCTTTGTGAAAGCTTTAATGATTATACTCGGCTTGTTTACTTTCAAAACTCTTAGTTTGATTATTTGTATCAAAATGGGCAAAACTTCATTATAGTTCGATTTCCAACCTTTCCAATGTGACGTTAAGGCTTAAAACAACGATTTCTTGTCACAATAAGCTTTGTCAAAGCTTTAATGATTAAGCTCGGCTTGTTTACTTTGAAAACTCTTAGTTTGATTATTTGTATCAAAATGGGTAAAACTTCATTATAGTTCGATTTCCAACCTTTCCAATGTGAAGTTAAGGCTTAAAACAACTATTTCTAGTCACAATAAGCTTTGTGAAAACTTTAATGATTATACTCGGCTTGTTTACTCTCAAAACTCTTAATTTGATTATTTATGTCAAAATGGGTAAAACTTCATTATAGTTCGATTTCCCACATTTTCAAGGTGAAGTTAAGGCTTAAAACAACTATTTCTACTCACAATAAGCTTTATGAAAGCTTTAATGATTATACTCGGCTTGGTTAACTTTAAAAACTCTTAGTTTGATTATTTATGTCAAAATGGGTAAAACTTCATTATAGTTCGATTTCCTACGTTTTCAACGTGAAGTTAAGGCTTAAAACAACTATTTCTAGTCACAATAAGCTTTGTGAAAGCTTTAATGATTTTGCTCATCTTGTTTACTTTCAAAACTCTTAGTTTGATTATTTGTATCAAAATGGGTAAAACTTCATTATAGTTCGATTTCCAACCTTTCCAATGTGAAGTTAAGGCTTAAAACAACTATTTCTAGTCACAATAAGCTTTGTGAAAGCTTTAATGATTATACTCGGCTTGTTTACTTTCAAAACTCTTAGTTTGATTACTTATGTCAAAATTGTAAAACTTTATTATAGTTCGATTTTCCACATTTTCAATGTGAAGTTAAGGCTTAAAATAACTATTTCTAGTCACAATAAGCTTTGTGAAAGCTTTAATGATTACACTCGGCTTGTTTACTTTCAAAACTCTTAGTTTGATTATTTACGTCAAAATGGTAAAACTTCATTATAGTTCGATTTCCTACGTTTTCAAGGTGAAGTTAAGGCTTAAAACAACTATTTCTAGTCACAATAAGCTTTGTGAAAGCTTTAATGATTATACTCGGCTTGTTTTACTTTCAAAACTCTTAGTTTAATTATTTATCTCAAAATGGGTAAAACTTCATTATAGTTCGATTTCCTATATTTTCATGGTGAAGTTAAGGCTTAAAACAACTATTTCTAGTCACAATAAACTTTGTGAAATCTTTAATGATTATACTCGGCTTGTTTACTTTCAAAACTCTTAGTTTGATTATTTATGTCAAAATGGATAAAACTTCATTGTAGTTCGATTTCCTACGTTTTCAATGTGAAGTTAAGGCTTAAAACAACTATTTCTAGTCACAATAAACTTTGTGAAAGCTTTAATAGTTATACTCGGCTTGTTTACTTTCAAAACTCTTAGATTGATTATTTATGTCAAAATGGATAAAACTTCATTATAGTTCGATTTCCTACGTTTTCAATGTGAAGTTAAGGCTTAAAACAACTATTTCTAGTCAAAATAAGCTTTGTAAAAGCTTTAATGATTATACTCGGCTGTTTTATTTTCAAAACTCTTAGTTTGATTATTTATCTCAAAATGGGTAAAACTTCATTATAGTTCGATTTCCTATGTTTTCAAGGTGAAGTTAAGGCTTAAAACAACTATTTCTAGTCACAATAAACTTTGTGAAAGCTTTAATGATTATACTCGGCTTGTTTACTTTCAAAACTCTTAGTTTGATTATTTATGTCAAAATGGGTAAAACTTCATTATAGTTCGATTTCCTACGTTTTCAACGTGAAGTTAAGGCTTAAAACAACTATTTCTAGTCACAAAAAGCTTTGTGAAAGCTTTAATGATTTTGCTCATCTTGTTTACTTTCAAAACTCTTAGTTTGATTATTTGTATCAAAATGGGTAAAACTTCATTATAGTTCGATTTCCAACCTTTCCAATGTGAAGTTAAGGCTTAAAACAACTATTTCTAGTCACAATAAGCTTTGTGAAAGCTTTAATGATTATACTCGGCTTGTTTACTTTCAAAACTCTTAGTTTGATTATTTATGTCAAAATTGGTAAAACTTTATTATAGTTCAATTTCCCACGTTTTCAATGTGAAGTTAAGGCTTAAAATAACTATTTCTAGTCACAATAAGCTTTGTGAAAGCTTTAATGATTATACTCGCTTGTTTACTTTCAAAACTCTTAGTTTGATTATTTATGTCAAAATGGATAAAACTTCATTATAGTTCGATTTCCTACGTTTTCAATGTGAAGTTAAGGCTTAAAACAACTATTTCTAGTCATAATAAGCTTTGTGAAAGCCTTAATGATTATACCCGGTTGTTTTACTTTCAAAACTCTTAGTTTGATTATTTATGTCAAAATGGGTAAAACTTCATTATAGTTCGATTTCCTACGTTTTCAAGGTGAAGTTAAGGCTTAAAACAACTATTTCTAGTCACAATAAGCTTTGTGAAAGCTTTAATGATTATACTCGGCTTGTTTACTTTCAAAACTCTTAGTTTGATTATTTATGTCAAAATGGGTAAAACTTCATTATAGTTCGATTTCCTACATTTTCAAGGTGAAGTTAAGGCTTAAAACAACTATTTCTACTCACAATAAACTTTGTGAAAGCTTTAATGATTATACTCGGCTTGTTTACTTTCAAAACTCTTAGTTTGATTATTTATGTCAAAATGGATAAAACTTCATTGTAGTTCGATTTCCTACGTTTTCAATGTGAAGTTAAGGCTTAAAACAACTATTTCTAGTCACAATAAGCTTTGTGAAAGCTTTAATGATTATGCTCATCTTGTTTACTTTCAAAACTCTTAGTTTGATTATTTGTGGCAAAATGGGTAAGGCTTAATTATAGTTCGATTTCCAACCTTTCCAATGTGAAGTTAAGGCTTAAAACAGCTATTTCTATTCACAATAAGCTTTGTGAAAGCTTTAATAATTATACTCGGCTTGTTTACTTTCAAAACTCTTAGTTTGATTATTTGTATAAAAATGGGTAAAACTTTATTATAGTTCCATTTTCAACGTTTCCAATGTGAAGTTAAGGCTTAAAACAACTATTTCTAGTAACAATAAGCTTTGTGAAAGCTTTAATGATTATACTCGGCTTGTTTACTTTCAAAACACTTAGTTTGATTATTTGTGTCAAAATGGGCAAAACTTCATTATAGTTCGACTTCCAACCTTTCCAATGTGACGTTAAGGCTTAAAACAACGATTTCTTGTCACAATAAGCTTTGTCAAAGCTTTAATGATTAAGCTCGGCTTGTTTACTTTGAAAACTCTTAGTTTGATTATTTGTATCAAAATGGGTAAAACTTCATTATAGTTCGATTTCCAACCTTTCCAATGTGAAGTTAAGGCTTAAAACAACTATTTCTAGTCACAATAAGCTTTGTGAAAGCTTTAATGATTATGCTCGTCTTGTTTACTTTCAAAACTCTTAGTTTGATTATTTTTATCAAAATGGGTAAGACTTCATTATAGTTCGATTTCCAACCTTTCCAATGTGAAGTTAAGGCTTAAAACAACTATTTCTAGTCACAATAAGCTTTGTGAAAGCTTTAATGATTATACTCGGCTTGTTTACTTTCAAAACTCTTAGTTTGATTATTTGTATCAAAATGGGTAAAACTTCATTATAGTTCGATTTCCAACCTTTCCAATGTGACGTTAAGGCTTAAAACGAAGATTTCTAGTCACAATAATCTTTGTCAATGCTTTAATGATTAAGCTCCGCTTGTTTACTTTGAAAACTTTTAGTTTGATTATTTTTTTCAAAATGGGTAAGACTTCATTATAGTTCGATTTCCAACCTTTCCAATGTGAAGTTAAGGCTTAAAACATTTATTTCTAGTCACAATAAGCTTTGTTAAAGCTTTAATGATTATACTCGGCTTGTTTACTTTCAAAACTCTTAGTTTGATTATTTGTATCAAAATGGGTAAAACTTCATTATAGTTCGATTTCCAACCTTTCCAATGTGACGTTAAGGCTTAAAACGATGATTTCTAGTCACAATAATCTTTGTCAATGCTTTAATGATTAAGCTTCGCTTGTTTACTTTGAAAACTCTTAGTTTGATTATTTGTATCAAAGTGGGTAAAACTTCATTATAGTTCGATTTCCAACCTTCCAATGTGAAGTTAAGGCTTAAAACAACTATTTCTAGTCACAATAAGTTTTGTGAAAGCTTTAATGATTATGCTCATCTTGTTTACTTTCAAAACTCTTAGTTTGATTATTTGTATCAAAATGGGTAAAACTTCATTATAGTTCGATTTCCAACCTTTCCAATGTGAAGTTAAGGCTTAAAACAACTATTTCTAGTCACAATAAGCTTTGTGAAATCTTTAATGATTATGCTCGTCTTGTTTACTTTCAAAACTCTTAGTTTGATTATTTTTATCAAAATGGGTAAGACTTCATTATAGTTCGATTTCCAACATTTCCAATGTGAAGTTAAGGCTTAAAACAGCTATTTCTAGTCACAATAAGCTTTGTGAAAGCTTTAATGATTATGCTCGTCTTGTTTACTTTCAAAACTCTTAGTTTGATTATTTTTATCAAAATGGGTAAGACTTCATTATAGTTCGATTTCCAACCTTTCCAATGTGACGTTAAGGCTTAAAACAACGATTTCTAGTCACAATAAGCTTTGTCAAAGCTTTGATGATTAAGCTCGGCTTGTTTACTTTGAAAATACTTAGTTAGATTATTTGTATCAAAATGGGTAAAACTTCAGTATAGTTCGATTTCCAACCTTTCCAATGTGAAGTTAAGGCTTAAAACAACTATTTCTAGTCACAATAAGTTTTGTGAAAGCTTTCATGATTATACTCGGCTTGTTTACTCTCAAAACTCTTAGTTTGATTGTTTATGTCAAAATGGGTAAAACTTCATTATAGTTCGATTTCCCACATTTTCAATGTGAAGTTAAGGCTTAAAACAACTATTTCTACTCACAATAAGCTTGTGAAAGCTTTAATGAGTGTACTCGGCTTGTTTACTTTCAAAACTCTTAGTTTGATTATTTATATCAAAACGGGTAAAACTTCATTATAGTTCGATTTCCTACGTTTTCAACGTGAAGTTAAGGTTTAAAAGAACTATTTCTAGTCACAATACGCTTTGTGAAAGCTTTAATGATTATACTCGGCTTGTTTACTTTCAAAACTCTTAGTTTCATTATTTATGTCAAAATGGGTAAAACTTTATTATAGTTCGATTTCCTACGAAGTTAAGGTTTAAAAGAACTATTTCTAATCACAATAAGCTTTGTGAAAGCTTTAATGATTATGCTCATCTTGTTTACTTTCAAAACTCTTAGTTTGATTATTTGTATCAAAATGGGTAAAACTTCATTATAGTTCGATTTCCAACCTTTCCCATGTGAAGTTAAAGCTTAAAACAACTATTTCTAGTCACAATAAGCTTTGTGAAAGCTTTAATGATTATACTCGGCTTGTTTACTTTCAAAACTCTTAGTTTGATTATTTATGTCAAAATGGGTAAAACTTTATTATAGTTCGATTTCCTACGTTTTCAATGTGAAGTTGAGGCTTAAAACAACTATTTCTAGTCACAATAAGCTTTGTGAAAGCTTTAATGATTATACTCGGCTTGTTTACTTTCAAAACTCTTAGTTTGATTATTTATGTCAAAATGGGTAAAACTTCATTGTAGTTCGATTTCCTACGTTTTCAAGGTGAAGTTAAGGCTTAAAACAACTATTTCTAGTCACAATAAGCTTTGTGAAAGCTTTAATGATTATGCTCATCTTGTTTACTTTCAAAACTCTTAGTTTGATTATTTGTATCAAAATGGGTAAGGCTTAATTATAGTTCGATTTCCAACTTTTCCAATGTGAAGTTAAGGCTTAAAACAGCTATTTCTATTCACAATAAGCTTTGTCAAAGCATTAATGATTATACTCGGCTTGTTTACTTTCAAAACTCTTAGTTTGATTATTTGTATAAAAATGGGTAAAACTTAATTATAGTTCCATTTTCAACGTTTCCAATGTGAAGTTAAGGCTTAAAACTACTATTTCTAGTCACAATAAGCTTTGTGAAAGCTTTAATGATTATAGTCGGCTTGTTTACTTTCAAAACTCTTAGTTTGATTATTTGTATCAAAATGGGTAAAACTTCATTATAGTTCGATTTCCAACCTTTCCAATGTGACGTTAAGGCTTAAAACAACGATTTCTAGTCACAATAAACTTTGTGAATGCTTTAATGATTATACTCGGCTTGTTTACTTTCAAAACTCTTTGTTTGATTATTTATGTCAAAATGGATAAAACTTCATTATAGCTCGATTTCCTACGTTTTCAATGTGAAGTTAAGGCTTAAAACAACTATTTCTAGTCATAATAAGCTTTGTGAAAGCTTTAATGATTATACTCGGCTGTTTTACTTTCAAAACTCTTAGTTTGATTATTTATCTCAAAATGGGTAAAACTTCATTATAGTTCGATTTCCTATGTTTTCAAGGTGAAGTTAAGGCTTAAAACAACTATTTCTAGTCACAATAAACTTTGTGAAAGCTTTAATGGTTATACTCGCTTGTTTACTTTCAAAACTCTTAGTTTGATTATTTATGTCAAAATGGATAAAACTTCATTATAGTTCGATTTCCTACGTTTTCAATGTGAAGTTAAGGCTTAAAACAACTATTTCTAGTCATAATAAGCTTTGTGAAAGCTTTAATGATTATACTCGGCTGTTTTACTTTCAAAACTCTTAGTTTCATTATTTATCTCAAAATGGTTAAAACTTCATTATAGTTCGATTTCCTATGTTTTCAAGGTGAAGTTAAGGCTTAAAACAACTATTTCTAGTCACAATAAACTTTGTGAAAGCTTCAATGATTATACTCGGCTTGTTTACTTTCAAAACTCTTAGTTTGATTATTTATGTAAAAATGGATAAAACTTCATTATAGTTCGATTTCCTACGTTTTCAATGTGAAGTTAAGACTTAAAACAACTATTTCTAGTCACAATAAGCTTTGTGAAAGCTTTAATGATTATGCTCATCTTGTTTACTTTCAAAACTCTTAGTTTGATTATTTGTATCAAAATGGGTAAAACTTCATTATAGTTCGATTTCCAACCTTTTCAATGTGAAGTTAAGGCTTAAAACAACTATTTCTAGTCACAATAAGCTTTGTGAAAGCCTTAATGATTATACTCGGCTTGTTTACTCTCAAAACTCTTAGTTTGATTATTTATGTCAAAATGGGTAAAACTTCATTATAGTTTGATTTCCCACATTTTCAAGGTAAAGTTAAGGCTTAAAACAACTATTTCTACTCACAATAAGCTTTGTGAAAGCTTTAATGATTATGCTCATCTTGTTTACTTTCAAAACTCTTAGTTTGATTATTTGTATCAAAATGGGTAAGGCTTAATTATAGTTCGATTTCCAACCTTTCCAATGTGAAGTTAAGGCTTAAAACAGCTATTTCTATTCACAATAAGCTTTGTCAAAGCATTAATGATTATACTCGGCTTGTTTACTTTCAAAACTCTTAGTTTGATTATTTGTATCAAAATGGGTAAAACTTCATTATAGTTCGATTTCCAACCTTTCCCATGTGAAGTTAAAGCTTAAAACAACTATTTCTAGTCACAATAAGCTTTGTGAAAGCTTTAATGATTATACTCGGCTTGTTTACTTTCAAAACTCTTAGTTTGATTATTTATGTCAAAATGGGTAAAACTTTATTATAGTTCGATTTCCTACGTTTTCAATGTGAAGTTGAGGCCTAAACAACTATTTCTAGTCACAATAAGCTTTGTGAAAGCTTTAATGATTATACTCGGCTTGTTTACTTTCAAAACTCTTAGTTTGATTATTTATGTCAAAATGGGAAAAACTTCATTGTAGTTCGATTTCCTACGTTTTCAAGGTGAAGTTAAGGCTTAAAACAACTATTTCTAGTCACAATAAGCTTTGTGAAAGCTTTAATGATTATGCTCATCTTGTTTACTTTCAAAACTCTTAGTTTGATTATTTGTATCAAAATGGGTAAGGCTTAATTATAGTTCGATTTCCAACTTTTCCAATGTGAAGTTAAGGCTTAAAACAGCTATTTCTATTCACAATAAGCTTTGTCAAAGCATTAATGATTATACTCGGCTTGTTTACTTTCAAAACTCTTAGTTTGATTATTTGTATAAAAATGGGTAAAACTTAATTATAGTTCCATTTTCAACGTTTCCAATGTGAAGTTAAGGCTTAAAACTACTATTTCTAGTCACAATAAGCTTTGTGAAAGCTTTAATGATTATACTCGGCTTGTTTACTTTCAAAACTCTTAGTTTGATTATTTGTATCAAAATGGGTAAAACTTCATTATAGTTCGATTTCCAACCTTTCCAATGTGACGTTAAGCCTTAAAACAACGATTTCTAGTCACAATAAACTTTGTGAAAGCTTTAATGATTATACTCGGCTTGTTTACTTTCAAAACTCTTAGTTTGATTATTTATGTCAAAATGGGTAAAACTTCATTATAGTTCGATTTCCTACGTTTTCAATGTGAAGTTAAGGCTTAAAACAACTATTTCTAGTCACAAAAAGCTTTGTGAAAGCTTTAATGATTATTGCTCATCTTGTTTACTTTCAAAACTCTTAGTTTGATTATTTGTATCAAAATGGGTAAGGCTTAATTATAGTTCGATTTCCAACTTTTCCAATGTGAAGTTAAGGCTTAAAACAACTATTTCTATTCACAATAAGCTTTGTCAAAGCATTAATGATTATACTCGGCTTGTTTACTTTCAAAACTCTTAGTTTGATTATTTGTATAAAAATGGGTAAAACTTAATTATAGTTCCATTTTCAACGTTTCCAATGTGAAGTTAAGGCTTAAAACTACTATTTCTAGTCACAATAAGCTTTGTGAAAGCTTTAATGATTATACTCGGCTTGTTTACTTTCAAAACTCTTAGTTTGATTATTTATCTCAAAATGGGTAAAACTTCATTATAGTTCGATTTCCTATGTTTTCAAGGTGAAGTTAAGGCTTAAAACAACTATTTCTAGTCACAATAAACTTTGTGAAAGCTTTAATGATTATACTCGGCTTGTTTACTTTCAAAACTCTTAGTTTGATTATTTATGTCAAAATGGGTAAAACTTCATTATAGTTCGATTTCCTACGTTTTCAATGTGAAGTTAAGGCTTAAAACAACTATTTCTAGTCACAAAAAGCTTTGTGAAAGCTTTAATGATTATGCTCATCTTGTTTACTTTCAAAACTCTTAGTTTGATTATTTGTATCAAAATGGGTAAAACTTCATTATAGTTCGATTTCCAACCTTTCCAATGTGAAGTTAAGGCTTAAAACAACTATTTCTAGTCACAATAAGCTTTGTGAAAGCTTTAATGATTATACTCGGCTTGTTTACTTTCAAAACTCTTAGTTTGATTATTTGTATCAAAATGGGTAAAACTTCATTATAGTTCGATTTCCAACCTTTCCAATGTGACGTTAAGCCTTAAAACAACGATTTCTAGTCACAATAAACTTTGTGAAAGCTTTAATGATTATACTCGGCTTGTTTACTTTCAAAACTCTTTGTTTGATTATTTATGTCAAAATGGATAAAACTTCATTATAGTTCGATTTCCTACGTTTTCAATGTGAAGTTAAGGCTTAAAACAACTATTTCTAGTCATAATAAGCTTTGTGAAAGCTTTAATGATTATACTCGGCTTGTTTACTTTCAAAACTCTTAGTTTGATTATTTATCTCAAAATAGGTAAAACTTTATTATAGTTCGATTTCCTATGTTTTCAAGGTGAAGTTAAGGCTTAAAACAACTATTTCTAGTCACAATAAACTTTGTGAAAGCTTTAATGATTATACTCGGCTTGTTTACTTTCAAAACTCTTAGTTTGATTATTTATGTCAAAATGGATAAAACTTCATTATAGTTCGATTTCCTACGTTTTCAATGTGAAGTTAAGACTTAAAACAACTATTTGTAGTCACAATAAGCTTTGTGAAAGCTTTAATGATTATGCTCATCTTGTTTACTTTCAAAACTCTTAGTTTGATTATTTGTATCAAAATGGGTAAAACTTCATTATAGTTCGATTTCCAACCTTTCCAATGTGAAGTTAAGGCTTAAAACAACTATTTCTAGTCACAATAAGCTTTGTGAAAGCTTTAATGATTATACTCGGCTTGTTTACTTTCAAAACTCTTAGTTTGATTATTTATGTCAAAATGGGTAAAACTTCATTATAGTTCGATTTCCCACATTTTCAAGGTGAAGTTAAGGCTTAAAACAACTATTTCTACTCACAATAAGCTTTGTGAAAGCTTTAATGATTATGCTCATCTTGTTTACTTTCAAAACTCTTAGTTTGATTATTTGTATCAAAATGGGTAAAACTTCATTATAGTTCGATTTCCAACCTTTCCAATGTGAAGTTAAGGCTTTAAAACAACTATTTCTAGTCACAATAAACTTTGTGAAAGCTTTAATGATTATACTCGGCTTGTTTACTTTCAAAACTCTTTGTTTGATTATTTATGTCAAAATGGATAAAACTTCATTATAGTTCGATTTCCTACGTTTTCAATGTGAAGTTAAGGCTTAAAACAACTATTTCTAGTCATAATAAGCTTTGTGAAAGCTTTAATGATTATACTCGGCTTGTTTACTTTCAAAACTCTTAGTTTGATTATTTATCTCAAAATGGGTAAAACTTCATTATAGTTCGATTTCCTATGTTTTCAAGGTGAAGTTAAGGCTTAAAACAACTATTTCTAGTCACAATAAACTTTGTGAAAGCTTTAATGATTATACTCGGCTTGTTTACTTTCAAAACTCTTAGTTTGATTATTTGTATCAAAATGGGTAAAACTTCATTATAGTTCGATTTCCAACCTTTCCAATGTGACGTTAAGGCTTAAAACAACGATTTCTTGTCACAATAAGCTTTGTCAAAGCTTTAATGATTAAGCTCGGCTTGTTTACTTTGAAAACTCTTAGTTTGATTATTTGTATCAAAATGGGTAAAACTTCATTATAGTTCGATTTCCAACCTTTCCAATGTTAAGTTAAGGCTTAAAACAACTATTTCTAGTCACAATAAGCTTTGTGAAAGCTTTAATGATTATACTCGGCTTGTTTACTTTCAAAACTCTTAGTTTGATTATTTATGTCAAAATGGAAAACTTCATTATAGTTCGATTTCCTACGTTTTCAACGTGAAGTTAAGGCTTAAAACAACTATTTCTAGTAACAATAAGCTTTGTGAAAGCTTTAATGATTATGCTCATCTTGTTTACTTTCAAAACTCTTAGTTTGATTATTTGTATCAAAATGGGTAAGACTTCATTATAGTTCGATTTCCAACCTTCCAATGTGAATTTAAGGCTTAAAACAACTATTTCTAGTCACAATAAGCTTTGTGAAAGCTTTAATGATTATACTCGGCTTGTTTACTTTCAAAACTCTTAGTTTGATTATTTATGTCAAAATGGGTAAAACTTCATTATAGTTCGATTTCCTACATTTTCAAGGTGAAGTTAAGGCTTAAAACAACTATTTCTAGTCATAATAAGCTTTGTGAAAGCTTTAATGATTATACTCGACTTGTTTACTTTCAAAACTCTTAGTTTGATTATTTATGTCAAAATGGGTAAAACTTCATTATAGTTCGATTTCCTACGTCTTCAAGGTGAAGTTAAGGCTTAAAACAACTATTTCTAGTCACAATAAACTTTGTGAAAGCTTTAATGATTATACTCGGCTTGTTTACTTTCAAAACTCTTAGTTTGATTATTTATGTCAAAATGGGTAAAACTTTATTATAGTTCCATTTCCAACGTTTCCAATGTGAAGTTAAGGCTTAAAACAACTATTTCTAGTCACAATAAGCTTTGTGAAAGCTTTAATGATTATACTCGGCTTGTTTACTTTCAAAACTCTTAGTTTGATTATTTATGTCAAAATGGGTAAAACTTCATTATAGTTCGATTTCCTACATTTTCAAGGTGAAGTTAAGGCTTAAAACAACTATTTCTAGTCACAATAAGCTTTGTGAAAGCTTTAATGATTATACTCGACTTGTTTACTTTCAAAACTCTTAGTTTGATTATTTATGTCAAAATGGGTAAAACTTCATTATAGTTCGATTTCCTACGTTTTCAATGTGAAGTTAAGGCTTAAAACAACTATTTCTAGTCACAATAAACTTTGTGAAAGCTTTAATGATTATACTCGGCTTGTTTACTTTCAAAACTCTTAGTTTGATTATTTATGTCAAAATGGATAAAACTTCATTATAGTTCGATTTCCTACATTTTCAATGTGAAGTTAAGGCTTAAAACAACTATTTCTAGTCACAATAAGCTTTGTGAAAGCTTTAATGATTATACTCGGCTTGTTTACTTTCAAAACTCTTAGTTTGATTATTTGCATAAAAATGGGTAAAACTTAATTATAGTTCCATTTTCAAACGTTTCCAATGTGAAGTTAAGGCTTAAAACAACTATTTCTAGTCACAATAAGCTTTGTGAAAGCTTTAATGATTATACTCGGCTTGTTTACTTTCAAAACTCTTAGTTTGATTATTTATGTCAAAATGGGTAAAACTTCATTATAGTTCGATTTCCTACATTTTCAAGGTGAAGTTAAGGCTTAAAACAACTATTTCTAGTAACAATAAGCTTTGTGAAAGCTTTAATGATTGTACTCGACTTGTTTACTTTCAAAACTCTTAGTTTGATTATTTATGTCAAAATGGATAAAACTTCTTTATAGTTCGATTTCCTACGTTTCAATGTGAAGTTAAGGCTTAAAACAACTATTTCTAGTCACAATAAACTTTGTGAAAGCTTTAATGATTATACTCGGCTTGTTTACTTTCAAAACTCTTAGTTTGATTATTTATGTCAAAATGGGTAAAACTTTATTATAGTTCCATTTTCAACGTTTCCAATGTGAAGTTAAGGCTTAAAACAACTATTTCTAGTCACAATAAGCTTTGTGAAAGCTTTAATGATTATACTCGGCTTGTTTACTTTCAAAACTCTTAGTTTGATTATTTATGTCAAAATGGGTAAAACTTCATTATAGTTCGATTTCCTACATTTTCAATGTGAAGTTAAGGCTTAAAACAACTATTTCTAGTCACAATAAGCTTTGTGAAAGCTTTAATGATTATACTCGACTTGTTTACTTTCAAAACTCTTAGTTTGATTATTTATGTCAAAATGGGTAAAACTTCATTATAGTTCGATTTCCTACGTTTTCAAGGTGAAGTTAAGGCTTAAAACAACTATTTCTAGTCACAATAAGCTTTGTGAAAGCTTTAATGATTATACTCGGCTTGTTTACTTTCAAAACTCTTAGTTTGATTATTTATGTCAAAATGGGTAAAACTTCATTATAGTTCGATTTCCTACATTTTCAAGGTGAAGTTAAGGCTTAAAACAACTATTTCTAGTAACAATAAGCTTTGTGAAAGCTTTAATGATTATACTCGGCTTGTTTACTTTCAAAACTCTTAGTTTGATTATTTGCATAAAAATGGGTAAAACTTAATTATAGTTCCATTTTCAAACGTTTCCAATGTGAAGTTAAGGCTTAAAACAACTATTTCTAGTCACAATAAGCTTTGTGAAAGCTTTAATGATTATACTCATCTTGTTTACTTTCAAAACTCTTAGTTTGATTATTTGTATCAAAATGGGTAAAACTTCATTATAGTTCGATTTCCAACCTTTCCAATGTGAAGTTAAGGCTTAAAACAACGATTTCTAGTCACAATAAGCTTTGTCAAAGCTTTAATGATTATACTCGGCTTGTTTACTTTCAAAACTCTTAGTTTGATTATTTGTATCAAAATGGGTAAAACTTCATTATAGTTCGATTTCCAACCTTTCCAATGTGAAGTTAAGGCTTAAAACAACTATTTCTAGTCACAATAAGCTTTGTGAAAGCTTTAATGATTATACTCGGCTTGTTTACTTTCAAAACTCTTAGTTTGATTATTTATGTCAAAATGGGTAAAACTTCATTATAGTTCGATTTCCTACATTTTCAAGGTGAAGTTAAGGCTTAAAACAACTATTTCTAGTCACAATAAGCTTTGTGAAAGCTTTAATGATTATACTCGACTTGTTTACTTTCAAAACTCTTAGTTTGATTATTTATGTCAAAATGGGTAAAACTTCATTATAGTTCGATTTCCAACCTTTTCAATGTGAAGTTAAGGCTTAAAACAACTATTTCTAGTCACAATAAGCTTTGTGAAAGCTTTAATGATTATACTCGGCTTGTTTACTTTCAAAACTCTTAGTTTGATTATTTATGTCAAAATGGGTAAACTTCATTATAGTTCGATTTCCTAACGTTTTCAATGTGAAGTTAAGGCTTAAAACAACTATTTCTAGTCACAATAAGCTTTGTGAAAGCTTTAATGATTATACTCGGCTTGTTTACTTTCAAAACTCTTAGTTTGATTATTTATGTCAAAATGGGTAAAACTTCATTGTAGTTCGATTTCCTACGTTTTCAATGTGAAGTTAAGGCTTAAAACAACTATTTCTAGTCACAATAAGCTTTGTGAAAGCTTTAATGATTATGCTCATCTTGTTTACTTTCAAAACTCTTAGTTTGATTATTTGTATCAAAATGGGTAAGGCTTCCTTATAGTTCGATTTCCAACCTTTCCAATGTGAAGTTAAGGCTTAAAACAGCTATTTCTTTTCACAATAAGCTTTGTGAAAGCTTTAATGATTATACTCGGCTTGTTTACTTTCAAAACTCTTAGTTTGATTATTTGTATAAAAATGGGTAAAACTTCATTATAGTTCCATTTTCAACGTTTCCAATGTGAAGTTAAGGCTTAAAACAACTATTTCTAGTCACAATAAACTTTGTGAAAGCTTTAATGATTATACTCGGCTTGTTTACTTTCAAAACTCTTAGTTTGATTATTTGTATAAAAATGGGTAAAACTTCATTATAGTTCGATTTCCAACCTTTCCAATGTGAAGTTAAGGCTTAAAACAACGATTTCTAGTCACAATAAGCTTTGTGAAAGCTTTAATGATTATACTCGGCTTGTTTACTTTCAAAACTCTTAGTTTGATTATTTGTATCAAAATGGGTAAAACTTCATTATAGTTCGATTTCCAACCTTTCCAATGTGAAGTTAAGGCTTAAAACAACTATTTCTAGTCACAATAAGCTTTGTGAAAGCTTTAATGATTATACTCGGCTTGTTTACTTTCAAAACTCTTAGTTTGATTATTTATGTCAAAATGGGTAAAACTTCATTATAGTTCGATTTCCAACCTTTCAAGGTGAAGTTAAGGCTTAAAACAACTATTTCTAGTCACAATAAGCTTTGTGAAAGCTTTAATGATTATACTCGTCTTGTTTACTTTCAAAACTCTTAGTTTGATTATTTATGTCAAAATGGGTAAAACTTCATTATAGTTCGATTTCCAACGTTTTCAATGTGAAGTTAAGGCTTAAAACAACTATTTCTAGTCACAATAAGCTTTGTGAAAGCTTTAATGATTATGCTCATCTTGTTTACTTTCAAAACTCTTAGTTTGATTATTTGTATCAAAATGGGTAAAACTTCATTATAGTTCGATTTCCAACCTTTCCAATGTGAAGTTAAGGCTTAAAACAACTATTTCTAGTCACAATAAGCTTTGTGAAAGCTTTAATGATTATACTCGGCTTGTTTACTTTCAAAACTCTTAGTTTGATTATTTATGTCAAAATGGGTAAAACTTCATTATAGTTCGATTTCCACATTTTCAATGTGAAGTTAAGGCTTAAAACAACTATTTCTAGTCACAATAAGCTTTGTGAAAGCTTTAATGATTACACTCGGCTTGTTTACTTTCAAAACTCTTAGTTTGATTATTTATATCAAAATGGGTAAAACTTCATTATAGTTCGATTTCCTACGTTTTCAATGTGAAGTTAAGGCTTAAAACAACTATTTCTAGTCACAATAAGCTTTGTGAAAGCTTTAATGATTATACTCGGCTTGTTTACTTTCAAAACTCTTAGTTTGATTATTTATGTCAAAATGGGTAAAACTTCATTATAGTTCGATTTCCTACGTTTCAATGTGAAGTTAAGGCTTAAAACAACTATTTCTAGTCACAATAAGCTTTGTGAAAGCTTTAATGATTATACTCATCTTGTTTACTTTCAAAACTCTTAGTTTGATTATTTATATCAAAATGGGTAAAACTTCATTATAGTTCGATTTCCTAACCTTTCAATGTGAAGTTAAGGCTTAAAACAACTATTTCTAGTCACAATAAGCTTTGTGAAAGCTTTAATGATTATACTCGGCTTGTTTACTTTCAAAACTCTTAGTTTGATTATTTATGTCAAAATGGGTAAAACTTCATTATAGTTCGATTTCCAACCTTTCAATGTGAAGTTAAGGCTTAAAACAACTATTTCTAGTCACAATAAGCTTTGTGAAAGCTTTAATGATTATACTCGACTTGTTTACTTTCAAAACTCTTAGTTTGATTATTTGTATCAAAATGGGTAAAACTTCATTATAGTTCGATTTCCAACCTTTCCAATGTGAAGTTAAGGCTTAAAACAACTATTTCTAGTCACAATAAGCTTTGTGAAAGCTTTAATGATTATGCTCATCTTGTTTACTTTCAAAACTCTTAGTTTGATTATTTGTGGCAAAATGGGTAAGGCTTAATTATAGTTCGATTTCCAACCTTTCCAATGTGAAGTTAAGGCTTAAAACAGCTATTTCTATTCACAATAAGCTTTGTGAAAGCTTTAATAATTATACTCGGCTTGTTTACTTTCAAAACTCTTAGTTTGATTATTTGTATAAAAATGGGTAAAACTTTATTATAGTTCCATTTTCAACGTTTCCAATGTGAAGTTAAGGCTTAAAACAACTATTTCTAGTCACAATAAGCTTTGTGAAAGCTTTAATGATTATACTCGGCTTGTTTACTTTCAAAACTCTTAGTTTGATTATTTGTGTCAAAATGGGTAAAACTTCATTATAGTTCGATTTCCAACCTTTCCAATGTGACGTTAAGGCTTAAAACAACTATTTCTAGTCACAATAAGCTTTGTGAAAGCTTTAATGATTATACTCGGCTTGTTTACTTTCAAAACTCTTAGTTTGATTATTTATGTCAAAATGGGTAAAACTTCATTATAGTTCGATTTCCAACGTTTCAATGTGAAGTTAAGGCTTAAAACAACTATTTCTAGTCACAATAAGCTTTGTGAAAGCTTTAATGATTATACTCGGCTTGTTTACTTTCAAAACTCTTAGTTTGATTATTTATATCAAAATGGGTAAAACTTCATTATAGTTCGATTTCCAACGTTTTCAATGTGAAGTTAAGGCTTAAAACAACTATTTCTAGTCACAATAAGCTTTGTGAAAGCTTTAATGATTATACTCGGCTTGTTTACTTTCAAAACTCTTAGTTTGATTATTTATGTCAAAATGGGTAAAACTTCATTATAGTTCGATTTCCTAACCTTTTCAATGTGAAGTTAAGGCTTAAAACAACTATTTCTAGTCACAATAAGCTTTGTGAAAGCTTTAATGATTATACTCGGCTTGTTTACTTTCAAAACTCTTAGTTTGATTATTTATATCAAAATGGGTAAAACTTCATTATAGTTCGATTTCCTAACCTTTTCAATGTGAAGTTAAGGCTTAAAACAACTATTTCTAGTCACAATAAACTTTGTGAAAGCTTTAATGATTATACTCGGCTTGTTTACTTTCAAAACTCTTAGTTTGATTATTTATGTCAAAATGGGTAAAACTTCATTATAGTTCGATTTCCTACGTTTTCAATTTGTGTTTAGGCTTAAAACTTAACTATTTCTAGTCACAATAAGCTTTGTGAAAGCTTTAATGATTATGCTCATCTTGTTTACTTTCAAAACTCTTAGTTTGATTATTTGTATCAAAATGGGTAAAACTTCATTATAGTTCGATTTCCAACCTTTCCAATGTGAAGTTAAGGCTTAAAACAACTATTTCTAGTCACAATAAGCTTTGTGAAAGCTTTAATGATTATACTCGGCTTGTTTACTTTCAAAACTCTTAGTTTGATTATTTGTATCAAAATGGGTAAAACTTCATTATAGTTCGATTTCCAACGTTTCCAATGTGAAGTTAAGGCTTAAAACAACTATTTCTAGTCACAATAAGCTTTGTGAAAGCTTTAATGATTATACTCGGCTTGTTTACTTTCAAAACTCTTAGTTTGATTATTTATCAAAATGGGTAAAACTTCATTATAGTTCGATTTCCAACCTTTCCAATGTGAAGTTAAGGCTTAAAACAACTATTTCTAGTCACAATAAGCTTTGTGAAAGCTTTAATGATTATACTCGGCTTGTTTACTTTCAAAACTCTTAGTTTGATTATTTATATCAAAATGGGTAAAACTTCATTATAGTTCGATTTCCAACCTTTTCAATGTGAAGTTAAGGCTTAAAACAACTATTTCTAGTCACAATAAGCTTTGTGAAAGCTTTAATGATTATACTCGGCTTGTTTACTTTCAAAACTCTTAGTTTGATTATTTATATCAAAATGGGTAAAACTTCATTATAGTTCGATTTCCAACCTTTTCAATGTGAAGTTAAGGCTTAAAACAACTATTTCTAGTCACAATAAGCTTTGTGAAAGCTTTAATGATTATGCTCATCTTGTTTACTTTCAAAACTCTTAGTTTGATTATTTGTATCAAAATGGGTAAAACTTCATTATAGTTCGATTTCCAACCTTTCCAATGTGAAGTTAAGGCTTAAAACAACTATTTCTAGTCACAATAAGCTTTGTGAAAGCTTTAATGATTATACTCGGCTTGTTTACTTTCAAAACTCTTAGTTTGATTATTTATGTCAAAATGGGTAAAACTTCATTATAGTTCGATTTCCAACCTTTCCAATGTGAAGTTAAGGCTTAAAACAACTATTTCTAGTCACAATAAGCTTTGTGAAAGCTTTAATGATTATACTCGGCTTGTTTACTTTCAAAACTCTTAGTTTGATTATTTATATCAAAATGGGTAAAACTTTATTATAGTTCGATTTCCTACGTTTTCCAATGTGAAGTTAAGGCTTAAAACAACTATTTCTAGTCACAATAAGCTTTGTGAAAGCTTTAATGATTATACTCGGCTTGTTTACTTTCAAAACTCTTAGTTTGATTATTTGTATCAAAATGGGTAAAACTTCATTATAGTTCGATTTCCAACCTTTCCCATGTGAAGTTAAAGCTTAAAACAACTATTTCTAGTCACAATAAGCTTTGTGAAAGCTTTAATGATTATACTCGGCTTGTTTACTTTCAAAACTCTTAGTTTGATTATTTATGTCAAAATGGGTAAAACTTTATTATAGTTCGATTTCCTACGTTTTCAATGTGAAGTTGAGGCTTAAAACAACTATTTCTAGTCACAATAAGCTTTGTGAAAGCTTTAATGATTATACTCGGCTTGTTTACTTTCAAAACTCTTAGTTTGATTATTTATGTCAAAATGGGTAAAACTTCATTGTAGTTCGATTTCCTACGTTTTCAAGGTGAAGTTAAGGCTTAAAACAACTATTTCTAGTCACAATAAGCTTTGTGAAAGCTTTAATGATTATGCTCATCTTGTTTACTTTCAAAACTCTTAGTTTGATTATTTGTATCAAAATGGGTAAGGCTTAATTATAGTTCGATTTCCAACTTTTCCAATGTGAAGTTAAGGCTTAAAACAGCTATTTCTATTCACAATAAGCTTTGTCAAAGCATTAATGATTATACTCGGCTTGTTTACTTTCAAAACTCTTAGTTTGATTATTTGTATAAAAATGGGTAAAACTTAATTATAGTTCCATTTTCAACGTTTCCAATGTGAAGTTAAGGCTTAAAACTACTATTTCTAGTCACAATAAGCTTTGTGAAAGCTTTAATGATTATACTCGGCTTGTTTACTTTCAAAACTCTTAGTTTGATTATTTGTATCAAAATGGGTAAAACTTCATTATAGTTCGATTTCCAACCTTTCCAATGTGACGTTAAGCCTTAAAACAACGATTTCTAGTCACAATAAACTTTGTGAAAGCTTTAATGATTATACTCGGCTTGTTTACTTTCAAAACTCTTTGTTTGATTATTTATGTCAAAATGGATAAAACTTCATTATAGCTCGATTTCCTACGTTTTCAATGTGAAGTTAAGGCTTAAAACAACTATTTCTAGTCATAATAAGCTTTGTGAAAGCTTTAATGATTATACTCGGCTGTTTTACTTTCAAAACTCTTAGTTTGATTATTTATCTCAAAATGGGTAAAACTTTAATTATAGTTCGATTTCCTATGTTTTCAAGGTGAAGTTAAGGCTTAAAACAACTATTTCTAGTCACAATAAACTTTGTGAAAGCTTTAATGATTATACTCGGCTTGTTTACTTTCAAAACTCTTAGTTTGATTATTTATGTCAAAATGGATAAAACTTCATTATAGTTCGATTTCCTACGTTTTCAATGTGAAGTTAAGACTTAAAACAACTATTTGTAGTCACAATAAGCTTTGTGAAAGCTTTAATGATTATGCTCATCTTGTTTACTTTCAAAACTCTTAGTTTGATTATTTGTATCAAAATGGGTAAAACTTCATTATAGTTCGATTTCCAACCTTTCCAATGTGAAGTTAAGGCTTAAAACAACTATTTCTAGTCACAATAAGCTTTGTGAAAGCCTTAATGATTATACTCGGCTTGTTTACTCTCAAAACTCTTAGTTTGATTATTTATGTCAAAATGGGTAAAACTTCATTATAGTTCGATTTCCCACATTTTCAAGGTAAAGTTAAGGCTTAAAACAACTATTTCTACTCACAATAAGCTTTGTGAAAGCTTTAATGATTATGCTCATCTTGTTTACTTTCAAAACTCTTAGTTTGATTATTTGTATCAAAATGGGTAAGGCTTAATTATAGTTCGATTTCCAACCTTTCCAATGTGAAGTTAAGGCTTAAAACAGCTATTTCTAGTCACAATAAACTTTGTGAAAGCTTTAATGATTATACTCGGCTTGTTTACTTTCAAAACTCTTTGTTTGATTATTTATGTCAAAATGGATAAAACTTCATTATAGCTCGATTTCCTACGTTTTCAATGTGAAGTTAAGGCTTAAAACAACTATTTCTAGTCATAATAAGCTTTGTGAAAGCTTTAATGATTATACTCATCTTGTTTACTTTCAAAACTCTTAGTTTGATTATTTATCTCAAAATGGGTAAAACTTCATTATAGTTCGATTTCCTATGTTTTCAAGGTGAAGTTAAGGCTTAAAACAACTATTTCTAGTCACAATAAACTTTGTGAAAGCTTTAATGATTATACTCGGCTTGTTTACTTTCAAAACTCTTAGTTTGATTATTTGTATCAAAATGGGTAAAACTTCATTATAGTTCGATTTCCAACCTTTCCAATGTGACGTTAAGGCTTAAAACAACGATTTCTTGCCACAATAAGCTTTGTCAAAGCTTTAATGATTAAGCTCGGCTTATTTACTTTGAAAACTCTTAGTTTGATTATTTGTATCAAAATGGGTAAAACTTCATTATAGTTCGATTTCCAACCTTTCCAATGTTAAGTTAAGGCTTAAAACAACTATTTCTAGTCACAATAAGCTTTGTGAAAGCTTTAATGATTATACTCGGCTTGTTTACTTTCAAAACTCTTAGTTTGATTATTTATGTCAAAATAGAAAAACCTTCATTATAGTTCGATTTCCTACGTTTTCAACGTGAAGTTAAGGCTTAAAACAACTATTTCTAGTAACAATAAGCTTTGTGAAAGCTTTAATGATTATGCTCATCTTGTTTACTTTCAAAACTCTTAGTTTGATTATTTGTATCAAAATGGGTAAGACTTCATTATAGTTCGATTTCCAACCTTTCCAATGTGAATTTAAGGCTTAAAACAACTATTTCTAGTCACAATAAGCTTTGTGAAAGCTTTAATGATTATACTCGGCTTGTTTACTTTCAAAACTCTTAGTTTGATTATTTGTATCAAAATGGGTAAAACTTCATTATAGTTCGATTTCCAACCTTTCCAATGTGAAGTTAAGGCTTAAAACAACTATTTCTTGTCACAATAAGCTTTGTCAAAGCTTTAATGATTAAGCTCGGCTTGTTTACTTTGAAAACTCTTAGTTTGATTATTTGTATCAAAATGGGTAAAACTTCATTATAGTTCGATTTCCAACCTTTCCAATGTGAAGTTAAGGCTGAAAACAACTATTTCTAGTCACAATAAGCTTTGTGAAAGCTTTAATGATTATACTCGGCTTGTTTACTTTCAAAACTCTTAGTTTGATTATTTATGTCAAAATGGGTAAAACTTCATTATAGTTCGATTTCCACATTTTCAAGGTGAAGTTAAGGCTTAAAACAACTATTTCTACTCACAATAAGCTTTATGAAAGCTCTAATGATTATACTCGGCTGGTTAACTTTAAAAACTCTTAGTTTGATTATTTATGTCAAAATGGGTAAAACTTCATTGTAGTTCGATTTCCTACGTTTTCAATGTGAAGTTAAGGCTTAAAACAACTATTTCTAGTCACAATAAGCTTTGTGAAAGCTTTAATGATTATGCTCATCTTGTTTACTTTCAAAACTCTTAGTTTGATTATTTGTGGCAAAATGGGTAAGGCTTAATTATAGTTCGATTTCCAACCTTTCCAATGTGAAGTTAAGGCTTAAAACAGCTATTTCTATTCACAATAAGCTTTGTGAAAGCTTTAATAATTATACTCGGCTTGTTTACTTTCAAAACTCTTAGTTTGATTATTTGTATAAAAATGGGTAAAACTTTATTATAGTTCCATTTTCAACGTTTCCAATGTGAAGTTAAGGCTTAAAACAACTATTTCTAGTAACAATAAGCTTTGTGAAAGCTTTAATGATTATACTCGGCTTGTTTACTTTCAAAACACTTAGTTTGATTATTTGTGTCAAAATGGGCAAAACTTCATTATAGTTCGACTTCCAACCTTTCCAATGTGACGTTAAGGCTTAAAACAACGATTTCTTGTCACAATAAGCTTTGTCAAAGCTTTAATGATTAAGCTCGGCTTGTTTACTTTGAAAACTCTTAGTTTGATTATTTGTATCAAAATGGGTAAAACTTCATTATAGTTCGATTTCCAACCTTTCCAATGTGAAGTTAAGGCTTAAAACAACTATTTCTAGTCACAATAAGCTTTGTGAAAGCTTTAATGATTATGCTCGTCTTGTTTACTTTCAAAACTCTTAGTTTGATTATTTTTATCAAAATGGGTAAGACTTCATTATAGTTCGATTTCCAACCTTTCCAATGTGAAGTTAAGGCTTAAAACAGCTATTTCTAGTCACAATAAGCTTTGTGAAAGCTTTAATGATTATACTCGGCTTGTTTACTTTCAAAACTCTTAGTTTGATTATTTGTATCAAAATGGGTAAAACTTCATTATAGTTCGATTTCCAACCTTTCCAATGTGACGTTAAGGCTTAAAACGAAGATTTCTAGTCACAATAATCTTTGTCAATGCTTTAATGATTAAGCTCCGCTTGTTTACTTTGAAAACTTTTAGTTTGATTATTTTTTTCAAAATGGGTAAGACTTCATTATAGTTCGATTTCCAACCTTTCCAATGTGAAGTTAAGGCTTAAAACAGCTATTTCTAGTCACAATAAGCTTTGTTAAAGCTTTAATGATTATACTCGGCTTGTTTACTTTCAAAACTCTTAGTTTGATTATTTGTATCAAAATGGGTAAAACTTCATTATAGTTCGATTTCCAACCTTTCCAATGTGACGTTAAGGCTTAAAACGATGATTTCTAGTCACAATAATCTTTGTCAATGCTTTAATGATTAAGCTCCGCTTGTTTACTTTGAAAACTCTTAGTTTGATTATTTGTATCAAAGTGGGTAAAACTTCATTATAGTTCGATTTCCAACCTTTCCAATGTGAAGTTAAGGCTTAAAACAACTATTTCTAGTCACAATAAGTTTTGTGAAAGCTTTAATGATTATGCTCATCTTGTTTACTTTCAAAACTCTTAGTTTGATTATTTGTATCAAAATGGGTAAAACTTCATTATAGTTCGATTTCCAACCTTTCCAATGTGAAGTTAAGGCTTAAAACAACTATTTCTAGTCACAATAAGCTTTGTGAAAGCTTTAATGATTATGCTCGTCTTGTTTACTTTCAAAACTCTTAGTTTGATTATTTTTATCAAAATGGGTAAGACTTCATTATAGTTCGATTTCCAACCTTTCCAATGTGAAGTTAAGGCTTAAAACAGCTATTTCTAGTCACAATAAGCTTTGTGAAAGCTTTAATGATTATGCTCGTCTTGTTTACTTTCAAAACTCTTAGTTTGATTATTTTTATCAAAATGGGTAAGACTTCATTATAGTTCGATTTCCAACCTTTCCAATGTGACGTTAAGGCTTAAAACAACGATTTCTAGTCACAATAAGCTTTGTCAAAGCTTTGATGATTAAGCTCGGCTTGTTTACTTTGAAAATACTTAGTTAGATTATTTGTATCAAAATGGGTAAAACTTCAGTATAGTTCGATTTCCAACCTTTCCAATGTGAAGTTAAGGCTTAAAACAACTATTTCTAGTCACAATAAGTTTTGTGAAAGCTTTCATGATTATACTCGGCTTGTTTACTCTCAAAACTCTTAGTTTGATTGTTTATGTCAAAATGGGTAAAACTTCATTATAGTTCGATTTCCCACATTTTCAATGTGAAGTTAAGGCTTAAAACAACTATTTCTACTCACAATAAGCTTGTGAAAGCTTTAATGAGTGTACTCGGCTTGTTTACTTTCAAAACTCTTAGTTTGATTATTTATATCAAAACGGGTAAAACTTCATTATAGTTCGATTTCCTACGTTTTCAACGTGAAGTTAAGGTTTAAAAGAACTATTTCTAGTCACAATACGCTTTGTGAAAGCTTTAATGATTATACTCGGCTTGTTTACTTTCAAAACTCTTAGTTTCATTATTTATGTCAAAATGGGTAAAACTTTATTATAGTTCGATTTCCTACTTTGTGAGTTAAGGTTTAAAAGAACTATTTCTAATCACAATAAGCTTTGTGAAAGCTTTAATGATTATGCTCATCTTGTTTACTTTCAAAACTCTTAGTTTGATTATTTGTATCAAAATGGGTAAAACTTCATTATAGTTCGATTTCCAACCTTTCCCATGTGAAGTTAAAGCTTAAAACAACTATTTCTAGTCACAATAAGCTTTGTGAAAGCTTTAATGATTATACTCGGCTTGTTTACTTTCAAAACTCTTAGTTTGATTATTTATGTCAAAATGGGTAAAACTTTATTATAGTTCGATTTCCTACGTTTTCAATGTGAAGTTGAGGCTTAAAACAACTATTTCTAGTCACAATAAGCTTTGTGAAAGCTTTAATGATTATACTCGGCTTGTTTACTTTCAAAACTCTTAGTTTGATTATTTATGTCAAAATGGGTAAAACTTCATTGTAGTTCGATTTCCTACGTTTTCAAGGTGAAGTTAAGGCTTAAAACAACTATTTCTAGTCACAATAAGCTTTGTGAAAGCTTTAATGATTATGCTCATCTTGTTTACTTTCAAAACTCTTAGTTTGATTATTTGTATCAAAATGGGTAAGGCTTAATTATAGTTCGATTTCCAACTTTTCCAATGTGAAGTTAAGGCTTAAAACAGCTATTTCTATTCACAATAAGCTTTGTCAAAGCATTAATGATTATACTCGGCTTGTTTACTTTCAAAACTCTTAGTTTGATTATTTGTATAAAAATGGGTAAAACTTAATTATAGTTCCATTTTCAACGTTTCCAATGTGAAGTTAAGGCTTAAAACTACTATTTCTAGTCACAATAAGCTTTGTGAAAGCTTTAATGATTATACTCGGCTTGTTTACTTTCAAAACTCTTAGTTTGATTATTTGTATCAAAATGGGTAAAACTTCATTATAGTTCGATTTCCAACCTTTCCAATGTGACGTTAAGGCTTAAAACAACGATTTCTAGTCACAATAAACTTTGTGAATGCTTTAATGATTATACTCGGCTTGTTTACTTTCAAAACTCTTTGTTTGATTATTTATGTCAAAATGGATAAAACTTCATTATAGCTCGATTTCCTACGTTTTCAATGTGAAGTTAAGGCTTAAAACAACTATTTCTAGTCATAATAAGCTTTGTGAAAGCTTTAATGATTATACTCGGCTGTTTTACTTTCAAAACTCTTAGTTTGATTATTTATCTCAAAATGGGTAAAACTTCATTATAGTTCGATTTCCTATGTTTTCAAGGTGAAGTTAAGGCTTAAAACAACTATTTCTAGTCACAATAAACTTTGTGAAAGCTTTAATGATTATACTCGGCTTGTTTACTTTCAAAACTCTTAGTTTGATTATTTATGTCAAAATGGATAAAACTTCATTATAGTTCGATTTCCTACGTTTTCAATGTGAAGTTAAGGCTTAAAACAACTATTTCTAGTCACAATAAGCTTTGTGAAAGCTTTAATGATTATACTCATCTTGTTTACTTTCAAAACTCTTAGTTTGATTATTTATATCAAAATGGGTAAAACTTCATTATAGTTCGATTTCCTACCTTTTTCAATGTGAAGTTAAGGCTTAAAACAACTATTTCTAGTCACAATAAGCTTTGTGAAAGCTTTAATGATTATACTCGGCTTGTTTACTTTCAAAACTCTTAGTTTGATTATTTATGTCAAAATGGGTAAAACTTCATTATAGTTCGATTTCCTACGTTTTCAATTTGAAGTTAAGGCTTAAAACAACTATTTCTAGTCACAATAAGCTTTGTGAAAGCTTTAATGATTATGCTCATCTTGTTTACTTTCAAAACTCTTAGTTTGATTATTTGTTTCAAAATGGGTAAAACTTCATTATAGTTCGATTTCCAACCTTTCCAATGTGAAGTTAAGGCTTAAAACAGCTATTTCTAGTCACAATAAGCTTTGTGAAAGCTTTAATGATTATACTCGGCTTGTTTACTTTCAAAACTCTTAGTTTGATTATTTGATGTCAAAATGGGTAAAACTTCATTATAGTTCGATTTCCTACGTTTTCAATGTGAAGTTAAGGCTTAAAACAACTATTTCTAGTCACAATAAACTTTGTGAAAGCTTTAATGATTATACTCGGCTTGTTTACTTTCAAAACTCTTAGTTTGATTATTTATGTCAAAATGGTAAAACTTCATTATAGTTCGATTTCCTACGTTTTCAAGGTGAAGTTAAGGCTTAAAACAACTATTTCTAGTCACAATAAGCTTTGTGAAAGCTTTAATGATTATACTCGGCTTGTTTACTTTCAAAACTCTTAGTTTGATTATTTATCTCAAAATGGGTAAAACTTCATTATAGTTCGATTTCCTATGTTTTCAAGGTGAAGTTAAGGCTTAAAACAACTATTTCTAGTCACAATAAACTTTGTGAAAGCTTTAATGATTATACTCGGCTTGTTTACTTTCAAAACTCTTAGTTTGATTATTTATGTCAAAATGGGTAAAACTTCATTATAGTTCGATTTCCTACGTTTTCAATGTGAAGTTAAGGCTTAAAACAACTATTTCTAGTCACAATAAGCTTTGTGAAAGCTTTAATGATTATGCTCATCTTGTTTACTTTCAAAACTCTTAGTTTGATTATTTGTATCAAAATGGGTAAAACTTCATTATAGTTCGATTTCCAACCTTTCCAATGTGAAGTTAAGGCTTAAAACAACTATTTCTAGTCACAATAAGCTTTGTGAAAGCTTTAATGATTATACTCGGCTTGTTTACTTTCAAAACTCTTAGTTTGATTATTTATGTCAAAATGGGTAAAACTTCATTATAGTTCGATTTCCCACGTTTTCAATGTGAAGTTAAGGCTTAAAACAACTATTTCTAGTCACAATAAGCTTTGTGAAAGCTTTAATGATTATGCTCATCTTGTTTACTTTCAAAACTCTTAGTTTGATTATTTGTATCAAAATGGGTAAAACTTCATTATAGTTCGATTTCCAACCTTTCCAATGTGAAGTTAAGGCTTAAAACAACTATTTTCTATTCACAATAAGCTTTGTCAAAGCTTTAATGATTATACTCGGCTTGTTTACTTTCAAAACTCTTAGTTTGATTATTTGTATCAAAATGGGTAAAACTTCATTATAGTTCGATTTCCAACCTTTCCAATGTGAAGTTAAGGCTTAAAACAACTATTTCTAGTCACAATAAGCTTTGTGAAAGCTTTAATGATTATACTCGGCTTGTTTACTTTCAAAACTCTTAGTTTGATTATTTATGTCAAAATGGGTAAAACTTCATTATAGTTCGATTTCCTACGTTTTCAATGTGAAGTTAAGGCTTAAAACAACTATTTCTAGTCACAATAAGCTTTGTGAAAGCTTTAATGATTATACTCGGCTTGTTTACTTTCAAAACTCTTAGTTTGATTATTTTATGTCAAAATGGGAAAAACTTCATTGTAGTTCGATTTCCTACGTTTTCAATGTGAAGTTAAGGCTTAAAACAACTATTTCTAGTCACAATAAGCTTTGTGAAAGCTTTAATGATTATGCTCATCTTGTTTACTTTCAAAACTCTTAGTTTGATTATTTGTATCAAAATGGGTAAGGCTTAATTATAGTTCGATTTCCAACCTTTCCAATGTGAAGTTAAGGCTTAAAACAGCTATTTCTATTCACAATAAGCTTTGTCAAAGCTTTAATGATTATACTCGGCTTGTTTACTTTCAAAACTCTTAGTTTGATTATTTGTATAAAAATGGGTAAAACTTATTATAGTTCCATTTTCAACGTTTCCAATGTGAAGTTAAGGCTTAAAACAACTATTTCTAGTCACAATAAGCTTTGTGAAAGCTTTAATGATTATACTCGCTTGTTTACTTTCAAAACTCTTAGTTTGATTATTTGTATCAAAATGGGTAAAACTTCATTATAGTTCGATTTCCAACCTTTCCAATGTGACGTTAAGGCTTAAAACAACGATTTCTAGTCACAATAAACTTTGTGAAAGCTTTAATGATTATACTCGGCTTGTTTACTTTCAAAACTCTTAGTTTGATTATTTATGTCAAAATGGGTAAAACTTCATTATAGTTCGATTTCCAACCTTTCAATGTGAAGTTAAGGCTTAAAACAACTATTTCTAGTCATAATAAGCTTTGTGAAAGCTTTAATGATTATACTCGGCTTGTTTACTTTCAAAACTCTTAGTTTGATTATTTATGTCAAAATGGGTAAAACTTCATTATAGTTCGATTTCCCACGTTTTCAATGTGAAGTTAAGGCTTAAAACAACTATTTCTAGTCATAATAAGCTTTGTGAAAGCTTTAATGATTATACTCGGCTTGTTTACTTTCAAAACTCTTAGTTTGATTATTTATGTCAAAATGGGTAAAACTTCATTATAGTTCGATTTCCTACGTTTTCAATGTGAAGTTAAGGCTTAAAACAACTATTTCTAGTCACAATAAGCTTTGTGAAAGCTTTAATGATTATGCTCATCTTGTTTACTTTCAAAACTCTTAGTTTGATTATTTGTATCAAAATGGGTAAAACTTCATTATAGTTCGATTTCCAACCTTTCCAATGTGAAGTTAAGGCTTAAAACAACTATTTCTAGTCACAATAAGCTTTGTGAAAGCTTTAATGATTATACTCGGCTTGTTTACTTTCAAAACTCTTAGTTTGATTATTTATGTCAAAATGGGTAAAACTTCATTATAGTTCGATTTCCAACATTTTCAATGTGAAGTTAAGGCTTAAAACAACTATTTCTAGTCACAATAAGCTTTGTGAAAGCTTTAATGATTATGCTCATCTTGTTTACTTTCAAAACTCTTAGTTTGATTATTTGTATCAAAATGGGTAAAACTTCATTATAGTTCGATTTCCAACCTTTCCAATGTGAAGTTAAGGCTTAAAACAACTATTTCTAACAATCACAATAAACTTTGTGAAAGCTTTAATGATTATACTCGGCTTGTTTACTTTCAAAACTCTTTGTTTGATTATTTATGTCAAAATGGATAAAACTTCATTATAGTTCGATTTCCTACGTTTTCAATGTGAAGTTAAGGCTTAAAACAACTATTTCTAGTCATAATAAGCTTTGTGAAAGCTTTAATGATTATACTCGGCTTGTTTACTTTCAAAACTCTTAGTTTGATTATTTATCTCAAAATGGGTAAAACTTCATTATAGTTCGATTTCCTATGTTTTCAAGGTGAAGTTAAGGCTTAAAACAACTATTTCTAGTCACAATAAACTTTGTGAAAGCTTTAATGATTATACTCGGCTTGTTTACTTTCAAAACTCTTAGTTTGATTATTTGTATCAAAATGGGTAAAACTTCATTATAGTTCGATTTCCAACCTTTCCAATGTGACGTTAAGGCTTAAAACAACTATTTCTAGTCACAATAAGCTTTGTCAAAGCTTTAATGATTAAGCTCGGCTTGTTTACTTTGAAAACTCTTAGTTTGATTATTTGTATCAAAATGGGTAAAACTTCATTATAGTTCGATTTCCAACCTTTCCAATGTGAAGTTAAGGCTTAAAACAACTATTTCTAGTCACAATAAGCTTTGTGAAAGCTTTAATGATTATACTCGGCTTGTTTACTTTCAAAACTCTTAGTTTGATTATTTATGTCAAAATGGGTAAAACTTCATTATAGTTCGATTTCCTACGTTTTCAACGTGAAGTTAAGGCTTAAAACAACTATTTCTAGTCACAATAAGCTTTGTGAAAGCTTTAATGATTATGCTCATCTTGTTTACTTTCAAAACTCTTAGTTTGATTATTTGTATCAAAATGGGTAAGACTTCATTATAGTTCGATTTCCAACCTATCCAATGTGAAGTTAAGGCTTAAAACAACTATTTCTAGTCACAATAAGCTTTGTGAAAGCTTTAATGATTATACTCGGCTTGTTTACTTTCAAAACTCTTAGTTTGATTATTTGTATCAAAATGGGTAAAACTTCATTATAGTTCGATTTCCAACCTTTCCAATGTGACGTTAAGGCTTAAAACAACGATTTCTAGTCACAATAAGCTTTGTCAAAGCTTTAATGATTATAGCTCGGCTTGTTTACTTTGAAAACTCTTAGTTTGATTATTTGTATCAAAATGGGTAAAACTTCATTATAGTTCGATTTCCAACCTTTCCAATGTGAAGTTAAGGCTTAAAACAACTATTTCTAGTCACAATAAGCTTTGTGAAAGCTTTAATGATTATACTCGGCTTGTTTACTTTCAAAACTCTTAGTTTGATTATTTATGTCAAAATGGGTAAAACTTCATTATAGTTCGATTTCCCACATTTTCAAGGTGAAGTTAAGGCTTAAAACAACTATTTCTAGTCACAATAAGCTTTGTGAAAGCTTTAATGATTATACTCGGCTTGTTTACTTTCAAAACTCTTAGTTTGATTATTTATGTCAAAATGGGTAAAACTTCATTATAGTTCGATTTCCTACGTTTTCAACGTGAAGTTAAGGCTTAAAACAACTATTTCTAGTCACAATAAGCTTTGTGAAAGCTTTAATGATTATGCTCATCTTGTTTACTTTCAAAACTCTTAGTTTGATTATTTGTATCAAAATGGGTAAAACTTCATTATAGTTCGATTTCCAACCTTTCCAATGTGAAGTTAAGGCTTAAAACAACTATTTCTAGTCACAATAAGCTTTGTGAAAGCTTTAATGATTATACTCGGCTTGTTTACTTTCAAAACTCTTAGTTTGATTATTTATGTCAAAATGTGTAAAACTTTATTATAGTTCGATTTTCCACGTTTTCAATGTGAAGTTAAGGCTTAAAACAACTATTTCTAGTCACAATAAGCTTTGTGAAAGCTTTAATGATTATACTCGGCTTGTTTACTTTCAAAACTCTTAGTTTGATTATTTATGTCAAAATGGTAAAACTTCATTATAGTTCGATTTCCTACGTTTTCAAGGTGAAGTTAAGGCTTAAAACAACTATTTCTAGTCACAATAAGCTTTGTGAAAGCTTTAATGATTATACTCGGCTTGTTTACTTTCAAAACTCTTAGTTTGATTATTTATCTCAAAATGGGTAAAACTTCATTATAGTTCGATTTCCTATATTTTCAATGGTGAAGTTAAGGCTTAAAACAACTATTTCTAGTCACAATAAACTTTGTGAAAGCTTTAATGATTATACTCGGCTTGTTTACTTTCAAAACTCTTAGTTTGATTATTTATGTCAAAATGGAAAAAACTTCATTATAGTTCGATTTCCTACGTTTTCAATGTGAAGTTAAGGCTTAAAACAACTATTTCTAGTCACAATAAACTTTGTGAAAGCTTTAATGGTTATACTCGGCTTTTTTACTTTCAAAACTCTTAGATTGATTATTTATGTCAAAATGGATAAAACTTCATTATAGTTCGATTTCCTACGTTTTCAATGTGAAGTTAAGGCTTAAAACAACTATTTCTAGTCAAAATAAGCTTTGTGAAAGCTTTAATGATTATACTCTTGTTTTACTTTCAAAACTCTTAGTTTGATTATTTATCTCAAAATGGGTAAAACTTCATTATAGTTCGATTTCCTAAGTTTTCAAGGTGAAGTTAAGGCTTAAAACAACTATTTCTAGTCACAATAAACTTTGTGAAAGCTTTAATGATTATACTCGGCTTGTTTACTTTCAAAACTCTTAGTTTGATTATTTATGTCAAAATGGGTAAAACTTCATTATAGTTCGATTTCCTACGTTTTCAACGTGAAGTTAAGGCTTAAAACAACTATTTCTAGTCACAATAAGCTTTGTGAAAGCTTTAATGATTATTGCTCATCTTGTTTACTTTCAAAACTCTTAGTTTGATTATTTGTATCAAAATGGGTAAAACTTCATTATAGTTCGATTTCCAACCTTTCCAATGTGAAGTTAAGGCTTAAAACAACTATTTCTAGTCACAATAAGCTTTGTGAAAGCTTTAATGATTATACTCGGCTTGTTTACTTTCAAAACTCTTAGTTTGATTATTTATGTCAAAATGGGTAAAACTTTATTATAGTTCAATTTCCCACGTTTTCAATGTGAAGTTAAGGCTTAAAACAACTATTTCTAGTCACAATAAGCTTTGTGAAAGCTTTAATGATTATACTCGGCTTGTTTACTTTCAAAACTCTTAGTTTGATTATTTATGTCAAAATGGGTAAAACTTCATTATAGTTCGATTTCCTACGTTTTCAATGTGAAGTTAAGGCTTAAAACAACTATTTCTAGTCACAATAAGCTTTGTGAAAGCTTTAATGATTATACTCGGCTTGTTTACTTTCAAAACTCTTAGTTTGATTATTTATGTCAAAATGGGTAAAACTTCATTATAGTTCGATTTCCTACGTTTTCAATGTGAAGTTAAGGCTTAAAACAACTATTTCTAGTCACAATAAGCTTTGTGAAAGCTTTAATGATTATACTCGGCTTGTTTACTTTCAAAACTCTTAGTTTGATTATTTATGTCAAAATGGGTAAAACTTCATTATAGTTCGATTTCCTACGTTTTCAAGGTGAAGTTAAGGCTTAAAACAACTATTTCTAGTCACAATAAACTTTGTGAAAGCTTTAATGATTATACTCGGCTTGTTTACTTTCAAAACTCTTAGTTTGATTATTTATGTCAAAATGGGTAAAACTTCATTATAGTTCGATTTCCTACGTTTTCAATGTGAAGTTAAGGCTTAAAACAACTATTTCTAGTCACAATAAGCTTTGTGAAAGCTTTAATGATTATGCTCATCTTGTTTACTTTCAAAACTCTTAGTTTGATTATTTGTGGCAAAATGGGTAAAACTTCATTATAGTTCGATTTCCAACCTTTCCAATGTGAAGTTAAGGCTTAAAACAACTATTTCTAGTCACAATAAGCTTTGTGAAAGCTTTAATGATTATACTCGGCTTGTTTACTTTTTAGCAAAACTCAAAACTCTTAGTTTGATTATTTGTATAAAAATGGGTAAAACTTCATTGTAGTTCGATTTTCAACGTTTCCAATGTGAAGTTAAGGCTTAAAACAACTATTTCTAGTAACAATAAGCTTTGTGAAAGCTTTAATGATTATACTCGGCTTGTTTACTTTCAAAACTCTTAGTTTGATTATTTGTATCAAAATGGGTAAAACTTCATTATAGTTCGATTTCCAACCTTTCCAATGTGAAGTTAAGGCTTAAAACAACTATTTCTAGTCACAATAAGCTTTGTGAAAGCTTTAATGATTATACTCGGCTTGTTTACTTTCAAAACTCTTAGTTTGATTATTTGTATCAAAATGGGTAAAACTTCATTATAGTTCGATTTCCAACCTTTCCAATGTGAAGTTAAGGCTTAAAACAACTATTTCTAGTCACAATAAGCTTTGTGAAAGCTTTAATGATTATGCTCGTCTTGTTTACTTTCAAAACTCTTAGTTTGATTATTTGTGTCAAAATGGGTAAAACTTCATTATAGTTCGATTTCCAACCTTTCCAATGTGAAGTTAAGGCTTAAAACAACTATTTCTAGTCACAATAAGCTTTGTGAAAGCTTTAATGATTATACTCGGCTTGTTTACTTTCAAAACTCTTAGTTTGATTATTTGTATCAAAATGGGTAAAACTTTATTATAGTTCCATTTTCAACGTTTCCAATGTGAAGTTAAGGCTTAAAACAACTATTTCTAGTCACAATAAGCTTTGTGAAAGCTTTAATGATTATACTCGGCTTGTTTACTTTCAAAACTCTTAGTTTGATTATTTGTGTCAAAATGGGTAAAACTTCATTATAGTTCGATTTCCAACCTTTCCAATGTGAAGTTAAGGCTTAAAACAACTATTTCTAGTCACAATAAGCTTTGTGAAAGCTTTAATGATTATGCTCATCTTGTTTACTTTCAAAACTCTTAGTTTGATTATTTGTGTCAAAATGGGTAAGGCTTAATTATAGTTCGATTTCCAACCTTTCCAATGTGAAGTTAAGGCTTAAAACAACTATTTCTATTCACAATAAGCTTTGTGAAAGCTTTAATGATTATACTCGGCTTGTTTACTTTCAAAACTCTTAGTTTGATTATTTGTATAAAAATGGGTAAAACTTTATTATAGTTCCATTTTCAACGTTTCCAATGTGAAGTTAAGGCTTAAAACAACTATTTCTAGTAACAATAAGCTTTGTGAAAGCTTTAATGATTATACTCGGCTTGTTTACTTTCAAAACTCTTAGTTTGATTATTTGTATCAAAATGGGCAAAACTTCATTATAGTTCGATTTCCAACCTTTCCAATGTGACGTTAAGGCTTAAAACAACGATTTCTTGTCACAATAAGCTTTGTCAAAGCTTTAATGATTAAGCTCGGCTTGTTTACTTTGAAAACTCTTAGTTTGATTATTTGTATCAAAATGGGTAAAACTTCATTATAGTTCGATTTCCAACCTTTCCAATGTGAAGTTAAGGCTTAAAACAACTATTTCTAGTCACAATAAGCTTTGTGAAAGCTTTAATGATTATGCTCGTCTTGTTTACTTTCAAAACTCTTAGTTTGATTATTTTTATCAAAATGGGTAAAACTTCATTATAGTTCGATTTCCAACCTTTCCAATGTGAAGTTAAGGCTTAAAACAACTATTTCTGGTCACAATAAGCTTTGTGAAAGCTTTAATGATTATACTCGCTTGTTTACTTTCAAAACTCTTAGTTTGATTATTTGTCAAAATGGGTAAAACTTCATTATAGTTCGATTTCCAACCTTTCAATGTGAAGTTAAGGCTTAAAACAACTATTTCTAGTCACAATAAGCTTTGTGAAAGCTTTAATGATTATACTCGGCTTGTTTACTTTCAAAACTCTTAGTTTGATTATTTGTATCAAAATGGGTAAAACTTCATTATAGTTCGATTTCCAACCTTTCCAATGTGAAGTTAAGGCTTAAAACAACTATTTCTAGTCACAATAATCTTTGTCAATGCTTTAATGATTAAGCTCGCTTGTTTACTTTGAAAACTCTTAGTTTGATTATTTGTATCAAAATGGGTAAAACTTCATTATAGTTCGATTTCCAACCTTTCCAATGTGAAGTTAAGGCTTAAAACAACTATTTCTAGTCACAATAAGTTTTGTGAAAGCTTTAATGATTATGCTCATCTTGTTTACTTTCAAAACTCTTAGTTTGATTATTTGTATCAAAATGGGTAAAACTTCATTATAGTTCGATTTCCAACCTTTCCAATGTGAAGTTAAGGCTTAAAACAACTATTTCTAGTCACAATAAGCTTTGTGAAAGCTTTAATGATTATACTCGTCTTGTTTACTTTCAAAACTCTTAGTTTGATTATTTTATCAAAATGGGTAAAACTTCATTATAGTTCGATTTCCAACCTTTCCAATGTGAAGTTAAGGCTTAAAACAACTATTTCTAGTCACAATAAGCTTTTGTGAAAGCTTTAATGATTATGCTCGTCTTGTTTACTTTCAAAACTCTTAGTTTGATTATTTTTATCAAAATGGGTAAAACTTCATTATAGTTCGATTTCCAACCTTTCCAATGTGACGTTAAGGCTTAAAACAACGATTTCTAGTCACAATAAGCTTTGTCAAAGCTTTAATGATTAAGCTCGGCTTGTTTACTTTGAAAACTACTTAGTTTGATTATTTGTATCAAAATGGGTAAAACTTCATTATAGTTCGATTTCCAACCTTTCCAATGTGAAGTTAAGGCTTAAAACAACTATTTCTAGTCACAATAAGTTTTGTGAAAGCTTTAATGATTATACTCGGCTTGTTTACTCTCAAAACTCTTAGTTTGATTATTTATATCAAAATGGGTAAAACTTCATTATAGTTCGATTTCCCGTTTTCAACGTGAAGTTAAGGCTTAAAACAACTATTTCTAGTCACAATAAGCTTTGTGAAAGCTTTAATGATTATACTCGGCTTGTTTACTTTCAAAACTCTTAGTTTGATTATTTATGTCAAAATAGGTAAAACTTCATTATAGTTCGATTTCCTACGTTTTCAAGTGAAGTTAAGGCTTAAAACAACTATTTCTAATCACAATAAGCTTTGTGAAAGCTTTAATGATTATGCTCATCTTGTTTACTTTCAAAACTCTTAGTTTGATTATTTGTATCAAAATGGGTAAAACTTCATTATAGTTCGATTTCCAACCTTTCCAATGTGAAGTTAAAGCTTAAAACAACTATTTCTAGTCACAATAAGCTTTGTGAAAGCTTTAATGATTATACTCGGCTTGTTTACTTTCAAAACTCTTAGTTTGATTATTTATGTCAAAATGGGTAAAACTTTATTATAGTTCAATTTCCCACGTTTTCAATGTGAAGTTAGGCTTAAAACAACTATTTCTAGTCACAATAAGCTTTGTGAAAGCTTTAATGATTATACTCGGCTTGTTTACTTTCAAAACTCTTAGTTTGATTATTTATGTCAAAATGGGTAAAACTTCATTATAGTTCGATTTCCTACGTTTTCAAGGTGAAGTTAAGGCTTAAAACAACTATTTCTAGTCACAATAAGCTTTGTGAAAGCTTTAATGATTATGCTCATCTTGTTTACTTTCAAAACTCTTAGTTTGATTATTTGTATCAAAATGGGTAAGGCTTCATTATAGTTCGATTTCCAACTTTTCCAATGTGAAGTTAAGGCTTAAAACAACTATTTCTATTCACAATAAGCTTTGTCAAAGCTTTAATGATTATACTCGGCTTGTTTACTTTCAAAACTCTTAGTTTGATTATTTGTATAAAAATGGGTAAAACTTAATTATAGTTCCATTTTCAACGTTTCCAATGTGAAGTTAAGGCTTAAAACAACTATTTCTAGTCACAATAAGCTTTGTGAAAGCTTTAATGATTATACTCGGCTTGTTTACTTTCAAAACTCTTAGTTTGATTATTTGTATCAAAATGGGTAAAACTTCATTATAGTTCGATTTCCAACCTTTCCAATGTGAAGTTAAGGCTTAAAACAACTATTTCTAGTCACAATAAACTTTGTGAAAGCTTTAATGATTATACTCGGCTTGTTTACTTTCAAAACTCTTTGTTTGATTATTTATGTCAAAATGGATAAAACTTCATTATAGCTCGATTTCCTACGTTTTCAATGTGAAGTTAAGGCTTAAAACAACTATTTCTAGTCATAATAAGCTTTGTGAAAGCTTTAATGATTTTGCTCATCTTGTTTACTTTCAAAACTCTTAGTTTGATTATTTGTATCAAAATGGGTAAAACTTCATTATAGTTCGATTTCCAACCTTTCCAATGTGAAGTTAAGGCTTAAAACAACTATTTCTAGTCACAATAAGCTTTGTGAAAGCTTTAATGATTATACTCGGCTTGTTTACTTTCAAAACTCTTAGTTTGATTATTTATGTCAAAATTGGTAAAACTTTATTATAGTTCAATTTCCCACGTTTTCAATGTGAAGTTAAGGCTTAAAATAACTATTTCTAGTCACAATAAGCTTTGTGAAAGCTTTAATGATTATACTCGCTTGTTTACTTTCAAAACTCTTAGTTTGATTATTTATGTCAAAATGGATAAAACTTCATTATAGTTCGATTTCCTACGTTTTCAATGTGAAGTTAAGGCTTAAAACAACTATTTCTAGTCATAATAAGCTTTGTGAAAGCCTTAATGATTATACCCTAGTTGTTTTACTTTCAAAACTCTTAGTTTGATTATTTATGTCAAAATGGGTAAAACTTCATTATAGTTCGATTTCCTACGTTTTCAAGGTGAAGTTAAGGCTTAAAACAACTATTTCTAGTCACAATAAGCTTTGTGAAAGCTTTAATGATTATACTCGGCTTGTTTACTTTCAAAACTCTTAGTTTGATTATTTATGTCAAAATGGGTAAAACTTCATTATAGTTCGATTTCCTACGTTTTCAAGGTGAAGTTAAGGCTTAAAACAACTATTTCTACTCACAATAAACTTTGTGAAAGCTTTAATGATTATACTCGGCTTGTTTACTTTCAAAACTCTTAGTTTGATTATTTATGTCAAAATGGATAAAACTTCATTGTAGTTCGATTTCCTACGTTTTCAATGTGAAGTTAAGGCTTAAAACAACTATTTCTAGTCACAATAAGCTTTGTGAAAGCTTTAATGATTATGCTCATCTTGTTTACTTTCAAAACTCTTAGTTTGATTATTTGTGGCAAAATGGGTAAGGCTTAATTATAGTTCAATTTCCAACCTTTCCAATGTGAAGTTAAGGCTTAAAACAGCTATTTCTATTCACAATAAGCTTTGTGAAAGCTTTAATAATTATACTCGGCTTGTTTACTTTCAAAACTCTTAGTTTGATTATTTGTATAAAAATGGGTAAAACTTTATTATAGTTCCATTTTCAACGTTTCCAATGTGAAGTTAAGGCTTAAAACAACTATTTCTAGTAACAATAAGCTTTGTGAAAGCTTTAATGATTATACTCGGCTTGTTTACTTTCAAAACACTTAGTTTGATTATTTGTGTCAAAATGGGCAAAACTTCATTATAGTTCGACTTCCAACCTTTCCAATGTGACGTTAAGGCTTAAAACAACGATTTCTTGTCACAATAAGCTTTGTCAAAGCTTTAATGATTAAGCTCGGCTTGTTTACTTTGAAAACTCTTAGTTTGATTATTTGTATCAAAATGGGTAAAACTTCATTATAGTTCGATTTCCAACCTTTCCAATGTGAAGTTAAGGCTTAAAACAACTATTTCTAGTCACAATAAGCTTTGTGAAAGCTTTAATGATTATGCTCGTCTTGTTTACTTTCAAAACTCTTAGTTTGATTATTTTTATCAAAATGGGTAAGACTTCATTATAGTTCGATTTCCAACCTTTCCAATGTGAAGTTAAGGCTTAAAACAGCTATTTCTAGTCACAATAAGCTTTGTGAAAGCTTTAATGATTATACTCGGCTTGTTTACTTTCAAAACTCTTAGTTTGATTATTTGTATCAAAATGGGTAAAACTTCATTATAGTTCGATTTCCAACCTTTCCAATGTGACGTTAAGGCTTAAAACGAAGATTTCTAGTCACAATAATCTTTGTCAATGCTTTAATGATTAAGCTCCGCTTGTTTACTTTGAAAACTTTTAGTTTGATTATTTTTTTCAAAATGGGTAAGACTTCATTATAGTTCGATTTCCAACCTTTCCAATGTGAAGTTAAGGCTTAAAACAGCTATTTCTAGTCACAATAAGCTTTGTTAAAGCTTTAATGATTATACTCGGCTTGTTTACTTTCAAAACTCTTAGTTTGATTATTTGTATCAAAATGGGTAAAACTTCATTATAGTTCGATTTCCAACCTTTCCAATGTGACGTTAAGGCTTAAAACGATGATTTCTAGTCACAATAATCTTTGTCAATGCTTTAATGATTAAGCTCCGCTTGTTTACTTTGAAAACTCTTAGTTTGAGTTTGATTATTTGTATCAAAGTGGGTAAAACTTCATTATAGTTCGATTTCCAACCTTTCCAATGTGAAGTTAAGGCTTAAAACAACTATTTCTAGTCACAATAAGTTTTGTGAAAGCTTTAATGATTATGCTCATCTTGTTTACTTTCAAAACTCTTAGTTTGATTATTTGTATCAAAATGGGTAAAACTTCATTATAGTTCGATTTCCAACCTTTCCAATGTGAAGTTAAGGCTTAAAACAACTATTTCTAGTCACAATAAGCTTTGTGAAAGCTTTAATGATTATGCTCGTCTTGTTTACTTTCAAAACTCTTAGTTTGATTATTTTTATCAAAATGGGTAAGACTTCATTATAGTTCGATTTCCAACCTTTCCAATGTGAAGTTAAGGCTTAAAACAGCTATTTCTAGTCACAATAAGCTTTGTGAAAGCTTTAATGATTATGCTCGTCTTGTTTACTTTCAAAACTCTTAGTTTGATTATTTTTATCAAAATGGGTAAGACTTCATTATAGTTCGATTTCCAACCTTTCCAATGTGACGTTAAGGCTTAAAACAACGATTTCTAGTCACAATAAGCTTTGTCAAAGCTTTGATGATTAAGCTCGGCTTGTTTACTTTGAAAATACTTAGTTAGATTATTTGTATCAAAATGGGTAAAACTTCAGTATAGTTCGATTTCCAACCTTTCCAATGTGAAGTTAAGGCTTAAAACAACTATTTCTAGTCACAATAAGTTTTGTGAAAGCTTTCATGATTATACTCGGCTTGTTTACTCTCAAAACTCTTAGTTTGATTGTTTATGTCAAAATGGGTAAAACTTCATTATAGTTCGATTTCCCACATTTTCAAGGTGAAGTTAAGGCTTAAAACAACTATTTCTACTCACAATAAGCTTGTGAAAGCTTTAATGTGTGTACTCGGCTTGTTTACTTTCAAAACTCTTAGTTTGATTATTTATATCAAAACGGGTAAAACTTCATTATAGTTCGATTTCCTACGTTTTCAACGTGAAGTTAAGGTTTAAAAGAACTATTTCTAGTCACAATACGCTTTGTGAAAGCTTTAATGATTATACTCGGCTTGTTTACTTTCAAAACTCTTAGTTTCATTATTTATGTCAAAATGGGTAAAACTTTATTATAGTTCGATTTCCTACGAAGTTAAGGTTTAAAAGAACTATTTCTAATCACAATAAGCTTTGTGAAAGCTTTAATGATTATGCTCATCTTGTTTACTTTCAAAACTCTTAGTTTGATTATTTGTATCAAAATGGGTAAAACTTCATTATAGTTCGATTTCCAACCTTTCCCATGTGAAGTTAAAGCTTAAAACAACTATTTCTAGTCACAATAAGCTTTGTGAAAGCTTTAATGATTATACTCGGCTTGTTTACTTTCAAAACTCTTAGTTTGATTATTTATGTCAAAATGGGTAAAACTTTATTATAGTTCGATTTCCTACGTTTTCAATGTGAAGTTGAGGCTTAAAACAACTATTTCTAGTCACAATAAGCTTTGTGAAAGCTTTAATGATTATACTCGGCTTGTTTACTTTCAAAACTCTTAGTTTGATTATTTATGTCAAAATGGGTAAAACTTCATTGTAGTTCGATTTCCTACGTTTTCAAGGTGAAGTTAAGGCTTAAAACAACTATTTCTAGTCACAATAAGCTTTGTGAAAGCTTTAATGATTATGCTCATCTTGTTTACTTTCAAAACTCTTAGTTTGATTATTTGTATCAAAATGGGTAAGGCTTAATTATAGTTCGATTTCCAACTTTTCCAATGTGAAGTTAAGGCTTAAAACAGCTATTTCTATTCACAATAAGCTTTGTCAAAGCATTAATGATTATACTCGGCTTGTTTACTTTCAAAACTCTTAGTTTGATTATTTGTATAAAAATGGGTAAAACTTAATTATAGTTCCATATTCAACGTTTCCAATGTGAAGTTAAGGCTTAAAACTACTATTTCTAGTCACAATAAGCTTTGTGAAAGCTTTAATGATTATACTCGGCTTGTTTACTTTCAAAACTCTTAGTTTGATTATTTGTATCAAAATGGGTAAAACTTCATTATAGTTCGATTTCCAACCTTTCCAATGTGACGTTAAGCCTTAAAACAACGATTTCTAGTCACAATAAACTTTGTGAAAGCTTTAATGATTATACTCGGCTTGTTTACTTTCAAAACTCTTTGTTTGATTATTTATGTCAAAATGGATAAAACTTCATTATAGCTCGATTTCCTACGTTTTCAATGTGAAGTTAAGGCTTAAAACAACTATTTCTAGTCATAATAAGCTTTGTGAAAGCTTTAATGATTATACTCGGCTTTTTAATTTCAAAACTCTTAGTTTGATTATTTATCTCAAAATGGGTAAAACTTTAATTATAGTTCGATTTCCTATGTTTTCAAGGTGAAGTTAAGGCTTAAAACAACTATTTCTAGTCACAATAAACTTTGTGAAAGCTTTAATGATTATACTCGGCTTGTTTACTTTCAAAACTCTTAGTTTGATTATTTATGTCAAAATGGATAAAACTTCATTATAGTTCGATTTCCTACGTTTTCAATGTGAAGTTAAGACTTAAAACAACTATTTGTAGTCACAATAAGCTTTGTGAAAGCTTTAATGATTATGCTCATCTTGTTTACTTTCAAAACTCTTAGTTTGATTATTTGTATCAAAATGGGTAAAACTTCATTATAGTTCGATTTCCAACCTTTCCAATGTGAAGTTAAGGCTTAAAACAACTATTTCTAGTCACAATAAGCTTTGTGAAAGCCTTAATGATTATACTCGGCTTGTTTACTCTCAAAACTCTTAGTTTGATTATTTATGTCAAAATGGGTAAAACTTCATTATAGTTCGATTTCCCACATTTTCAAGGTAAAGTTAAGGCTTAAAACAACTATTTCTACTCACAATAAGCTTTGTGAAAGCTTTAATGATTATGCTCATCTTGTTTACTTTCAAAACTCTTAGTTTGATTATTTGTATCAAAATGGGTAAGGCTTAATTATAGTTCGATTTCCAACCTTTCCAATGTGAAGTTAAGGCTTAAAACAGCTATTTCTAGTCACAATAAACTTTGTGAAAGCTTTAATGATTATACTCGGCTTGTTTACTTTCAAAACTCTTTGTTTGATTATTTATGTCAAAATGGATAAAACTTCATTATAGCTCGATTTCCTACGTTTTCAATGTGAAGTTAAGGCTTAAAACAACTATTTCTAGTCATAATAAGCTTTGTGAAAGCTTTAATGATTATACTCGGCTGTTTTACTTTCAAAACTCTTAGTTTGATTATTTATCTCAAAATGGGTAAAACTTCATTATAGTTCGATTTCCTATGTTTTCAAGGTGAAGTTAAGGCTTAAAACAACTATTTCTAGTCACAATAAACTTTGTGAAAGCTTTAATGATTATACTCGGCTTGTTTACTTTCAAAACTCTTAGTTTGATTATTTGTATCAAAATGGGTAAAACTTCATTATAGTTCGATTTCCAACCTTTCCAATGTGACGTTAAGGCTTAAAACAACGATTTCTTGCCACAATAAGCTTTGTCAAAGCTTTAATGATTAAGCTCGGCTTATTTACTTTGAAAACTCTTAGTTTGATTATTTGTATCAAAATGGGTAAAACTTCATTATAGTTCGATTTCCAACCTTTCCAATGTTAAGTTAAGGCTTAAAACAACTATTTCTAGTCACAATAAGCTTTGTGAAAGCTTTAATGATTATACTCGGCTTGTTTACTTTCAAAACTCTTAGTTTGATTATTTATGTCAAAATAGAAAAACCTTCATTATAGTTCGATTTCCTACGTTTTCAACGTGAAGTTAAGGCTTAAAACAACTATTTCTAGTAACAATAAGCTTTGTGAAAGCTTTAATGATTATGCTCATCTTGTTTACTTTCAAAACTCTTAGTTTGATTATTTGTATCAAAATGGGTAAGACTTCATTATAGTTCGATTTCCAACCTATCCAATGTGAATTTAAGGCTTAAAACAACTATTTCTAGTCACAATAAGCTTTGTGAAAGCTTTAATGATTATACTCGGCTTGTTTACTTTCAAAACTCTTAGTTTGATTATTTATGTCAAAATGGGTAAAACTTCATTATAGTTCGATTTCCTACATTTTCAAGGTGAAGTTAAGGCTTAAAACAACTATTTCTAGTAACAATAAGCTTTGTGAAAGCTTTAATGATTGTACTCGACTTGTTTACTTTCAAAACTCTTAGTTTGATTATTTATGTCAAAATGGGTAAAACTTCATTATAGTTCGATTTCCTACGTCTTCAAGGTGAAGTTAAGGCTTAAAACAACTATTTCTAGTCACAATAAACTTTGTGAAAGCTTTAATGATTATACTCGGCTTGTTTACTTTCAAAACTCTTAGTTTGATTATTTATGTCAAAATGGGTAAAACTTTATTATAGTTCCATTTTCAACGTTTCCAATGTGAAGTTAAGGCTTAAAACAACTATTTCTAGTCACAATAAGCTTTGTGAAAGCTTTAATGATTATACTCGGCTTGTTTACTTTCAAAACTCTTAGTTTGATTATTTATGTCAAAATGGGTAAAACTTCATTATAGTTCGATTTCCTACATTTTCAAGGTGAAGTTAAGGCTTAAAACAACTATTTCTAGTAACAATAAGCTTTGTGAAAGCTTTAATGATTGTACTCGACTTGTTTACTTTCAAAACTCTTAGTTTGATTATTTATGTCAAAATGGGTAAAACTTCATTATAGTTCGATTTCCTACGTTTTCAAGGTGAAGTTAAGGCTTAAAACAACTATTTCTAGTCACAATAAACTTTGTGAAAGCTTTAATGATTATACTCGGCTTGTTTACTTTCAAAACTCTTAGTTTGATTATTTATGTCAAAATGGGTATAACTTTATTATAGTTCCATTTTCAACGTTTCCAATGTGAAGTTAAGGCTTAAAACAACTATTTCTAGTCACAATAAGCTTTGTGAAAGCTTTAATGATTATACTCGGCTTGTTTACTTTCAAAACTCTTAGTTTGATTATTTGTATCAAAATGGGCAAAACTTCATTAAAGTTCGATTTCCAACCTTTCCAATGTGACGTTAAGGCTTAAAACAACGATTTCTTGTCACAATAAGCTTTGTCAAAGCTTTAATGATTAAGCTCGGCTTGTTTACTTTGAAAACTCTTAGTTTGATTATTTGTATCAAAATGGGTAAGACTTCATTATAGTTCGATTTCCAACCTTTCCAATGTGAATTTAAGGCTTAAAACAACTATTTCTAGTCACAATAAGCTTTGTGAAAGCTTTAATGATTATACTCGGCTTGTTTACTTTCAAAACTCTTAGTTTGATTATTTATGTCAAAATGGGTAAAACTTCATTATAGTTCGATTTCCTACATTTTCAAGGTGAAGTTAAGGCTTAAAACAACTATTTCTAGTAACAATAAGCTTTGTGAAAGCTTTAATGATTATACTCGACTTGTTTACTTTCAAAACTCTTAGTTTGATTATTTATGTCAAAATGGGTAAAACTTCATTATAGTTCGATTTCCTACGTTTTCAAGGTGAAGTTAAGGCTTAAAACAACTATTTCTAGTCACAATAAGCTTTGTGAAAGCTTTAATGATTATACTCGGCTTGTTTACTTTCAAAACTCTTAGTTTGATTATTTATGTCAAAATGGGTATAACTTCATTATAGTTCGATTTCCTACGTTTTCAAGGTGAAGTTAAGGCTTAAAACAACTATTTCTACTCACAATAAACTTTGTGAAAGCTTTAATGATTATACTCGGCTTGTTTACTTTCAAAACTCTTAGTTTGATTATTTATGTCAAAATGGATAAAACTTCATTGTAGTTCGATTTCCTACGTTTTCAATGTGAAGTTAAGGCTTAAAACAACTATTTCTAGTCACAATAAGCTTTGTGAAAGCTTTAATGATTATGCTCATCTTGTTTACTTTCAAAACTCTTAGTTTGATTATTTGTGACAAAATGGGTAAGGCTTAATTATAGTTCGATTTCCAACCTTTCCAATGTGAAGTTAAGGCTTAAAACAGCTATTTCTATTCACAATAAGCTTTGTGAAAGCTTTAATAATTATACTCGGCTTGTTTACTTTCAAAACTCTTAGTTTGATTATTTGTATAAAAATGGGTAAAACTTTATTATAGTTCCATTTTCAACGTTTCCAATGTGAAGTTAAGGCTTAAAACAACTATTTCTAGTCACAATAAGCTTTGTGAAAGCTTTAATGATTATACTCGGCTTGTTTACTTTCAAAACTCTTAGTTTGATTATTTGTATCAAAATGGGCAAAACTTCATTATAGTTCGATTTCCAACCTTTCCAATGTGACGTTAAGGCTTAAAACAACGATTTCTTGTCACAATAAGCTTTGTCAAAGCTTTAATGATTAAGCTCGGCTTGTTTACTTTGAAAACTCTTAGTTTGATTATTTGTATCAAAATGGGTAAAACTTCATTATAGTTCGATTTCCAACCTTTCCAATGTGAAGTTAAGGCTTAAAACAACTATTTCTAGTCACAATAAGCTTTGTGAAAACTTTAATGATTATACTCGGCTTGTTTACTCTCAAAACTCTTAGTTTGATTATTTATGTCAAAATGGGTAAAACTTCATTATAGTTCGATTTCCCACATTTTCAAGGTGAAGTTAAGGCTTAAAACAACTATTTCTACTCACAATAAGCTTTATGAAAGCTTTAATGATTATACTCGGCTGGTTAACTTTAAAACTCTTAGTTTGATTATTTATGTCAAAATGGGTAAAACTTCATTATAGTTCGATTTCCTACGTTTTCAACGTGAAGTTAAGGCTTAAAACAACTATTTCTAGTCACAATAAGCTTTGTGAAAGCTTTAATGATTTTGCTCATCTTGTTTACTTTCAAAACTCTTAGTTTGATTATTTGTATCAAAATGGGTAAAACTTCATTATAGTTCGATTTCCAACCTTTCCAATGTGAAGTTAAGGCTTAAAACAACTATTTCTAGTCACAATAAGCTTTGTGAAAGCTTTAATGATTATACTCGGCTTGTTTACTTTCAAAACTCTTAGTTTGATTACTTATGTCAAAATTGTAAAACTTTATTATAGTTCGATTTTCCACGTTTTCAATGTGAAGTTAAGGCTTAAAATAACTATTTCTAGTCACAATAAGCTTTGTGAAAGCTTTAATGATTACACTCGGCTTGTTTACTTTCAAAACTCTTAGTTTGATTATTTACGTCAAAATGGTAAAACTTCATTATAGTTCGATTTCCTACGTTTTCAAGGTGAAGTTAAGGCTTAAAACAACTATTTCTAGTCACAATAAGCTTTGTGAAAGCTTTAATGATTATACTCGGCTGTTTTACTTTCAAAACTCTTAGTTTAATTATTTATCTCAAAATGGGTAAAACTTCATTATAGTTCGATTTCCTATATTTTCATGGTGAAGTTAAGGCTTAAAACAACTATTTCTAGTCACAATAAACTTTGTGAAAGCTTTAATGATTATACTCGGCTTGTTTACTTTCAAAACTCTTAGTTTGATTATTTATGTCAAAATGGATAAAACTTCATTATAGTTCGATTTCCTACGTTTTCAATGTGAAGTTAAGGCTTAAAACAACTATTTCTAGTCAAAATAAGCTTTGTGAAAGCTTTAATGATTATACTCGGCTGTTTTATTTTCAAAACTCTTAGTTTGATTATTTATCTCAAAATGGGTAAAACTTCATTATAGTTCGATTTCCTATGTTTTCAAGGTGAAGTTAAGGCTTAAAACAACTATTTCTAGTCACAATAAACTTTGTGAAAGCTTTAATGATTATACTCGGCTTGTTTACTTTCAAAACTCTTAGTTTGATTATTTATGTCAAAATGGGTAAAACTTCATTATAGTTCGATTTCCTACGTTTTCAACGTGAAGTTAAGGCTTAAAACAACTATTTCTAGTCACAAAAAGCTTTGTGAAAGCTTTAATGATTTTGCTCATCTTGTTTACTTTCAAAACTCTTAGTTTGATTATTTGTATCAAAATGGGTAAAACTTCATTATAGTTCGATTTCCAACCTTTCCAATGTGAAGTTAAGGCTTAAAACAACTATTTCTAGTCACAATAAGCTTTGTGAAAGCTTTAATGATTATACTCGGCTTGTTTACTTTCAAAACTCTTAGTTTGATTATTTATGTCAAAATTGGTAAAACTTTATTATAGTTCAATTTCCCACGTTTTCAATGTGAAGTTAAGGCTTAAAATAACTATTTCTAGTCACAATAAGCTTTGTGAAAGCTTTAATGATTATACTCTGCTTGTTTACTTTCAAAACTCTTAGTTTGATTATTTATGTCAAAATAGATAAAACTTCATTATAGTTCGATTTCCTACGTTTTCAATGTGAAGTTAAGGCTTAAAACAACTATTTCTAGTCATAATAAGCTTTGTGAAAGCCTTAATGATTATACCCGGTTGTTTTACTTTCAAAACTCTTAGTTTGATTATTTATGTCAAAATGGGTAAAACTTCATTATAGTTCGATTTCCTACGTTTTCAAGGTGAAGTTAAGGCTTAAAACAACTATTTCTAGTCACAATAAGCTTTGTGAAAGCTTTAATGATTATACTCGGCTTGTTTACTTTCAAAACTCTTAGTTTGATTATTTATGTCAAAATGGGTAAAACTTCATTATAGTTCGATTTCCTACGTTTTCAAGGTGAAGTTAAGGCTTAAAACAACTATTTCTACTCACAATAAACTTTGTGAAAGCTTTAATGATTATACTCGGCTTGTTTACTTTCAAAACTCTTAGTTTGATTATTTATGTCAAAATGGATAAAACTTCATTGTAGTTCGATTTCCTACGTTTTCAATGTGAAGTTAAGGCTTAAAACAACTATTTCTAGTCACAATAAGCTTTGTGAAAGCTTTAATGATTATGCTCATCTTGTTTACTTTCAAAACTCTTAGTTTGATTATTTGTGAAAAATGGGTAAGGCTTAATTATAGTTCGATTTCCAACCTTTCCAATGTGAAGTTAAGGCTTAAAACAGCTATTTCTATTCACAATAAGCTTTGTGAAAGCTTTAATAATTATACTTATACGGCTTGTTTACTTTCAAAACTCTTAGTTTGATTATTTGTATAAAAATGGGTAAAACTTTATTATAGTTCCATTTTCAACGTTTCCAATGTGAAGTTAAGGCTTAAAACAACTATTTCTAGTAACAATAAGCTTTGTGAAAGCTTTAATGATTATACTCGGCTTGTTTACTTTCAAAACACTTAGTTTGATTATTTGTGTCAAAATGGGCAAAACTTCATTATAGTTCGACTTCCAACCTTTCCAATGTGACGTTAAGGCTTAAAACAACGATTTCTTGTCACAATAAGCTTTGTCAAAGCTTTAATGATTAAGCTCGGCTTGTTTACTTTGAAAACTCTTAGTTTGATTATTTGTATCAAAATGGGTAAAACTTCATTATAGTTCGATTTCCAACCTTTCCAATGTGAAGTTAAGGCTTAAAACAACTATTTCTAGTCACAATAAGCTTTGTGAAAGCTTTAATGATTATGCTCGTCTTGTTTACTTTCAAAACTCTTAGTTTGATTATTTTTATTTCAAAATGGGTAAGACTTCATTATAGTTCGATTTCCAACCTTTCCAATGTGAAGTTAAGGCTTAAAAACAACTATTTCTAGTCACAATAAGCTTTGTGAAAGCTTTAATGATTATACTCGGCTTGTTTACTTTCAAAACTCTTAGTTTGATTATTTGTATCAAAATGGGTAAAACTTCATTATAGTTCGATTTCCAACCTTTCCAATGTGACGTTAAGGCTTAAAACGAAGATTTCTAGTCACAATAATCTTTGTCAATGCTTTAATGATTAAGCTCCGCTTGTTTACTTTGAAAACTTTTAGTTTGATTATTTTTTTCAAAATGGGTAAGACTTCATTATAGTTCGATTTCCAACCTTTCCAATGTGAAGTTAAGGCTTAAAACAGCTATTTCTAGTCACAATAAGCTTTGTTAAAGCTTTAATGATTATACTCGGCTTGTTTACTTTCAAAACTCTTAGTTTGATTATTTGTATCAAAATGGGTAAAACTTCATTATAGTTCGATTTCCAACCTTTTTCCAATGTGACGTTAAGGCTTAAAACGATGATTTCTAGTCACAATAATCTTTGTCAATGCTTTAATGATTAAGCTCCGCTTGTTTACTTTGAAAACTCTTAGTTTGATTATTTGTATCAAAGTGGGTAAAACTTCATTATAGTTCGATTTCCAACCTTTCCAATGTGAAGTTAAGGCTTAAAACAACTATTTCTAGTCACAATAAGTTTTGTGAAAGCTTTAATGATTATGCTCATCTTGTTTACTTTCAAAACTCTTAGTTTGATTATTTGTATCAAAATGGGTAAAACTTCATTATAGTTCGATTTCCAACCTTTCCAATGTGAAGTTAAGGCTTAAAACAACTATTTCTAGTCACAATAAGCTTTGTGAAAGCTTTAATGATTATGCTCGTCTTGTTTACTTTCAAAACTCTTAGTTTGATTATTTTTATCAAAATGGGTAAGACTTCATTATAGTTCGATTTCCAACCTTTCCAATGTGAAGTTAAGGCTTAAAACAGCTATTTCTAGTCACAATAAGCTTTGTGAAAGCTTTAATGATTATGCTCGTCTTGTTTACTTTCAAAACTCTTAGTTTGATTATTTTTATCAAAATGGGTAAGACTTCATTATAGTTCGATTTCCAACCTTTCCAATGTGACGTTAAGGCTTAAAACAACGATTTCTAGTCACAATAAGCTTTGTCAAAGCTTTGATGATTAAGCTCGGCTTGTTTACTTTGAAAATACTTAGTTAGATTATTTGTATCAAAATGGGTAAAACTTCAGTATAGTTCGATTTCCAACCTTTCCAATGTGAAGTTAAGGCTTAAAACAACTATTTCTAGTCACAATAAGTTTTGTGAAGCTTTCATGATTATACTCGGCTTGTTTACTCTCAAAACTCTTAGTTTGATTGTTTATGTCAAAATGGGTAAAACTTCATTATAGTTCGATTTCCCACATTTTCAAGGTGAAGTTAAGGCTTAAAACAACTATTTCTACTCACAATAAGCTTGTGAAAGCTTTAATGTGTGTACTCGGCTTGTTTACTTTCAAAACTCTTAGTTTGATTATTTATATCAAAACGGGTAAAACTTCATTATAGTTCGATTTCCTACGTTTTCAACGTGAAGTTAAGGTTTAAAAGAACTATTTCTAGTCACAATACGCTTTGTGAAAGCTTTAATGATTATACTCGGCTTGTTTACTTTCAAAACTCTTAGTTTCATTATTTATGTCAAAATGGGTAAAACTTTATTATAGTTCGATTTCCTACGAAGTTAAGGTTTAAAAGAACTATTTCTAATCACAATAAGCTTTGTGAAAGCTTTAATGATTATGCTCATCTTGTTTACTTTCAAAACTCTTAGTTTGATTATTTGTATCAAAATGGGTAAAACTTCATTATAGTTCGATTTCCAACCTTTCCCATGTGAAGTTAAAGCTTAAAACAACTATTTCTAGTCACAATAAGCTTTGTGAAAGCTTTAATGATTATACTCGGCTTGTTTACTTTCAAAACTCTTAGTTTGATTATTTATGTCAAAATGGGTAAAACTTTATTATAGTTCGATTTCCTACGTTTTCAATGTGAAGTTGAGGCTTAAAACAACTATTTCTAGTCACAATAAGCTTTGTGAAAGCTTTAATGATTATACTCGGCTTGTTTACTTTCAAAACTCTTAGTTTGATTATTTATGTCAAAATGGGTAAAACTTCATTGTAGTTCGATTTCCTACGTTTTCAAGGTGAAGTTAAGGCTTAAAACAACTATTTCTAGTCACAATAAGCTTTGTGAAAGCTTTAATGATTATGCTCATCTTGTTTACTTTCAAAACTCTTAGTTTGATTATTTGTATCAAAATGGGTAAGGCTTAATTATAGTTCGATTTCCAACTTTTCCAATGTGAAGTTAAGGCTTAAAACAGCTATTTCTATTCACAATAAGCTTTGTCAAAGCATTAATGATTATACTCGGCTTGTTTACTTTCAAAACTCTTAGTTTGATTATTTGTATAAAAATGGGTAAAACTTAATTATAGTTCCATTTCAACGTTTCCAATGTGAAGTTAAGGCTTAAAACTACTATTTCTAGTCACAATAAGCTTTGTGAAAGCTTTAATGATTATACTCGGCTTGTTTACTTTCAAAACTCTTAGTTTGATTATTTGTATCAAAATGGGTAAAACTTCATTATAGTTCGATTTCCAACCTTTCCAATGTGACGTTAAGGCTTAAAACAACGATTTCTAGTCACAATAAACTTTGTGAATGCTTTAATGATTATACTCGGCTTGTTTACTTTCAAAACTCTTTGTTTGATTATTTATGTCAAAATGGATAAAACTTCATTATAGCTCGATTTCCTACGTTTTCAATGTGAAGTTAAGGCTTAAAACAACTATTTCTAGTCATAATAAGCTTTGTGAAAGCTTTAATGATTTTGCTCATCTTGTTTACTTTCAAAACTCTTAGTTTGATTATTTATCTCAAAATGGGTAAAACTTCATTATAGTTCGATTTCCTATGTTTTCAAGTGAAGTTAAGGCTTAAAACAACTATTTCTAGTCACAATAAACTTTGTGAAAGCTTTAATGATTATACTCGGCTTGTTTACTTTCAAAACTCTTAGTTTGATTATTTATGTCAAAATGGATAAAACTTCATTATAGTTCGATTTCCTACGTTTTCAATGTGAAGTTAAGGCTTAAAACAACTATTTCTAGTCACAATAAGCTTTGTGAAAGCTTTAATGATTATACTCATCTTGTTTACTTTCAAAACTCTTAGTTTGATTATTTATGTCAAAATGGGTAAAACTTCATTATAGTTCGATTTCCTAACGTTTTTCAATGTGAAGTTAAGGCTTAAAACAACTATTTCTAGTCACAATAAGCTTTGTGAAAGCTTTAATGATTATACTCGGCTTGTTTACTTTCAAAACTCTTAGTTTGATTATTTATGTCAAAATGGGTAAAACTTCATTATAGTTCGATTTCCTACGTTTTCAAGGTGAAGTTAAGGCTTAAAACAACTATTTCTAGTCACAATAAGCTTTGTGAAAGCTTTAATGATTATGCTCATCTTGTTTACTTTCAAAACTCTTAGTTTGATTATTTGTATCAAAATGGGTAAAACTTCATTATAGTTCGATTTCCAACCTTTCCAATGTGAAGTTAAGGCTTAAAACAACTATTTCTAGTCACAATAAACTTTGTGAAAGCTTTAATGATTATACTCGGCTTGTTTACTTTCAAAACTCTTAGTTTGATTATTTATGTCAAAATGGATAAAACTTCATTATAGTTCGATTTCCTACGTTTTCAATGTGAAGTTAAGGCTTAAAACAACTATTTCTAGTCACAATAAGCTTTGTGAAAGCTTTAATGATTATACTCATCTTGTTTACTTTCAAAACTCTTAGTTTGATTATTTATGTCAAAATGGGTAAAACTTCATTATAGTTCGATTTCCTACCTTTTCAATGTGAAGTTAAGGCTTAAAACAACTATTTCTAGTCACAATAAACTTTGTGAAAGCTTTAATGATTATACTCGGCTTGTTTACTTTCAAAACTCTTAGTTTGATTATTTATGTCAAAATGGGTAAAACTTCATTATAGTTCGATTTCCTACGTTTTCAATGTGAAGTTAAGGCTTAAAACAACTATTTCTAGTCACAATAAGCTTTGTGAAAGCTTTAATGATTATACTCGGCTTGTTTACTTTCAAAACTCTTAGTTTGATTATTTATGTCAAAATGGGTAAAACTTCATTATAGTTCGATTTCCTAACCTTTTCAATGGTGAAGTTAAGGCTTAAAACAACTATTTCTAGTCACAATAAGCTTTGTGAAAGCTTTAATGATTATACTCGGCTTGTTTACTTTCAAAACTCTTAGTTTGATTATTTATGTCAAAATGGGTAAAACTTCATTATAGTTCGATTTCCAACGTTTTCAATGTGAAGTTAAGGCTTAAAACAACTATTTCTAGTCACAATAAGCTTTGTGAAAGCTTTAATGATTATGCTCATCTTGTTTACTTTCAAAACTCTTAGTTTGATTATTTGTATCAAAATGGGTAAACTTCATTATAGTTCGATTTCAACCTTTCCAATGTGAAGTTAAGGCTTAAAACAACTATTTCTAGTCACAATAAGCTTTGTGAAAGCTTTAATGATTATACTCGGCTTGTTTACTTTCAAAACTCTTAGTTTGATTATTTGTATCAAAATGGGTAAAACTTCATTATAGTTCGATTTCCTACCTTTCAATGTGAAGTTAAGGCTTAAAACAACTATTTCTAGTCACAATAAACTTTGTGAAAGCTTTAATGATTATACTCGACTTGTTTACTTTCAAAACTCTTAGTTTGATTATTTATGTCAAAATGGGTAAAACTTCATTATAGTTCGATTTCCAACCTTTCCAATGTGAAGTTAAGGCTTAAAACAACTATTTCTAGTCACAATAAGCTTTGTGAAAGCTTTAATGATTATACTCGGCTTGTTTACTTTCAAAACTCTTAGTTTGATTATTTATGTCAAAATGGGTAAAACTTCATTATAGTTCGATTTCCAACCTTTTCAATGTGAAGTTAAGGCTTAAAACAACTATTTCTAGTCACAATAAGCTTTGTGAAAGCTTTAATGATTATACTCGGCTTGTTTACTTTCAAAACTCTTAGTTTGATTATTTATGTCAAAATGGGTAAAACTTCATTATAGTTCGATTTCCTACGTTTTCAATGTGAAGTTAAGGCTTAAAACAACTATTTCTAGTCACAATAAGCTTTGTGAAAGCTTTAATGATTATGCTCATCTTGTTTACTTTCAAAACTCTTAGTTTGATTATTTGTATCAAAATGGGTAAAACTTCATTATAGTTCGATTTCCAACCTTTCAATGTGAAGTTAAGGCTTAAAACAACTATTTCTAGTCACAATAAGCTTTGTGAAAGCTTTAATGATTATACTCGGCTTGTTTACTTTCAAAACTCTTAGTTTGATTATTTATGTCAAAATGGGTAAAACTTCATTATAGTTCGATTTCCACATTTTCAAGGTGAAGTTAAGGCTTAAAACAACTATTTCTACTCACAATAAGCTTTGTGAAAGCTTTAATGATTATACTCATCTTGTTTACTTTCAAAACTCTTAGTTTGATTATTTGTATAAAAATAGGTAAAACTTCATTATAGTTCGATTTCCAACCTTTCCAATGTGAAGTTAAGGCTTAAAACAACTATTTCTATTCACAATAAGCTTTGTGAAAGCTTTAATGATTATACTCGGCTTGTTTACTTTCAAAACTCTTAGTTTGATTATTTGTATCAAAATGGGTAAAACTTCATTATAGTTCGATTTCCAACCTTTCCCATGTGAAGTTAAAGCTTAAAACAACTATTTCTAGTCACAATAAGCTTTGTGAAAGCTTTAATGATTATACTCGGCTTGTTTACTTTCAAAACTCTTAGTTTGATTATTTATGTCAAAATGGGTAAAACTTTATTATAGTTCGATTTCCTACGTTTTCAATGTGAAGTTGAGGCTTAAAACAACTATTTCTAGTCACAATAAGCTTTGTGAAAGCTTTAATGATTATACTCGGCTTGTTTACTTTCAAAACTCTTAGTTTGATTATTTATGTCAAAATGGGTAAAACTTCATTGTAGTTCGATTTCCTACGTTTTCAAGGTGAAGTTAAGGCTTAAAACAACTATTTCTAGTCACAATAAGCTTTGTGAAAGCTTTAATGATTATGCTCATCTTGTTTACTTTCAAAACTCTTAGTTTGATTATTTGTATCAAAATGGGTAAGGCTTAATTATAGTTCGATTTCCAACTTTTCCAATGTGAAGTTAAGGCTTAAAACAGCTATTTCTATTCACAATAAGCTTTGTCAAAGCATTAATGATTATACTCGGCTTGTTTACTTTCAAAACTCTTAGTTTGATTATTTGTATAAAAATGGGTAAAACTTAATTATAGTTCCATTTTCAACGTTTCCAATGTGAAGTTAAGGCTTAAAACTACTATTTCTAGTCACAATAAGCTTTGTGAAAGCTTTAATGATTATACTCGGCTTGTTTACTTTCAAAACTCTTAGTTTGATTATTTGTATCAAAATGGGTAAAACTTCATTATAGTTCGATTTCCAACCTTTCCAATGTGACGTTAAGGCTTAAAACAACGATTTCTAGTCACAATAAACTTTGTGAAAGCTTTAATGATTATACTCGGCTTTTTACTTTCAAAACTCTTTGTTTGATTATTTATGTCAAAATGGATAAAACTTCATTATAGCTCGATTTCCTACGTTTTCAATGTGAAGTTAAGGCTTAAAACAACTATTTCTAGTCATAATAAGCTTTGTGAAAGCTTTAATGATTATACTCATCTTGTTTACTTTCAAAACTCTTAGTTTGATTATTTATCTCAAAATGGGTAAAACTTCATTATAGTTCGATTTCCTATGTTTTCAAGGTGGAGTTAAGGCTTAAAACAACTATTTCTAGTAACAATAAACTTTGTGAAAGCTTTAATGATTATACTCGGCTTGTTTACTTTCAAAACTCTTAGTTTGATTATTTATGTCAAAATGGATAAAACTTCATTATAGTTCGATTTCCAACGTTTTCAATGTGAAGTTAAGACTTAAAACAACTATTTGTAGTCACAATAAGCTTTGTGAAAGCTTTAATGATTATGCTCATCTTGTTTACTTTCAAAACTCTTAGTTTGATTATTTGTATCAAAATGGGTAAAACTTCATTATAGTTCGATTTCCAACCTTTCCAATGTGAAGTTAAGGCTTAAAACAACTATTTCTAGTCACAATAAGCTTTGTGAAAGCTTTAATGATTATACTCGGCTTGTTTACTCTCAAAACTCTTAGTTTGATTATTTATGTCAAAATGGGTAAAACTTCATTATAGTTCGATTTCCCACATTTTCAAGGTAAAGTTAAGGCTTAAAACAACTATTTCTACTCACAATAAGCTTTGTGAAAGCTTTAATGATTATGCTCATCTTGTTTACTTTCAAAACTCTTAGTTTGATTATTTGTATCAAAATGGGTAAAACTTAATTATAGTTCGATTTCCAACCTTTCCAATGTGAAGTTAAGGCTTAAAACAACTATTTCTAGTCACAATAAGCTTTGTCAAAGCTTTAATGATTATACTCGGCTTGTTTACTTTCAAAACTCTTAGTTTGATTATTTGTATAAAAATGGGTAAAACTTCATTATAGTTCCATTTTCAACGTTTCCAATGTGAAGTTAAGGCTTAAAACAACTATTTCTAGTCACAATAAGCTTTGTGAAAGCTTTAATGATTATACTCGGCTTGTTTACTTTCAAAACTCTTAGTTTGATTATTTGTATCAAAATGGGTAAAACTTCATTATAGTTCGATTTCCAACCTTTCCAATGTGACGTTAAGGCTTAAAACAACGATTTCTTGCCACAATAAGCTTTGTCAAAGCTTTAATGATTAAGCTCGGCTTATTTACTTTGAAAACTCTTAGTTTGATTATTTGTATCAAAATGGGTAAAACTTCATTATAGTTCGATTTCCAACCTTTCCAATGTTAAGTTAAGGCTTAAAACAACTATTTCTAGTCACAATAAGCTTTGTGAAAGCTTTAATGATTATACTCGGCTTGTTTACTTTCAAAACTCTTAGTTTGATTATTTATGTCAAAATAGAAAAACCTTCATTATAGTTCGATTTCCTACGTTTTCAACGTGAAGTTAAGGCTTAAAACAACTATTTCTAGTAACAATAAGCTTTGTGAAAGCTTTAATGATTATGCTCATCTTGTTTACTTTCAAAACTCTTAGTTTGATTATTTGTATCAAAATGGGTAAGACTTCATTATAGTTCGATTTCCAACCTATCCAATGTGAATTTAAGGCTTAAAACAACTATTTCTAGTCACAATAAGCTTTGTGAAAGCTTTAATGATTATACTCGGCTTGTTTACTTTCAAAACTCTTAGTTTGATTATTTATGTCAAAATGGGTAAAACTTCATTATAGTTCGATTTCCTACATTTTCAAGGTGAAGTTAAGGCTTAAAACAACTATTTCTAGTAACAATAAGCTTTGTGAAAGCTTTAATGATTGTACTCGACTTGTTTACTTTCAAAACTCTTAGTTTGATTATTTATGTCAAAATGGGTAAAACTTCATTATAGTTCGATTTCCTACGTTTTCAAGGTGAAGTTAAGGCTTAAAACAACTATTTCTAGTCACAATAAACTTTGTGAAAGCTTTAATGATTATACTCGGCTTGTTTACTTTCAAAACTCTTAGTTTGATTATTTATGTCAAAATGGGTAAAACTTTATTATAGTTCCATTTTCAACGTTTTCCAATGTGAAGTTAAGGCTTAAAACAACTATTTCTAGTCACAATAAGCTTTGTGAAAGCTTTAATGATTATACTCGGCTTGTTTACTTTCAAAACTCTTAGTTTGATTATTTATGTCAAAATGGGTAAAACTTCATTATAGTTCGATTTCCTACATTTTCAAGGTGAAGTTAAGGCTTAAAACAACTATTTCTAGTAACAATAAGCTTTGTGAAAGCTTTAATGATTATACTCGACTTGTTTACTTTCAAAACTCTTAGTTTGATTATTTATGTCAAAATGGGTAAAACTTCATTATAGTTCGATTTCCTACGTTTTCAAGGTGAAGTTAAGGCTTAAAACAACTATTTCTAGTCACAATAAACTTTGTGAAAGCTTTAATGATTATACTCGGCTTGTTTACTTTCAAAACTCTTAGTTTGATTATTTATGTCAAAATGGGTAAAACTTTATTATAGTTCCATTTTCAACGTTTCCAATGTGAAGTTAGGCTTAAAACAACTATTTCTAGTCACAATAAGCTTTGTGAAAGCTTTAATGATTATACTCGGCTTGTTTACTTTCAAAACTCTTAGTTTGATTATTTGTATCAAAATGGGCAAAACTTCATTAAAGTTCGATTTCCAACCTTTCCAATGTGACGTTAAGGCTTAAAACAACGATTTCTTGTCACAATAAGCTTTGTCAAAGCTTTAATGATTAAGCTCGGCTTGTTTACTTTGAAAACTCTTAGTTTGATTATTTGTATCAAAATGGGTAAGACTTCATTATAGTTCGATTTCCAACCTTTCCAATGTGAATTTAAGGCTTAAAACAACTATTTCTAGTCACAATAAGCTTTGTGAAAGCTTTAATGATTATACTCGGCTTGTTTACTTTCAAAACTCTTAGTTTGATTATTTGTATCAAAATGGGTAAAACTTCATTATAGTTCGATTTCCAACCTTTCCAATGTGAAGTTAAGGCTTAAAACAACTATTTCTAGTCAAATAATCTTTGTCAAAGCTTTAATGATTATAGCTCCGCTTGTTTACTTTCAAAACTCTTAGTTTGATTATTTGTATCAAAATGGGTAAAACTTCATTATAGTTCGATTTCCAACCTTTCCAATGTGAAGTTAAGGCTTAAAACAACTATTTCTAGTCACAATAAGCTTTGTGAAAGCTTTAATGATTATACTCGGCTTGTTTACTTTCAAAACTCTTAGTTTGATTATTTATGTCAAAATGGGTAAAACTTCATTATAGTTCGATTTCCCACATTTTCAAGGTGAAGTTAAGGCTTAAAACAACTATTTCTACTCACAATAAGCTTTGTGAAAGCTTTAATGATTATACTCGGCTTGTTTACTTTCAAAACTCTTAGTTTGATTATTTATATCAAAATGGGTAAAACTTCATTATAGTTCGATTTCCTACGTTTTCAATGTGAAGTTAAGGCTTAAAACAACTATTTCTAGTCACAATAAGCTTTGTGAAAGCTTTAATGATTATACTCGGCTTGTTTACTTTCAAAACTCTTAGTTTGATTATTTATGTCAAAATGGGTAAAACTTTATTATAGTTCGATTTCCTACGTTTTCAATGTGAAGTTAAGGCTTAAAACAACTATTTCTAGTCAGAATAAGCTTTGTGAAAGCTTTAATGATTATGCTCATCTTGTTTACTTTCAAAACTCTTAGTTTGATTATTTGTATCAAAATGGGTAAAACTTCATTATAGTTCGATTTCCAACCTTTCCAATGTGAAGTTAAGGCTTAAAACAACTATTTCTAGTCACAATAAGCTTTGTGAAAGCTTTAATGATTATACTCGGCTTGTTTACTTTCAAAACTCTTAGTTTGATTATTTATGTCAAAATGGGTAAAACTTTATTATAGTTCGATTTCCTACGTTTTCAATGTGAAGTTAAGGCTTAAAACAACTATTTCTAGTCACAATAAGCTTTGTGAAAGCTTTAATGATTATGCTCATCTTGTTTACTTTCAAAACTCTTAGTTTGATTATTTGTATCAAAATGGGTAAAACTTAATTATAGTTCGATTTCCAACCTTTCCAATGTGAAGTTAAGGCTTAAAACAACGATTTCTATTCACAATAAGCTTTGTCAAAGCTTTAATGATTATACTCGGCTTGTTTACTTTCAAAACTCTTAGTTTGATTATTTGTATAAAAATGGGTAAAACTTAATTATAGTTCCATTTTCAACGTTTCCAATGTGAAGTTAAGGCTTAAAACAACTATTTCTAGTCACAATAAGCTTTGTGAAAGCTTTAATGATTATACTCGGCTTGTTTACTTTCAAAACTCTTAGTTTGATTATTTGTATCAAAATGGGTAAAACTTCATTATAGTTCGATTTCCAACCTTTCCAATGTGACGTTAAGGCTTAAAACAACGATTTCTTGCCACAATAAGCTTTGTCAAAGCTTTAATGATTAAGCTCGGCTTGTTTACTTTGAAAACTCTTAGTTTGATTATTTGTATCAAAATGGGTAAAACTTCATTATAGTTCGATTTCCAACCTTTCCAATGTGAAGTTAAGGCTTAAAACAACTATTTCTAGTCACAATAAGCTTTGTGAAAGCTTTAATGATTATACTCGGCTTGTTTACTTTCAAAACTCTTAGTTTGATTATTCATGTCAAAATAGAAAAACCTTCATTATAGTTCGATTTCCTATGTTTTCAACGTGAAGTTAAGGCTTAAAACAACTATTTCTAGTAACAATAAGCTTTGTAAAAGCTTTAATGATTATGCTCATCTTGTTTACTTTCAAAACTCTTAGTTTGATTATTTGTATCAAAATGGGTAAGACTTTATTATAGTTCGATTTCCAACCTTTCCAATGTGAATTTAAGGCTTAAAACAACTATTTCTAGTCACAATAAGCTTTGTGAAAGCTTTAATGATTATACTCGGCTTGTTTACTTTCAAAACTCTTAGTTTGATTATTTATGTCAAAATGGGTAAAACTTCATTATAGTTCGATTTCCTACATTTTCAAGGTGAAGTTAAGGCTTAAAACAACTATTTCTAGTAACAATAAGCTTTGTGAAAGCTTTAATGATTATACTCGACTTGTTTACTTTCAAAACTCTTAGTTTGATTATTTATGTCAAAATGGGTAAAACTTCATTATAGTTCGATTTCCTACGTTTTCAAGGTGAAGTTAAGGCTTAAAACAACTATTTCTAGTCACAATAAGCTTTGTGAAAGCTTTAATGATTATACTCGGCTTGTTTACTTTCAAAACTCTTAGTTTGATTATTTATGTCAAAATGGGTAAAACTTCATTATAGTTCGATTTCCTACGTTTTCAAGGTGAAGTTAAGGCTTAAAACAACTATTTCTACTCACAATAAACTTTGTGAAAGCTTTAATGATTATACTCGGCTTGTTTACTTTCAAAACTCTTAGTTTGATTATTTATGTCAAAATGGATAAAACTTCATTATAGTTCGATTTCCTACGTTTTCAATGTGAAGTTAAGGCTTAAAACAACTATTTCTAGTCACAATAAGCTTTGTGAAAGCTTTAATGACTATGCTCATCTTTTTTACTTTCAAAACTCTTAGTTTGATTATTTGTGACAAAATGGGTAAAACTTAATTATAGTTCGATTTCCAACCTTTCCAATGTGAAGTTAAGGCTTAAAACAGCTATTTCTTTTCACAATAAGCTTTGTGAAAGCTTTAATGATTATACTCGGCTTGTTTACTTTCAAAACTCTTAGTTTGATTATTTGTATAAAAATGGGTAAAACTTTATTATAGTTCCATTTTCAACGTTTCCAATGTGAAGTTAAGGCTTAAAACAACTATTTCTAGTCACAATAAGCTTTGTGAAAGCTTTAATGATTATACTCGGCTTGTTTACTTTCAAAACTCTTAGTTTGATTATTTGTATCAAAATGGGCAAAACTTCATTATAGTTCGATTTCCAACCTTTCCAATGTGACGTTAAGGCTTAAAACAACGATTTCTTGTCACAATAAGCTTTGTCAAAGCTTTAATGATTAAGCTCGGCTTGTTTACTTTGAAAACTCTTAGTTTGATTATTTGTATCAAAATGGGTAAAACTTCATTATAGTTCGATTTCCAACCTTTCCAATGTGAAGTTAAGGCTTAAAACAACTATTTCTAGTCACAATAAGCTTTGTGAAAGCTTTAATGATTATACTCGGCTTGTTTACTTTCAAAACTCTTAGTTTGATTATTTATGTCAAAATGGGTAAAACTTCATTATAGTTCGATTTCCCACATTTTCAAGGTGAAGTTAAGGCTTAAAACAACTATTTCTACTCACAATAAGCTTTGTGAAAGCTTTAATGATTATACTCGGCTTGTTTACTTTCAAAACTCTTAGTTTGATTATTTATGTCAAAATGGGTAAAACTTCATTATAGTTCGATTTCCTACGTTTTCAACGTGAAGTTAAGGCTTAAAACAACTATTTCTAGTCACAATAAGCTTTGTGAAAGCTTTAATGATTTTGCTCATCTTGTTTACTTTCAAAACTCTTAGTTTGATTATTTGTATCAAAATGGGTAAAACTTCATTATAGTTCGATTTCCAACCTTTCCAATGTGAAGTTAAGGCTTAAAACAACTATTTCTAGTCACAATAAGCTTTGTGAAAGCTTTAATGATTTTGCTCATCTTGTTTACTTTCAAAACTCTTAGTTTGATTATTTGTATCAAAATGGGTAAAACTTCATTATAGTTCGATTTCCAACCTTTCCAATGTGAAGTTAAGGCTTAAAACAACTATTTCTAGTCACAATAAGCTTTGTGAAAGCTTTAATGATTATACTCGGCTTGTTTACTTTCAAAACTCTTAGTTTGATTACTTATGTCAAAATTGTAAAACTTTATTATAGTTCGATTTTCCACGTTTTCAATGTGAAGTTAAGGCTTAAAATAACTATTTCTAGTCACAATAAGCATTGTGAAAGCTTTAATGATTACACTCGGCTTGTTTACTTTCAAAACTCTTAGTTTGATTATTTATGTCAAAATGGTAAAACTTCATTATAGTTCGATTTCCTACGTTTTCAAGGTGAAGTTAAGGCTTAAAACAACTATTTCTAGTCACAATAAGCTTTGTGAAAGCTTTAATGATTATACTCGGCTGTTTTACTTTCAAAACTCTTAGTTTGATTATTTATCTCAAAATGGGTAAAACTTCATTATAGTTCGATTTCCTATATTTTCAATGGTGAAGTTAAGGCTTAAAACAACTATTTCTAGTCACAATAAACTTTGTGAAAGCTTTAATGATTATACTCGGCTTGTTTACTTTCAAAACTCTTAGTTTGATTATTTATGTCAAAATGGATAAAACTTCATTATAGTTCGATTTCCTACGTTTTCAATGTGAAGTTAAGGCTTAAAACAACTATTTCTAGTCAAAATAAGCTTTGTGAAAGCTTTAATGATTATACTCGTCTGTTTTATTTTCAAAACTCTTAGTTTGATTATTTATCTCAAAATGGGTAAAACTTCATTATAGTTCAATTTCCTATATTTTCAAGGTGAAGTTAAGGCTTAAAACAACTATTTCTAGTCACAATAAACTTTGTGAAAGCTTTAATGATTATACTCGGCTTGTTTACTTTCAAAACTCTTAGTTTGATTATTTATGTCAAAATGGATAAAACTTCATTATAGTTCGATTTCCTACGTTTTCAATTTGAAGTTTAGGCTTAAAACAACTATTTCTAGTCACAATAAGCTTTGTGAAAGCTTTAATGATTATGCTCATCTTGTTTACTTTCAAAACTCTTAGTTTGATTATTTGTTTCAAAATGGGTAAGACTTCATTATAGTTCGATTTTCAACCTTTCCAATGTGAAGTTAAGGCTTAAAACAACTATTTCTAGTCACAATAAGCTTTGTGAAAGCTTTAATGATTATACTCGGCTTGTTTACTTTCAAAACTCTTAGTTTGATTATTTATGTCAAAATGGGTAAAACTTCATTATAGTTCGATTTCCTACGTTTTCAATGTGAAGTTAAGGCTTAAAACAACTATTTCTAGTCAGAATAAGCTTTGTGAAAGCTTTAATGATTATACTCGGCTTGTTTACTTTCAAAACTCTTAGTTTGATTATTTATCTCAAAATGGTTAAAACTTCATTATAGTTCGATTTCCTATGTTTTCAAGGTGAAGTTAAGGCTTAAAACAACTATTTCTAGTCACAATAAACTTTGTGAAAGCTTCAATGATTATACTCGGCTTGTTTACTTTCAAAACTCTTAGTTTGATTACTTATGTCAAAATGGAAAAAACTTCATTATAGTTCGATTTCCTACGTTTTCAATGTGAACTTAAGGCTTAAAACAACTATTTCTAGTCATAATAAGCTTTGTGAAAGCTTTAATGATTATTCTCATTGTTTACTTTCAAAACTCTTAGTTTGATTATTTATCTCAAAATGGGTAAAACTTCATTATAGTTCGATTTCCTATGTTTTCAAGCTGAAGTTAAGGCTTAAAACAACTATTTCTAGTCACAATAAACTTTGTGAAAGCTTTAATGATTATACTCGGCTTGTTTACTTTCAAAACTCTTAGTTTGATTATTTATGTCAAAATGGATAAAACTTCATTATAGTTCGATTTCCTACGTTTTCAATGTGAAGTTAAGGCTTAAAACAACTATTTCTAGTCATAATAAGCTTTGTGAAAGCTTTAATGATTATACTCGGCTTTGTTTACTTTCAAAACTCTTAGTTTGATTATTTATCTCAAAATGGGTAAAACTTCATTATAGTTCGATTTCCTATGTTTTCAAGGTGAAGTTAAGGCTTAAAACAACTATTTCTAGTCACAATAAACTTTGTGAAAGCTTTAATGATTATACTCGGCTTGTTTACTTTCAAAACTCTTAGTTTGATTATTTATGTCAAAATGGATAAAACTTCATTATAGTTCGATTTCCTACGTTTTCAATGTGAAGTTAAGACTTAAAACAACTATTTCTAGTCACAATAAGCTTTGTAAAAGCTTTAATGATTATGCTCATCTTGTTTACTTTCAAAACTCTTAGTTTGATTATTTGTATCAAAATGGGTAAAACTTCATTATAGTTCGATTTCCAACCTTTCCAATGTGAAGTTAAGGCTTAAAACAACTATTTCTAGTCACAATAAGCTTTGTGAAAGCTTTAATGATTATGCTCGTCTTGTTTACTTTCAAAACTCTTAGTTTGATTATTTTTATCAAAATGGGTAAGACTTCATTATAGTTCGATTTCCAACCTTTCCAATGTGAAGTTAAGGCTTAAAACAACTATTTCTAGTCACAATAAGCTTTGTGAAAGCTTTAATGATTATACTCGGCTTGTTTACTTTCAAAACTCTTAGTTTGATTATTTGTATCAAAATGGGTAAAACTTCATTATAGTTCGATTTCCAACCTTTCCAATGTGACGTTAAGGCTTAAAACGACGATTTCTAGTCACAATAATCTTTGTCAATGCTTTAATGATTAAGCTCCGCTTGTTTACTTTGAAAACTCTTAGTTTGATTATTTGTATCAAAGTGGGTAAAACTTCATTATAGTTCGATTTCCAACCTTTCCAATGTGAAGTTAAGGCTTAAAACAACTATTTCTAGTCACAATAAGCTTTGTGAAAGCTTTAATGATTATACTCGGCTTGTTTACTCTCAAAACTCTTAGTTTGATTATTTATGTTAAAATGGGTAAAACTTCATTATAGTTCGATTTCCCACATTTTCAAGGTAAAGTTAAGGCTTAAAACAACTATTTCTACTTACAATAAGCTTTGTGAAAGCTTTAATGATTATACTCGGCTGGTTTACTTTCAAAACTCTTAGTTTGATTATTTATGTCAAAATGGGTAAAACTTCATTATAGTTCGATTTCCTACGTTTTCAACGTGAAGTTAAGGCTTAAAACAACTATTTCTAGTCACAATAAGCTTTGTGAAAGCTTTAATGATTTTGCTCATCTTTTTTACTTTCAAAACTCTTAGTTTGATTATTTGAATCAAAATAGGTAAAACTTCATTATAGTTCGATTTCCAACCTTTCCAATGTGAAGTTAAGGCTTGAAACAACTATTTCTAGTCACAATAAGCTTTGTGAAAGCTTTAATGATTACACTCGGCTTGTTTACTTTCAAAACTCTTAGTTTGATTTTTTACGTCAAAATGGTAAAACTTCATTATAGTTCGATTTCCTACGTTTTCAAGGTGAAGTTAAGGCTTAAAACAACTATTTCTAGTCATAATAAGCTTTGGGAAAGCTTTAATGATTATACTCGGCTGTTTTACTTTCAAAACTCTTAGTTTGATTATTTATCTCAAAATGGGTAAAACTTCATTATAGTTCGATTTCCTATGTTTTCAACGTGAAGTTAAGGCTTAAAACAACTATTTCTAGTCACAATAAACTTTGTGAAAGCTTCAATGATTATACTCGGCTTGTTTACTTTCAAAACTCTTAGTTTGATTACTTATGTCAAAATGGAAAAAACTTCATTATAGTTCGATTTCCTACGTTTTCAATGTGAACTTAAGGCTTAAAACAACTATTTCTAGTCATAATAAGCTTTGTGAAAGCTTTAATGATTATTCTCGGCTGTTTTACTTTCAAAACTCTTAGTTTGATTATTTATCTCAAAATGGGTAAAACTTCATTATAGTTCGATTTCCTATGTTTTCAAGGTGAAGTTAAGGCTTAAAACAACTATTTCTAGTCACAATAAGCTTTGTGAAAGCTTTAATGATTATACTCGGCTTGTTTACTTTCAAAACTCTTAGTTTGATTATTTATGTCAAAATTGGTAAAACTTTATTATAGTTCGATTTCCCACGTTTTCAATGTGAAGTTAAGGCTTAAAATAACTATTTCTAGTCACAATAAGCTTTGTGAAAGCTTTAATGATTATACTCGGCTTGTTTACTTTCAAAACTCTTAGTTTGATTATTTATGTCAAAATGGATAAAACTTCATTATAGTTCGATTTCCTACGTTTTCAATGTGAAGTTAAGGCTTAAAACAACTATTTCTAGTCATAATAAGCTTTGTGAAAGCCTTAATGATTATACTCGGTTGTTTTACTTTCAAAACTCTTAGTTTGATTATTTATCTCAAAATGGGTAAAACTTCATTATAGTTCGATTTCCTATGTTTTCAACGTGAAGTTAAGGCTTAAAACAACTATTTCTAGTCACAATAAACTTTGTGAAAGCTTCAATGATTATACTCGGCTTGTTTACTTTCAAAACTCTTAGTTTGATTACTTATGTCAAAATGGAAAAAACTTCATTATAGTTCGATTTCCTACGTTTTCAATGTGAACTTAAGGCTTAAAACAACTATTTCTAGTCATAATAAGCTTTGTGAAAGCTTTAATGATTATTCTCATTTGTTTACTTTCAAAACTCTTAGTTTGATTATTTATCTCAAAATGGGTAAAACTTCATTATAGTTCGATTTCCTACGTTTTCAAGGTGAAGTTAAGGCTTAAAACAACTATTTCTAGTCACAATAAGCTTTGTGAAAGCTTTAATGATTATACTCGGCTTGTTTACTTTCAAAACTCTTAGTTTGATTATTTATGTCAAAATGGGTAAAACTTCATTATAGTTCGATTTCCTACGTTTTCAAGGTGAAGTTAAGGCTTAAAACAACTATTTCTACTCACAATAAACTTTGTGAAAGCTTTAATGATTATACTCGGCTTGTTTACTTTCAAAACTCTTAGTTTGATTATTTATGTCAAAATGGATAAAACTTCATTATAGTTCGATTTCCTACGTTTTCAATTTGAAGTTAAGGCTTAAAACAACTATTTCTAGTCACAATAAGCTTTGTGAAAGCTTTAATGATTATGCTCATCTTGTTTACTTTCAAAACTCTTAGTTTGATTATTTGTTTCAAAATGGGTAAGACTTCATTATAGTTCGATTTTCAACCTTTCCAATGTGAAGTTAAGGCTTAAAACAACTATTTCTAGTCACAATAAGCTTTGTGAAAGCTTTAATGATTATACTCGGCTTGTTTACTTTCAAAACTCTTAGTTTGATTATTTGTATAAAAATGGGTAAAACTTCATTATAGTTCGATTTCCTACGTTTTCAAGGTGAAGTTAATGCTTAAAACAACTATTTCTACTCACAATAAACTTTGTGAAAGCTTTAATGATTATACTCGGCTTGTTTACTTTCAAAACTCTTAGTTTGATTATTTATGTCAAAATGGTAAAACTTCATTATAGTTCGATTTCCTACGTTTTCAAGGTGAAGTTAAGGCTTAAAACAACTATTTCTAGTCATAATAAGCTTTGGGAAAGCTTTAATGATTATACTCGGCTGTTTTACTTTCAAAACTCTTAGTTTCATTATTTATCTCAAAATGGTTAAAACTTCATTATAGTTCGATTTCCTATGTTTTCAAGGTGAAGTTAAGGCTTAAAACAACTATTTCTAGTCACAATAAACTTTGTGAAAGCTTCAATGATTATACTCGGCTTGTTTACTTTCAAAACTCTTAGTTTGATTACTTATGTCAAAATGGAAAAAACTTCATTATAGTTCGATTTCCTACGTTTTCAATGTGAACTTAAGGCTTAAAACAACTATTTCTAGTCATAATAAGCTTTGTGAAAGCTTTAATGATTATTCTCGGTTGTTTTACTTTCAAAACTCTTAGTTTGATTATTTATCTCAAAATGGGTAAAACTTCATTATAGTTCGATTTCCTATGTTTTCAAGGTGAAGTTAAGGCTTAAAACAACTATTTCTAGTCACAATAAACTTTGTGAAAGCTTTAATGATTATACTCGGCTTGTTTACTTTCAAAACTCTTTGTTTGATTATTTATGTCAAAATGGATAAAACTTCATTATAGCTCGATTTCCTACGTTTTCAATGTGAAGTTAAGGCTTAAAACAACTATTTCTAGTCACAATAAGCTTTGTGAAAGCTTTAATGATTATACTCGGCTTGTTTACTTTCAAAACTCTTAGTTTGATTATTTATGTCAAAATGGGTAAAACTTCATTATAGTTCGATTTCCTACGTTTTCAATGTGAAGTTAAGGCTTAAAACAACTATTTCTAGTCACAATAAGCTTTGTGAAAGCTTTAATGATTATGCTCATCTTGTTTACTTTCAAAACTCTTAGTTTGATTATTTGTATCAAAATGGGTAAAACTTCATTATAGTTCGATTTCCAACCTTTCCAATGTGAAGTTAAGGCTTAAAACAACTATTTCTAGTCACAATAAGCTTTGTGAAAGCTTTAATGATTATGCTCGTCTTGTTTACTTTCAAAACTCTTAGTTTGATTATTTTTATCAAAATGGGTAAAACTTCATTATAGTTCGATTTCCAACCTTTCCAATGTGAAGTTAAGGCTTAAAACAACTATTTCTAGTCACAATAAGCTTTGTGAAAGCTTTAATGATTATACTCGGCTTGTTTACTTTCAAAACTCTTAGTTTGATTATTTGTATCAAAATGGGTAAAACTTCATTATAGTTCGATTTCCAACCTTTCCAATGTGACGTTAAGGCTTAAAACGAAGATTTCTAGTCACAATAATCTTTGTCAATGCTTTAATGATTAAGCTCCGCTTGTTTACTTTGAAAACTTTTAGTTTGATTATTTGTATCAAAATGGGTAAAACTTCATTATAGTTCGATTTCCAACCTTTCCAATGTGAAGTTAAGTCTTAAAACAACTATTTCTAGTCACAATAAGCTTTGTGAAAGCTTTAATGATTATGCTCGTCTTGTTTACTTTCAAAACTCTTAGTTTGATTATTTTATCAAAATGGGTAAAACTTCATTATAGTTCGATTTCCAACCTTTCCAATGTGACGTTAAGGCTTAAAACAACTATTTCTAGTCACAATAAGCTTTGTCAAAGCTTTAATGATTAAACTCGGCTTGTTTACTTTGAAAACTCTTAGTTTGATTATTTGTATCAAAATGGGTAAAACTTCATTATAGTTCGATTTCCAACCTTTCCAATGTGAAGTTAAGGCTTAAAACAACTATTTCTAGTCACAATAAGTTTTGTGAAAGCTTTAATGATTATACTCGGCTTGTTTACTTTCAAAACTCTTAGTTTGATTATTTATGTCAAAATGGGTAAAACTTCATTATAGTTCGATTTCCAACATTTTCAAGGTGAAGTTAAGGCTTAAAACAACTATTTTTAGTCACAATAAGCTTTGTGAAAGCTTTAATGATTATACTCGGCTTGTTTACTTTCAAAACTCTTAGTTTGATTATTTATGTCAAAATGGGTAAAACTTCATTATAGTTCGATTTCCCATGTTCTCAACGTGAAGTTAAGGTTTAAAACAACTATTTCTAGTCACAATAAGCTTTGTGAAAGCTTTAATGATTATACTCGGCTTGTTTACTTTCAAAACTCTTAGTTTGATTATTTATGTCAAAATGGGTAAAACTTTATTATAGTTCGATTTCCTACGTTTTCAACGTGAAGTTAAGGTTTAAAAGAACTATTTCTAGTCACAATAAGCTTTGTGAAAGCTTTAATGATTATGCTCATCTTGTTTACTTTCAAAACTCTTAGTTTGATTATTTGAATCAAAATGGGTAAAACTTCATTATAGTTCGATTTCCAACCTTTCCAATGTGAAGTTAAGGCTTAAAACAACTATTTCTAGTCACAATAAGCTTTGTGAAAGCTTTAATGATTACACTCGGCTTGTTTACTTTCAAAACTCTTAGTTTGATTTTTTACGTCAAAATGGTAAAACTTCATTATAGTTCGATTTCCTACGTTTTCAATGTGAAGTTAAGGCTTAAAACAACTATTTCTAGTCATAATAAGCTTTGTGAAAGCTTTAATGATTATACTCGGCTTGTTTACTTTCAAAACTCTTAGTTTGATTATTTATCTCAAAATGGGTAAAACTTCATTATAGTTCGATTTCCTATGTTTTCAACGTGAAGTTAAGGCTTAAAACAACTATTTCTAGTCACAATAAACTTTGTGAAAGCTTTAATGATTATACTCGGCTTGTTTACTTTCAAAACTCTTAGTTTGATTATTTATGTCAAAATGGAAAAACTTCATTATAGTTCGATTTCCTACGTTTTCAATGTGAACTTAAGGCTTAAAACAACTATTTCTAGTCATAATAAGCTTTGTGAAAGCTTTAATGATTATTCTCGTCTTGTTTACTTTCAAAACTCTTAGTTTGATTATTTATCTCAAAATGGGTAAAACTTCATTATAGTTCGATTTCCTACATTTTCAAGGTGAAGTTAAGGCTTAAAACAACTATTTCTAGTCACAATAAGCTTTGTGAAAGCTTTAATGATTATACTCGTCTTGTTTACTTTCAAAACTCTTAGTTTGATTATTTATGTCAAAATTGGTAAAACTTTATTATAGTTCGATTTCCCACGTTTTCAATGTGAAGTTAAGGCTTAAAACAACTATTTCTAGTCACAATAAGCTTTGTGAAAGCTTTAATGATTATACTCGGCTTGTTTACTTTCAAAACTCTTAGTTTGATTATTTATGTCAAAATGGGTAAAACTTCATTATAGTTCGATTTCCTACGTTTTCAATGTGAAGTTAAGGCTTAAAACAACTATTTCTAGTCATAATAAGCTTTGTGAAAGCTTTAATGATTATACTCGGCTTGTTTACTTTCAAAACTCTTAGTTTGATTATTTATGTCAAAATGGGTAAAACTTCATTATAGTTCGATTTCCTACGTTTTCAAGGTGAAGTTAAGGCTTAAAACAACTATTTCTAGTCACAATAAGCTTTGTGAAAGCTTTAATGATTATACTCGATTTGTTTACTTTCAAAACTCTTAGTTTGATTATTTATGTCAAAATGGGTAAAACTTCATTATAGTTCGATTTCCTTACGTTTTCAAGGTGAAGTTAAGGCTTAAAACAACTATTTCTACTCACAATAAACTTTGTGAAAGCTTTAATGATTATACTCGGCTTGTTTACTTTCAAAACTCTTAGTTTGATTATTTATGTCAAAATGGATAAAACTTCATTATAGTTCGATTTCCAACGTTTTCAATTTGAAGTTAAGGCTTAAAACAACTATTTCTAGTCACAATAAGCTTTGTGAAAGCTTTAATGATTATGCTCATCTTGTTTACTTTCAAAACTCTTAGTTTGATTATTTGTTTCAAAATGGGTAAACTTCATTATAGTTCGATTTTCAACCTTTCCAATGTGAAGTTAAGGCTTAAAACAACTATTTCTAGTCACAATAAGCTTTGTGAAAGCTTTAATGATTATACTCGGCTTGTTTACTTTCAAAACTCTTAGTTTGATTATTTGTATAAAAATGGGTAAAACTTCATTATAGTTCGATTTCCTACGTTTTCAAAGTGAAGTTAAGGCTTAAAACAACTATTTCTACTCACAATAAACTTTGTGAAAGCTTTAATGATTATACTCGGCTTGTTTACTTTCAAAACTCTTAGTTTGATTATTTATGTCAAAATGGTAAAACTTCATTATAGTTCGATTTCCTACGTTTTCAAGGTGAAGTTAAGGCTTAAAACAACTATTTCTAGTCATAATAAGCTTTGTGAAAGCTTTAATGATTATACTCGGCTTGTTTACTTTCAAAACTCTTAGTTTGATTATTTATCTCAAAATGGGTAAAACTTCATTATAGTTCGATTTCCTATGTTTTCAAGGTGAAGTTAAGGCTTAAAACAACTATTTCTAGTCACAATAAACTTTGTGAAAGCTTTAATGATTATACTCGGCTTGTTTACTTTCAAAACTCTTAGTTTGATTATTTATGTCAAAATGGAAAAACTTCATTATAGTTCGATTTCCTACGTTTTCAATGTGAAGTTAAGGCTTAAAACAACTATTTCTAGTCATAATAAGCTTTGTGAAAGCTTTAATGATTATACTCGGTTGTTTTACTTTCAAAACTCTTAGTTTGATTATTTATCTCAAAATGGGTAAAACTTCATTATAGTTCGATTTCCTATGTTTTCAAGCTGAAGTTAAGGCTTAAAACAACTATTTCTAGTCACAATAAACTTTGTGAAAGCTTTAATGATTATACTCGGCTTGTTTACTTTCAAAACTCTTAGTTTGATTATTTATGTCAAAATGGATAAAACTTCATTATAGTTCGATTTCCTACGTTTTCAATGTGAAGTTAAGGCTTAAAACAACTATTTCTAGTCATAATAAGCTTTGTGAAAGCTTTAATGATTATACTCGGCTTGTTTACTTTCAAAACTCTTAGTTTGATTATTTATGTCAAAATGGGTAAAACTTCATTATAGTTCGATTTCCTACGTTTTCAAGGTGAAGTTAAGGCTTAAAACAACTATTTCTAGTCACAATAAGCTTTGTGAAAGCTTTAATGATTATACTCATCTTGTTTACTTTCAAAACTCTTAGTTTGATTATTTGTATCAAAATGGGTAAAACTTCATTATAGTTCGATTTCCAACCTTTCAATGTGAAGTTAAGGCTTAAAACAACTATTTCTAGTCACAATAAGCTTTGTGAAAGCTTTAATGATTATGCTCGTCTTGTTTACTTTCAAAACTCTTAGTTTGATTATTTTTATCAAAATGGGTAAAACTTCATTATAGTTCGATTTCCAACCTTTCCAATGTGAAGTTAAGGCTTAAAACAGCTATTTCTAGTCACAATAAGCTTTGTGAAAGCTTTAATGATTATACTCGGCTTGTTTACTTTCAAAACTCTTAGTTTGATTATTTGTATCAAAATGGGTAAAACTTCATTATAGTTCGATTTCCAACCTTTCCAATGTGACGTTAAGGCTTAAAACGAAGATTTCTAGTCACAATAATCTTTGTCAATGCTTTAATGATTAAGCTCCGCTTGTTTACTTTGAAAACTTTTAGTTTGATTATTTGTATCAAAGTGGGTAAAACTTCATTATAGTTCGATTCCAACCTTTCCATTGTGAAGTTAAGTCTTAAAACAATTATTTCTAGTCACAATAAGCTTTGTGAAAGCTTTAATGATTATGCTCGTCTTGTTTACTTTCAAAACTCTTAGTTTGATTATTTTTATCAAAATGGGTAAGACTTCATTATAGTTCGATTTCCAACCTTTCCAATGTGACGTTAAGGCTTAAAACAACGATTTCTAGTCACAATAAGCTTTGTCAAAGCTTTAATGATTAAACTCGGCTTGTTTACTTTGAAAACACTTAGTTAGATTATTTGTATCAAAATGGGTAAAACTTCAGTATAGTTCGATTTCCAACCTTTCCAATGTGAAGTTAAGGCTTAAAACAACTATTTCTAGTCACAATAAGTTTTGTGAAAGCTTTCATGATTATACTCGGCTTGTTTACTCTCAAAACTCTTAGTTTGATTGTTTATGTCAAAATGGGTAAAACTTCATTATAGTTCGATTTCCCACATTTTCAAGGTGAAGTTAAGGCTTAAAACAACTATTTTTACTCACAATAAGCTTGTGAAAGCTTTAATGATTATACTCGGCTTGTTTACTTTCAAAACTCTTAGTTTGATTATTTATATCAAAATGGGTAAAACTTCATTATAGTTCGATTTCCTACGTTTTCAACGTGAAGTTAAGGTTTAAAAGAACTATTTCTAGTCACAATACGCTTTGTGAAAGCTTTAATGATTATACTCGGCTTGTTTACTTTCAAAACTCTTATTTGATTATTTATGTCAAAATGGGTAAAACTTTATTATAGTTCGATTTCCTACGTTTTCAACGTGAAGTTAAGGTTTAAAAGAACTATTTCTAGTCACAATAAGCTTTGTGAAAGCTTTAATGATTATGCTCATCTTGTTTACTTTCAAAACTCTTAGTTTGATTATTTGTATCAAAATGGGTAAAACTTCATTATAGTTCGATTTCCAACCTTTCCCATGTGAAGTTAAAGCTTAAAACAACTATTTCTAGTCACAATAAGCTTTGTGAAAGCTTTAATGATTATACTCGGCTTGTTTACTTTCAAAACTCTTAGTTTGATTATTTATGTCAAAATGGGTAAAACTTTATTATAGTTCGATTTCCTACGTTTTCAATGTGAAGTTGAGGCTTAAAAATACTATTTCTAGTCACAATAAGCTTTGTGAAAGCTTTAATGATTATACTCGGCTTGTTTACTTTCAAAACTCTTAGTTTGATTATTTATGTCAAAATGGGTAAAACTTCATTGTAGTTCGATTTCCTACGTTTTCAAGGTGAAGTTAAGGCTTAAAACAACTATTTCTAGTCACAATAAGCTTTGTGAAAGCTTTAATAAATATACTCGGCTTGTTTACTTTCAAAACTCTTAGTTTGATTATTTATGTCAAAATGGGTAAAAGTTCATTATAGTTCGATTTCCAACCTTTCCAATGTGAAGTTAAAGCTTAAAACAACTATTTCTAGTCACAATAAGCTTTGTGAAAGCTTTAATGATTATACTCGGCTTGTTTACTTTCAAAACTCTAAGTTTGATTATTTATGTCAAAATGGGTAAAACTTTATTATAGTTCGATTTCCAACCTTTCCAATGTGAAGTTAAGGCTTAAAACAACTACTTCTCGTCACAATAAGCTTTGTGAAGCTTTAATGATTATACTCGGCTTGTTTACTTTCAAAACTCTTAGTTTGATTATTTATGTCAAAATGGGTAAACCTTCATTATAGTTCGATTTCCTTCGTTTTCAACGTGAAGTTAAGGCTTAAAACAACTATTTCTCGTCACAATAAGCTTTGTGAAAGCTTTAATGATTATGCTCATCTTGTTTACTTTCAAAACTCTTAGTTTGATTATTTGTATCAAAATGGGTAAGACTTCATTATAGTTCGATTTCCAACCTTTCCAATGTGAAGTTAAGGCTTAAAACAACTATTTCTAGTCACAATAAGCTTCGTGAAAGCTTTAATGATTATAGTCGGCTTGTTTACTTTCAAAACTTTTAGTTTGATTATTTATGTCAAAATGGGTAAAACTTCATTATAGTTTGATTTCCTATATTTTCAAGGTGAAGTTAAGGCTTAAAACAACTATTTCTAGCCACAATAAGCTTTGTGAAAGCTTTAATGATTATACTTGGCTTGTTTACTTTCAAAACTCTTAGTTTGATTATTTATGTCAAAATGGATAAAACTTTATTATAGTTCGATTTCCAACCTTTCCAATATGAAGTTAAGTCTTAAAACAACTATTTCTAGTCACAATAAGCTTTGTGAAAGCTTTAATGATTATGCTCGTCTTGTTTACTTTCAAAACTCTTAGTTTGATTCTTTTTATCAAAATGGGTAAGCCTTCATTATAGTTCGATTTCCAACCTTTCCAATGTGAAGTTAAGGCTTAAAACAGCTATTTCTAGTCACAATAAGCTTTGTGAAAGCTTTAATGATTATAGTCGGCTTGTTTACTTTCAAAACTCTTAGTTTGATTATTTGTATGAAAATGGGTAAAACTTTATTATAGTTCGATTTCCGACATTTCCAATGTGATGTTAAGGCTTAGAACGACGATTTCTAGTCAAAATAATCTTTGTCGATGCTTTAATGATTAAGCTCCGCTTGTTTACTTTGAAAACTCTTAGTTTGATTATTTGTAACAAAGTGGGTAAAACTTCATTATAGTTCGATTTCCAACCTTTCCAATGTGAAGTTAAGGCTTAAAACAACTATTTCTAGTCACAATAAGCTTTGTCAAAGCTTTAATGATTAAGCTCGGCTTGTTTGCTTTGAAAACTCTTAGTTTGATTATTTGTATCAAAATGGGTAAAACTTCAGTATAGTTCGATTTCCAACCTTTTCAATGTGAAGTTAAGGCTTAAAACAACGATTTCTAGTCACAATAAGCTTTGTCAAAGCTTTAATGATTAAGCTTAATCAAACTAACAGTTTCGAAAGTAAACTAGATGGGCATAATCATTAAAGCTTTTACAAAGCTTATTGTGACTAGAAATAGTTTTTTTAAGCCTTAACTTCACATTGAAAACGTAGGAAATCGAACTATAATGAAGTTTTATCCATTTTGACATAAATAATCAAACTAAGAGTTTTGAAAGTAAACAAGCCGAGTATAATCATTAAAGCATTCACAAAGCTTATTGTGACTAGAAATAGTTGTTTTAAGCCTGAACATCACATTTGAAACCTGGGAAATCGAACAATAATGAAGTTTTACCCATTTTGACATAAATAATCAAACTAAGAGTTTTGAAAGTAAACAAGCCGAGTATAATCATTAAAGCTTTCACAAAGCTTATTTTGACTAGAAATAGTTGTTTTAAGCCATAACTTCACATTGGAAAGGTTGGAAATCGAATTATAATGAAGTCTTACCCATTTTGATACAAATAATCAAACTAAGAGTTTTGAAAGTAAACAAGATGAACATAATCATTAAAGCTTTCACAAAGCTTATTGTGACTAGAAATAGTTCTTTTAAGCCTTAACTTCACATTGGAAAGGTTGGAAAATGAACTATAATGAAGTTTTACCCATTTTGATACAAATAATCAAACTAAGAGTTTTCAAAGTAAACAAGCCGAGCTTAATCATTAAAGCTTTGACAAAGCTTATTGTGACAAGAAATCGTAGTTTTAAGCCTTAACGTTACATTGGAAACGTGGAAAATCGAACTATAATGAAGTTTTACCCATTTTGATACAAATAATCAAACTAAGAGTTTTGAAAGTAAACAAGCCGAGTTTAATCATTAAAGCTTTGACAAAGCTTATTGTGACAAGAAATCGTAGTTTTAAGCCTTAACGTTACATTGGAAACGTGGGAAATTGAACTATAATGAAGTTTTACCCATTTTGACATAAATAATCAAACCAAGAGTTTTGAAAGTAAACAAGCCGAGTATAATCATTAAAGCTTTCACAAACCTTATTGTGTCTAGAATAGACTTGTTTTAAGCCTTAACTTCACATTGGAAAGGTTGGAAATCGAATTATAATGAAGTCTTACCCATGTTGATACAAATAATCAAACTAAGAGTTTTGAAAGTAAACAAGATGAGCATAATCATTAAAACTTTCACAAAGCTTATTGTGACTAGAAATAGTTGTCTTAAGCCTTAACATCACATTGAAAACGTAGGAAATCGAACTATAATGAAGTTTTATCCATTTTGACATAAATAATCAAACTAAGAGTTTTGAAAGTAAACAAGCCGAGTATAATCATTAAAGCTTTCACAAAGCTTATTGTGAGTAGAAATAGTTGTTTTAAGCCTTAACTTCACCTTGAAAATGTTGGAAATCGAACTATAATGAAGTTTTACCAATTTTGACATAAATAATTAAACTAAGAGTTTTGAAAGTAAACAAGCCGAGTATAATCATTAAAGCTTTCACAAAGCTTATTGTGACTAGAAATAGTTGTTTTAAGCCTTAACTTCACATTCGAAACATTGAAAATCGAACTATTATGAAGTTTTACCCATTTTTATACAAATAATGAAACTAAGAGTTTTGAAAGTAAACTAGATGAGCATAATCATTAAAGCTTTCACAAAGCTTATTGTGACTAGAAATAGTTGTTTTAAGCCTTAACTTCACCTTGAAAACGTAGGAAATCGAACTATAATGAAGTTTTACCCATTTTGACATAATTTATCAAACTAAGAGTTTTGAAAGTAAACAAACCGAGTATAATTATTAAAGCTTTCACAAAGCTTATTGTGACTAGAAATACTTGTTTTAAGCCTTAACTTTACATTCTGAAGTTGGAAATCGAACTATAATGATGTCTTACCCATTTTGATACAAATAATCAAACTAAGAGTTTTGAAAGTAAACAAGATGAGCATAGTCATTAATGCTTTCACAAAGCATATTGTGACTAGAAATTGTTGTTTTAAGCATTAACTTCACATTCAAAACGTAGGAAATCGAACTATAATGAAGTTTTATCCATTTTGACATAAATAATCAAACGAAGAGTTTTGAAAGTAAACAAGCCGAGTATAATCATTTAAAGCTTTTAGAAAGCTTATTGTGACTAGAAATAGTTTTTTTAAGCCTTAACTTCACATTGAAAACGTAGGAAATCGAACTATAATGAAGTTTTAACCATTTTGACATAAATAATCAAACTAAGAGTTTTGAAAGTAAACAAGCCGAGTATAATCATTAAAGCTTTCACAAAGCTTATTGTGACTAGAAATAATTGTTTTAAGCCTTAACTTCACATTGAAAACGTGGGAAATCGAACTATAATAAAGTTTTACCTATTTTGACATAAATAATCAAACTAAGAGTTTTGAAAGTAAACAAGCCGAGTATAATCATTAAAGCTTTCACAAAGCTTATTGTGACTAGAAATAGTTGTTTTAAGCCTTAACTTCACATTGGAAAGGTTGGAAATTGAACTATAATGAAGTTTTACCCATTTTGATACAAATAATCAAACTAAGAGTTTTCAAAGTAAACAAGCCGAGCTTAATCATTAAAGCTTTCACAAAGCTTATTGTGACTAGAAATAGTTGTTTTAAGCCTTAACTTCACATTGGAAAGGTTGGAAATCGAACTATAATGAAGTTTTACCCATTTTGATACAAATAATCAAACTAAGAGTTTTGAAAGTAAACAAGATGAGCATAATCATTAAAGCTTTCACAAAGCTTATTGTGACTAGAAATAGTTGTTTTCAGCCTTAACTTCACATTGGAAAGGTTGGAAATCGAACTATAATGAAGTTTTACCCATTTTGATACAAATAATAAAACTAAGAGTTTTGAAAGTAAACAAGATGAGCATAATCATTAAAGCTTTCACAAAGCTTATTGTGACTAGAAATAGTTGTTTTAAGCCTTAACTTCACCTTGAAAACGTAGGAAATCGAACTATAATGATGTTTTACCCATTTTGACATAAATTATCAAACTAAGAGTTTTGAAAGTAAACAAACCGAGTATAATTATTAAAGCTTTCACAAAGCTTATTGTGACTAGAAATACTTGTTTTAAGCCTTAACTTTACATTCTAAAGTTGGAAATCGAACTATAATGATGTCTTACCCATTTTGATACAAATAATCAAACAAAGAGTTTTGAAAGTAAAAAAGATGAGCATAGTCATTAAAGCTTTCACAAAGCTTATTATGACTAGAAATTGTTGTTTTAAGCCTTAACTTCACATTCAAAACGTAGGAAATCGAACTATAATGAAGTTTTATCCATTTTGACATAAATAATCAAACTAAGAGTTTTGAAAGTAAACAAGCCGAGTATAATCATTAAAGCTTTCACAAAGCTTATTGTGACTAGAAATAGTTGTTTTAAGCCTTAACTTCACATTGAAAACGTAGGAAATCGAACTCAATGAAGTTTTACCCATTTTGACATAAATAATCAAACTAAGAGTTTTGAAAGTAAACAAACCGAGTATAATCATTAAAGCTTTCACAAAACTTATTGTGACTAGAAATAGTTGTTTTAAGCCTTAACTTCACATTGGAAAGGTTGGAAATCGAATTATAATGAAGTCTTACCCATTTTGATACAAATAATCAAACTAAGAGTTTTGAAAGTAAACAAGTTGAACATAATCATTAAAGCTTTCACAAAGCTTATTGTGACTAGAAATAGTTGTTTTAAGCATTAACTTCACATTGGAAAAGTTGGAAATCGAACTATAATGAAGTCTTACCCAGCTTGATACAAATAATCAAACTAAGAGTTTTGAAAGTAAACAAAATGAGCATAATCATTAAAGCTTTCACAAAGCTTATTCGACTAGAAATAGTTGTTTTAAGCCTTAACTTCACATTGAAAACGTTGGAAATCGAACTATAATGAAGTTTTATCCATTTTGACATAAATAATCAAACTAAGAGTTTTGAATGTAAAGAAGAGTATAATCATATAATCATTAAAGCTTATTGTGACTAGAAATAGTTGTTTTAAGCCTTAACTTGACATTGAAAACGTAGGAAATCGAACTATAATGAAGTTTTAACCATTTTGACATAAATAATCAAACTAAGAGTTTTGAAAGTAAACAAGCCGAGTATTATCATTAAAGCTTTCACAAAGCTTATTGTGACTAGAAATAGTTGTTTTAAGCCTTAACTTCACATTGAAAACGTAGGAAATCGAACTGCATTGAAGTTTTACCCATTTTGACATAAATAATCAAACTAAGAGTTTTGAAAGTAAACAAAACGAGTATAATCATTAAAGCTTTCACAAAACTTATTGTGACTAGAAATAGTTGTTTTAAGTCTTAACTTCACATTGGAAAGGTTGGAAATCGAACTATAATGAAGTCTTACCCAGTTTGATACAAATAATCAAACTAAGAGTTTTGAAAGTAAACAAGATGAGCATAATCATTAAAGCTTTCACAAAGCTTATTCTGACTAGAAATAGTTGTTTTAAGCCTTAACTTCACATTGAAAACGTTGGAAATCGAACTATAATGAAGTTTTATCCATTTTGACATAAATAATCAAACTAAGAGTTTTGAAAGTAAACAAGCCGGGTATAATCATTAAAGCTTTCAAAAAGCTTATTGTGACTAGAAATAGTTGTTTTAAGCCTTAACTTCACATTGAAAACGTAGGAAATCGAACTATAATGAAGTTTTAACCATTTTGACATAAATAATCAAACTAAGAGTTTTGAAAGTAAACAAGCCGAGTATAATTATTAAAGCTTTGACAAAGCTTATTGTGACTAGAAATAGTTGTTTTAAGCCTTAACTTCACCTTGAAAACGTAGGAAATCGAACTATAATGAAGTTTTATCCATTTTGACATAAATAATCAAACTAAGAGTTTTGAAAGTAAACAAGCCGGGTATAATCATTAAAGCTTTCACAAAGCTTATTGTGACTAGAAATAGTTGTTTTTAGCCTTAACTTCACGTTGAAAACGTAGGAAATCGACCTATAATAAAGTTATACCTATTTTGACATAAATAATCAAACTAAGAGTTTTGAAAGTAAACAAGCCGAGTATAATCATTAAAGCTTTCACAAAGCTTATTGTGATAAGAAATAGTTGTTTTAAGCCTTAACTTCACATTGGACAGTTTAGAAATCGAACTATAATGAAGTCTTACCCAGTTCGACACAAATAATCAAACTAATAGTTTTGAAAGTAAACAAGATGAGCATAATCATTAAAGCTTTCACAAAGCTTATTCTGACTAGAAATAGTTGTTTTAAGCCTTAACTTCACATTGAAAATGTTGGAAATCGAACTATAATGAAGTTTTATCCATTTTGACATAAATAATCAAACTAAGAGTTTTGAAAGTAAACAAGCCGGGTATAATCATTAAAGCTTTCACAAAGCTTATTGTGACTAGAAATAGTTGTTTTAAGCCTTAACTTCACATTGAAAACGTAGGAAATCGAACTATAATGAAGTTTTAACCATTTTAACATAAATAATCAAACTAACAGTTTTGAAAGTAAACAAGCCGAGTATAATCATTAAGGCTTTCACAAAGCTTATTGTGACTAGAAATAGTTGTTTTAAGCCTTAACTTCACATTGAAATCGTAGGAAAACGAACTGCAATGAAGTTTTACCCATTTTGACATAAATAATCAAACTAAGAGTTTTGAAAGTGAACAAACCGAGTATAATCATTAAAGCTTTCACAAAACTTATTGTGACTAGAAATAGTTGTTTTAAGCCTTAACTTCACATTGGAAAGGTTGGAAATCGAATTATAATGAAGTCTTACCCATTTTGATACAAATAATCAAACTAAGAGTTTTGAAAGTAAACAAGCCGAGTATAATCATTAAAGCTTTCACACAGCTTATTGTGACTAGAAATAGTTGTTTTAAGCCTTAACTTCACATTGGAAAGTTTGGAAATCGAATTATAATGAAGTCTTACCCATTTTGATACAAATAATCAAACTAAGAGTTTTGAAGGTAAACAAGATGAGCATAATCATTAAAGCTTTCACAAAGCTTATTGTGCCTAGAAATAGTTGTTTTAAGCCTTAACTTCACCTTGAAAACGTAGGAAATCGAACTATAATGAAGTTTTATCCATTTTGACATAAATAATCAAACTAAGAGTTTTGAAAGTAAACAAGCCGGGAATAATCATTAAAGCTTTCACAAAGCTTATTGTGACTAGAAATAGTTGTTTTTAGCCTTAACTTCACGTTGAAAACGTAGGAAATCGAACTATAATGAAGTTTTACCTATTTTGACATAAATAATCAAACTAAAAGTTTTGAAAGTAAACAAGCCGAGTATAATCATTAAAGCTTTCACAAAGCTTATTGTGATAAGAAATAGTTGTTTTAAGCCTTAACTTCACATTGGACAGTTTAGAACTCGAACTATAATTATGTCTTACCCATTTTGATACAAATAATCAAACTAAGAGTTTTGAAAGTAAACAAGATGAACATAATCATTAAAGCTTTCACAAAGCTTATTGTGACTAGAAATAGTTGTTTTAAGCCTTAACTTCACATTGGAAAGGTTGGAAATCGATCTATAATGAAGTTTTACCTATTTTGACATAAATTATCAAACTAAGAGTTTTGAAAGTAAACAAACCGAGTATAATTATTAAAGCTTTCACAAAGCTTATTGTGACTAGAAATACTTGTTTTAAGCCATAACTTTACATTCTAAAGTTGGAAATCGAACTACAATGATGTCTTACCCATTTTGATACAAATAATCAAACTAAGAGTTTTGAAAGTAAACAAGATGAGCATAGTCATTAAAGCTTTCACAAAGCTTATTGTGACTAGATATTGTTGTTTTAAGCCTTAACTTCACATTCAAAACGTAGGAAATCGAACAATAATGAAGTTTTAACCATTTTGACATAAATAATCAAACTAAGAGTTTTGAAAGTAAACAAGGCGAGTATAATCATTAAAGCTTTCACAAAGCTTATTGTGACTAGAAATAATTGTTTTAAGCCTCAACTTCACATTGAAATTGTGGGAAATCGAACTATAATAAAGTTTTACCCATTTTGACATAAATAATCAAACTAAGAGTTTTGAAAGTAAAGAAGCCTAGTATAATCATTAAAGCTTTCACAAAGCTTATTGTGACTAGAAATAGTTGTTCTAAGCCTTAACTTCACATTGGAAAGGTTGGAAATCGAATTATAATGAAGTCTTACCCATTTTGATACAAATAATCAAACTAAGAGTTTTCAAAGTAAACAAGCCGAGCTTAATCATTAAAGCTCTGACTAAGCTTATTGTGACTAGAAATAGTTGTTTTAAGCCTTAACGTTACGTTGGAAACGTGGAAAATCGAACTATAATGAAGTTTTACCCATTTTGACATAAATAATCAAACTAAGAGTTTTGAAAGTAAACAAGCCGAGTATAATCATTAAAGCTTTCACAAAGCTTATTGTGACTAGAAATAGTTGTTTTAAGCCTTAACTTCACATTGGAAAGGTTGGAAATCGAACTATAATGAAGTTTTACCCATTTTGATACAAATAATCAAACTAAGAGTTTTCAAAGTAAACAAGATGAGCTTAATCATTAAAGCTTTCACAAAGCTTATTGTGACTAGAAATAGTTGTTTTAAGCCTTAACTTCACATTGGAAAGGTTGGAAATCGAACTATAATGAAGTTTTACCCATTTTGATACAAATAATCAAACTAAGAGTTTTGAAAGTAAACAAGATGAGCATAATCATTAAAGCTTTCACAAAGCTTATTGTGACTAGAAATAGTTGTTTTAAGCCTTAACTTCACATTGGAAAGGTTGGAAATCGAACTATAATGAAGTTTTACCCATTTTGATACAAATAATAAAACTAAGAGTTTTGAAAGTAAACAAGATGAGCATAATCATTAAAGCTTTCACAAAGCTTATTGTGACTAGAAATAGTTGTTTTAAGCCTTAACTTCACCTTGAAAACGTAGGAAATCGAACTATAATGATGTTTTACCCATTTTGACATAAATTATCAAACTAAGAGTTTTGAAAGTAAACAAACCGAGTATAATTATTAAAGCTTTCACAAAGCTTATTGTGACTAGAAATACTTGTTTTAAGCCTTAACTTTACATTCTAAAGTTGGAAATCGAACTATAATGAAGTCTTACCCATTTTGATACAAATAATCAAACTAAGAGTTTTGAAAGTAAACAAGATGAGCATAGTCATTAAAGCTTTCACAAAGCTTATTATGACTAGAAATTGTTGTTTTAAGCCTTAACTTCACATTCAAAACGTAGGAAATCGAACTATAATGAAGTTTTATCCATTTTGACATAAATAATCAAACTAAGAGTTTTGAAAGTAAACAAGCCGAGTATAATCATTAAAGCTTTCACAAAGCTTATTGTGACTAGAAATAGTTGTTTTAAGCCTTAACTTCACATTGAAAACGTAGGAAATCGAACTGCAATGAAGTTTTACCCATTTTGACATAAATAATCAAACTAAGAGTTTTGAAAGTAAACAAACCGAGTATAATCATTAAAGCTTTCACAAAACTTATTGTGACTAGAAATAGTTGTTTTAAGCCTTAACTTCACATTGGAAAGGTTGGAAATCGAATTATAATGAAGTCTTACCCATTTTGATACAAATAATCAAACTAAGAGTTTTGAAAGTAAACAAGTTGAACATAATCATTAAAGCTTTCACAAAGCTTATTGTGACTAGAAATAGTTGTTTTAAGCATTAACTTCACATTGGAAAAGTTGGAAATCGAACTATAATGAAGTCTTACCCAGTTTGATACAAATAATCAAACTAAGAGTTTTGAAAGTAAACAAAATGAGCATAATCATTAAAGCTTTCACAAAGCTTATTCTGACTAGAAATAGTTGTTTTAAGCCTTAACTTCACATTGAAAACGTTGGAAATCGAACTATAATGAAGTTTTATCCATTTTGACATAAATAATCAAACTAAGAGTTTTGAATGTAAAGAAGCCGGGTATAATCATTAAAGCTTATTGTGACTAGAAATAGTTGTTTTAAGCCTTAACTTGACATTGAAAACGTAGGAAATCGAACTATAATGAAGTTTTAACCATTTTGACATAAATAATCAAACTAAGAGTTTTGAAAGTAAACAAGCCGAGTATTATCATTAAAGCTTTCACAAAGCTTATTGTGACTAGAAATAGTTGTTTTAAGCCTTAACTTCACATTGAAAACGTAGGAAATCGAACTATAATTGAAGTTTTACCCATTTTGACATAAATAATCAAACTAAGAGTTTTGAAAGTAAACAAAACGAGTATAATCATTAAAGCTTTCACAAAACTTATTGTGACTAGAAATAGTTGTTTTAAGTCTTAACTTCACATTGGAAAGGTTGGAAATCGAACTATAATGAAGTCTTACCCATTTTGATACAAATAATCAAACTAAGAGTTTTGAAAGTAAACAAGATGAGCATAATCATTAAAGCTTTCACAAAGCTTATTCTGACTAGAAATAGTTGTTTTAAGCCTTAACTTCACATTGAAAACGTTGGAAATCGAACTATAATGAAGTTTTATCCATTTTGACATAAATAATCAAACTAAGAGTTTTGAAAGTAAACAAGCCGAGTATAATCATTAAAGCTTTCAAAAGCTTATTGTGACTAGAAATAGTTGTTTTAAGCCTTAACTTCACATTGAAAACGTAGGAAATCGAACTATAATGAAGTTTTAACCATTTTGACATAAATAATCAAACTAAGAGTTTTGAAAGTAAACAAGCCGAGTATAATTATTAAAGCTTTCACAAAGCTTATTGTGACTAGAAATAGTTGTTTTAAGCCTTAACTTCACCTTGAAAACGTAGGAAATCGAACTATAATGAAGTTTTATCCATTTTGACATAAATAATCAAACTAAGAGTTTTGAAAGTAAACAAGCCGGTATAATCATTAAAGCTTTCACAAAGCTTATTGTGACTAGAAATAGTTGTTTTAAGCCTTAACTTCACGTTGAAAACGTAGGAAATCGAACTATAATAAAGTTATACCTATTTTGACATAAATAATCAAACTAAGAGTTTTGAAAGTAAACAAGCCGAGTATAATCATTAAAGCTTTCACAAAGCTTATTGTGATAAGAAATAGTTGTTTTAAGCCTTAACTTCACATTGGAAAGGTTGAAATCGAACTATAATGAAGTCTTACCCATTTTGATACAAATAATCAAACTAATAGTTTTGAAAGTAAACAAGATGAGCATAATCATTAAAGCTTTCACAAAGCTTATTCTGACTAGAAATAGTTGTTTTAAGCCTTAACTTCACATTGAAAACGTAGGAAATCGAACTATAATGAAGTTTTATCCATTTTGACATAAATAATCAAACTAAGAGTTTTGAAAGTAAACAAGCGAGAGTATAATCATTAAAGCTTTCACAAAGCTTATTGTGACTAGAAATAGTTGTTTTAAGCCTTAACTTCACATTGAAAACGTAGGAAATCGAACTATAATGAAGTTTTAACCATTTTGAACATAAATAATCAAACTAAGAGTTTTGAAAGTAAACAAGCCGAGTATAATCATTAAAGCTTTCACAAAGCTTATTGTGACTAGAAATAGTTGTTTTAAGCCTTAACTTCACATTGAAATCGTAGGAAAACGAACTATAATGAAGTTTTACCCATTTTGACATAAATAATCAAACTAAGAGTTTTGAAAGTAAACAAACCGAGTATAATCATTAAAGCTTTCACAAAACTTATTGTGACTAGAAATAGTTGTTTTAAGCCTTAACTTCACATTGGAAAGGTTGGAAATCGAATTATAATGAAGTCTTACCCATTTTGATACAAATAATCAAACTAAGAGTTTTGAAAGTAAACAAGCCGAGTATAATCATTAAAGCTTTCACACAAGCTTATTGTGACTAGAAATAGTTGTTTTAAGCCTTAACTTCACATTGGAAAGTTTGGAAATCGAATTATAATGAAGTCTTACCCATTTTGATACAAATAATCAAACTAAGAGTTTTGAAGGTAAACAAGATGAGCATAATCATTAAAGCTTTCACAAAGCTTATTGTGACTAGAAATAGTTGTTTTAAGCCTTAACTTCACCTTGAAAACGTAGGAAATCGAACTATAATGAAGTTTTATCCATTTTGACATAAATAATCAAACTAAGAGTTTTGAAAGTAAACAAGCCGAGTATAATCATTAAAGCTTTCACAAAGCTTATTGTGACTAGAAATAGTTGTTTTAAGCCTTAACTTCACGTTGAAAACGTAGGAAATCGAACTATAATGAAGTTTTACCTATTTTGACATAAATAATCAAACTAAAAGTTTTGAAAGTAAACAAGCCGAGTATAATCATTAAAGCTTTCACAAAGCTTATTGTGATAAGAAATAGTTGTTTTAAGCCTTAACTTCACATTGGAAAGGTTAGAACTCGAACTATAATGATGTCTTACCCATTTTGATACAAATAATCAAACTAAGAGTTTTGAAAGTAAACAAGATGAACATAATCATTAAAGCTTTCACAAAGCTTATTGTGACTAGAAATAGTTGTTTTAAGCCTTAACTTCACATTGGAAAGGTTGGAAATCGAACTATAATGAAGTTTTACCTATTTTGACATAAATAATCAAACTAAGAGTTTTGAAAGTAAACAAGAGTATAATTATTAAAGCTTTCACAAAGCTTATTGTGACTAGAAATAGTTGTTTTAAGCCTTAACTTCACATTCTAAAGTTGGAAATCGAACTATAATGAAGTCTTACCCATTTTGATACAAATAATCAAACTAAGAGTTTTGAAAGTAAACAAGATGAGCATAGTCATTAAAGCTTTCACAAAGCTTATTGTGACTAGAAATTGTTGTTTTAAGCCTTAACTTCACATTCAAAACGTAGGAAATCGAACAATAATGAAGTTTTAACCATTTTGACATAAATAATCAAACTAAGAGTTTTGAAAGTAAACAAGCCGAGTATAATCATTAAAGCTTTCACAAAGCTTATTGTGACTAGAAATAATTGTTTTAAGCCTCAACTTCACATTGAAATTGTGGGAAATCGAACTATAATAAAGTTTTACCCATTTTGACATAAATAATCAAACTAAGAGTTTTGAAAGTAAACAAGCCTAGTATAATCATTAAAGCTTTCACAAAGCTTATTGTGACTAGAAATAGTTGTTTTAAGCCTTAACTTCACATTGGAAAGGTTGGAAATCGAATTATAATGAAGTCTTACCCATTTTGATACAAATAATCAAACTAAGAGTTTTGAAAGTAAACAAGCCGAGCTTAATCATTAAAGCTTTCACAAAGCTTATTGTGACTAGAAATAGTTGTTTTAAGCCTTAACTTCACGTTGGAAACGTGGAAATCGAACTATAATGAAGTTTTACCCATTTTGACATAAATAATCAAACTAAGAGTTTTGAAAGTAAACAAGCCGAGTATAATCATTAAAGCTTTCACAAAGCTTATTGTGACTAGAAATAGTTGTTTTAAGCCTTAACTTCACATTGGAAAGGTTGGAAATCGAACTATAATGAAGTTTTACCCATTTTGATACAAATAATCAAACTAAGAGTTTTGAAAGTAAACAAGATGAGCATAATCATTAAAGCTTTCACAAAGCTTATTGTGACTAGAAATAGTTGTTCTAAGCCTTAACTTCACATTGGAAAGGTTGGAAATCGAATTATAATGAAGTCTTAACCATTTTGATACAAATAATCAAACTAAGAGTTTTGAAAGTAAACAAGCCGAGCTTAATCATTAAAGCTTTCACAAAGCTTATTGTGACTAGAAATAGTTGTTTTAAGCCTTAACTTCACATTGGAAACGTGGAAAATCGAACTATAATGAAGTTTTACCCATTTTGACATAAATAATCAAACTAAGAGTTTTGAAAGTAAACAAGCCGAGTATAATCATTAAAGCTTTCACAAAGCTTATTGTGACTAGAAATAGTTGTTTTAAGCCTTAACTTCACATTGAAATTGTAGGAAATCGAACTATAATGAAGTTTTACCCATTTTGACATAAATAATCAAACTAAGAGTTTTGAAAGTAAACAAGCCTAGTATAATCATTAAAGCTTTCACAAAACTTATTGTGACTAGAAATAGTTGTTTTAAGCCTTAACTTCACATTGGAAAGGTTGGAAATCGAATTATAATGAAGTCTTACCCATTTTGATACAAATAATCAAACTAAGAGTTTTGTAAAGTAAACAAGATGAACCTAAATCATTAAAGCTTTCACAAAGCTTATTGTGACTAGAAATAGTTGTTTTAAGCCTTAACTTCACATTGGAAAAGTTGGAAATCGAACTATAATGAAGTTTTACCCATTTTGATACAAATAATCAAACTAAGAGTTTTGAAAGTAAACAAGATGAGCATAATCATTAAAGCTTTCACAAAGCTTATTGTGACTAGAAATAGTTGTTTTAAGCCTTAACTTCACATTGAAAACGTTGGAAATCGAACTATAATGAAGTTTTATCCATTTTGACATAAATAATCAAACTAAGAGTTTTGAAAGTAAACAAGCCGAGTATAATCATTAAAGCTTTCACAAAGCTTATTGTGACTAGAAATAGTTGTTTTAAGCCTTAACTTGACATTGAAAACGTTGGAAATCGAACTATAATGAAGTTTTACCCATTTTGACATAAATAATCAAACTAAGAGTTTTGAAAGTAAACAAGCCGAGTATAATCATTAAAGCTTTCACAAAGCTTATTGTGACTAGAAATAGTTGTTTTAAGCCTTAACTTCACATTGAAAACGTAGGAAATCGAACTATAATGAAGTTTTACCCATTTTGACATAAATAATCAAACTAAGAGTTTTGAAAGTAAACAAGCCGAGTATAATCATTAAAGCTTTCACAAAGCTTATTGTGACTAGAAATAGTTGTTTTAAGCCTTAACTTCACATTGGAAAGGTTGGAAATCGAATTATAATGAAGTCTTACCCATTTTGATACAAATAATCAAACTAAGAGTTTTGAAAGTAAACAAGATGAACATAATCATTAAAGCTTTCACAAAGCTTATTGTGACTAGAAATAGTTGTTTTAAGCCTTAACTTCACATTGGAAAGGTTGGAAATCGAACTATAATGAAGTCTTACCCATTTTGATACAAATAATCAAACTAAGAGTTTTGAAAGTAAACAAGATGAGCATAATCATTAAAGCTTTCACAAAGCTTATTGTGACTAGAAATAGTTGTTTTAAGCCTTAACTTCACATTGAAAACGTTGGAAATCGAACTATAATGAAGTTTTACCATTTTGACATAAATAATCAAACTAAGAGTTTTGAAAGTAAACAAGCCGAGTATAATCATTAAAGCTTTCACAAAGCTTATTGTGACTAGAAATAGTTGTTTTAAGCCTTAACTTCACATTGAAAACGTAGGAAATCGAACTATAATGAAGTTTTAACCATTTTGACATAAATAATCCAACTAAGAGTTTTGAAAGTAAACAAGCCGAGTATAATCATTAAAGCTTTCACAAAGCTTATTGTGACTAGAAATAGTTGTTTTAAGCCTTAACTTCACATTGAAAACGTAGGAAATCGAACTATAATGAAGTTTTACCCATTTTGACATAAATAATCAAACTAAGAGTTTTGAAAGTAAACAAACCGAGTATAATCATTAAAGCTTTCACAAAGCTTATTGTGACTAGAAATAGTTGTTTTAAGCCTTAACTTCACATTGGAAATGTTGGAAATCGAATTATAATGAAGTTTTACCCATTTTGATACAAATAATCAAACTAAGAGTTTTGAAAGTAAACAAGCCGAGTATAATCATTAAAGCTTTCACAAAACTTATTGTGACTAGAAATAGTTGTTTTAAGCCTTAACTTCACATTGGAAAGGTTGGAAATCGAATTATAATGAAGTCTTACCCATTTTGATACAAATAATCAAACTAAGAGTTTTGAAAGTAAACAAGATGAGCATAATCATTAAAGCTTTCACAAAGCTTATTGTGACTAGAAATAGTTGTTTTAAGCCTTAACTTCACATTGAAAACGTTGGAAATCGAACTATAATGAAGTTTTATCCATTTTGACATAAATAATCAAACTAAGAGTTTTGAAAGTAAACAAGCCGAGAATAATCATTAAAGCTTTCACAAAGCTTATTGTGACTAGAAATAGTTGTTTTAAGCCTTAACTTCACGTTGAAAACGTAGGAAATCGAACTATAATGAAGTTTTACCTATTTTGACATAAATAATCAAACTAAGAGTTTTGAAAGTAAACAAACCGAGTATAATCATTAAAGCTTTCACAAAGCTTATTGTGACTAGAAATAGTTGTTTTAAGCCATTAACTTCACATTGAAAGTTGGAAATCGAACTATAATGAAGTTTACCCATTTTGATACAAATAATCAAACTAAGAGTTTTGAAAGTAAACAAGATGAGCATAATCATTAAAGCTTTCACAAAGCTTATTGTGACTAGAAATTGTTGTTTTAAGCCTTAACTTCACATTCAAAACGTAGGAAATCGAACTATAATGAAGTTTTAACCATTTTGACATAAATAATCAAACTAAGAGTTTTGAAAGTAAACAAGGCGAGTATAATCATTAAAGCTTTCACAAAGCTTATTGTGACTAGAAATAATTGTTTTAAGCCTTAACTTCACATTGAAATTGTGGGAAATCGAACTATAATAAAGTTTTACCCATTTTGACATAAATAATCAAACTAAGAGTTTTGAAAGTAAACAAGCCTAGTATAATCATTAAAGCTTTCACAAAGCTTATTGTGACTAGAAATAGTTGTTTTAAGCCTTAACTTCACATTGGAAAGGTTGGAAATCGAACTATAATGAAGTATTACCCATTTTGATACAAATAATCAAACTAAGAGTTTTGAAAGTAAACAAGATGAACATAATCATTAAAGCTTTCACAAAGCTTATTGTGACTAGAAATAGTTGTTTTAAGCCTTAACTTCACATTGGAAAGGTTGGAAATCGAACTATAATGAAGTCTTACCCATTCTGATAAAAATAATCAAACTAAGAGTTTTGAAAGTAAACAAGATGAGCATAATCATTAAAGCTTTCACAAAGCTTATTGTGACTAGAAATAGTTGTTTTAAGCCTTAACTTCACATTGGAAAGGTTGGAAATCGAACTATAATGAAGTCTTACCCATTTTGATACAAATAATCAAACTAAGAGTTTTCAAAGTAAACAAGCCGAGCTTAATCATTAAAGCTTTCACAAAGCTTATTGTGACTAGAAATAGTTGTTTTAAGCCTTAACTTCACATTGAAAACGTGGGAAATCGAACTATAATGAAGTTTTACCCATTTTGACATAAATAATCAAACTAAGAGTTTTGAAAGTAAACAAGCCGAGTATAATCATTAAAGCTTTCACAAAGCTTATTGTGACTAGAAATAGTTGTTTTAAGCCTTAACTTCACATTGGAAAGGTTGGAAATCGAACTATAATGAAATTTTACCCATTTTGATACAAATAATCAAACTAAGAGTTTTGAAAGTAAACAAGATGAGCATAATCATTAAAGCTTTCACAAAGCTTATTGTGACTAGAAATAGTTGTTTTAAGCCTTAACTTCACATTGGAAAGGTTGGAAATCGAATTATAATGAAGTCTTACCCATTTTGATACAAATAATCAAACTAAGAGTTTTCAAAGTAAACAAGCCGAGCTTAATCATTAAAGCTCTGAATAAGCTTATTGTGACTAGAAATAGTTGTTTTAAGCCTTAACGTTACGTTGGAAACGTGGAAAATCGAACTATAATGAAGTTTTACCCATTTGATACAAATAATCAAACTAAGAGTTTTGAAAGTAAACAAGCCGAGTATAATCATTAAAGCATTCACAAAGCTTATTGTGACTAGAAATAGTTGTTTTAATCCTTAACATCACATTGGAAACGTTGGAAATCGAACTATAATGAAGTTTTACCCATTTTGACATAAATAATCAAACTAAGAGTTTTGAAAGTAAACAAGCCGAGTATAATCATTAAAGCTTTCACACAGCTTATTGTGACAAGAAATAGTTGTTTTAAGCCTTAACTTCACATTGGAAAGTTTGGAAATCGAACTATAATGAAGTCTTACCCATTTTGATACAAATAATCAAACTAACAGTTTTGATAGTAAACAAGATGAGCATAGTCATTAAAGCTTTCACAAAGCTTATTGTGACTAGAAATTGTTGTTTTAAGCCTTAACTTCACATTCAAAACGTAGGAAATCGAACTATAATGAAGTTTTATCCATTTTGACATAAATAATCAAACTAAGAGTTTTGAAAGTAAACAAGCCGAGTATAATCATTAAAGCTTTCACAAAGCTTATTGTGACTAGAAATAGTTGTTTTAAGCCTTAACTTCACATTGAAAACGTAGGAAATCGAACTGCAATGAAGTTTTACCCATTTTGACATAAATAATCAAACTAAGAGTTTTGAAAGTAAACAAACCGAGTATAATCATTAAAGCTTTCACAAAACTTATTGTGACTAGAAATAGTTGTTTTAAGCCTTAACTTCACATTGGAAAGGTTGGAAATCGAATTATAATGAAGTCTTACCCATTTTGATACAAATAATCAAACTAAGAGTTTTGAAAGTAAACAAGATGAACATAATCATTAAAGCTTTCACAAAGCTTATTGTGACTAGAAATAGTTGTTTTAAACCTTAACTTCACATTGGAAAGGTTGGAAATCGAACTATAATGAAGTCTTACCCAGTTTGATACAAATAATCAAACTAAGAGTTTTGAAAGTAAACAAGATGAGCATAATCATTAAAGCTTTCACAAAGCTTATTCTGACTAGAAATAGTTGTTTTAAGCCTTAACTTCACATTGAAAACGTTGGAAATCGAACTATAATGAAGTTTTATCCATTTTGACATAAATAATCAAACTAAGAGTTTTGAAAGTAAACAAGCCGAGTATAATCATTAAGGCTTTCACAAAGCTTATTGTGACTAGAAATAGTTGTTTTAAGCCTTAACTTCACATTGAAAACGTAGGAAATCGAACTATAATGAAGTTTTAACCATTTTGACATAAATAATCAAACTAAGAGTTTTGAAAGTAAACAAGCCGAGTATAATCATTAAGGCTTTCACAAAGCTTATTGTGACTAGAAATAGTTGTTTTAAGCCTTAACTTCACATTGAAAACGTAGGAAAACGAACTATAATGAAGTTTTACCCATTTTGACATAAATAATCAAACTAAGAGTTTTGAAAGTGGACAAACCGAGTATAATCATTAAAGCTTTCACAAAACTTATTGTGACTAGAAATAGTTGTTTTAAGCCTTAACTTCACATTGGAAATGTTGGAAATCGAATTATAATGAAGTCTTACCCATTTTGATACAAATAATCAAACTAAGAGTTTTGAAAGTAAACAAGCCGAGTATAATCATTAAAGCTTTCACACAAAAGCTTATTGTGACTAGAAATAGTTGTTTTAAGCCTTAACTTCACATTGGAAAGTTTGGAAATCGAATTATAATGAAGTCTTACCCATTTTGATACAAATAATCAAACTAAGAGTTTTGAAGGTAAACAAGATGAGCATAATCATTAAAGCTTTCACAAAGCTTATTGTGCCTAGAAATAGTTGTTTTAAGCCTTAACTTCACCTTGAAAACGTAGGAAATCGAACTATAATGAAGTTTTATCCATTTTGACATAAATAATCAAACTAAGAGTTTTGAAAGTAAACAAGCCGGAATAATCATTAAAGCTTTCACAAAGCTTATTGTGACTAGAAATAGTTGTTTTTAGCCTTAACTTCACGTTGAAAACGTAGGAAATCGAACTATAATGAAGTTTTACCTATTTTGACATAAATTATCAAACTAAGAGTTTTGAAAGTAAACAAACCGAGTATAATTATTAAAGCTTTCACAAAGCTTATTGTGACTAGAAATACTTGTTTTAAGCCATAACTTTACATTCTAAAGTTGGAAATCGAACTACAATGATGTCTTACCCATTTTGATACAAATAATCAAACTAAGAGTTTTGAAAGTAAACAAGATGAGCATAGTCATTAAAGCTTTCACAAAGCTTATTGTGACTAGAAATTGTTGTTTTAAGCCTTAACTTCACATTCAAAACGTAGGAAATCGAACAATAATGAAGTTTTAACCATTTTGACATAAATAATCAAACTAAGAGTTTTGAAAGTAAACAAGGCGAGTATAATCATTAAAGCTTTCACAAAGCTTATTGTGACTAGAAATAATTGTTTTAAGCCTTAACTTCACATTGAAATTGTGGGAAATCGAACTATAATAAAGTTTTACCCATTTTGACATAAATAATCAAACTAAGAGTTTTGAAAGTAAAGAAGCCTAGTATAATCATTAAAGCTTTCACAAAGCTTATTGTGACTAGAAATAGTTGTTCTAAGCCTTAACTTCACATTGGAAAGGTTGGAAATCGAATTATAATGAAGTCTTACCCATTTTGATACAAATAATCAAACTAAGAGTTTTCAAAGTAAACAAGCCGAGCTTAATCATTAAAGCTCTGACTAAGCTTATTGTGACTAGAAATAGTTGTTTTAAGCCTTAACGTTACGTTGGAAACGTGGAAAATCGAACTATAATGAAGTTTTACCCATTTTGACATAAATAATCAAACTAAGAGTTTTGAAAGTAAACAAGCCGAGTATAATCATTAAAGCTTTCACAAAGCTTATTGTGACTAGAAATAGTTGTTTTAAGCCTTAACTTCACATTGGAAAGGTTGGAAATCGAACTATAATGAAGTTTTACCCATTTTGATACAAATAATAAAACTAAGAGTTTTGAAAGTAAACAAGATGAGCATAATCATTAAAGCTTTCACAAAGCTTATTGTGACTAGAAATAGTTGTTTTAAGCCTTAACTTCACCTTGAAAACGTAGGAAATCGAACTATAATGATGTTTTACCCATTTTGACATAAATTATCAAACTAAGAGTTTTGAAAGTAAACAAACCGAGTATAATTATTAAAGCTTTCACAAAGCTTATTGTGACTAGAAATACTTGTTTTAAGCCTTAACTTTACATTCTAAAGTTGGAAATCGAACTATAATGAAGTCTTACCCATTTTGATACAAATAATCAAACTAAGAGTTTTGAAAGTAAACAAGATGAGCATAGTCATTAAAGCTTTCACAAAGCTTATTATGACTAGAAATTGTTGTTTTAAGCCTTAACTTCACATTCAAAACGTAGGAAATCGAACTATAATGAAGTTTTATCCATTTTGACATAAATAATCAAACTAAGAGTTTTGAAAGTAAACAAGCCGAGTATAATCATTAAAGCTTTCACAAAGCTTATTGTGACTAGAAATAGTTGTTTTAAGCCTTAACTTCACATTGAAAACGTAGGAAATCGAACTATAATGAAGTTTTACCCATTTTGACATAAATAATCAAACTAAGAGTTTTGAAAGTAAACAAACCGAGTATAATCATTAAAGCTTTCACAAAACTTATTGTGACTAGAAATAGTTGTTTTAAGCCTTAACTTCACATTGGAAAGGTTGGAAATCGAATTATAATGAAGTCTTACCCATTTTGATACAAATAATCAAACTAAGAGTTTTGAAAGTAAACAAGATGAACATAATCATTAAAGCTTTCACAAAGCTTATTGTGACTAGAAATAGTTGTTTTAAGCATTAACTTCACATTGGAAAAGTTGGAAATCGAACTATAATGAAGTCTTACCCAGTTTGATACAAATAATCAAACTAAGAGTTTTGAAAGTAAACAAAATGAGCATAATCATTAAAGCTTTCACAAAGCTTATTCTGACTAGAAATAGTTGTTTTAAGCCTTAACTTCACATTGAAAACGTTGGAAATCGAACTATAATGAAGTTTTATCCATTTTGACATAAATAATCAAACTAAGAGTTTTGAATGTAAAGAAGCCGGTATAATCATTAAAGCTTATTGCTTATTAGAAATAGTTGTTTTAAGCCTTAACTTGACATTGAAAACGTAGGAAATAGAACTATAATGAAGTTTTAACCATTTTGACATAAATAATCAAACTAAGAGTTTTGAAAGTAAACAAGCCGAGTATTATCATTAAAGCTTTTACAAAGCTTATTGTGACTAGAAATAGTTGTTTTAAGCCTTAACTTCACATTGAAAACGTAGGAAATCGAACTGCATTGAAGTTTTACCCATTTTGACATAAATAATCAAACTAAGAGTTTTGAAAGTAAACAAACCGAGTATAATCATTAAAGCTTTCACAAAACTTATTGTGACTAGAAATAGTTGTTTTAAGTCTTAACTTCACATTGGAAAGGTTGGAAATCGAATTATAATGAAGTATTACCCATTTTGATACAAATAATCAAACTAAGAGTTTTGAAAGTAAACAAGATGAACATAATCATTAAAGCTTTCACAAAGCTTATTGTGACTAGAAATAGTTGTTTTAAGCCTTAACTTCACATTGGAAAGGTTGGAAATCGAACTATAATGAAGTCTTACCCAGTTTGATACAAATAATCAAACTAAGAGTTTTGAAAGTAAACAAGATGAGCATAATCATTAAAGCTTTCACAAAGCTTATTCTGACTAGAAATAGTTGTTTTAAGCCTTAACTTCACATTGAAAACGTTGGAAATCGAACTATAATGAAGTTTTATCCATTTTGACATAAATAATCAAACTAAGAGTTTTGAAAGTAAACAAGCCGGGTATAATCATTAAAGCTTTCAAAAAGCTTATTGTGACTAGAAATAGTTGTTTTAAGCATTAACTTCACATTGAAAACGTAGGAAATCGAACTATAATGAAGTTTTAACCATTTTGACATAAATAATCAAACTAAGAGTTTTGAAAGTAAACAAGCCGAGTATAATTATTAAAGCTTTGACAAAGCTTATTGTGACTAGAAATAGTTGTTTTAAGCCTTAACTTCACCTTGAAAACGTAGGAAATCGAACTATAATGAAGTTTTATCCATTTTGACATAAATAATCAAACTAAGAGTTTTGAAAGTAAACAAGCCGGGTATAATCATTAAAGCTTTCACAAAGCTTATTGTGACTAGAAATAGTTGTTTTAAGCCTTAACTTCACATTGAAAACGTTAGGAAATCGAACTATAATGAAGTTTTACCTATTTTGACATAAATAATCAAACTAAGAGTTTTGAAAGTAAACAAGCCGAGTATAATCATTAAAGCTTTCACAAAGCTTATTGTGATAGAAATAGTTGTTTTAAGCCTTAACTTCACATTGGAAAGTTTAGAAATCGAACTATAATGAAGTCTTACCCATTTTGATACAAATAATCAAACTAAGAGTTTTGAAAGTAAACAAGAAGAACATAATCATTAAAGCTTTCACAAAGCTTATTGTGACTAGAAATAGTTATTTTAAGCCTTAACTTCACATTGGAAAGGTTGGAAATCGATCTATAATGAAGTCTTACCCAGTTTGAGACAAATAATCAAACTAAGAGTTTTGAAAGTAAACAAGATGAGCATAATCATTAAAGCTTTCACAAAGCTTATTCTGACTAGAAATAGTTGTTTTAAGCCTTAACTTCACATTGAAAACGTTGGAAATCGAACTATAATGAAGTTTTATCCATTTTGACATAAATAATCAAACTAAGAGTTTTGAAAGTAAACAAGCCGAGTATAATCATTAAAGCTTTCACAAAGCTTATTGTGACTAGAAATAGTTGTTTTAAGCCTTAACTTCACATTGAAAACGTAGGAAATCGAACTATAATGAAGTTTTAACCATTTTGACATAAATAATCAAACTAAGAGTTTTGAAAGTAAACAAGCCGAGTATAATCATTAAAGCTTTCACAAAGCTTATTGTGACTAGAAATAGTTGTTTTAAGCCTTAACTTCACATTGAAAACGTGGAAATCGAACTATAATGAAGTTTTACCCATTTTGACATAAATAATCAAACTAAGAGTTTTGAAAGTAAAAAGCCGAGTATAATCATTAAAGCTTTCACAAAACTTATTGTGACTAGAAATAGTTGTTTTAAGCCTTAACTTCACATTGGAAAGGTTGGAAATCGAATTATAATGAAGTCTTACCCATTTTGATACAAATAATCAAACTAAGAGTTTTGAAAGTAAACAAGATGAGCATAGTCATTAAAGCTTTCACAAAGCTTATTGTGACTAGAAATAGTTGTTTTAAGCCTTAACTTCACATTGGAAACGTAGGAAATCGAACTATAATGAAGTTTTACCCATTTTGACATAAATAATCAAACTAAGAGTTTTGAAAGTAAACAAGCCGAGTATAATCATTAAAGCTTTCACAAAGCTTATTGTGACTAGAAATAGTTGTTTTAAGCCTTAACTTCACATTGAAAAGGTTGGAAATCGAACTATAATAAAGTTTTACCCATTTTGACATAAATAATCAAACTAAGAGTTTTGAAAGTAAACAAGCCTAGTATAATCATTAAAGCTTTCACAAAGCTTATTGTGACTAGAAATAGTTGTTCTAAGCCTTAACTTCACATTGGAAAGGTTGGAAATCGAATTATAATGAAGTCTTACCCATTTTGATACAAATAATCAAACTAAGAGTTTTCAAAGTAAACAAGCCGAGCTTAATCATTAAAGCTTTCACTAAGCTTATTGTGACTAGAAATAGTTGTTTTAAGCCTTAACGTTACGTTGGAAACGTGGAAAATCGAACTATAATGAAGTTTTACCCATTTTGACATAAATAATCAAACTAAGAGTTTTGAAAGTAAACAAGCCGAGTATAATCATTAAAGCTTTCACAAAGCTTATTGTGACTAGAAATAGTTGTTTTAAGCCTTAACTTCACATTGGAAAGGTTGGAAATCGAACTATAATGAAGTTTTACCCATTTTGATACAAATAATAAAACTAAGAGTTTTGAAAGTAAACAAGATGAGCATAATCATTAAAGCTTTCACAAAGCTTATTGTGACTAGAAATAGTTGTTTTAAGCCTTAACTTCACCTTGAAAACGTAGGAAATCGAACTATAATGATGTTTTACCCATTTTGACATAAATTATCAAACTAAGAGTTTTGAAAGTAAACAAACCGAGTATAATTATTAAAGCTTTCACAAAGCTTATTGTGACTAGAAATACTTGTTTTAAGCCTTAACTTTACATTCTAAAGTTGGAAATCGAACTATAATGAAGTCTTACCCATTTTGATACAAATAATCAAACTAAGAGTTTTGAAAGTAAACAAGATGAGCATAGTCATTAAAGCTTTCACAAAGCTTATTATGACTAGAAATTGTTGTTTTAAGCCTTAACTTCACATTCAAAACGTAGGAAATCGAACTATAATGAAGTTTTATCCATTTTGACATAAATAATCAAACTAAGAGTTTTGAAAGTAAACAAGCCGAGTATAATCATTAAAGCTTTCACAAAGCTTATTGTGACTAGAAATAGTTGTTTTAAGCCTTAACTTCACATTGAAAACGTAGGAAATCGAACTATAATGAAGTTTTACCCATTTTGACATAAATAATCAAACTAAGAGTTTTGAAAGTAAACAAACCGAGTATAATCATTAAAGCTTTCACAAAACTTATTGTGACTAGAAATAGTTGTTTTAAGCCTTAACTTCACATTGGAAAGGTTGGAAATCGAATTATAATGAAGTCTTACCCATTTTGATACAAATAATCAAACTAAGAGTTTTGAAAGTAAACAAGATGAACATAATCATTAAAGCTTTCACAAAGCTTATTGTGACTAGAAATAGTTGTTTTAAGCATTAACTTCACATTGGAAAAGTTGGAAATCGAACTATAATGAAGTCTTACCCATTTGATACAAATAATCAAACTAAGAGTTTTGAAAGTAAACAAAATGAGCATAATCATTAAAGCTTTCACAAAGCTTATTCTGACTAGAAATAGTTGTTTTAAGCCTTAACTTCACATTGAAAACGTTGGAAATCGAACTATAATGAAGTTTTATCCATTTTGACATAAATAATCAAACTAAGAGTTTTGAATGTAAAGAAGCCGAGTATAATCATTAAAGCTTATTGTGACTAGAAATAGTTGTTTTAAGCCTTAACTTGACATTGAAAACGTAGGAAATCGAACTATAATGAAGTTTTAACCATTTTGACATAAATAATCAAACTAAGAGTTTTGAAAGTAAACAAGCCGAGTATTATCATTAAAGCTTTCACAAAGCTTATTGTGACTAGAAATAGTTGTTTTAAGCCTTAACTTCACATTGAAAACGTAGGAAATCGAACTATAATTGAAGTTTTACCCATTTTGACATAAATAATCAAACTAAGAGTTTTGAAAGTAAACAAACCGAGTATAATCATTAAAGCTTTCACAAAACTTATTGTGACTAGAAATAGTTGTTTTAAGTCTTAACTTCACATTGGAAAGGTTGGAAATCGAATTATAATGAAGTATTACTCATTTTGATACAAATAATCAAACTAAGAGTTTTGAAAGTAAACAAGATGAACATAATCATTAAAGCTTTCACAAAGCTTATTGTGACTAGAAATAGTTGTTTTAAGCCTTAACTTCACATTGGAAAGGTTGGAAATCGAACTATAATGAAGTCTTACCATTTTGATACAAATAATCAAACTAAGAGTTTTGAAAGTAAACAAGATGAGCATAATCATTAAAGCTTTCACAAAGCTTATTGTGACTAGAAATAGTTGTTTTAAGCCTTAACTTCACATTGAAAACGTTGGAAATCGAACTATAATGAAGTTTTATCCATTTTGACATAAATAATCAAACTAAGAGTTTTGAAAGTAAACAAGCCGGGTATAATCATTAAAGCTTTCAAAAAGCTTATTGTGACTAGAAATAGTTGTTTTAAGCCTTAACTTCACATTGAAAACGTAGGAAATCGAACTATAATGAAGTTTTAACCATTTTGACATAAATAATCAAACTAAGAGTTTTGAAAGTAAACAAGCCGAGTATAATTATTAAAGCTTTGACAAAGCTTATTGTGACTAGAAATAGTTGTTTTAAGCCTTAACTTCACCTTGAAAACGTAGGAAATCGAACTATAATGAAGTTTTATCCATTTTGACATAAATAATCAAACTAAGAGTTTTGAAAGTAAACAAGCCGGGTATAATCATTAAAGCTTTCACAAAGCTTATTGTGACTAGAAATAGTTGTTTTTAGCCTTAACTTCACGTTGAAAACGTAGGAAATCGAACTATAATGAAGTTTTACCTATTTTGACATAAATAATCAAACTAAGAGTTTTGAAAGTAAACAAGCCGAGTATAATCATTAAAGCTTTCACAAAGCTTATTGTGATAAGAAATAGTTGTTTTAAGCCTTAACTTCACATTGGATAGTTTAGAACTCGAACTATAATTATGTCTTACCCATTTTGATACAAATAATCAAACTAAGAGTTTTGAAAGTAAACAAGATGAACATAATCATTAAAGCTTTCACAAAGCTTATTGTGACTAGAAATAGTTGTTTTAAGCCTTAACTTCACATTGGAAAGGTTGGAAATCGATCTATAATGAAGTCTTCCCATTTTGAGACAAATAATCAAACTAAGAGTTTTGAAAGTAAACAAGATGAGCATAATCATTAAAGCTTTCACAAAGCTTATTGTGACTAGAAATAGTTGTTTTAAGCCTTAACTTCACATTGAAAACGTTGGAAATCGAACTATAATGAAGTTTTATCCATTTTGACATAAATAATCAAACTAAGAGTTTTGAAAGTAAACAAGCCGAGTATAATCATTAAAGCTTTCACAAAGCTTATTGTGACTAGAAATAGTTGTTTTAAGCCTTAACTTCACATTGAAAACGTAGGAAATCGAACTATAATGAAGTTTTACCCATTTTGACATAAATAATCAAACTAAGAGTTTTGAAAGTAAACAAGCCGAGTATAATCATTAAAGCTTTCACAAAGCTTATTGTGACTAGAAATAGTTGTTTTAAGCCTTAACTTCACATTGAAAACGTAGGAAATCGAACTATAATGAAGTTTTACCCATTTTGACATAAATAATCAAACTAAGAGTTTTGAAAGTAAACAAACCGAGTATAATCATTAAAGCTTTCACAAAACTTATTGTGACTAGAAATAGTTGTTTTAAGCCTTAACTTCACATTGGAAAGGTTGGAAATCGAATTATAATGAAGTCTTACCCATTTTGATACAAATAATCAAACTAAGAGTTTTGAAAGTAAACAAGATGAGCATAGTCATTAAAGCTTTCACAAAGCTTATTGTGACTAGAAATTGTTGTTTTAAGCCTTAACTTCACATTCAAAACGTAGGAAATCGAACTATAATGAAGTTTTAACCATTTTGACATAAATAATCAAACTAAGAGTTTTGAAAGTAAACAAGCGAGTATAATCATTAAAGCTTTCACAAAGCTTATTGTGACTAGAAATAATTGTTTTAAGCCTTAACTTCACATTGAAATTGTGGGAAATCGAACTATAATAAAGTTTTACCCATTTTGACATAAATAATCAAACTAAGAGTTTTGAAAGTAAACAAGCCTAGTATAATCATTAAAGCTTTCACAAAGCTTATTGTGACTAGAAATAGTTGTTTTAAGCCTTAACTTCACATTGGAAAGGTTGGAAATCGAATTATAATGAAGTCTTACCCATTTTGATACAAATAATCAAACTAAGAGTTTTCAAAGTAAACAAGCCGAGCTTAATCATTAAAGCTTTCACTAAGCTTATTGTGACTAGAAATAGTTGTTTTAAGCCTTAACTTCACATTGGAAACGTGGAAAATCGAACTATAATGAAGTTTTACCCATTTTGACATAAATAATCAAACTAAGAGTTTTGAAAGTAAACAAGCCGAGTATAATCATTAAAGCTTTCACAAAGCTTATTGTGACTAGAAATAGTTGTTTTAAGCCTTAACTTCACATTGGAAAGGTTGGAAATCGAACTATAATGAAATTTTACCCATTTTGATACAAATAATCAAACTAAGAGTTTTGAAAGTAAACAAGATGAGCATAATCATTAAAGCTTTCACAAAGCTTATTGTGACTAGAAATAGTTGTTTTAAGCCTTAACTTCACATTGGAAAGGTTGGAAATCGAATTATAATGAAGTCTTACCCATTTTGATACAAATAATCAAACTAAGAGTTTTCAAAGTAAACAAGCCGAGCTTAATCATTAAAGCTCACAAAGCTTATTGTGACTAGAAATAGTTGTTTTAAGCCTTAACTTACGTTGGAAACGTGGAAAATCGAACTATAATGAAGTTTTACCCATTTGATACAAATAATCAAACTAAGAGTTTTGAAAGTAAACAAGCCGAGTATAATCATTAAAGCATTCACAAAGCTTATTGTGACTAGAAATAGTTGTTTTAATCCTTAACATCACATTGGAAACGTTGGAAATCGAACTATAATGAAGTTTTACCCATTTTGACATAAATAATCAAACTAAGAGTTTTGAAAGTAAACAAGCCGAGTATAATCATTAAAGCTTTCACAAAGCTTATTGTGACAAGAAATAGTTGTTTTAAGCCTTAACTTCACATTGGAAAGTTTGGAAATCGAACTATAATGAAGTCTTACCCATTTTGATACAAATAATCAAACTAAGAGTTTTGATAGTAAACAAGATGAGCATAATCATTAAAGCTTTCACAAAGCTTATTGTGACTAGAAATTGTTGTTTTAAGCCTTAACTTCACATTCAAAACGTAGGAAATCGAACTATAATGAAGTTTTATCCATTTTGACATAAATAATCAAACTAAGAGTTTTGAAAGTAAACAAGCCGAGTATAATCATTAAAGCTTTCACAAAGCTTATTGTGACTAGAAATAGTTGTTTTAAGCCTTAACTTCACATTGAAAACGTAGGAAATCGAACTATAATGAAGTTTTACCCATTTTGACATAAATAATCAAACTAAGAGTTTTGAAAGTAAACAAGCCGAGTATAATCATTAAAGCTTTCACAAAACTTATTGTGACTAGAAATAGTTGTTTTAAGCCTTAACTTCACATTGGAAAGGTTGGAAATCGAATTATAATGAAGTTTTACCCATTTTGATACAAATAATCAAACTAAGAGTTTTGAAAGTAAACAAGATGAACATAATCATTAAAGCTTTCACAAAGCTTATTGTGACTAGAAATAGTTGTTTTAAGCCTTAACTTCACATTGGAAAGGTTGGAAATCGAACTATAATGAAGCCTTACCCATTTGATACAAATAATCAAACTAAGAGTTTTGAAAGTAAACAAGATGAGCATAATCATTAAAGCTTTCACAAAGCTTATTCTGACTAGAAATAGTTGTTTTAAGCCTTAACTTCACATTGAAAACGTTGGAAATCGAACTATAATGAAGTTTTATCCATTTTGACATAAATAATCAAACTAAGAGTTTTGAAAGTAAACAAGCCGAGTATAATCATTAAAGCTTTCAAAAAGCTTATTGTGACTAGAAATAGTTGTTTTAAGCCTTAACTTCACATTGAAAACGTAGGAAATCGAACTATAATGAAGTTTTAACCATTTTGACATAAATAATCAAACTAAGAGTTTTGAAAGTAAACAAGCCGAGTATAATCATTAAAGCTTTCACAAAGCTTATTGTGACTAGAAATAGTTGTTTTAAGCCTTAACTTCACATTGAAAACGTAGGAAAACGAACTATAATGAAGTTTTACCCATTTTGACATAAATAATCAAACTAAGAGTTTTGAAAGTGGACAAACCGAGTATAATCATTAAAGCTTTCACAAAACTTATTGTGACTAGAAATAGTTGTTTTAAGCCTTAACTTCACATTGGAAATGTTGGAAATCGAATTATAATGAAGTCTTACCCATTTTGATACAAATAATCAAACTAAGAGTTTTGAAAGTAAACAAGCCGAGTATAATCATTAAAGCTTTGACACAGCTTATTGTGACTAGAAATAGTTGTTTTAAGCCTTAACTTCACATTGGAAAGTTTGGAAATCGAATTATAATGAAGTCTTACCCATTTTGATACAAATAATCAAACTAAGAGTTTTGAAGGTAAACAAGATGAGCATAATCATTAAAGCTTTCACAAAGCTTATTGTGCCTAGAAATAGTTGTTTTAAGCCTTAAGTTCACCTTGAAAACGTAGGAAATCGAACTATAATGAAGTTTTATCCATTTTGACATAAATAATCAAACTAAGAGTTTTGAAAGTAAACAAGCCGGAATAATCATTAAAGCTTTCACAAAGCTTATTGTGACTAGAAATAGTTGTTTTTAGCCTTAACTTCACGTTGAAAACGTAGGAAATCGAACTATAATGAAGTTTTACCTATTTTGACATAAATTATCAAACTAAGAGTTTTGAAAGTAAACAAACCGAGTATAATTATTAAAGCTTTCACAAAGCTTATTGTGACTAGAAATACTTGTTTTAAGCCATAACTTTACATTCTAAAGTTGGAAATCGAACTATAATGAAGTCTTACCCATTTTGATAAAAATAATCAAACTAAGAGTTTTGAAAGTAAACAAGATGAGCATAGTCATTAAAGCTTTCACAAAGCTTATTGTGACTAGAAATTGTTGTTTTAAGCCTTAACTTCACATTCAAAACGTAGGAAATCGAACTATAATGAAGTTTTAACCATTTTGACATAAATAATCAAACTAAGAGTTTTGAAAGTAAACAAGGCGAGTATAATCATTAAAGCTTTCACAAAGCTTATTGTGACTAGAAATAATTGTTTTAAGCCTTAACTTCACATTGAAATTGTGGAAATCGAACTATAATAAAGTTTTACCCATTTTGACATAAATAATCAAACTAAGAGTTTTGAAAGTAAAGAAGCCTAGTATAATCATTAAAGCTTTCACAAAGCTTATTGTGACTAGAAATAGTTGTTTTAAGCCTTAACTTCACATTGGAAAGGTTGGAAATCGAATTATAATGAAGTCTTACCCATTTTGATACAAATAATCAAACTAAGAGTTTTCAAAGTAAACAAGCCGAGCTTAATCATTAAAGCTTTCACTAAGCTTATTGTGACTAGAAATAGTTGTTTTAAGCCTTAACTTCACGTTGGAAACGTGGAAAATCGAACTATAATGAAGTTTTACCCATTTTGACATAAATAATCAAACTAAGAGTTTTGAAAGTAAACAAGCCGAGTATAATCATTAAAGCTTTCACAAAGCTTATTGTGACTAGAAATAGTTGTTTTAAGCCTTAACTTCACATTGGAAAGGTTGGAAATCGAACTATAATGAAGTTTACCCATTTTGATACAAATAATCAAACTAAGAGTTTTGAAAGTAAACAAGATGAGCATAATCATTAAAGCTTTCACAAAGCTTATTGTGACTAGAAATAGTTGTTTTAAGCCTTAACTTCACATTGGAAAGGTTGGAAATCGAATTATAATGAAGTCTTACCCATTTTGATACAAATAATCAAACTAAGAGTTTTGAAAGTAAACAAGCCGAGCTATAATCATTAAAGCTTTCACAAAGCTTATTGTGACTAGAAATAGTTGTTTTAAGCCTTAACTTCACATTGGAAACGTGGAAAATCGAACTATAATGAAGTTTTACCCATTTTGACATAAATAATCAAACTAAGAGTTTTGAAAGTAAACAAGCCGAGTATAATCATTAAAGCTTTCACAAAGCTTATTGTGACTAGAAATAGTTGTTTTAAGCCTTAACTTCACATTGGAAAGGTTGGAAATCGAACTATAATGAAGTTTTACCCATTTTGATACAAATAATCAAACTAAGAGTTTTGAAAGTAAACAAGATGAGCATAGTCATTAAAGCTTTCACAAAGCTTATTATGACTAGAAATTGTTGTTTTAAGCCTTAACTTCACATTCAAAACGTAGGAAATCGAACTATAATGAAGTTTTATCCATTTTGACATAAATAATCAAACTAAGAGTTTTGAAAGTAAACAAGCCGAGTATAATCATTAAAGCTTTCACAAAGCTTATTGTAACTAGAAATAGTTGTTTTAAGCCTTAACTTCACATTGGAAAGGTTGGAAATCGAACTATAATGAAGTTTTACCCATTTTGATACAAATAATAAAACTAAGAGTTTTGAAAGTAAACAAGATGAGCATAATCATTAAAGCTTTCACAAAGCTTATTGTGACTAGAAATAGTTGTTTAAGCCTTAACTTCACATTGGAAAGGTTGGAAATCGAATTATAATGAAGTCTTACCCATTTTGATACAAATAATCAAACTAAGAGTTTTCAAAGTAAACAAGCCGAGCTTAATCATTAAAGCTTTCACTAAGCTTATTGTGACTAGAAATAGTTGTTTTAAGCCTTAACTTCACATTGGAAACGTGGAAAATCGAACTATAATGAAGTTTTACCCATTTTGACATAAATAATCAAACTAAGAGTTTTGAAAGTAAACAAGCCGAGTATAATCATTAAAGCTTTCACAAAGCTTATTATGACTAGAAATAGTTGTTTTAAGCCTTAACTTCACATTCAAAACGTAGGAAATCGAACTATAATGAAGTTTTATCCATTTTGACATAAATAATCAAACTAAGAGTTTTGAAAGTAAACAAGCCGAGTATAATCATTAAAGCTTTCACAAAGCTTATTGTGACTAGAAATAGTTGTTTTAAGCCTTAACTTCACATTGGAAAGGTTGGAAATCGAACTATAATGAAGTTTTACCCATTTTGATACAAATAATCAAACTAAGAGTTTTGAAAGTAAACAAGATGAGCATAATCATTAAAGCTTTCACAAAGCTTATTGTGACTAGAAATAGTTGTTTTAAGCCTTAACTTCACATTGGAAAGGTTGGAAATCGAATTATAATGAAGTCTTACCCATTTTGATACAAATAATCAAACTAAGAGTTTTCAAAGTAAACAAGCCGAGCTTAATCATTAAAGCTTTCACAAAGCTTATTGTGACTAGAAATAGTTGTTTTAAGCCTTAACTTCACGTTGGAAACGTAGAAAATCGAACTATAATGAAGTTTTACCCATTTTGACATAAATAATCAAACTAAGAGTTTTGAAAGTAAACAAGCCGAGTATAATCATTAAAGCTTTCACAAAGCTTATTGTGACTAGAAATAGTTGTTTTAAGCCTTAACTTCACATTGGAAAGGTTGGAAATCGAACTATAATGAAGTTTTACCCATTTTGATACAAATAATCAAACTAAGAGTTTTGAAAGTAAACAAGATGAGCATAATCATTAAAGCTTTCACAAAGCTTATTGTGACTAGAAATAGTTGTTTTAAGCCTTAACTTCACCTTGAAAACGTAGGAAATCGAACTATAATGATGTTTTACCCATTTTGACATAAATAATCAAACTAAGAGTTTTGAAAGTAAACAAACCGAGTATAATTATTAAAGCTTTCACAAAGCTTATTGTGACTAGAAATAGTTGTTTTAAGCCTTAACTTCACATTCTAAAGTTGGAAATCGAACTATAATGAAGTTTTACCCATTTTGATACAAATAATCAAACTAAGAGTTTTGAAAGTAAACAAGATGACATAGTCATTAAAGCTTTCACAAAGCTTATTATGACTAGAAATTGTTGTTTTAAGCCTTAACTTCACATTCAAAACGTAGGAAATCGAACTATAATGAAGTTTTATCCATTTTGACATAAATAATCAAACTAAGAGTTTTGAAAGTAAACAAGCCGAGTATAATCATTAAAGCTTTCACAAAGCTTATTGTAACTAGAAATAGTTGTTTTAAGCCTTAACTTCACATTGAAAACGTAGGAAATCGAACTGCAATGAAGTTTTACCCATTTTGACATAAATAATCAAACTAAGAGTTTTGAAAGTAAACAAACCGAGTATAATCATTAAAGCTTTCACAAAACTTATTGTGACTAGAAATAGTTGTTTTAAGCCTTAACTTCACATTGGAAAGGTTGGAAATCGAATTATAATGAAGTCTTACCCATTTTGATACAAATAATCAAACTAAGAGTTTTGAAAGTAAACAAGATGAACATAATCATTAAAGCTTTCACAAAGCTTATTGTGACTAGAAATAGTTGTTTTAAGCCTTAACTTCACATTGGAAAAGTTGGAAATCGAACTATAATGAAGTCTTACCCATTTTGATACAAATAATCAAACTAAGAGTTTTGAAAGTAAACAAAATGAGCATAATCATTAAAGCTTTCACAAAGCTTATTCTGACTAGAAATAGTTGTTTTAAGCCTTAACTTCACATTGAAAACGTTGGAAATCGAACTATAATGAAGTTTTATCCATTTTGACATAAATAATCAAACTAAGAGTTTTGAATGTAAAGAAGCCGGGTATAATCATTAAAGCTTATTGTGACTAGAAATAGTTGTTTTAAGCCTTAACTTGACATTGAAAACGTAGGAAATCGAACTATAATGAAGTTTTAACCATTTTGACATAAATAATCAAACTAAGAGTTTTGAAAGTAAACAAGCCGAGTATTATCATTAAAGCTTTCACAAAGCTTATTGTGACTAGAAATAGTTGTTTTAAGCCTTAACTTCACATTGAAAACGTAGGAAATCGAACTGCATTGAAGTTTTACCCATTTTGACATAAATAATCAAACTAAGAGTTTTGAAAGTAAACAAACCGAGTATAATCATTAAAGCTTTCACAAAACTTATTGTGACTAGAAATAGTTGTTTTAAGTCTTAACTTCACATTGGAAAGTTTGGAAATCGAATTATAATGAAGTCTTACCCATTTTGATACAAATAATCAAACTAAGAGTTTTGAAGGTAAACAAGATGAGCATAATCATTAAAGCTTTCACAAAGCTTATTGTGCCTAGAAATAGTTGTTTTAAGCCTTAACTTCACCTTGAAAACGTAGGAAATCGAACTATAATGAAGTTTTATCCATTTTGACATAAATAATCAAACTAAGAGTTTTGAAAGTAAACAAGCCGGGAATAATCATTAAAGCTTTCACAAAGCTTATTGTGACTAGAAATAGTTGTTTTAGCCTTAACTTCACGTTGAAAACGTAGGAAATCGAACTATAATGAAGTTTTACCTATTTTGACATAAATTATCAAACTAAGAGTTTTGAAAGTAAACAAACCGAGTATAATTATTAAAGCTTTCACAAAGCTTATTGTGACTAGAAATACTTGTTTTAAGCCATAACTTTACATTCTAAAGTTGGAAATCGAACTACAATGATGTCTTACCCATTTTGATACAAATAATCAAACTAAGAGTTTTGAAAGTAAACAAGATGAGCATAGTCATTAAAGCTTTCACAAAGCTTATTGTGACTAGAAATTGTTGTTTTAAGCCTTAACTTCACATTCAAAACGTAGGAAATCGAACAATAATGAAGTTTTAACCATTTTGACATAAATAATCAAACTAAGAGTTTTGAAAGTAAACAAGGCGAGTATAATCATTAAAGCTTTCACAAAGCTTATTGTGACTAGAAATAATTGTTTTAAGCCTTAACTTCACATTGAAATTGTGGGAAATCGAACTATAATAAAGTTTTACCCATTTTGACATAAATAATCAAACTAAGAGTTTTGAAAGTAAAGAAGCCTAGTATAATCATTAAAGCTTTCACAAAGCTTATTGTGACTAGAAATAGTTGTTCTAAGCCTTAACTTCACATTGGAAAGGTTGGAAATCGAATTATAATGAAGTCTTACCCATTTTGATACAAATAATCAAACTAAGAGTTTTCAAAGTAAACAAGCCGAGCTTAATCATTAAAGCTTTCACTAAGCTTATTGTGACTAGAAATAGTTGTTTTAAGCCTTAACGTTACGTTGGAAACGTGGAAAATCGAACTATAATGAAGTTTTACCCATTTTGACATAAATAATCAAACTAAGAGTTTTGAAAGTAAACAAGCCGAGTATAATCATTAAAGCTTTCACAAAGCTTATTGTGACTAGAAATAGTTGTTTTAAGCCTTAACTTCACATTGGAAAGGTTGGAAATCGAACTATAATGAAGTTTTACCCATTTTGATACAAATAATCAAACTAAGAGTTTTGAAAGTAAACAAGATGAGCATAATCATTAAAGCTTTCACAAAGCTTATTGTGACTAGAAATAGTTGTTTTAAGCCTTAACTTCACATTGGAAAGGTTGGAAATCGAATTATAATGAAGTCTTACCCATTTTGATACAAATAATCAAACTAAGAGTTTTCAAAGTAAACAAGCCGAGCTTAATCATTAAAGCTCTGACTAAGCTTATTGTGACTAGAAATAGTTGTTTTAAGCCTTAACGTTACGTTGGAAACGTGGAAAATCGAACTATAATGAAGTTTTACCCATTTTGACATAAATAATCAAACTAAGAGTTTTGAAAGTAAACAAGCCGAGTATAATCATTAAAGCTTTCACAAAGCTTATTGTGACTAGAAATAGTTGTTTTAAGCCTTAACTTCACATTGGAAAGGTTGGAAATCGAACTATAATGAAGTTTTACCCATTTTGATACAAATAATCAAACTAAGAGTTTTGAAAGTAAACAAGATGAGCATAATCATTAAAGCTTTCACAAAGCTTATTGTGACTAGAAATAGTTGTTTTAAGCCTTAACTTCACCTTGAAAACGTAGGAAATCGAACTATAATGATGTTTTACCCATTTTGACATAAATTATCAAACTAAGAGTTTTGAAAGTAAACAAGCCGAGTATAATCATTAAAGCTTTCACAAAGCTTATTGTGACTAGAAATACTTGTTTTAAGCCTTAACTTTACATTCTAAAGTTGGAAATCGAACTATAATGAAGTTTTACCCATTTTGATACAAATAATCAAACTAAGAGTTTTGAAAGTAAACAAGATGAGCATAATCATTAAAGCTTTCACAAAGCTTATTATGACTAGAAATTGTTGTTTTAAGCCTTAACTTCACATTCAAAACGTAGGAAATCGAACTATAATGAAGTTTTATCCATTTTGACATAAATAATCAAACTAAGAGTTTTGAAAGTAAACAAGCCGAGTATAATCATTAAAGCTTTCACAAAGCTTATTGTGACTAGAAATAGTTGTTTTAAGCCTTAACTTCACATTGAAAACGTAGGAAATCGAACTATAATGAAGTTTTACCCATTTTGACATAAATAATCAAACTAAGAGTTTTGAAAGTAAACAAGCCGAGTATAATCATTAAAGCTTTCACAAAACTTATTGTGACTAGAAATAGTTGTTTTAAGCCTTAACTTCACATTGGAAAGGTTGGAAATCGAATTATAATGAAGTCTTACCCATTTTGATACAAATAATCAAACTAAGAGTTTTGAAAGTAAACAAGATGAACATAATCATTAAAGCTTTCACAAAGCTTATTGTGACTAGAAATAGTTGTTTTAAGCATTAACTTCACATTGGAAAAGTTGGAAATCGAACTATAATGAAGTCTTACCCAGTTTGATACAAATAATCAAACTAAGAGTTTTGAAAGTAAACAAAATGAGCATAATCATTAAAGCTTTCACAAAGCTTATTCTGACTAGAAATAGTTGTTTTAAGCCTTAACTTCACATTGAAAACGTTGGAAATCGAACTATAATGAAGTTTTATCCATTTTGACATAAATAATCAAACTAAGAGTTTTGAATGTAAACAAGCGAGTATAATCATTAAAGCTTACAAAGCTTATTGTGACTAGAAATAGTTGTTTTAAGCCTTAACTTGACATTGAAAACGTAGGAAATAGAACTATAATGAAGTTTTAACCATTTTGACATAAATAATCAAACTAAGAGTTTTGAAAGTAAACAAGCCGAGTATTATCATTAAAGCTTTTACAAAGCTTATTGTGACTAGAAATAGTTGTTTTAAGCCTTAACTTCACATTGAAAACGTAGGAAATCGAACTGCAATGAAGTTTTACCCATTTTGACATAAATAATCAAACTAAGAGTTTTGAAAGTAAACAAACCGAGTATAATCATTAAAGCTTTCACAAAACTTATTGTGACTAGAAATAGTTGTTTTAAGTCTTAACTTAACATTGGAAAGGTTGGAAATCGAATTATAATGAAGTATTACTCATTTTGATACAAATAATCAAACTAAGAGTTTTGAAAGTAAACAAGATGAACATAATCATTAAAGCTTTTACAAAGCTTATTGTGACTAGAAATAGTTGTTTTAAGCCTTAACTTCACATTGGAAAGGTTGGAAATCGAACTATAATGAAGTCTTACCCATTTTGATACAAATAATCAAACTAAGAGTTTTGAAAGTAAACAAGATGAGCATAATCATTAAAGCTTTCACAAAGCTTATTGTGACTAGAAATAGTTGTTTTAAGCCTTAACTTCACATTGAAAACGTTGGAAATCGAACTATAATGAAGTTTTATCCATTTTGACATAAATAATCAAACTAAGAGTTTTGAAAGTAAACAAGCCGGGTATAATCATTAAAGCTTTCAAAAGCTTATTGTGACTAGAAATAGTTGTTTTAAGCATTAACTTCACATTGAAAACGTAGGAAATCGAACTATAATGAAGTTTTAACCATTTTGACATAAATAATCAAACTAAGAGTTTTGAAAGTAAACAAGCCGAGTATAATTATTAAAGCTTTGACAAAAGCTTATTGTGACTAGAAATAGTTGTTTTAAGCCTTAACTTCACCTTGAAAACGTAGGAAATCGAACTATAATGAAGTTTTATCCATTTTGACATAAATAATCAAACTAAGAGTTTTGAAAGTAAACAAGCCGGGTATAATCATTAAAGCTTTCACAAAGCTTATTGTGACTAGAAATAGTTGTTTTTAGCCTTAACTTCACGTTGAAAACGTAGGAAATCGAACTATAATGAAGTTTTACCTATTTTGACATAAATAATCAAACTAAGAGTTTTGAAAGTAAACAAGCCGAGTATAATCATTAAAGCTTTCACAAAGCTTATTGTGATAAGAAATAGTTGTTTTAAGCCTTAACTTCACATTGGATAGTTTAGAACTCGAACTATAATTATGTCTTACCCATTTTGATACAAATAATCAAACTAAGAGTTTTGAAAGTAAACAAGATGAACATAATCATTAAAGCTTTCACAAAGCTTATTGTGACTAGAAATAGTTGTTTTAAGCCTTAACTTCACATTGGAAAGGTTGGAAATCGATCTATAATGAAGTCTTACCCAGTTTGAGACAAATAATCAAACTAAGAGTTTTGAAAGTAAACAAGATGAGCATAATCATTAAAGCTTTCACAAAGCTTATTGTGACTAGAAATAGTTGTTTTAAGCCTTAACTTCACATTGAAAACGTTGGAAATCGAACTATAATGAAGTTTTATCCATTTTGACATAAATAATCAAACTAAGAGTTTTGAAAGTAAACAAGCCGGTATAATCATTAAAGCTTTCACAAAGCTTATTGTGACTAGAAATAGTTGTTTTAAGCCTTAACTTCACATTGAAAACGTAGGAAATCGAACTATAATGAAGTTTTAACCATTTTGACATAAATAATCAAACTAAGAGTTTTGAAAGTAAACAAGCTGAGTATAATCATTAAGGCTTTCACAAAGCTTATTGTGACTAGAAATAGTTGTTTTAAGCCTTAACTTCACATTGAAAACGTAGGAAAACGAACTGCAATGAAGTTTTACCCATTTTGACATAAATAATCAAACTAAGAGTTTTGAAAGTGAACAAACCGAGTATAATCATTAAAGCTTTCACAAAACTTATTGTGACTAGAAATAGTTGTTTTAAGCCTTAACTTCACATTGGAAAGGTTGGAAATCGAATTATAATGAAGTCTTACCCATTTTGATACAAATAATCAAACTAAGAGTTTTGAAAGTAAACAAGATGAGCATAGTCATTAAAGCTTTCACAAAGCTTATTGTGACTAGAAATTGTTGTTTTAAGCCTTAACTTCACATTCAAAACGTAGGAAATCGAACAATAATGAAGTTTTAACCATTTTGACATAAATAATCAAACTAAGAGTTTTGAAAGTAAACAAGCGAGTATAATCATTAAAGCTTTCACAAAGCTTATTGTGACTAGAAATAATTGTTTTAAGCCTTAACTTCACATTGAAATTGTGGGAAATCGAACTATAATAAAGTTTTACCCATTTTGACATAAATAATCAAACTAAGAGTTTTGAAAGTAAACAAAGCCTAGTATAATCATTAAAGCTTTCACAAAGCTTATTGTGACTAGAAATAGTTGTTCTAAGCCTTAACTTCACATTGGAAAGGTTGGAAATCGAATTATAATGAAGTCTTACCCATTTTGATACAAATAATCAAACTAAGAGTTTTCAAAGTAAACAAGCCGAGCTTAATCATTAAAGCTCTGACTAAGCTTATTGTGACTAGAAATAGTTGTTTTAAGCCTTAACGTTACGTTGGAAACGTGGAAAATCGAACTATAATGAAGTTTTACCCATTTTGACATAAATAATCAAACTAAGAGTTTTGAAAGTAAACAAGCCGAGTATAATCATTAAAGCTTTTACAAAGCATATTGTGACTAGAAATAGTTGTTTTAAGCCTTAACTTCACATTGGAAAGGTTGGAAATCGAACTATAATGAAGTTTTACCCATTTTGATACAAATAATAAAACTAAGAGTTTTGAAAGTAAACAAGATGAGCATAATCATTAAAGCTTTCACAAAGCTTATTGTGACTAGAAATAGTTGTTTTAAGCCTTAACTTCACCTTGAAAACGTAGGAAATCGAACTATAATGATGTTTTACCCATTTTGACATAAATTATCAAACTAAGAGTTTTGAAAGTAAACAAACCGAGTATAATTATTAAAGCTTTCACAAAGCTTATTGTGACTAGAAATACTTGTTTTAAGCCTTAACTTTACATTCTAAAGTTGGAAATCGAACTATAATGAAGTCTTACCCATTTTGATACAAATAATCAAACTAAGAGTTTTGAAAGTAAACAAGATGAGCATAGTCATTAAAGCTTTCACAAAGCTTATTATGACTAGAAATTGTTGTTTTAAGCCTTAACTTCACATTCAAAACGTAGGAAATCGAACTATAATGAAGTTTTATCCATTTTGACATAAATAATCAAACTAAGAGTTTTGAAAGTAAACAAGCCGAGTATAATCATTAAAGCTTTCACAAAGCTTATTGTGACTAGAAATAGTTGTTTTAAGCCTTAACTTCACATTGAAAACGTAGGAAATCGAACTGCAATAAAGTTTTACCCATTTTGACATAAATAATCAAACTAAGAGTTTTAAAAGTAAACAAACCGAGTATAAATATTAAAGCTTTCACAAAACTTATTGTGACTAGAAATAGTTGTTTTAAGCCTTAACTTCACATTGGAAAGGTTGGAAATCGAATTATAATGAAGTCTTACCCATTTTGATACAAATAATCAAACTAAGAGTTTTGAAAGTAAACAAGATGAACATAATCATTAAAGCTTTCACAAAGCTTATTGTGACTAGAAATAGTTGTTTTAAGCCTTAACTTCACATTGGAAAAGTTGTAAATCGAACTATAATGAAGTCTTACCCATTTTGATACAAATAATCAAACTAAGAGTTTTGAAAGTAAACAAAATGAGCATAATCATTAAAGCTTTCACAATGCTTATTGTGACTGGAAATAGTTGTTTTAAGCCTTAACTTCACATTGAAAACGTTGGAAATCGAACTATAATGAAGTTTTATCCATTTTGACATAAATAATCAAACTAAGAGTTTTGAATGTAAAGAAGCCGGGTATATAATCATTAAAGCTTATTGTGACTAGAAATAGTTGTTTTAAGCCTTAACTTGACATTGAAAACGTTGGAAATCGAACTATAATGAAGTTTTAACCATTTTGACATAAATAATCAAACTAAGAGTTTTGAAAGTAAACAAGCCGAGTATTATCATTAAAGCTTTTACAAAGCTTATTGTGACTAGAAATAGTTGTTTTAAGCCTTAACTTCACATTGAAAACGTAGGAAATCGAACTGCATTGAAGTTTTACCCATTTTGACATAAATAATCAAACTAAGAGTTTTGAAAGTAAACAAACCGAGTATAATCATTAAAGCTTTCACAAAACTTATTGTGACTAGAAATAGTTGTTTTAAGTCTTAACTTCACATTGGAAAGGTTGGAAATCGAATTATAATGAAGTATTACTCATTTTGATACAAATAATCAAACTAAGAGTTTTGAAAGTAAACAAGATGAACATAATCATTAAAGCTTTCACAAAGCTTATTGTGACTAGAAATAGTTGTTTTAAGCCTTAACTTCACATTGGAAAGGTTGGAAATCGAACTATAATGAAGTCTTACCCAGTTTGATACAAATAATCAAACTAAGAGTTTTGAAAGTAAACAAGATGAGCATAATCATTAAAGCTTTCACAAAGCTTATTCTGACTAGAAATAGTTGTTTTAAGCCTTAACTTCACATTGAAAACGTTGGAAATCGAACTATAATGAAGTTTTATCCATTTTGACATAAATAATCAAACTAAGAGTTTTGAAAGTAAACAAGCCGGGTAATCATTAAAGCTTTCAAAAAGCTTATTGTGACTAGAAATAGTTGTTTTAAGCATTAACTTCACATTGAAAACGTAGGAAATCGAACTATAATGAAGTTTTAACCATTTTGACATAAATAATCAAACTAAGAGTTTTGAAAGTAAACAAGATGAGTATAATTATTAAAGCTTTGACAAAGCTTATTGTGACTAGAAATAGTTGTTTTAAGCCTTAACTTCACCTTGAAAACGTAGGAAATCGAACTATAATGAAGTTTTATCCATTTTGACATAAATAATCAAACTAAGAGTTTTGAAAGTAAACAAGCCGAGTATAATCATTAAAGCTTTCACAAAGCTTATTGTGACTAGAAATAGTTGTTTTAAGCCTTAACTTCACGTTGAAAACGTAGGAAATCGAACTATAATGAAGTTTTACCTATTTTGACATAAATAATCAAACTAAGAGTTTTGAAAGTAAACAAGCCGAGTATAATCATTAAAGCTTTCACAAAGCTTATTGTGATAAGAAATAGTTGTTTTAAGCCTTAACTTCACATTGGACAGTTTAGAAATCGAACTATAATTATGTCTTACCCATTTTGATACAAATAATCAAACTAAGAGTTTTGAAAGTAAACAAGATGAACATAATCATTAAAGCTTTCACAAAGCTTATTGTGACTAGAAATAGTTATTTTAAGCCTTAACTTCACATTGGAAAGGTTGGAAATCGATCTATAATGAAGTCTTACCCAGTTTGAGACAAATAATCAAACTAAGAGTTTTGAAAGTAAACAAGATGAGCATAATCATTAAAGCTTTCACAAAGCTTATTCTGACTAGAAATAGTTGTTTTAAGCCTTAACTTCACATTGAAAACGTTGGAAATCGAACTATAATGAAGTTTTATCCATTTTGACATAAATAATCAAACTAAGAGTTTTGAAAGTAAACAAGCCGGGTATAATCATTAAAGCTTTCACAAAGCTTATTGTGACTAGAAATAGTTGTTTTAAGCCTTAACTTCACATTGAAAACGTAGGAAATCGAACTATAATGAAGTTTTAACCATTTTGACATAAATAATCAAACTAAGAGTTTTGAAAGTAAACAAGCTGAGTATAATCATTAAGGCTTTCACAAAGCTTATTGTGACTAGAAATAGTTGTTTTAAGCCTTAACTTCACATTGAAAACGTAGGAAAACGAACTGCAATGAAGTTTTACCCATTTTGACATAAATAATCAAACTAAGAGTTTTGAAAGTGAACAAACCGAGTATAATCATTTAAAGCTTTCACAAAACTTATTGTGACTAGAAATAGTTGTTTTAAGCCTTAACTTCACATTGGAAAGGTTGGAAATCGAATTATAATGAAGTCTTACCCATTTTGATACAAATAATCAAACTAAGAGTTTTGAAAGTAAACAAGATGAGCATAGTCATTAAAGCTTTCACAAAGCTTATTGTGACTAGAAATTGTTGTTTTAAGCCTTAACTTCACATTCAAAACGTAGGAAATCGAACAATAATGAAGTTTTAACCATTTTGACATAAATAATCAAACTAAGAGTTTTGAAAGTAAACAAGGCGAGTATAATCATTAAAGCTTTCACAAAGCTTATTGTGACTAGAAATAATTGTTTTAAGCCTTAACTTCACATTGAAATTGTGGGAAATCGAACTATAATAAAGTTTTACCCATTTTGACATAAATAATCAAACTAAGAGTTTTGAAAGTAAAGAAGCCTAGTATAATCATTAAAGCTTTCACAAAGCTTATTGTGACTAGAAATAGTTGTTTTAAGCCTTAACTTCACATTGGAAAGGTTGGAAATCGAATTATAATGAAGTCTTACCCATTTTGATACAAATAATCAAACTAAGAGTTTTCAAAGTAAACAAGCCGAGCTTAATCATTAAAGCTCACTAAGCTTATTGTGACTAGAAATAGTTGTTTTAAGCCTTAACGTTACGTTGGAAACGTGGAAAATCGAACTATAATGAAGTTTTACCCATTTTGACATAAATAATCAAACTAAGAGTTTTGAAAGTAAACAAGCCGAGTATAATCATTAAAGCTTTCACAAAGCTTATTGTGACTAGAAATAGTTGTTTTAAGCCTTAACTTCACATTGGAAAGGTTGGAAATCGAACTATAATGAAATTTTACCCATTTTGATACAAATAATCAAACTAAGAGTTTTGAAAGTAAACAAGATGAGCATAATCATTAAAGCTTTCACAAAGCTTATTGTGACTAGAAATAGTTGTTTTAAGCCTTAACTTCACATTGGAAAGGTTGGAAATCGAATTATAATGAAGTCTTACCCATTTTGATACAAATAATCAAACTAAGAGTTTTCAAAGTAAACAAGCCGAGCTTAATCATTAAAGCTCAATAAGCTTATTGTGACTAGAAATAGTTGTTTTAAGCCTTAACGTTACGTTGGAAACGTGGAAAATCGAACTATAATGAAGTTTTACCCATTTGATACAAATAATCAAACTAAGAGTTTTGAAAGTAAACAAGCCGAGTATAATCATTAAAGCATTCACAAAGCTTATTGTGACTAGAAATAGTTGTTTTAATCCTTAACATCACATTGGAAACGTTGGAAATCGAACTATAATGAAGTTTTACCCATTTTGACATAAATAATCAAACTAAGAGTTTTGAAAGTAAACAAGCCGAGTATAATCATTAAAGCTTTCACACAGCTTATTGTGACAAGAAATAGTTGTTTTAAGCCTTAACTTCACATTGGAAAGTTTGGAAATCGAACTATAATGAAGTCTTACCCATTTTGATACAAATAATCAAACTAAGAGTTTTGATAGTAAACAAGATGAGCATAGTCATTAAAGCTTTCACAAAGCTTATTGTGACTAGAAATTGTTGTTTTAAGCCTTAACTTCACATTCAAAACGTAGGAAATCGAACTATAATGAAGTTTTATCCATTTTGACATAAATAATCAAACTAAGAGTTTTGAAAGTAAACAAGCCGAGTATAATCATTAAAGCTTTCACAAAGCTTATTGTGACTAGAAATAGTTGTTTTAAGCCTTAACTTCACATTGAAAACGTAGGAAATCGAACTGCAATGAAGTTTTACCCATTTTGACATAAATAATCAAACTAAGAGTTTTGAAAGTAAACAAACCGAGTATAATCATTAAAGCTTTCACAAAACTTATTGTGACTAGAAATAGTTGTTTTAAGCCTTAACTTCACATTGGAAAGGTTGGAAATCGAATTATAATGAAGTCTTACCCATTTTGATACAAATAATCAAACTAAGAGTTTTGAAAGTAAACAAGATGAACATAATCATTAAAGCTTTCACAAAGCTTATTGTGACTAGAAATAGTTGTTTTAAACCTTAACTTCACATTGGAAAGGTTGGAAATCGAACTATAATGAAGTCTTACCCAGTTTGATACAAATAATCAAACTAAGAGTTTTGAAAGTAAACAAGATGAGCATAATCATTAAAGCTTTCACAAAGCTTATTCTGACTAGAAATAGTTGTTTTAAGCCTTAACTTCACATTGAAAACGTTGGAAATCGAACTATAATGAAGTTTTATCCATTTTGACATAAATAATCAAACTAAGAGTTTTGAAAGTAAACAAGCCGAGTATAATCATTAAGGCTTTCACAAAGCTTATTGTGACTAGAAATAGTTGTTTTAAGCCTTAACTTCACATTGAAAACGTAGGAAATCGAACTATAATGAAGTTTTAACCATTTTGACATAAATAATCAAACTAAGAGTTTTGAAAGTAAACAAGCCGAGTATAATCATTAAGGCTTTCACAAAGCTTATTGTGACTAGAAATAGTTGTTTTAAGCCTTAACTTCACATTGAAAACGTAGGAAAACGAACTGCAATGAAGTTTTACCAATTTTGACATAAATAATCAAACTAAGAGTTTTGAAAGTGGACAAACCGAGTATAATCATTAAAGCTTTCACAAAACTTATTGTGACTAGAAATAGTTGTTTTAAGCCTTAACTTCACATTGGAAATGTTGGAAATCGAATTATAATGAAGTCTTACCCATTTTGATACAAATAATCAAACTAAGAGTTTTGAAAGTAAACAAGCCGAGTATAATCATTAAAGCTTTCACAAAGCTTATTGTGACTAGAAATAGTTGTTTTAAGCCTTAACTTCACATTGGAAAGTTTGGAAATCGAATTATAATGAAGTCTTACCCATTTTGATACAAATAATCAAACTAAGAGTTTTGAAGGTAAACAAGATGAGCATAATCATTAAAGCTTTCACAAAGCTTATTGTGCCTAGAAATAGTTGTTTTAAGCCTTAACTTCACCTTGAAAACGTAGGAAATCGAACTATAATGAAGTTTTATCCATTTTGACATAAATAATCAAACTAAGAGTTTTGAAAGTAAACAAGCCGGAATAATCATTAAAGCTTTCACAAAGCTTATTGTGACTAGAAATAGTTGTTTTTAGCCTTAACTTCACGTTGAAAACGTAGGAAATCGAACTATAATGAAGTTTTACCTATTTTGACATAAATTATCAAACTAAGAGTTTTGAAAGTAAACAAACCGAGTATAATTATTAAAGCTTTCACAAAGCTTATTGTGACTAGAAATACTTGTTTTAAGCCATAACTTTACATTCTAAAGTTGGAAATCGAACTACAATGATGTCTTACCCATTTTGATACAAATAATCAAACTAAGAGTTTTGAAAGTAAACAAGATGAGCATAGTCATTAAAGCTTTCACAAAGCTTATTGTGACTAGAAATTGTTGTTTTAAGCCTTAACTTCACATTCAAAACGTAGGAAATCGAACAATAATGAAGTTTTAACCATTTTGACATAAATAATCAAACTAAGAGTTTTGAAAGTAAACAAGGCGAGTATAATCATTAAAGCTTTCACAAAGCTTATTGTGACTAGAAATAATTGTTTTAAGCCTTAACTTCACATTGAAATTGTGGGAAATCGAACTATAATAAAGTTTTACCCATTTTGACATAAATAATCAAACTAAGAGTTTTGAAAGTAAAAGAAGCCTAGTATAATCATTAAAGCTTTCACAAAGCTTATTGTGACTAGAAATAGTTGTTCTAAGCCTTAACTTCACATTGGAAAGGTTGGAAATCGAATTATAATGAAGTCTTACCCATTTTGATACAAATAATCAAACTAAGAGTTTTCAAAGTAAACAAGCCGAGCTTAATCATTAAAGCTCTGACTAAGCTTATTGTGACTAGAAATAGTTGTTTTAAGCGTTAACGTTACGTTGGAAACGTGGAAAATCGAACTATAATGAAGTTTTACCCATTTTGACATAAATAATCAAACTAAGAGTTTTGAAAGTAAACAAGCCGAGTATAATCATTAAAGCTTTCACAAAGCTTATTGTGACTAGAAATAGTTGTTTTAAGCCTTAACTTCACATTGGAAAGGTTGGAAATCGAACTATAATGAAGTTTTACCCATTTTGATACAAATAATCAAACTAAGAGTTTTGAAAGTAAACAAGATGAGCATAATCATTAAAGCTTTCACAAAGCTTATTGTGACTAGAAATAGTTGTTTTAAGCCTTAACTTCACATTGGAAAGGTTGGAAATCGAATTATAATGAAGTCTTACCCATTTTGATACAAATAATCAAACTAAGAGTTTTCAAAGTAAACAAGCCGAGCTTAATCATTAAAGCTCACTAAGCTTATTGTGACTAGAAATAGTTGTTTTAAGCCTTAACGTTACGTTGGAAACGTGGAAAATCGAACTATAATGAAGTTTTACCCATTTTGACATAAATAATCAAACTAAGAGTTTTGAAAGTAAACAAGCCGAGTATAATCATTAAAGCTTTCACAAAGCTTATTGTGACTAGAAATAGTTGTTTTAAGCCTTAACTTCACATTGGAAAGGTTGGAAATCGAACTATAATGAAGTTTTACCCATTTTGATACAAATAATCAAACTAAGAGTTTTGAAAGTAAACAAGATGAGCATAATCATTAAAGCTTTCACAAAGCTTATTGTGACTAGAAATAGTTGTTTTAAGCCTTAACTTCACCTTGAAAACGTAGGAAATCGAACTATAATGATGTTTTACCCATTTTGACATAAATTATCAAACTAAGAGTTTTGAAAGTAAACAAACCGAGTATAATTATTAAAGCTTTCACAAAGCTTATTGTGACTAGAAATACTTGTTCTAAGCCTTAACTTTACATTCTAAAGTTGGAAATCGAACTATAATGAAGTTTTACCCATTTTGATACAAATAATCAAACTAAGAGTTTTGAAAGTAAACAAGATGAGCATAGTCATTAAAGCTTTCACAAAGCTTATTATGACTAGAAATTGTTGTTTTAAGCCTTAACTTCACATTCAAAACGTAGGAAATCGAACTATAATGAAGTTTTATCCATTTTGACATAAATAATCAAACTAAGAGTTTTGAAAGTAAACAAGCCGAGTATAATCATTAAAGCTTTCACAAAGCTTATTGTAACTAGAAATAGTTGTTTTAAGCCTTAACTTCACATTGAAAACGTAGGAAATCGAACTGCAATGAAGTTTTACCCATTTTGACATAAATAATCAAACTAAGAGTTTTGAAAGTAAACAAACCGAGTATAATCATTAAAGCTTTCACAAAACTTATTGTGACTAGAAATAGTTGTTTTAAGCCTTAACTTCACATTGGAAAGGTTGGAAATCGAATTATAATGAAGTCTTACCCATTTTGATACAAATAATCAAACTAAGAGTTTTGAAAGTAAACAAGATGAACATAATCATTAAAACTTTCACAAAGCTTATTGTGACTAGAAATAGTTGTTTTAAGCATTAACTTCACATTGGAAAAGTTGGAAATCGAACTATAATAAAGTCTTACCCAGTTTGATACAAATAATCAAACTAAGAGTTTTGAAAGTAAACAAAATGAGCATAATCATTAAAGCTTTCACAAAGCTTATTCTGACTAGAAATAGTTGTTTTAAGCCTTAACTTCACATTGAAAACGTTGGAAATCGAACTATAATGAAGTTTTATCCATTTTGACATAAATAATCAAACTAAGAGTTTTGAATGTAAACAAGCCGAGTATAATCATTAAAGCTTTCACAAAGCTTATTGTGACTAGAAATAGTTGTTTTAAGCCTTAACTTGACATTGAAAACGTAGGAAATCGAACTATAATGAAGTTTTAACCATTTTGACTTAAATAATCAAACTAAGAGTTTTGAAAGTAAACAAGCCGAGTATTATCATTAAAGCTTTCACAAAGCTTATTGTGACTAGAAATAGTTGTTTTAAGCCTTAACTTCACATTGAAAACGTAGGAAATCGAACTGCATTGAAGTTTTACCCATTTTGACATAAATAATCAAACTAAGAGTTTTGAAAGTAAACAAACCGAGTATAATCATTAAAGCTTTCACAAAACTTATTGTGACTAGAAATAGTTGTTTTAAGTCTTAACTTCACATTGGAAAGTTTGGAAATCGAATTATAATGAAGTCTTACCCATTTTGATACAAATAATCAAACTAGAGTTTTGAAGGTAAACAAGATGAGCATAATCATTAAAGCTTTCACAAAGCTTATTGTGCTAGAAATAGTTGTTTTAAGCCTTAACTTCACCTTGAAAACGTAGGAAATCGAACTATAATGAAGTTTTATCCATTTTGACATAAATAATCAAACTAAGAGTTTTGAAAGTAAACAAGCCGGGAATAATCATTAAAGCTTTCACAAAGCTTATTGTGACTAGAAATAGTTGTTTTTAGCCTTAACTTCACGTTGAAAACGTAGGAAATCGAACTATAATGAAGTTTTACCTATTTTGACATAAATTATCAAACCAAGAGTTTTGAAAGTAAACAAACCGAGTATAATTATTAAAGCTTTCACAAAGCTTATTGTGACTAGAAATACTTGTTTTAAGCCATAACTTTACATTCTAAAGTTGGAAATCGAACTACAATGATGTCTTACCCATTTTGATACAAATAATCAAACTAAGAGTTTTGAAAGTAAACAAGATGAGCATAGTCATTAAAGCTTTCACAAAGCTTATTGTGACTAGAAATTGTTGTTTTAAGCCTTAACTTCACATTCAAAACGTAGGAAATCGAACAATAATGAAGTTTTAACCATTTTGACATAAATAATCAAACTAAGAGTTTTGAAAGTAAACAAGGCGAGTATAATCATTAAAGCTTTCACAAAGCTTATTGTGACTAGAAATAATTGTTTTAAGCCTTAACTTCACATTGAAATTGTGGGAAATCGAACTATAATAAAGTTTTACCCATTTTGACATAAATAATCAAACTAAGAGTTTTGAAAGTAAAGAAGCCTAGTATAATCATTAAAGCTTTCACAAAGCTTATTGTGACTAGAAATAGTTGTTCTAAGCCTTAACTTAACATTGGAAAGGTTGGAAATCGAATTATAATGAAGTCTTACCCATTTTGATACAAATAATCAAACTAAGAGTTTTCAAAGTAAACAAGCCGAGCTTAATCATTAAAGCTCTGACTAAGCTTATTGTGACTAGAAATAGTTGTTTTAAGCGTTAACGTTACGTTGGAAACGTGGAAAATCGAACTATAATGAAGTTTTACCCATTTTGACATAAATAATCAAACTAAGAGTTTTGAAAGTAAACAAGCCGAGTATAATCATTAAAGCTTTCACAAAGCTTATTGTGACTAGAAATAGTTGTTTTAAGCCTTAACTTCACATTGGAAAGGTTGGAAATCGAACTATAATGAAGTTTTACCCATTTTGATACAAATAATAAAACTAAGAGTTTTGAAAGTAAACAAGATGAGCATAATCATTAAAGCTTTCACAAAGCTTATTGTGACTAGAAATAGTTGTTCTAAGCCTTAACTTCACATTGGAAAGGTTGGAAATCGAATTATAATGAAGTCTTACCCATTTTGATACAAATAATCAAACTAAGAGTTTTCAAAGTAAACAAGCCGAGCTTAATCATTAAAGCTCTGACTAAGCTTATTGTGACTAGAAATAGTTGTTTTAAGCCTTAACGTTACGTTGGAAACGTGGAAAATCGAACTATAATGAAGTTTTACCCATTTTGACATAAATAATCAAACTAAGAATTTTGAAAGTAAACAAGCCGAGTATAATCATTAAAGCTTTCACAAAGCTTATTGTGACTAGAAATAGTTGTTTTAAGCCTTAACTTCACATTGGAAAGGTTGGAAATCGAACTATAATGAAGTTTTACCCATTTTGATACAAATAATAAAACTAAGAGTTTTGAAAGTAAACAAGATGAGCATAATCATTAAAGCTTTCACAAAGCTTATTGTGACTAGAAATAGTTGTTTTAAGCCTTAACTTCACCTTGAAAACGTAGGAAATCGAACTATAATGATGTTTTACCCATTTTGACATAAATTATCAAACTAAGAGTTTTGAAAGTAAACAAACCGAGTATAATTATTAAAGCTTTCACAAAGCTTATTGTGACTAGAAATACTTGTTCTAAGCCTTAACTTTACATTCTAAAGTTGGAAATCGAACTATAATGAAGTCTTACCCATTTTGATACAAATAATCAAACTAAGAGTTTTGAAAGTAAACAAGATGAGCATAGTCATTAAAGCTTTCACAAAGCATATTATGACTAGAAATTATTGTTTTAAGCCTTAACTTCACATTCAAAACGTAGGAAATCGAACTATAATGAAGTTTTATCCATTTTGACATAAATAATCAAACTAAGAGTTTTGAAAGTAAACAAGCCGAGTATAATCATTAAAGCTTATTGTAACTAGAAATAGTTGTTTTAAGCCTTAACTTCACATTGAAAACGTAGGAAATCGAACTGCAATGAAGTTTTACCCATTTTGACATAAATAATCAAACTAAGAGTTTTGAAAGTAAACAAACCGAGTATAATCATTAAAGCTTTCACAAAACTTATTGTGACTAGAAATAGTTGTTTTAAGCCTTAACTTCACATTGGAAAGGTTGGAAATCGAATTATAATGAAGTCTTACCCATTTTGATACAAATAATCAAACTAAGAGTTTTGAAAGTAAACAAGATGAACATAATCATTAAAGCTTTCACAAAGCTTATTGTGACTAGAAATAGTTGTTTTAAGCATTAACTTCACATTGGAAAAGTTGGAAATCGAACTATAATGAAGTCTTACCCAGTTTGATACAAATAATCAAACTAAGAGTTTTGAAAGTAAACAAAATGAGCATAATCATTAAAGCTTTCACAAAGCTTATTCTGACTAGAAATAGTTGTTTTAAGCCTTAACTTCACATTGAAAACGTTGGAAATCGAACTATAATGAAGTTTTATCCATTTTGACATAAATAATCAAACTAAGAGTTTTGAAAGTAAACAAGCCGGGTATAATCATTAAAGCTTTCACAAAGCTTATTGTGACTAGAAATAGTTGTTTTAAGCCTTAACTTCACATTGAAAACGTAGGAAATCGAACTATAATGAAGTTTTAACCATTTTGACATAAATAATCAAACTAAGAGTTTTTGAAAGTAAACAAGCCGAGTATAATCATTAAAGCTTTCACAAAGCTTATTGTGACTAGAAATAGTTGTTTTAAGCCTTAACTTCACATTGAAAACGTAGGAAATCGAACTATAATGAAGTTTTACCCATTTTGACATAAATAATCAAACTAAGAGTTTTGAAAGTAAACAAACCGAGTATAATCATTAAAGCTTTCACAAAACTTATTGTGACTAGAAATAGTTGTTTTAAGTCTTAACTTCACATTGGAAAGTTTGGAAATCGAATTATAATGAAGTCTTACCCATTTTGATACAAATAATCAAACTAAGAGTTTTGAAAGTAAACAAGATGAGCATAATCATTAAAGCTTTCACAAAGCTTATTGTGACTAGAAATAGTTGTTTTAAGCCTTAACTTCACATTGAAAACGTAGGAAATCGAACTATAATGAAGTTTTATCCATTTTGACATAAATAATCAAACTAAGAGTTTTGAAAGTAAACAAGCCGAGTATAATCATTAAAGCTTTCACAAAGCTTATTGTGACTAGAAATAGTTGTTTTAAGCCTTAACTTCACATTGAAAACGTAGGAAATCGAACTATAATGAAGTTTTATCCATTTTGACATAAATAATCAAACTAAGAGTTTTGAAAGTAAACAAGCCGGGTATAATCATTAAAGCTTTCACAAAGCTTATTGTGACTAGAAATAGTTGTTTTAAGCCTTAACTTCACATTGAAAACGTAGGAAATCGAACTATAATGAAGTTTTACCTATTTTGACATAAATAATCAAACTAAGAGTTTTGAAAGTAAACAAGCCGAGTATAATCATTAAAGCTTTCACAAAGCTTATTGTGATAGAAATAGTTGTTTTAAGCCTTAACTTCACATTGGATAGTTTAGAACTCGAACTATAATTATGTCTTACCCATTTTGATACAAATAATCAAACTAAGAGTTTTGAAAGTAAACAAGATGAACATAATCATTAAAGCTTTCACAAAGCTTATTGTGACTAGAAATAGTTGTTTTAAGCCTTAACTTCACATTGGAAAGGTTGGAAATCGATCTATAATGAAGTCTTACCCAGTTTGAGACAAATAATCAAACTAAGAGTTTTGAAAGTAAACAAGATGAGCATAATCATTAAAGCTTTTACAAAGCTTATTGTGACTAGAAATTATTGTTTTAAGCCTTAACTTCACATTCAAAACGTAGGAAATCGAACTATAATGAAGTTTTATCCATTTTGACATAAATAATCAAACTAAGAGTTTTGAAAGTAAACAAGCCGAGTATAATCATTAAAGCTTTCACAAAGCTTATTGTAACTAGAAATAGTTGTTTTAAGCCTTAACTTCACATTGAAAACGTAGGAAATCGAACTGCAATGAAGTTTTACCCATTTTGACATAAATAATCAAACTAAGAGTTTTGAAAGTAAACAAACCGAGTATAATCATTAAAGCTTTCACAAAACTTATTGTGACTAGAAATAGTTGTTTTAAGCCTTAACTTCACATTGGAAAGGTTGGAAATCGAATTATAATGAAGTCTTACCCATTTTGATACAAATAATCAAACTAAGAGTTTTGAAAGTAAACAAGATGAACATAATCATTAAAGCTTTCACAAAGCTTATTGTGACTAGAAATAGTTGTTTTAAGCCTTAACTTCACATTGGAAAAGTTGGAAATCGAACTATAATGAAGTCTTACCCATTTTGATACAAATAATCAAACTAAGAGTTTTGAAAGTAAACAAAATGAGCATAATCATTAAAGCTTTCACAAAGCTTATTCTGACTAGAAATAGTTGTTTTAAGCCTTAACTTCACATTGAAAACGTTGGAAATCGAACTATAATGAAGTTTTATCCATTTTGACATAAATAATCAAACTAAGAGTTTTGAAAGTAAACAAGCCGGGTATAATCATTAAAGCTTTCATTGCTTATTGACTAGAAATAGTTGTTTTAAGCCTTAACTTCACATTGAAAACGTAGGAAATCGAACTATAATGAAGTTTTAACCATTTTGACATAAATAATCAAACTAAGAGTTTTGAAAGTAAACAAGCCGAGTATAATCATTAAAGCTTTCACAAAGCTTATTGTGACTAGAAATAGTTGTTTTAAGCCTTAACTTCACATTGAAAACGTAGGAAATCGAACTATTGAAGTTTTACCCATTTTGACATAAATAATCAAACTAAGAGTTTTGAAAGTAAACAAACCGAGTATAATCATTAAAGCTTTCACAAAACTTATTGTGACTAGAAATAGTTGTTTTAAGTCTTAACTTCACATTGGAAAGTTTGGAAATCGAATTATAATGAAGTCTTACCCATTTTGATACAAATAATCAAACTAAGAGTTTTGAAGGTAAACAAGATGAGCATAATCATTAAAGCTTTCACAAAGCTTATTGTGCCTAGAAATAGTTGTTTTAAGCCTTAACTTCACCTTGAAAACGTAGGAAATCGAACTATAATGAAGTTTTATCCATTTTGACATAAATAATCAAACTAAGAGTTTTGAAAGTAAACAAGCCGGGTATAATCATTAAAGCTTTCACAAAGCTTATTGTGACTAGAAATAGTTGTTTTTAGCCTTAACTTCACGTTGAAAACGTAGGAAATCGAACTATAATGAAGTTTTAACCATTTTGACATAAATAATCAAACTAAGAGTTTTGAAAGTAAACAAGCCGAGTATAATTATTAAAGCTTTGACAAAGCTTATTGTGACTAGAAATAGTTGTTTTAAGCCTTAACTTCACATTGAAAACGTAGGAAATCGAACTATAATGAAGTTTTATCCATTTTGAACATAAATAATCAAACTAAGAGTTTTGAAAGTAAACAAGCCGAGTATAATCATTAAAGCTTTCACAAAGCTTATTGTGACTAGAAATAGTTGTTTTAAGCCTTAACTTCACATTGAAAACGTAGGAAATCGAACTATAATGAAGTTTTACCCATTTTGACATAAATAATCAAACTAAGAGTTTTGAAAGTAAACAAGCCGAGTATAATCATTAAAGCTTTCACAAAGCTTATTGTGATAAGAAATAGTTGTTTTAAGCCTTAACTTCACATTGGATAGTTTAGAAATCGAACTATAATGAAGTCTTACCCATTTTGATACAAATAATCAAACTAAGAGTTTTGAAAGTAAACAAGATGAACATAATCATTAAAGCTTTCACAAAGCTTATTGTGACTAGAAATAGTTGTTTTAAGCCTTAACTTCACATTGGAAAGGTTGGAAATCGAACTATAATGAAGTCTTACCCATTTGAGACAAATAATCAAACTAAGAGTTTTGAAAGTAAACAAGATGAGCATAATCATTAAAGCTTTCACAAAGCTTATTGTGACTAGAAATAGTTGTTTTAAGCCTTAACTTCACATTGAAAACGTTGGAAATCGAACTATAATGAAGTTTTATCCATTTTGACATAAATAATCAAACTAAGAGTTTTGAAAGTAAACAAGCCGAGTATAATCATTAAAGCTTTCACAAAGCTTATTGTGACTAGAAATAGTTGTTTTAAGCCTTAACTTCACATTGAAAACGTAGGAAATCGAACTATAATGAAGTTTTACCCATTTTGACATAAATAATCAAACTAAGAGTTTTGAAAGTAAACAAGCCGAGTATAATCATTAAAGCTTTCACAAAGCTTATTGTGACTAGAAATAGTTGTTTTAAGCCTTAACTTCACATTGGAAAGGTTGGAAATCGAATTATAATGAAGTTTTACCCATTTTGATACAAATAATCAAACTAAGAGTTTTGAAAGTAAACAAGATGAGCATAATCATTAAAGCTTTCACAAAGCTTATTGTGACTAGAAATAGTTGTTTTAAGCCTTAACTTCACATTGGAAAAGTTGGAAATCGAACTATAATGAAGTCTTACCCATTTTGATACAAATAATCAAACTAAGAGTTTTGAAAGTAAACAAGATGAGCATAATCATTAAAGCTTTCACAAAGCTTATTGTGACTAGAAATAGTTGTTTTAAGCCTTAACTTCACATTGAAAACGTTGGAAATCGAACTATAATGAAGTTTTATCCATTTTGACATAAATAATCAAACTAAGAGTTTTGAAAGTAAACAAGCCGAGTATAATCATTAAAGCTTTCACAAAGCTTATTGTGACTAGAAATAGTTGTTTTAAGCCTTAACTTCACATTGAAAACGTAGGAAATCGAACTATAATGAAGTTTTAACCATTTTGACATAAATAATCAAAATAAGAGTTTTGAAAGTAAACAAGCCGAGTATAATCATTAAAGCTTTCACAAAGCTTATTGTGACTAGAAATAGTTGTTTTAAGCCTTAACTTCACATTGAAAACGTAGGAAATCGAACTATAATGAAGTTTTACCCATTTTGACATAAATAATCAAACTAAGAGTTTTGAAAGTAAACAAACCGAGTATAATCATTAAAGCTTTCACAAAACTTATTGTGACTAGAAATAGTTGTTTTAAGCTTTAACTTCACATTGGAAAGTTTGGAAATCGAATTATAATGAAGTCTTACCCATTTTGATACAAATAATCAAACTAAGAGTTTTGAAAGTAAACAAGATGAGCATAATCATTAAAGCTTTCACAAAGCTTATTGTGACTAGAAATAGTTGTTTTAAGCCTTAACTTCACATTGAAAACGTAGGAAATCGAACTATAATGAAGTTTTACCCATTTTGACATAAATAATCAAACTAAGAGTTTTGAAAGTAAACAAGCCGAGTATAATCATTAAAGCTTTCACAAAGCTTATTGTGACTAGAAATAGTTGTTTTAAGCCTTAACTTCACATTGAAAACGTAGGAAATCGAACTATAATGAAGTTTTAACCATTTTGACATAAATAATCAAACTAAGAGTTTTGAAAGTAAACAAGCCGAGTATAATCATTAAAGCTTTCACAAAGCTTATTGTGACTAGAAATAGTTGTTTTAAGCCTTAACTTCACATTGAAAACGTAGGAAATCGAACTATAATGAAGTTTTACCCATTTTGACATAAATAATCAAACTAAGAGTTTTGAAAGTAAACAAGCCGAGTATAATCATTAAAGCTTTCACAAAGCTTATTGTGACTAGAAATAGTTGTTTTAAGCCTTAACTTCACATTGAAAACGTAGGAAATCGAACTATAATGAAGTTTTACCCATTTTGACATAAATAATCAAACTAAGAGTTTTGAAAGTAAACAAGCCGAGTATAATCATTAAAGCTTTCACAAAGCTTATTGTGACTAGAAATAGTTGTTTTAAGCCTTAACTTCACATTGGAAAGTTTAGAAATCGAACTATAATGATGTCTTACCCATTTTGATACAAATAATCAAACTAAGAGTTTTGAAAGTAAACAAGATGAACATAATCATTAAAGCTTTCACAAAGCTTATTGTGACTAGAAATAGTTGTTTTAAGCCTTAACTTCACATTGGAAAGGTTGGAAATCGATCTATAATGAAGTCTTACCCAGTTTGAGACAAATAATCAAACTAAGAGTTTTGAAAGTAAACAAGATGAGCATAATCATTAAAGCTTTCACAAAGCTTATTCTGACTAGAAATAGTTGTTTTAAGCCTTAACTTCACATTGAAAACGTTGGAAATCGAACTATAATGAAGTTTTATCCATTTTGACATAAATAATCAAACTAAGAGTTTTGAAAGTAAACAAGCCGAGTATAATCATTAAAGCTTTCACAAAGCTTATTGTGACTAGAAATAGTTGTTTTAAGCCTTAACTTCACATTGAAAACGTAGGAAATCGAACTATAATGAAGTTTTAACCATTTTGACATAAATAATCAAACTAAGAGTTTTGAAAGTAAACAAGCCGAGTATAATCATTAAGGCTTTCACAAAGCTTATTGTGACTAGAAATAGTTGTTTTAAGCCTTAACTTCACATTGAAAACGTAGGAAAACGAATTAAATGAAGTTTTACCCATTTTGACATAAATAATCAAACTAAGAGTTTTGAAAGTGAACAAACCGAGTATAATCATTAAAGCTTTCACAAAACTTATTGTGACTAGAAATAGTTGTTTTAAGCCTTAACTTCACATTGGAAAGGTTGGAAATCGAATTATAATGAAGTCTTACCCATTTTGATACAAATAATCAAACTAAGAGTTTTGAAAGTAAACAAGATGAGCATAGTCATTAAAGCTTTCACAAAGCTTATTGTGACTAGAAATTGTTGTTTTAAGCCTTAACTTCACATTCAAAACGTAGGAAATCGAACAATAATGAAGTTTTAACCATTTTGACATAAATAATCAAACTAAGAGTTTTGAAAGTAAACAAGGCGAGTATAATCATTAAAGCTTTCACAAAGCTTATTGTGACTAGAAATAATTGTTTTAAGCCTTAACTTCACATTGAAATTGTGGGAAATCGAACTATAATAAAGTTTTACCCATTTTGACATAAATAATCAAACTAAGAGTTTTGAAAGTAAAGAAGCCTAGTATAATCATTAAAGCTTTCACAAAGCTTATTGTGACTAGAAATAGTTGTTTTAAGCCTTAACTTCACATTGGAAAGGTTGGAAATCGAATTATAATGAAGTCTTACCCATTTTGATACAAATAATCAAACTAAGAGTTTTCAAAGTAAACAAGCCGAGCTTAATCATTAAAGCTTTCACAAAGCTTATTGTGACTAGAAATAGTTGTTTTAAGCCTTAACTTCACATTGGAAACGTGGAAAATCGAACTATAATGAAGTTTTACCCATTTTGACATAAATAATCAAACTAAGAGTTTTGAAAGTAAACAAGCCGAGTATAATCATTAAAGCTTTCACAAAGCTTATTGTGACTAGAAATAGTTGTTTTAAGCCTTAACTTCACATTGGAAAGGTTGGAAATCGAACTATAATGAAGTTTTACCCATTTTGATACAAATAATCAAACTAAGAGTTTTGAAAGTAAACAAGATGAGCATAATCATTAAAGCTTTCACAAAGCTTATTGTGACTAGAAATAGTTGTTTTAAGCCTTAACTTCACATTGAAAACGTTGGAAATCGAACTATAATGAAGTTTTACCCATTTTGACATAAATAATCAAACTAAGAGTTTTGAAAGTAAACAAGCCGAGTATAATCATTAAAGCTTTCACAAAGCTTATTGTGACTAGAAATAGTTGTTTTAAGCCTTAACTTCACATTGAAAAGTTGGAAATCGAACTATAATGAAGTTTTACCCATTTTGATACAAATAATCAAACTAAGAGTTTTGAAAGTAAACAAGATGAGCATAATCATTAAAGCTTTCACAAAGCTTATTGTGACTAGAAATAGTTGTTTTAAGCCTTAACTTCACATTGAAAACGTAGGAAATCGAACTATAATGAAGTTTTATCCATTTTGACATAAATAATCAAACTAAGAGTTTTGAAAGTAAACAAGCCGAGTATAATCATTAAAGCTTTCACAAAGCTTATTGTGACTAGAAATAGTTGTTTTAAGCCTTAAACTTCACATTGAAAACGTAGGAAATCGAACTATAATGAAGTTTTACCCATTTTGACATAAATAATCAAACTAAGAGTTTTGAAAGTAAACAAGCCGAGTATAATCATTAAAGCTTTCACAAAACTTATTGTGACTAGAAATAGTTGTTTTAAGCCTTAACTTCACATTGGAAAGGTTGGAAATCGAATTATAATGAAGTCTTACCCATTTTGATACAAATAATCAAACTAAGAGTTTTGAAAGTAAACAAGATGAACATAATCATTAAAGCTTTCACAAAGCTTATTGTGACTAGAAATAGTTGTTTTAAGCCTTAACTTCACATTGGAAAAGTTGGAAATCGAACTATAATGAAGTCTTACCCATTTTGATACAAATAATCAAACTAAGAGTTTTGAAAGTAAACAAGATGAGCATAATCATTAAAGCTTTCACAAAGCTTATTGTGACTAGAAATAGTTGTTTTAAGCCTTAACTTCACATTGAAAACGTTGGAAATCGAACTATAATGAAGTTTTATCCATTTTGACATAAATAATCAAACTAAGAGTTTTGAAAGTAAACAAGCCGAGTATAATCATTAAAGCTTTCACAAAGCTTATTGTGACTAGAAATAGTTGTTTTAAGCCTTAACTTCACATTGAAAACGTAGGAAATCGAACTATAATGAAGTTTTAACCATTTTGACATAAATAATCAAACTAAGAGTTTTGAAAGTAAACAAGCCGAGTATAATCATTAAAGCTTTCACAAAGCTTATTGTGACTAGAAATAGTTGTTTTAAGCCTTAACTTCACATTGGAAAGGTTGGAAATCGAACTATAATGAAGTTTTACCCATTTTGACATAAATAATCAAACTAAGAGTTTTGAAAGTAAACAAGCCGAGTATAATCATTAAAGCTTTCACAAAGCTTATTGTGACTAGAAATAGTTGTTTTAAGCCTTAACTTCACATTGGAAAGTAGAAATCGAACTATAATGAACTTACGAACTATAATTATGTCTTACCCATTTTGATACAAATAATCAAACTAAGAGTTTTGAAAGTAAACAAGATGAGTATAATCATTAAAGCTTTCACAAAGCTTATTGTGACTAGAAATAGTTGTTTTAAGCCTTAACTTCACATTGGAAAGGTTGGAAATCGATCTATAATGAAGTCTTACCCAGTTTGAGACAAATAATCAAACTAAGAGTTTTGAAAGTAAACAAGATGAGCATAATCATTAAAGCTTTCACAAAGCTTATTCTGACTAGAAATAGTTGTTTTAAGCCTTAACTTCACATTGAAAACGTTGGAAATCGAACTATAATGAAGTTTTATCCATTTTGACATAAATAATCAAACTAAGAGTTTTGAAAGTAAACAAGCCGGGTATAATCATTAAAGCTTTCACAAAGCTTGTTGTGACTAGAAATAGTTGTTTTAAGCCTTAACTTCACATTGAAAACGTAGGAAATCGAACTATAATGAAGTTTTAACCATTTTGACATAAATAATCAAACTAAGAGTTTTGAAAGTAAACAAGCCGAGTATAATCATTAAGGCTTTCACAAAGCTTATTGTGACTAGAAATAGTTGTTTTAAGCCTTAACTTCACATTGAAAACGTAGGAAAACGAACTGCAATGAAGTTTTACCCATTTTGACATAAATAATCAAACTAAGAGTTTTGAAAGTGAACAAACCGAGTATAATCATTAAAGCTTTCACAAAACTTATTGTGACTAGAAATAGTTGTTTTAAGCCTTAACTTCACATTGGAAAGGTTGGAAATCGAATTATAATGAAGTCTTACCCATTTTGATACATATAATCAAACTAAGAGTTTTGAAAGTAAACAAGATGAGCATAGTCATTAAAGCTTTCACAAAGCTTATTGTGACTAGAAATTGTTGTTTTAAGCCTTAACTTCACATTCAAAACGTAGGAAATCGAACAATAATGAAGTTTTAACCATTTTGACATAAATAATCAAACTAAGAGTTTTGAAAGTAAACAAGGCGAGTATAATCATTAAAGCTTTCACAAAGCTTATTGTGACTAGAAATAATTGTTTTAAGCCTTAACTTCACATTGAAATTGTGGGAAATCGAACTATAATAAAGTTTTATCCATTTTGACATAAATAATCAAACTAAGAGTTTTGAATGTAAAGAAGCCGGGTATAATCATTAAAGCTTATTGTGACTAGAAATAGTTGTTTTAAGCCTTAACTTGACATTGAAAACGTAGGAAATCGAACTATAATGAAGTTTTAACCATTTTGACATAAATAATCAAACTAAGAGTTTTGAAAGTAAACAAGCCGAGTATTATCATTAAAGCTTTCACAAAGCTTATTGTGACTAGAAATAGTTGTTTTAAGCCTTAACTTCACATTGAAAACGTAGGAAATCGAACTGCATTGAAGTTTTACCCATTTTGACATAAATAATCAAACTAAGAGTTTTGAAAGTAAACAAACCGAGTATAATCATTAAAGCTTTCACAAAACTTCTTGTGACTAGAAATAGTTGTTTTAAGTCTTAACTTCACATTGGAAAGGTTGGAAATCGAATTATAATGAAGTATTACTCATTTTGATACAAATAATCAAACTAAGAGTTTTGAAAGTAAACAAGATGAACATAATCATTAAAGCTTTCACAAAGCTTATTGTGACTAGAAATAGTTGTTTTAAGCCTTAACTTCACATTGGAAAGGTTGGAAATCGAACTATAATGAAGTCTTACCCAGTTTGATACAAATAATCAAACTAAGAGTTTTGAAAGTAAACAAGATGAGCATAATCATTAAAGCTTTCACAAAGCTTATTCTGACTAGAAATAGTTGTTTTAAGCCTTAACTTCACATTGAAAACGTTGGAAATCGAACTATAATGAAGTTTTATCCATTTTGACATAAATAATCAAACTAAGAGTTTTGAAAGTAAACAAGCCGGGTATAATCATTAAAGCTTTCAAAAAGCTTATTGTGACTAGAAATAGTTGTTTTAAGCCTCAACTTCACATTGAAAACGTAGGAAATCGAACTATAATGAAGTTTTAACCATTTTGACATAAATAATCAAACTAAGAGTTTTGAAAGTAAACAAGCCGAGTATAATTATTAAAGCTTTGACAAAGCTTATTGTGACTAGAAATAGTTGTTTTAAGCCTTAACTTCACCTTGAAAACGTAGGAAATCGAACTATAATGAAGTTTTATCCATTTTGACATAAATAATCAAACTAAGAGTTTTGAAAGTAAACAAGCCGGGTATAATCATTAAAGCTTTCAAAAAGCTTATTGTGACTAGAAATAGTTGTTTTAAGCCTTAACTTCACATTGAAAACGTAGGAAATCGAACTATAATGAAGTTTTAACCATTTTGACATAAATAATCAAACTAAGAGTTTTGAAAGTAAACAAGCCGAGTATAATTATTAAAGCTTTGACAAAGCTTATTGTGACTAGAAATAGTTGTTTTAAGCCTTAACTTCACCTTGAAAACGTAGGAAATCGAACTATAATGAAGTTTTATCCATTTTCACATAAATAATCAAACTAAGAGTTTTGAAAGTAAACAAGCTGAGTATAATCATTAAGGCTTTCACAAAGCTTATTGTGACTAGAAATAGTTGTTTTAAGCCTTAACTTCACATTGAAAACGTAGGAAAACGAACTGCAATGAAGTTTTACCCATTTTGACATAAATAATCAAACTAAGAGTTTTGAAAGTGAACAAACCGAGTATAATCATTAAAGCTTTCACAAAACTTATTGTGACTAGAAATAGTTGTTTTAAGCCTTAACTTCACATTGGAAAGGTTGGAAATCGAATTATAATGAAGTCTTACCCATTTTGATACAAATAATCAAACTAAGAGTTTTGAAAGTAAACAAGATGAGCATAGTCATTAAAGCTTTCACAAAGCTTATTGTGACTAGAAATTGTTGTTTTAAGCCTTAACTTCACATTCAAAACGTAGGAAATCGAACAATAATGAAGTTTTAACCATTTTGACATAAATAATCAAACTAAGAGTTTTGAAAGTAAACAAGGCGAGTATAATCATTAAAGCTTTCACAAAGCTTATTGTGACTAGAAATAATTGTTTTAAGCCTTAACTTCACATTGAAATTGTGGGAAATCGAACTATAATAAAATTTTACCCATTTTGACATAAATAATCAAACTAAGAGTTTTGAAAGTAAAGAAGCCTAGTATAATCATTAAAGCTTTCACAAAGCTTATTGTGACTAGAAATAGTTGTTTTAAGCCTTAACTTCACATTGGAAAGGTTGGAAATCGAATTATAATGAAGTCTTACCCATTTTGATACAAATAATCAAACTAAGAGTTTTCAAAGTAAACAAGCCGAGCTTAATCATTAAAGCTCTGACTAAGCTTATTGTGACTAGAAATAGTTGTTTTAAGCCTTAACGTTACGTTGGAAACGTGGAAAATCGAACTATAATGAAGTTTTACCCATTTTGACATAAATAATCAAACTAAGAGTTTTGAAAGTAAACAAGCCGAGTATAATCATTAAAGCTTTCACAAAGCTTATTGTGACTAGAAATAGTTGTTTTAAGCCTTAACTTCACATTGGAAAGGTTGGAAATCGAACTATAATGAAATTTTACCCATTTTGATACAAATAATCAAACTAAGAGTTTTGAAAGTAAACAAGATGAGCATAATCATTAAATCTTTCACAAAGCTTATTGTGACTAGAAATAGTTGTTTTAAGCCTTAACTTCACATTGGAAAGATTGGAAATCGAATTATAATGAAGTCTTACCCATTTTGATACAAATAATCAAACTAAGAGTTTTCAAAGTAAACAAGCCGAGCTTAATCATTAAAGCTCTGAATAAGCTTATTGTGACTAGAAATAGTTGTTTTAAGCCTTAACGTTACGTTGGAAACGTGGAAAATCGAACTATAATGAAGTTTTACCCATTTGATACAAATAATCAAACTAAGAGTTTTGAAAGTAAACAAGCCGAGTATAATCATTAAAGCATTCACAAAGCTTATTGTGACTAGAAATAGTTGTTTTAATCCTTAACATCACATTGGAAACGTTGGAAATCGAACTATAATGAAGTTTTACCCATTTTGACATAAATAATCAAACTAAGAGTTTTGAAAGTAAACAAGCCGAGTATAATCATTAAAGCTTTCACACAGCTTATTGTGACAAGAAATAGTTGTTTTAAGCCTTAACTTCACATTGGAAAGTTTGGAAATCGAACTATAATGAAGTCTTACCCATTTTGATACAAATAATCAAACTAACAGTTTTGATAGTAAACAAGATGAGCATAGTCATTAAAGCTTTCACAAAGCTTATTGTGACTAGAAATTGTTGTTTTAAGCCTTAACTTCACATTCAAAACGTAGGAAATCGAACTATAATGAAGTTTTATCCATTTTGACATAAATAATCAAACTAAGAGTTTTGAAAGTAAACAAGCCGAGTATAATCATTAAAGCTTTCACAAAGCTTTGTGACTAGAAATAGTTGTTTTAAGCCTTAACTTCACATTGAAAACGTAGGAAATCGAACTGCAATGAAGTTTTACCCATTTTGACATAAATAATCAAACTAAGAGTTTTGAAAGTAAACAAACCGAGTATAATCATTAAAGCTTTCACAAAACTTATTGTGACTAGAAATAGTTGTTTTAAGCCTTAACTTCACATTGGAAAGGTTGGAAATCGAATTATAATGAAGTCTTACCCATTTTGATACAAATAATCAAACTAAGAGTTTTGAAAGTAAACAAGATGAACATAATCATTAAAGCTTTCACAAAGCTTATTGTGACTAGAAATAGTTGTTTTAAACCTTAACTTCACTTTGGAAAGGTTGGAAATCGAACTATAATGAAGTCTTACCCAGTTTGATACAAATAATCAAACTAAGAGTTTTGAAAGTAAACAAGATGAGCATAATCATTAAAGCTTTCACAAAGCTTATTCTGACTAGAAATAGTTGTTTTTTTAGCCTTAACTTCACATTGAAAACGTTGGAAATCGAACTATAATGAAGTTTTATCCATTTTGACATAAATAATCAAACTAAGAGTTTTGAAAGTAAACAAGCCGAGTATAATCATTAAGGCTTTCACAAAGCTTATTGTGACTAGAAATAGTTGTTTTAAGCCTTAACTTCACATTGAAAACGTAGGAAATCGAACTATAATGAAGTTTTAACCATTTTGACATAAATAATCAAACTAAGAGTTTTGAAAGTAAACAAGCCGAGTATAATCATTAAGGCTTTCACAAAGCTTATTGTGACTAGAAATAGTTGTTTTAAGCCTTAACTTCACATTGAAAACGTAGGAAAACGAACTATAATGAAGTTTTACCCATTTTGACATAAATAATCAAACTAAGAGTTTTGAAAGTGGACAAACCGAGTATAATCATTAAAGCTTTCACAAAACTTATTGTGACTAGAAATAGTTGTTTTAAGCCTTAACTTCACATTGGAAATGTTGAAATCGAATTATAATGAAGTCTTACCCATTTTGATACAAATAATCAAACTAAGAGTTTTGAAAGTAAACAAGCCGAGTATAATCATTAAAGCTTTCTCACAGCTTATTGTGACTAGAAATAGTTGTTTTAAGCCTTAACTTCACATTGGAAAGTTTGGAAATCGAATTATAATGAAGTCTTACCCATTTTGATACAAATAATCAAACTAAGAGTTTTGAAGGTAAACAAGATGAGCATAATCATTAAAGCTTTCACAAAGCTTATTGTGCCTAGAAATAGTTGTTTTAAGCCTTAACTTCACCTTGAAAACGTAGGAAATCGAACTATAATGAAGTTTTATCCATTTTGACATAAATAATCAAACTAAGAGTTTTGAAAGTAAACAAGCCGGGAATAATCATTAAAGCTTTCACAAAGCTTATTGTGACTAGAAATAGTTGTTTTTAGCCTTAACTTCACGTTGAAAACGTAGGAAATCGAACTATAATGAAGTTTTACCTATTTTGACATAAATTATCAAACTAAGAGTTTTGAAAGTAAACAAACCGAGTATAATTATTAAAGCTTTCACAAAGCTTATTGTGACTAGAAATACTTGTTTTAAGCCATAACTTTACATTCTAAAGTTGGAAATCGAACTACAATGATGTCTTACCCATTTTGAAACAAATAATCAAACTAAGAGTTTTGAAAGTAAACAAGATGAGCATAGTCATTAAAGCTTTCACAAAGCTTATTGTGACTAGAAATTGTTGTTTTAAGCCTTAACTTCACATTCAAAACGTAGGAAATCGAACAATAATGAAGTTTTAACCATTTTGACATAAATAATCAAACTAAGAGTTTTGAAAGTAAACAAGGCGAGTATAATCATTAAAGCTTTCACAAAGCTTATTGTGACTAGAAATAATTGTTTTAAGCCTTAACTTCACATTGAAATTGTGGGAAATCGAACTATAATAAAGTTTTACCCATTTTGACATAAATAATCAAACTAAGAGTTTTGAAAGTAAAGAAGCCTAGTATAATCATTAAAGCTTTCACAAAGCTTATTGTGACTAGAAATAGTTGTTTTAAGCCTTAACTTCACCTTGAAAACGTAGGAAATCGAACTATAATGATGTTTTACCCATTTTGACATAAATTATCAAACTAAGAGTTTTGAAAGTAAACAAACCGAGTATAATTATTAAAGCTTTCACAAAGCTTATTGTGACTAGAAATACTTGTTTTAAGCCTTAACTTTACATTCTAAAGTTGGAAATCGAACTATAATGAAGTCTTACCCATTTTGATACAAATAATCAAACTAAGAGTTTTGAAAGTAAACAAGATGAGCATAGTCATTAAAGCTTTCACAAAGCTTATTATGACTAGAAATTGTTGTTTTAAGCCTTAACTTCACATTCAAAACGTAGGAAATCGAACTATAATGAAGTTTTATCCATTTTGACATAAATAATCAAACTAAGAGTTTTGAAAGTAAACAAGCCGAGTATAATCATTAAAGCTTTCACAAAGCTTATTGTGACTAGAAATAGTTGTTTTAAGCCTTAACTTCACATTGAAAACGTAGGAAATCGAACTACAATGAAGTTTTACCCATTTTGACATAAATAATCAAACTAAGAGTTTTGAAAGTAAACAAACCGAGTATAATCATTAAAGCTTTCACAAAACTTATTGTGACTAGAAATAGTTGTTTTAAGCCTTAACTTCACATTGGAAAGGTTGGAAATCGAATTATAATGAAGTCTTACCCATTTTGATACAAATAATCAAACTAAGAGTTTTGAAAGTAAACAAGATGAACATAATCATTAAAGCTTTCACAAAGCTTATTGTGACTAGAAATAGTTGTTTTAAGCATTAACTTCACATTGGAAAATTTGGAAATCGAACTATAATGAAGTCTTACCCAATTTGATACAAATAATCAAACTAAGAGTTTTGAAAGTAAACAAAATGAGCATAATCATTAAAGCTTTCACAAAGCTTATTCTGACTAGAAATAGTTGTTTTAAGCCTTAACTTCACATTGAAAACGTTGGAAATCGAACTATAATGAAGTTTTATCCATTTTGACATAAATAATCAAACTAAGAGTTTTGAAAGTAAACAAGCCGAGTATAATCATTAAAGCTTTCACAAAGCTTATTGTGACTAGAAATAGTTGTTTTAAGCCTTAACTTCACATTGAAAACGTAGGAAATCGAACTGCAATGAAGTTTTACCCATTTTGACATAAATAATCAAACTAAGAGTTTTGAAAGTAAACAAACCGAGTATAATCATTAAAGCTTTCACAAAACTTATTGTGACTAGAAATAGTTGTTTTAAGCCTTAACTTCACATTGGAAAGGTTGGAAATCGAATTATAATGAAGTATTACTCATTTTGATACAAATAATCAAACTAAGAGTTTTGAAAGTAAACAAGATGAACATAATCATTAAAGCTTTCACAAAGCTTATTGTGACTAGAAATAGTTGTTTTAACCTTAACTTCACATTGGAAAGGTTGGAAATCGAACTATAATGAAGTCTTACCCATTTTGATACAAATAATCAAACTAAGAGTTTTGAAAGTAAACAAGATGAGCATAATCATTAAAGCTTTCACAAAGCTTATTCTGACTAGAAATAGTTGTTTTAAGCCTTAACTTCACATTGAAAACGTTGGAAATCGAACTATAATGAAGTTTTATCCATTTTGACATAAATAATCAAACTAAGAGTTTTGAAAGTAAACAAGCCGAGTATAATCATTAAAGCTTTCAAAAAGCTTATTGTGACTAGAAATAGTTGTTTTAAGCCTTAACTTCACATTGAAAACGTAGGAAATCGAACTATAATGAAGTTTTAACCATTTTGACATAAATAATCAAACTAAGAGTTTTGAAAGTAAACAAGCCGAGTATAATTATTAAAGCTTTGACAAAGCTTATTGTGACTAGAAATAGTTGTTTTAAGCCTTAACTTCACATTGAAAACGTAGGGAAATCGAACTATAATGAAGTTTTATCCATTTTGACATAAATAATCAAACTAAGAGTTTTGAAAGTAAACAAGCCGAGTATAATCATTAAAGCTTTCACAAAGCTTATTGTGACTAGAAATAGTTGTTTTAAGCCTTAACTTCACATTGAAAACGTAGGAAATCGAACTATAATGAAGTTTTACCCATTTTGACATAAATAATCAAACTAAGAGTTTTGAAAGTAAACAAGCCGAGTATAATCATTAAAGCTTTCACAAAGCTTATTGTGACTAGAAATAGTTGTTTTAAGCCTTAACTTCACATTGGAAAGTTTAAAATCGAACTATAATGAAGTCTTACCCATTTTGATACAAATAATCAAACTAAGAGTTTTGAAAGTAAACAAGATGAGCATAATCATTAAAGCTTTCACAAAGCTTATTGTGACTAGAAATAGTTGTTTTAAGCCTTAACTTCACATTGAAAACGTTGGAAATCGAACTATAATGAAGTTTTATCCATTTTGACATAAATAATCAAACTAAGAGTTTTGAAAGTAAACAAGCCGAGTATAATCATTAAAGCTTTCACAAAGCTTATTGTGACTAGAAATAGTTGTTTTAAGCCTTAACTTCACATTGAAAACGTAGGAAATCGAACTATAATGAAGTTTTACCCATTTTGACATAAATAATCAAACTAAGAGTTTTGAAAGTAAACAAGCCGAGTATAATCATTAAAGCTTTCACAAAGCTTATTGTGACTAGAAATAGTTGTTTTAAGCCTTAACTTCACATTGAAAACGTAGGAAATCGAACTATAATGAAGTTTTAACCATTTTGACATAAATAATCAAACTAAGAGTTTTGAAAGTAAACAAGCCGAGTATTATCATTAAAGCTTTCACAAAGCTTATTGTGACTAGAAATAGTTGTTTTAAGCCTTAACTTCACATTGAAAACGTAGGAAATCGAACTATAATGAAGTTTTACCCATTTTGACATAAATAATCAAACTAAGAGTTTTGAAAGTAAACAAACCGAGTATAATCATTAAAGCTTTCACAAAACTTATTGTGACTAGAAATAGTTGTTTTAAGTCTTAACTTCACATTGGAAAGGTTGGAAATCGAATTATAATGAAGTATTACTCATTTTGATACAAATAATCAAACTAAGAGTTTTGAAAGTAAACAAGATGAACATAATCATTAAAGCTTTCACAAAGCTTATTGTGACTAGAAATAGTTGTTTTAAGCCGTAACTTCACATTGGAAAGGTTGGAAATCGAACTATAATGAAGTCTTACCCAGTTTGATACAAATAATCAAACTAAGAGTTTTGAAAGTAAACAAGATGAGCATAATCATTAAAGCTTTCACAAAGCTTATTCTGACTAGAAATAGTTGTTTTAAGCCTTAACTTCACATTGAAAACGTTGGAAATCGAATTATAATGAAGTCTTACCCATTTTGATACAAATAATCAAACTAAGAGTTTTGAAAGTAAACAAGATGAACATAATCATTAAAGCTTTCAAAAAGCTTATTGTGACTAGAAATAGTTGTTTTAAGCCTTAACTTCACATTGAAAACGTAGGAAATCGAACTATAATGAAGTTTTAACCATTTTGACATAAATAATCAAACTAAGAGTTTTGAAAGTAAACAAGCCGAGTATAATTATTAAAGCTTTGACAAAGCTTATTGTGACTAGAAATAGTTGTTTTAAGCCTTAACTTCACCTTGAAAACGTAGGAAATCGAACTATAATGAAGTTTTATCCATTTTGACATAAATAATCAAACTAAGAGTTTTGAAAGTAAACAAGCCGGTATAATCATTAAAGCTTTCACAAAGCTTATTGTGACTAGAAATAGTTGTTTTAGCCTTAACTTCACATTGAAAACGTAGGAAATCGAACTATAATGAAGTTTTACCTATTTTGACATAAATAATCAAACTAAGAGTTTTGAAAGTAAACAAGCCGAGTATAATCATTAAAGCTTTCACAAAGCTTATTGTGATAAGAAATAGTTGTTTTAAGCCTTAACTTCACATTGGACAGTTTAGAACTCGAACTATAATTATGTCTTACCCATTTTGATACAAATAATCAAACTAAGAGTTTTGAAAGTAAACAAGATGAACATAATCATTAAAGCTTTCACAAAGCTTATTGTGACTAGAAATAGTTGTTTTAAGCCTTAACTTCACATTGGAAAGGTTGGAAATCGATCTATAATGAAGTCTTACCCAGTTTGAGACAAATAATCAAACTAAGAGTTTTGAAAGTAAACAAGATGAGCATAATCATTAAAGCTTTCACAAAGCTTATTCTGACTAGAAATAGTTGTTTTAAGCCTTAACTTCACATTGAAAACGTTGGAAATCGAACTATAATGAAGTTTTATCCATTTTGACATAAATAATCAAACTAAGAGTTTTGAAAGTAAACAAGGCGGGTATAATCATTAAAGCTTTCACAAAGCTTATTGTGACTAGAAATAGTTGTTTTAAGCCTTAACTTCACATTGAAAACGTAGGAAATCGAACTATAATGAAGTTTTAACCATTTTGACATAAATAATCAAACTAAGAGTTTTGAAAGTAAACAAGCCGAGTATAATCATTAAGGCTTTCACAAAGCTTATTGTGACTAGAAATAGTTGTTTTAAGCCTTAACTTCACATTGAAAACGTAGGAAAACGAACTGCAATGAAGTTTTACCCATTTTGACATAAATAATCAAACTAAGAGTTTTGAAAGTGAACAAACCGAGTATAATCATTAAAGCTTTCACAAAACTTATTGTGACTAGAAATAGTTGTTTTAAGCCTTAACTTCACATTGGAAAGGTTGGAAATCGAATTATAATGAAGTCTTACCCATTTTGATACAAATAATCAAACTAAGAGTTTTGAAAGTAAACAAGATGAGCATAGTCATTAAAGCTTTCACAAAGCTTATTGTGACTAGAAATTGTTGTTTTAAGCCTTAACTTCACATTCAAAACGTAGAAATCGAACAATAATGAAGTTTTAACCATTTTGACATAAATAATCAAACTAAGAGTTTTGAAAGTAAACAAGGCGAGTATAATCATTAAAGCTTTCACAAAGCTTATTGTGACTAGAAATAATTGTTTTAAGCCTTAACTTCACATTGAAATTGTGGGAAATCGAACTATAATAAAGTTTTACCCATTTTGACATAAATAATCAAACTAAGAGTTTTGAAAGTAAAGAAGCCTAGTATAATCATTAAAGCTTTCACAAAGCTTATTGTGACTAGAAATAGTTGTTTTAAGCCTTAACTTCACATTGGAAAGGTTGGAAATCGAATTATAATGAAGTCTTACCCATTTTGATACAAATAATCAAACTAATAGTTTTCAAAGTAAACAAGCCGAGCTTAATCATTAAAGCTCTGACTAAGCTTATTGTGACTAGAAATAGTTGTTTTAAGCCTTAACGTTACGTTGGAAACGTGGAAAATCGAACTATAATGAAGTTTTACCCATTTTGACATAAATAATCAAACTAAGAGTTTTGAAAGTAAACAAGCCGAGTATAATCATTAAAGCTTTCACAAAGCTTATTGTGACTAGAAATAGTTGTTTTAAGCCTTAACTTCACATTGGAAAGGTTGGAAATCGAACTATAATGAAATTTTACCCATTTTGATACAAATAATCAAACTAAGAGTTTTGAAAGTAAACAAGATGAGCATAATCATTAAAGCTTTCACAAAGCTTATTGTGACTAGAAATAGTTGTTTTAAGCCTTAACTTCACATTGGAAAGGTTGGAAATCGAATTATAATGAAGTCTTACCCATTTTGATACAAATAATCAAACTAAGAGTTTTCAAAGTAAACAAGCCGAGCTTAATCATTAAAGCTCTGACTAAGCTTATTGTGACTAGAAATAGTTGTTTTAAGCCTTAACGTTACGTTGGAAACGTGGAAAATCGAACTATAATGAAGTTTTACCCATTTGATACAAATAATCAAACTAAGAGTTTTTGAAAGTAAACAAGCCGAGTATAATCATTAAAGCATTCACAAAGCTTATTGTGACTAGAAATAGTTGTTTTAATCCTTAACATCACATTGGAAACGTTGGAAATCGAACTATAATGAAGTTTTACCCATTTTGACATAAATAATCAAACTAAGAGTTTTGAAAGTAAACAAGCCGAGTATAATCATTAAAGCTTTCACACAGCTTATTGTGACAAGAAATAGTTGTTTTAAGCCTTAACTTCACATTGGAAAGTTTGGAAATCGAACTATAATGAAGTCTTACCCATTTTGATACAAATAATCAAACTAAGAGTTTTGATAGTAAACAAGATGAGCATAGTCATTAAAGCTTTCACAAAGCTTATTGTGACTAGAAATTGTTGTTTTAAGCCTTAACTTCACATTCAAAACGTAGGAAATCGAACTATAATGAAGTTTTATCCATTTTGACATAAATAATCAAACAAAGAGTTTTGAAAGTAAACAAGCCGAGTATAATCATTAAAGCTTTCACAAAGCTTATTGTGACTAGAAATAGTTGTTTTAAGCCTTAACTTCACATTGAAAACGTAGGAAATCGAACTGCAATGAAGTTTTACCCATTTTGACATAAATAATCAAACTAAGAGTTTTGAAAGTAAACAAACCGAGTATAATCATTAAAGCTTTCACAAAACTTATTGTGACTAGAAATAGTTGTTTTAAGCCTTAACTTCACATTGGAAAGGTTGGAAATCGAATTATAATGAAGTCTTACCCATTTTGATACAAATAATCAAACTAAGAGTTTTGAAAGTAAACAAGATGAACATAATCATTAAAGCTTTCACAAAGCTTATTGTGACTAGAAATAGTTGTTTTAAACCTTAACTTCACATTGGAAAGGTTGGAAATCGAACTATAATGAAGTCTTACCCATTTTGATACAAATAATCAAACTAAGAGTTTTGAAAGTAAACAAGATGAGCATAATCATTAAAGCTTTCACAAAGCTTATTGACTAGAAATAGTTGTTTTAAGCCTTAACTTCACATTGAAAACGTTGGAAATCGAACTATAATGAAGTTTTATCCATTTTGACATAAATAATCAAACTAAGAGTTTTGAAAGTAAACAAGCCGAGTATAATCATTAAAGCTTTCACAAAGCTTATTGTGACTTGAAATAGTTGTTTTAAGCCTTAACTTCACATTGGAAACGTAGGAAATCGAACTATAATGAAGTTTTACCATTTTGACATAAATAATCAAACTAAGAGTTTTGAAAGTAAACAAGCCGAGTATAATCATTAAAGCTTTCACAAAGCTTATTGTGACTAGAAATAGTTGTTTTAAGCCTTAACTTCACATTGAAAACGTTGGAAAACGAACTATAATGAAGTTTTACCCATTTTGATATAAATAATCAAACTAAGAGTTTTGAAAGTAAACAAGATGAGTATAATCATTAAAGCTTTCACAAAACTTATTGTGACTAGAAATAGTTGTTTTAAGCCTTAACTTCACATTGGAAAGGTTGGAAATCGAATTATAATAAAGTCTTACCCATTTTGATACAAATAATCAAACTAAGAGTTTTGAAAGTAAACAAGCCGAGTATAATCATTAAAGCTTTCACACAGCTTATTGTGACTAGAAATAGTTGTTTTAAGCCTTAACTTCACATTGGAAAGTTTGAAAATCGAATTATAATGAAGTTTTACCCATTTTGATACAAATAATCAAACTAAGAGTTTTGAAAGTAAACAAGATGAGCATAGTCATTAAAGCTTTCACAAAGCTTATTGTGACTAGAAATAGTTGTTTTAAGCCTTAACTTCACATTGAAAACGTAGGAAATCGAACTATAATGAAGTTTTATCCATTTTGACATAAATAATCAAACTAAGAGTTTTGAAAGTAAACAAGCCGAGTATAATCATTAAAGCTTTCACAAAGCTTATTGTGACTAGAAATAGTTGTTTTAAGCCTTAACTTCACATTGAAAACGTAGGAAAATAAACTATAATGAAGTTTTACCCATTTTGACATAAATAATCAAACTAAGAGTTTTGAAAGTAAACAAACCGAGTATAATCATTAAAGCTTTCACAAAGCTTATTGTGACTAGAAATAGTTGTTTTAAGCCTTAACTTCACATTGGAAAGTTGGAAATCGAACTATAATGAAGTCTTACCCATTTTGATACAAATAATCAAACTAAGAGTTTTGAAAGTAAACAAGATGAGCATAGTCATTAAAGCTTTCACAAAGCTTATTGTGACTAGAAATTGTTGTTTTAAGCCTTAACTTCACATTCAAAACGTAGGAAATCGAACAATAATGAAGTTTTAACCATTTTGACATAAATAATCAAACTAAGAGTTTTGAAAGTAAACAAGGCGAGTATAATCATTAAAGCTTTCACAAAGCTTATTGTGACTAGAAATAATTGTTTTAAGCCTTAACTTCACATTGAAATTGTGGGAAATCGAACTATAATAAAGTTTTACCCATTTTGACATAAATAATCAAACTAAGAGTTTTGAAAGTAAAGAAGCCTAGTATAATCATTAAAGCTTTCACAAAGCTTATTGTGACTAGAAATAGTTGTTTTAAGCCTTAACTTCACATTGGAAAGGTTGGAAATCGAATTATAATGAAGTCTTACCCATTTTGATACAAATAATCAAACTAAGAGTTTTCAAAGTAAACAAGCCGAGCTTAATCATTAAAGCTCTGACTAAGCTTATTGTGACTAGAAATAGTTGTTTTAAGCCTTAACGTTACGTTGGAAACGTGGAAAATCGAACTATAATGAAGTTTTACCCATTTTGACATAAATAATCAAACTAAGAGTTTTGAAAGTAAACAAGCCGAGTATAATCATTAAAGCTTTCACAAAGCTTATTGTGACTAGAAATAGTTGTTTTAAGCCTTAACTTCACATTGGAAAGGTTGGAAATCGAACTATAATGAAATTTTACCCATTTTGATACAAATAATCAAACTAAGAGTTTTAAAAGTAAACAAGATGAGCATAATCATTAAAGCTTTCACAAAGCTTATTGTGACTAGAAATAGTTGTTTTAAGCCTTAACTTCACATTGGAAAGGTTGGAAATCGAATTATAATGAAGTCTTACCCATTTTGATACAAATAATCAAACTAAGAGTTTTCAAAGTAAACAAGCCGAGCTTAATCATTAAAGCTCTGACTAAGCTTATTGTGACTAGAAATAGTTGTTTTAAGCCTTAACTTCACATTGAAAACGTGGAAAATCGAACTATAATGAAGTTTTACCCATTTTGATACAAATAATCAAACTAAGAGTTTTGAAAGTAAACAAGCCGAGTATAATCATTAAAGCTTTCACAAAGCTTATTGTGACTAGAAATAGTTGTTTTAAGCCTTAACGTTACGTTGGAAACGTTGGAAATCGAACTATAATGCAGTTTTACCCATTTTGACAGAAATAATCAAACTAAGAGTTTTGAAAGTAAACAAGCCGAGTATAATCATTAAAGCTTTCACACAGCTTATTGTGACTAGAAAAATAGTTGTTTTAAGCCTTAACTTCACATTGGAAAGTTTGGAAATCGAACTATAATGAAGTCTTACCCATTTTGATACAAATAATCAAACTAAGAGTTTTGATAGTAAACAAGATGAGCATAGTCATTAAAGCTTTCACAAAGCTTATTGTGACTAGAAATTGTTGTTTTAAGCCTTAACTTCACATTCAAAACGTAGGAAATCGAACTATAATGAAGTTTTATCCATTTTGACATAAATAATCAAACAAAGAGTTTTGAAAGTAAACAAGCCGAGTATAATCATTAAAGCTTTCACAAAGCTTATTGTGACTAGAAATAGTTGTTTTAAGCCTTAACTTCACATTGAAAACGTAGGAAATCGAACTGCAATGAAGTTTTACCCATTTTGACATAAATAATCAAACTAAGAGTTTTGAAAGTAAACAAACCGAGTATAATCATTAAAGCTTTCACAAAACTTATTGTGACTAGAAATAGTTGTTTTAAGCCTTAACTTCACATTGGAAAGGTTGGAAATCGAATTATAATGAAGTCTTACCCATTTTGATACAAATAATCAAACTAAGAGTTTTGAAAGTAAACAAGATGAACATAATCATTAAAGCTTTCACAAAGCTTATTGTGACTAGAAATAGTTGTTTTAAACCTTAACTTCACATTGGAAAGGTTGGAAATCGAACTATAATGAAGTCTTACCCATTTTGATACAAATAATCAAACTAAGAGTTTTGAAAGTAAACAAGATGAGCATAATCATTAAAGCTTTCACAAAGCTTATTGTGACTAGAAATAGTTGTTTTAAGCCTTAACTTCACATTGAAAACGTTGGAAATCGAACTATAATGAAGTTTTATCCATTTTGACATAAATAATCAAACTAAGAGTTTTGAAAGTAAACAAGCCGAGTATAATCATTAAAGGCTTTCACAAAGCTTATTGTGACTAGAAATAGTTGTTTTAAGCCTTAACTTCACATTGAAAACGTAGGAAATCGAACTATAATGAAGTTTTAACCATTTTGACATAAATAATCAAACTAAGAGTTTTGAAAGTAAACAAGCCGAGTATAATCATTAAAGCTTTCACAAAGCTTATTGTGACTAGAAATAGTTGTTTTAAGCCTTAACTTCACATTGAAAACGTAGGAAAACGAACTATAATGAAGTTTTACCCATTTTGACATAAATAATCAAACTAAGAGTTTTGAAAGTAAACAAGACCGAGTATAATCATTAAAGCTTTCACAAAACTTATTGTGACTAGAAATAGTTGTTTTAAGCCTTAACTTCACATTGGAAAGGTTGGAAATCGAATTATAATAAAGTCTTACCCATTTTGATACAAATAATCAAACTAAGAGTTTTGAAAGTAAACAAGCCGAGTATAATCATTAAAGCTTTCACACAGCTTATTGTGACTAGAAATAGTTGTTTTAAGCCTTAACTTCACATTGGAAAGTTTGAAAATCGAATTATAATGAAGTTTTACCCATTTTGATACAAATAATCAAACTAAGAGTTTTGAAAGTAAACAAGATGAGCATAATCATTAAAGCTTTCACAAAGCTTATTGTGACTAGAAATAGTTGTTTTAAGCCTTAACTTCACATTGAAAACGTAGGAAATCGAACTATAATGAAGTTTTATCCATTTTGACATAAATAATCAAACTAAGAGTTTTGAAAGTAAACAAGCCGAGTATAATCATTAAAGCTTTCACAAAGCTTATTGTGACTAGAAATAGTTGTTTTAAGCCTTAACTTCACATTGAAAACGTAGGAAATCGAACTATAATGAAGTTTTACCCATTTTGACATAAATAATCATACTAAGAGTTTTGAAAGTAAACAAACCGAGTATAATTATTAAAGCTTTCACAAAGCTTATTGTGACTAGAAATACTTGTTTTAAGCCTTAACTTTACATTCTAAAGTTGGAAATCGAACTATAATGATGTCTTACCCATTTTGATACAAATAATCAAACTAAGAGTTTTGAAAGTAAACAATATGAGCATAGTCATTAAAGCTTTCACAAAGCTTATTGTGACTAGAAATTGTTGTTTTAAGCCTTAACTTCACATTCAAAACGTAGGAAATCGAACAATAATGTAGTTTTAACCATTTTGACATAAATAATCAAACTAAGAGTTTTGAAAGTAAACAAGGCGAGTATAATCATTAAAGCTTTCACAAAGCTTATTGTGACTAGAAATAATTGTTTTAAGCCTTAACTTCACATTGAAATTGTGGGAAATCGAACTATAATGAAGTCTTACCCATTTTGATACAAATAATCAAACTAAGAGTTTTCAAAGTAAACAAGCCGAGCTTAATCATTAAAGCTCTGACTAAGCTTATTGTGACTAGAAATAGTTGTTTTAAGCCTTAACGTTACGTTGGAAACGTGGAAAATCGAACTATAATGAAGTTTTACCCATTTTGACATAAATAATCAAACTAAGAGTTTTGAAAGTAAACAAGCCGAGTATAATCATTAAAGCTTTCACAAAGCTTATTGTGACTAGAAATAGTTGTTTTAAGCCTTAACTTCACATTGGAAAGGTTGGAAATCGAACTATAATGAAGTTTTACCCATTTTGATACAAATAATCAAACTAAGAGTTTTGAAAGTAAACAAGATGAGCATAATCATTAAAGCTTTCACAAAGCTTATTGTGACTAGAAATAGTTGTTTTAAGCCATAACTTTACATTGGAAAGTTGGAAATCGAACTATAATGAAGTTTTACCCATTTTGACATAAATAATCAAACTAAGAGTTTTGAAAGTAAACAAGCCGAGTATAATCATTAAAGCTTTCACAAAGCTTATTGTGACTAGAAATAGTTGTTTTAAGCCTTAACTTCACATTGGAAAGGTTGGAAATCGAACTATAATGAAGTTTTACCCATTTTGATATAAATAATCAAACTAAGAGTTTTGAAAGTAAACAAGATGAGCATAATCATTAAAGCTTTCACAAAGCTTATTGTGACTAGAAATAGTTGTTTTAAGCCTTAACTTCACATTGGAAAGGTTGGAAATCGAATTATAATGAAGTCTTACCCATTTTGATACAAATAATCAAACTAAGAGTTTTCAAAGTAAACAAGCCGAGCTTAATCATTAAAGCTCTGACTAAGCTTATTGTGACTAGAAATAGTTGTTTTAAGCCTTAACGTTACGTTGGAAACGTGGAAAATCGAACTATAATGAAGTTTTACCCATTTGATACAAATAATCAAACTAAGAGTTTTGAAAGTAAACAAGCCGAGTATAATCATTAAAGCATTCACAAAGCTTATTGTGACTAGAAATAGTTGTTTTAATCCTTAACATCACATTGGAAACGTTGGAAATCGAACTATAATGAAGTTTTACCCATTTTGACATAAATAATCAAACTAAGAGTTTTGAAAGTAAACAAGCCGAGTATAATCATTAAAGCTTTCACACAGCTTATTGTGACAAGAAATAGTTGTTTTAAGCCTTAACTTCACATTGGAAAGTTTGGAAATCGAACTATAATGAAGTCTTACCCATTTTGATACAAATAATCAAACTAAGAGTTTTGATAGTAAACAAGATGAGCATAGTCATTAAAGCTTTCACAAAGCTTATTGTGACTAGAAATTGTTGTTTTAAGCCTTAACTTCACATTCAAAACGTAGGAAATCGAACTATAATGAAGTTTTATCCATTTTGACATAAATAATCAAACAAAGAGTTTTGAAAGTAAACAAGCCGAGTATAATCATTAAAGCTTTCACAAAGCTTATTGTGACTAGAAATAGTTGTTTTAAGCCTTAACTTCACATTGAAAACGTAGGAAATCGAACTGCAATGAAGTTTTACCCATTTTGACATAAATAATCAAACTAAGAGTTTTGAAAGTAAACAAACCGAGTATAATCATTAAAGCTTTCACAAAACTTATTGTGACTAGAAATAGTTGTTTTAAGCCTTAACTTCACATTGGAAAGGTTGGAAATCGAATTATAATGAAGTCTTACCCATTTTGATACAAATAATCAAACTAAGAGTTTTGAAAGTAAACAAGATGAACATAATCATTAAAGCTTTCACAAAGCTTATTGTGACTAGAAATAGTTGTTTTAAACCTTAACTTCACATTGGAAAGGTTGGAAATCGAACTATAATGAAGTCTTACCCATTTTGATACAAATAATCAAACTAAGAGTTTTGAAAGTAAACAAGATGAGCATAATCATTAAAGCTTTCACAAAGCTTATTCTGACTAGAAATAGTTGTTTTAAGCCTTAACTTCACATTGAAAACGTTGGAAATCGAACTATAATGAAGTTTTATCCATTTTGACATAAATAATCAAACTAAGAGTTTTGAAAGTAAACAAGCCGAGTATAATCATTAAGGCTTTCACAAAGCTTATTGTGACTAGAAATAGTTGTTTTAAGCCTTAACTTCACATTGAAAACGTAGGAAATCGAACTATAATGAAGTTTTAACCATTTTGACATAAATAATCAAACTAAGAGTTTTGAAAGTAAACAAGCCGAGTATAATCATTAAGGCTTTCACAAAGCTTATTGTGACTAGAAATAGTTGTTTTAAGCCTTAACTTCACATTGAAAACGTAGGAAAACGAACTATAATGAAGTTTTACCCATTTTGACATAAATAATCAAACTAAGAGTTTTGAAAGTGGACAAACCGAGTATAATCATTAAAGCTTTCACAAAACTTATTGTGACTAGAAATAGTTGTTTTAAGCCTTAACTTCACATTGGAAATGTTGGAAATCGAATTATAATGAAGTCTTACCCATTTTGATACAAATAATCAAACTAAGAGTTTTGAAAGTAAACAAGCCGAGTATAATCATTAAAGCTTTCACACAGCTTATTGTGACTAGAAATAGTTGTTTTAAGCCTTAACTTCACATTGGAAAGTTTGGAAATCGAATTATAATGAAGTCTTACCCATTTTGATACAAATAATCAAACTAAGAGTTTTGAAGGTAAACAAGATGAGCATAATCATTAAAGCTTTCACAAAGCTTATTGTGCCTAGAAATAGTTGTTTTAAACCTTAACTTCACCTTGAAAACGTAGGAAATCGAACTATATTGAAGTTTTATCCATTTTGACATAAATAATCAAACTAAGAGTTTTGAAAGTAAACAAGCCGAGTATAATCATTAAAGCTTTCACAAAGCTTATTGTGACTAGAAATAGTTGTTTTAGCCTTAACTTCACGTTGAAAACGTAGGAAATCGAACTATAATGAAGTTTTACCTATTTTGACATAAATAATCAAACTAAGAGTTTTGAAAGTAAACAAACCGAGTATAATTATTAAAGCTTTCACAAAGCTTATTGTGACTAGAAATACTTGTTTTAAGCCATAACTTTACATTCTAAAGTTGGAAATCGAACTATAATGAAGTCTTACCCATTTTGATACAAATAATCAAACTAAGAGTTTTGAAAGTAAACAATATGAGCATAGTCATTAAAGCTTTCACAAAGCTTATTGTGACTAGAAATTGTTGTTTTAAGCCTTAACTTCACATTCAAAACGTAGGAAATCGAACAATAATGTAGTTTTAACCATTTTGACATAAATAATCAAACTAAGAGTTTTGAAAGTAAACAAGCGAGTATAATCATTAAAGCTTTCACAAAGCTTATTGTGACTAGAAATAATTGTTTTAAGCCTTAACTTCACATTGAAATTGTGGGAAATCGAACTATAATGAAGTTTTACCCATTTTGATACAAATAATCAAACTAAGAGTTTTGAAAGTAAACAAGCCTAGCATAATCATTAAAGCTTTCACAAAGCTTATTGTGACTAGAAATAGTTGTTTTAAGCCTTAACTTCACATTGGAAAGGTTGGAAATCGAATATAATGAAGTTTTACCCATTTTGATACAAATAATCAAACTAAGAGTTTTGAAAGTAAACAAGCCGAGTATAATCATTAAAGCTTTCACAAAGCTTATTGTGACTAGAAATAGTTGTTTTAAGCCTTAACTTCACATTGGAAACGTGGAAATCGAACTATAATGAAGTTTTACCCATTTTGATACAAATAATCAAACTAAGAGTTTTGAAAGTAAACAAGCCGAGTATAATCATTAAAGCTTTCACAAAGCTTATTGTGACTAGAAATAGTTGTTTTAAGCCTTAACTTCACATTGGAAACGTTGGAAATCGAACTATAATGAAGTTTTACCCATTTTGACATAAATAATCAAACTAAGAGTTTTGAAAGTAAACAAGCCGAGTATAATCATTAAAGCTTTCACAAAGCTTATTGTGACTAGAAATAGTTGTTTTAAGCCTTAACTTCACATTGGAAAGTTTGGAAATCGAACTATAATGAAGTTTTACCCATTTTGATACAAATAATCAAACTAAGAGTTTTGAAAGTAAACAAGATGAGTATAATCATTAAAGCTTTCACAAAGCTTATTGTGACTAGAAATAGTTGTTTTAAGCCTTAACTTCACATTGAAAACGTTGGAAATCGAACTATAATGAAGTTTTACCCATTTTGACATAAATAATCAAACTAAGAGTTTTGAAAGTAAACAAGCCGAGTATAATCATTAAAGCTTTCACAAAACTTATTGTGACTAGAAATAGTTGTTTTAAGCCTTAACTTCACATTGGAAAGGTTGGAAATCGAACTATAATGAAGTTTTACCCATTTTGATATAAATAATCAAACTAAGAGTTTTGAAAGTAAACAAGCCGAGTATAATCATTAAAGCTTTCACAAAGCTTATTGTGACTAGAAATAGTTGTTTTAAGCCTTAACTTCACATTGGAAAGGTTGGAAATCGAATTATAATGAAGTCTTACCCATTTTGATACAAATAATCAAACTAAGAGTTTTGAAAGTAAACAAGATGAGCATAATCATTAAAGCTTTCACAAAGCTTATTGTGACTAGAAATAGTTGTTTTAAGCCTTAACTTCACATTGGAAAGTTTGGAATTCGAACTATAATGAAGTTTTACCCATTTTGATACAAATAATCAAACTAAGAGTTTTGAAAGTAAACAAGATGAGCATAATCATTAAAGCTTTCACAAAGCTTATTGTGACTAGAAATAGTTGTTTTAAGCCTTAACTTCACATTGAAAACGTTGGAAATCGAACTATAATGAAGTTTTATCCATTTTGACATAAATAATCAAACTAAGAGTTTTGAAAGTAAACAAGCCGAGTATAATCATTAAAGCTTTCACAAAGCTTATTGTGACTAGAAATAGTTGTTTTAAGCCTTAACTTCACATTGAAAACGTTGGAAATCGAACTATAATGAAGTTTTACCCATTTTGACATAAATAATCAAACTAAGAGTTTTGAAAGTAAACAAGCCGAGTATAATCATTAAAGCTTTCACAAAGCTTATTGTGACTAGAAATAGTTGTTTTAAGCCTTAACTTCACATTGGAAAACGTTGGAAAACGAACTATAATGAAGTTTTACCCATTTTGACATAAATAATCAAACTAAGAGTTTTGAAAGTAAACAAGCCGAGTATAATCATTAAAGCTTTCACAAAACTTATTGTGACTAGAAATAGTTGTTTTAAGCCTTAACTTCACATTGGAAAGGTTGGAAATCGAACTATAATGAAGTTTTACCCATTTTGATACAAATAATCAAACTAAGAGTTTTGAAAGTAAACAAGATGAGCATAATCATTAAAGCTTTCACAAAGCTTATTGTGACTAGAAATAGTTGTTTTAAGCCTTAACTTCACATTGAAAACGTTGGAAATCGAACTATAATGAAGTTTTACCCATTTTGACATAAATAATCAAACTAAGAGTTTTGAAAGTAAACAAGCCGAGTATAATCATTAAAGCTTTCACAAAGCTTATTGTGACTAGAAATAGTTGTTTTAAGCCTTAACTTCACATTGAAAAGTTGGAAATCGAACTATAATGAAGTTTTACCCATTTTGACATAAATAATCAAACTAAGAGTTTTGAAAGTAAACAAGCCGAGTATAATCATTAAAGCTTTCACAAAGCTTATTGTGACTAGAAATAGTTGTTTTAAGCCTTAACTTCACATTGGAAAGGTTGGAAATCGAACTATAATGAAGTTTTACCCATTTTGATACAAATAATCAAACTAAGAGTTTTGAAAGTAAACAAGCCGAGCTATAATCATTAAAGCTTTCACAAAGCTTATTGTGACTAGAAATAGTTGTTTTAAGCCTTAACTTTACACATTGGAAACGTTGGAAATCGAACTATAATGAAGTTTTACCCATTTTGATACAAATAATCAAACTAAGAGTTTTGAAAGTAAACAAGCCGAGTATAATCATTAAAGCTTTCACAAAGCTTATTGTGACTAGAAATAGTTGTTTTAAGCCTTAACTTCACATTGGAAAGTTTGGAAATCGAACTATAATGAAGTTTTACCCATTTTGATACAAATAATCAAACTAAGAGTTTTGAAAGTAAACAAGATGAGCATAATCATTAAAGCTTTCACAAAGCTTATTGTGACTAGAAATAGTTGTTTTAAGCCTTAACTTCACATTGAAAGTAGGAAATCGAACTATAATGAAGTTTTACCCATTTTGACATAAATAATCAAACTAAGAGTTTTGAAAGTAAACAAGCCGAGCATAATCATTAAAGCTTTCACAAAGCTTATTGTGACTAGAAATAGTTGTTTTAAGCCTTAACTTCACATTGAAAACGTAGGAAATCGAACTATAATTAAGTTTTACCCATTTTGACATAAATAATCATACTAAGAGTTTTGAAAGTAAACAAACCGAGTATAATTATTAAATCTTTCACAAAGCTTATTGTGACTAGAAATACTTGTTTTAAGCCTTAACTTTACATTCTAAAGTTGGAAATCGAACTATAATGAAGTCTTACCCATTTTGATACAAATAATCAAACTAAGAGTTTTGAAAGTAAACAAGATGAACATAATCATTAAAGCTTTCACAAAGCTTATTGTGACTAGAAATAGTTGTTTTAAGCCTTAACTTCACATTGGAAAGGTTGGAAATCGAACTATAATGAAGTTTTACCCATTTTGACATAAATAATCAAACTAAGAGTTTTGAAAGTAAACAAGCCGAGTATAATCATTAAAGCTTTCACAAAGCTTATTGTGACTAGAAATAGTTGTTTTAAGCCTTAACTTCACATTGAAAACGTTGGAAATCGAACTATAATGAAGTTTTACCCATTTTGATACAAATAATCAAACTAAGAGTTTTGAAAGTAAACAAGCCGAGTATAATCATTAAAGCTTTCACAAAGCTTATTGTGACTAGAAATAGTTGTTTTAAGCCTTAACTTCACATTGGAAACGTTGGAAATCGAACTATAATGAAGTTTTACCCATTTTGACATAAATAATCAAACTAAGAGTTTTGAAAGTAAACAAGCCGAGTATAATCATTAAAGCTTTCACAAAGCTTATTGTGACTAGAAATAGTTGTTTTAAGCCTTAACTTCACATTGAAAACGTAGGAAATCGAACTATAATGAAGTTTTACCCATTTTGACATAAATAATCAAACTAAGAGTTTTGAAAGTAAACAAGATGAGCATAATCATTAAAGCTTTCACACAGCTTATTGTGACTAGAAATAGTTGTTTTAAGCCTTAACTTCACATTGGAAAGGTTGGAAATCGAATTATAATGAAGTCTTACCCATTTTGATACAAATAATCAAACTAAGAGTTTTGAAAGTAAACAAGATGAGCATAGTCATTAAAGCTTTCACAAAGCTTATTGTTACTAGAAATTGTTGTTTTAAGCCTTAACTTCACATTCAAAACGTAGGAAATCGAACAATAATGAAGTTTTAACCATTTTGACATAAATAATCAAACTAAGAGTTTTGAAAGTAAACAAGCGAGTATAATCATTAAAGCTTTCACAAAGCTTATTGTGACTAGAAATAATTGTTTTAAGCCTTAACTTCACATTGAAATTGTGGGAAATCGAACTATAATAAAGTTTTACCCATTTTGACATAAATAATCAAACTAAGAGTTTTGAAAGTAAAGAAGCCTAGTATAATCATTAAAGCTTTCACAAAGCTTATTGTGACTAGAAATAGTTGTTTTAAGCCTTAACTTCACATTGGAAAGGTTGGAAATCGAATTATAATGAAGTCTTACCCATTTTGATACAAATAATCAAACTAAGAGTTTTCAAAGTAAACAAGCCGAGCTTAATCATTAAAGCTCTGACTAAGCTTATTGTGACTAGAAATAGTTGTTTTAAGCCTTAACGTTACGTTGGAAACGTGGAAAATCGAACTATAATGAAGTTTTACCCATTTTGACATAAATAATCAAACTAAGAGTTTTGAAAGTAAACAAGCCGAGTATAATCATTAAAGCTTTCACAAAGCTTATTGTGACTAGAAATAGTTGTTTTAAGCCTTAACTTCACATTGGAAAGGTTGGAAATCGAACTATAATGAAATTTTACCCATTTTGATACAAATAATCAAACTAAGAGTTTTGAAAGTAAACAAGATGAGCATAATCATTAAAGCTTTCACAAAGCTTATTGTGACTAGAAATAGTTGTTTTAAGCCTTAACTTCACATTGGAAAGGTTGGAAATCGAATTATAATGAAGTCTTACCCATTTTGATACAAATAATCAAACTAAGAGTTTTCAAAGTAAACAAGCCGAGCTTAATCATTAAAGCTCTGACTAAGCTTATTGTGACTAGAAATAGTTGTTTTAAGCCTTAACGTTACGTTGGAAACGTGGAAAATCGAACTATAATGAAGTTTTACCCATTTGATACAAATAATCAAACTAAGAGTTTTGAAAGTAAACAAGCCGAGTATAATCATTAAAGCATTCACAAAGCTTATTGTGACTAGAAATAGTTGTTTTAATCCTTAACATCACATTGGAAACGTTGGAAATCGAACTATAATGAAGTTTTACCCATTTTGACATAAATAATCAAACTAAGAGTTTTGAAAGTAAACAAGCCGAGTATAATCATTAAAGCTTTCACACAGCTTATTGTGACAAGAAATAGTTGTTTTAAGCCTTAACTTCACATTGGAAAGTTTGGAAATCGAACTATAATGAAGTCTTACCCATTTTGATACAAATAATCAAACTAAGAGTTTTGATAGTAAACAAGATGAGCATAGTCATTAAAGCTTTCACAAAGCTTATTGTGACTAGAAATTGTTGTTTTAAGCCTTAACTTCACATTCAAAACGTAGGAAATCGAACTATAATGAAGTTTTATCCATTTTGACATAAATAATCAAACTAAGAGTTTTGAAAGTAAACAAGCCGAGTATAATCATTAAAGCTTTCACAAAGCTTATTGTGACTAGAAATAGTTGTTTTAAGCCTTAACTTCACATTGAAAACGTAGGAAATCGAACTGCAATGAAGTTTTACCCATTTTGACATAAATAATCAAACTAAAGAGTTTTGAAAGTAAACAAACCGAGTATAATCATTAAAGCTTTCACAAAACTTATTGTGACTAGAAATAGTTGTTTTAAGCCTTAACTTCACATTGGAAAGGTTGGAAATCGAATTATAATGAAGTCTTACCCATTTTGATACAAATAATCAAACTAAGAGTTTTGAAAGTAAACAAGATGAACATAATCATTAAAGCTTTCACAAAGCTTATTGTGACTAGAAATAGTTGTTTTAAACCTTAACTTCACATTGGAAAGGTTGGAAATCGAACTATAATGAAGTCTTACCCAGTTTGATACAAATAATCAAACTAAGAGTTTTGAAAGTAAACAAGATGAGCATAATCATTAAAGCTTTCACAAAGCTTATTCTGACTAGAAATAGTTGTTTTAAGCCTTAACTTCACATTGAAAACGTTGGAAATCGAACTATAATGAAGTTTTATCCATTTTGACATAAATAATCAAACTAAGAGTTTTGAAAGTAAACAAGAGAGTATAATCATTAAGGCTTTCACAAAGCTTATTGTGACTAGAAATAGTTGTTTTAAGCCTTAACTTCACATTGAAAACGTAGGAAATCGAACTATAATGAAGTTTTAACCATTTTGACATAAATAATCAAACTAAGAGTTTTGAAAGTAAACAAGCCGAGTATAATCATTAAGGCTTTCACAAAGCTTATTGTGACTAGAAATAGTTGTTTTAAGCCTTAACTTCACATTGAAAACGTAGGAAAACGAACTGCAATGAAGTTTTACCCATTTTGACATAAATAATCAAACTAAGAGTTTTGAAAGTGGACAAACCGAGTATAATCATTAAAGCTTTCACAAAACTTATTGTGACTAGAAATAGTTGTTTTAAGCCTTAACTTCACATTGGAAAGGTTGGAAATCGAATTATAATGAAGTCTTACCCATTTTGATACAAATAATCAAACTAAGAGTTTTGAAAGTAAACAAGCCGAGTATAATCATTAAAGCTTTCACACAGCTTATTGTGACTAGAAATAGTTGTTTTAAGCCTTAACTTCACATTGGAAAGTTTGGAAATCGAATTATAATGAAGTCTTACCCATTTTGATACAAATAATCAAACTAAGAGTTTTGAAGGTAAACAAGATGAGCATAATCATTAAAGCTTTCACAAAGCTTATTGTGCCTAGAAATAGTTGTTTTAAGCCTTAACTTCACCTTGAAAACGTAGGAAATCGAACTATAATGAAGTTTTATCCATTTTGACATAAATAATCAAACTAAGAGTTTTGAAAGTAAACAAGCCGGGAATAATCATTAAAGCTTTCACAAAGCTTATTGTGACTAGAAATAGTTGTTTTTAGCCTTAACTTCACGTTGAAAACGTAGGAAATCGAACTATAATGAAGTTTTACCTATTTTGACATAAATTATCAAACTAAGAGTTTTGAAAGTAAACAAACCGAGTATAATTATTAAAGCTTTCACAAAGCTTATTGTGACTAGAAATACTTGTTTTAAGCCATAACTTTACATTCTAAAGTTGGAAATCGAACTACAATGATGTCTTACCCATTTTGATACAAATAATCAAACTAAGAGTTTTGAAAGTAAACAAGATGAGCATAGTCATTAAAGCTTTCACAAAGCTTATTGTGACTAGAAATTGTTGTTTTAAGCCTTAACTTCACATTCAAAACGTAGGAAATCGAACAATAATGAAGTTTTAACCATTTTGACATAAATAATCAAACTAAGAGTTTTGAAAGTAAACAAGGCGAGTATAATCATTAAAGCTTTCACAAAGCTTATTGTGACTAGAAATAATTGTTTTAAGCCTTAACTTCACATTGAAATTGTGGGAAATCGAACTATAATAAAGTTTTACCCATTTTGACATAAATAATCAAACTAAGAGTTTTCAAAGTAAACAAGCCCTAGTAAATCATTAAAGCTTTCACTAAGCTTATTGTGACTAGAAATAGTTGTTTTAAGCCTTAACTTTACGTTGGAAACGTGGAAAATCGAACTATAATGAAGTTTTACCCATTTTGACATAAATAATCAAACTAAGAGTTTTGAAAGTAAACAAGCCGAGTATAATCATTAAAGCTTTCACAAAGCTTATTGTGACTAGAAATAGTTGTTTTAAGCCTTAACTTCACATTGGAAAGGTTGGAAATCGAACTATAATGAAGTTTTACCCATTTTGATACAAATAATCAAACTAAGAGTTTTGAAAGTAAACAAGATGAGCATAATCATTAAAGCTTTCACAAAGCTTATTGTGACTAGAAATAGTTGTTTTAAGCCTTAACTTCACATTGGAAAGGTTGGAAATCGAATTATAATGAAGTCTTACCCATTTTGATACAAATAATCAAACTAAGAGTTTTCAAAGTAAACAAGCCGAGCTTAATCATTAAAGCTTTCACAAAGCTTATTGTGACTAGAAATAGTTGTTTTAAGCCTTAACTTCACGTTGGAAACGTGGAAAATCGAACTATAATGAAGTTTTACCCATTTGATACAAATAATCAAACTAAGAGTTTTGAAAGTAAACAAGCCGAGTATAATCATTAAAGCATTCACAAAGCTTATTGTGACTAGAAATAGTTGTTTTAGTCCTTAACATCACATTGGAAACGTTGGAAATCGAACTATAATGAAGTTTTACCCATTTTGACAGAAATAATCAAACTAAGAGTTTTGAAAGTAAACAAGCCGAGTATAATCATTAAAGCTTTCACAAAGCTTATTGTGACTAGAAATAGTTGTTTTAAGCCTTAACTTCACATTGGAAAGTTTGGAAATCGAACTATAATGAAGTCTTACCCATTTTGATACAAATAATCAAACTAAGAGTTTTGATAGTAAACAAGATGAGCATAGTCATTAAAGCTTTCACAAAGCTTATTGTGACTAGAAATTGTTGTTTTAAGCCTTAACTTCACATTCAAAACGTAGGAAATCGAACTATAATGAAGTTTTATTCATTTTGACATAAATAATCAAACTAAGAGTTTTGAAAGTAAACAAGCCGAGTATAATCATTAAAGCTTTCACAAAGCTTATTGTGACTAGAAATAGTTGTTTTAAGCCTTAACTTCACATTGGAAAGGTTGGAAATCGAATTATAATGAAGTCTTACCCATTTTGATACAAATAATCAAACTAAGAGTTTTCAAAGTAAACAAGCCGAGCTTAATCATTAAAGCTTTCACACTAAGCTTATTGTGACTAGAAATAGTTGTTTTAAGCCTTAACGTTACGTTGGAAACGTGGAAAATCGAACTATAATGAAGTTTTACCCATTTGATACAAATAATCAAACTAAGAGTTTTGAAAGTAAACAAGCCGAGTATAATCATTAAAGCATTCACAAAGCTTATTGTGACTAGAAATAGTTGTTTTAGTCCTTAACATCACATTGGAAACGTTGGAAATCGAACTATAATGAAGTTTTACCCATTTTGACAGAAATAATCAAACTAAGAGTTTTGAAAGTAAACAAGCCGAGTATAATCATTAAAGCTTTCACAAAGCTTATTGTGACTAGAAATAGTTGTTTTAAGCCTTAACTTCACATTGGAAAGTTTGGAAATCGAACTATAATGAAGTCTTACCCATTTTGATACAAATAATCAAACTAAGAGTTTTGATAGTAAACAAGATGAGTATAGTCATTAAAGCTTTCACAAAGCTTATTGTGACTAGAAATTGTTGTTTTAAGCCTTAACTTCACATTCAAAACGTAGGAAATCGAACTATAATGAAGTTTTATCCATTTTGACATAAATAATCAAACTAAGAGTTTTGAAAGTAAACAAGCCGAGTATAATCATTAAAGCTTTCACAAAGCTTATTGTGACTAGAAATAGTTGTTTTAAGCCTTAACTTCACATTGGAAAGGTTGGAAATCGAATTATAATGAAGTCTTACCCATTTTGATACAAATAATCAAACTAAGAGTTTTCAAAGTAAACAAGCCGAGCTTAATCATTAAAGCTCTGACTAAGCTTATTGTGACTAGAAATAGTTGTTTTAAGCCTTAACGTTACGTTGGAAACGTGGAAAATCGAACTATAATGAAGTTTTACCCATTTGATACAAATAATCAAACTAAGAGTTTTGAAAGTAAACAAGCCGAGTATAATCATTAAAGCATTCACAAAGCTTATTGTGACTAGAAATAGTTGTTTTAGTCCTTAACATCACATTGGAAACGTTGAAAATCGAACTATAATGAAGTTTTACCCATTTTGACATAAATAATCAAACTAAGAGTTTTGAAAGTAAACAAGCCGAGTATAATCATTAAAGCTTTCACACAGCTTTATTGTGACTAGAAATAGTTGTTTTAAGCCTTAACTTCACATTGGAAAGTTTGGAAATCGAACTATAATGAAGTCTTACCCATTTTGATACAAATAATCAAACTAAGAGTTTTGATAGTAAACAAGATGAGGCATAGTCATTAAAGCTTTCACAAAGCTTATTGTGACTAGAAATTGTTGTTTTAAGCCTTAACTTCACATTCAAAACGTAGGAAATCGAACTATAATGAAGTTTTATTCATTTTGACATAAATAATCAAAGAGTTTTGAAAGTAAGAGTTTTGAAAGTAAACAAGCCGAGTAAATAATCATTAAAGCTTTCACAAAAACTTATTGTGACTAGAAATAGTTGTTTTAAGCCTTAACTTCACATTGGAAAGGTTGGAAATCGAATTATAATGAAGTCTTACCCATTTTGATACAAATAATCAAACTAAGAGTTTTGAAAGTAAACAAGATGAGCATAATCATTAAAGCTTTCACAAAGCTTATTCGACTAGAAATAGTTGTTTTAAGCCTTAACTTCACATTCAAAACGTTGGAAATCGAACTATAATGAAGTTTTATCCATTTTGACATAAATAATCAAACTAAGAGTTTTGAAAGTAAACAAGCCGGTATAATCATTAAAGCTTTCACAAAGCTTATTGTGACTAGAAATAGTTGTTTTAAGCCTTAACTTCACATTGAAAACGTAGGAAATCGAACTATAATGAAGTTTTAACCATTTTGACATAAATAATCAAACTAAGAGTTTTGAAAGTAAACAAGCCGAGTATAATCATTAAGGCTTTCACAAAGCTTATTGTGACTAGAAATAGTTGTTTTAAGCCTTAACTTCACATTGAAAACGTAGGAAAACGAACTGCAATGAAGTTTTACCCATTTTGACATAAATAATCAAACTAAGAGTTTTGAAAGTGAACAAACCGAGTATAATCATTAAAGCTTTCACAAAACTTATAGTGACTAGAAATAGTTGTTTTAAGCCTTAACTTCACATTGGAAAGGTTGGAAATCGAATTATAATGAAGTCTTGCCCATTTTGATACAAATAATCAAACTAAGAGTTTTGAAAGTAAACAAGCCGAGTATAATCATTAAAGCTTTCACACAAACTTATTGTGACTAGAAATAGTTGTTTTAAGCCTTAACTTTACATTGGAAAGTTTGGAAATCGAATTATAATGAAGTCTTACCCATTTTGATACAAATAATCAAACTAAGAGTTTTGAAGATAAACAAGATGAGCATAATCATTAAAGCTTTCACAAAGCTTATTGTGACTAGAAATAGTTGTTTTAAGCCTTAACTTCACATTGGAAACATTGAAAATCGAACTATTATGAAGTTTTACCCATTTTTATACAAATAATGAAACTAAGAGTTTTGAAAGTAAACTAGATGAGCCTAATCATTAAAGCTTTCACAAAGCTTATTGTGCCTAGAAATAGTTGTTTTAAGCCTTAACTTCACGTTGAAAACGTGGGAAATCGAACTATAATGAAGTTTTTCCCATTTTGACATAAATATTCAAATTAAGAGTTTTGAAAGTAAACAAGCCGAGTGTAATCATTAAAGCTTTCACAAAGCTTATTGTGACTAGAAATAGGTTTTTTAAGCCTTAACTTCACATTGGAAAGGTTGGAAATCGAACTATAATGAAGTCTTACCAATTTTGATACAAATAATCAAACTAAGAGTTTTGAAAGTAAACAAGATGAGCATAATCATTAAAGCTTTCATAAAGCTTATTGTGACTAGAAATAGTTGTTTTAGGCCTTAACTTCACCTTGAAAATGTAGGAAATCGAACTATAATGAAGTTTTACCCATTTTGACATAAATTATCAAACTAAGAGTTTTGAAAGTAAACAAACCGAGTATAATTATTAAAGCTTTCACAAAGCTTATTGTGACTAGAAATACTTGTTTTAAGCCATAACTTTACATTCTAAAGTTGGAAATCGAACTACAATGATGTCTTACCCATTTTGATACAAATAATCAAACTAAGAGTTTTGAAAGTAAACAAGATGAGCATAGTCATTAAAGCTTTCACAAAGCTTATTGTGACTAGAAATTGTTGTTTTAAGCCTTAACTTCACATTCAAAACGTAGGAAATCGAACTATAATGAAGTTTTATCCATTTTGACATAAATAATCAAACTAAGAGTTTTGAAAGTAAACAAGCCATTAGTATAATCATTAAAGCTTTCACAAAGCTTATTGTGACTAGAAATAGTTGTTTTAAGCCTTAACTTCACATTGGAAAGGTTGGAAATCGAATTATAATGAAGTCTTACCCATTTTGATACAAATAATCAAACTAAGAGTTTTCAAAGTAAACAAGCCGAGCTTAATCATTAAAGCTTTGACTAAGCTTATTGTGACTAGAAATAGTTGTTTTAAGCCTTAACGTTACGTTGGAAACGTGGAAAATCGAACTATAATGAAGTTTTACCCATTTGATACAAATAATCAAACTAAGAGTTTTGAAAGTAAACAAGCCGAGTATAATCATTAAAGCATTCACAAAGCTTATTGTGACTAGAAATAGTTGTTTTAGTCCTTAACATCACATTGGAAACGTTGAAAATCGAACTATAATGAAGTTTTACCCATTTTGACATAAATAATCAAACTAAGAGTTTTGAAAGTAAACAAGCCGAGTATAATCATTAAAGCTTTCACAAAGCTTATTGTGACTAGAAATAGTTGTTTTAAGCCTTAACTTCACATTGGAAAGTTTGGAAATCGAACTATAATGAAGTCTTACCCATTTTGATACAAATAATCAAACTAAGAGTTTTGATAGTAAACAAGATGGGCATAGTCATTAAAGCTTTCACAAAGCTTATTGTGACTAGAAATACTTGTTTTAAGCCATAACTTTACATTCTAAAGTTGCAAATCGAACTATAATGAAGTTTTACCCATTTTGATACAAATAATCAAACAAAGAGTTTTGAAAGTAAACAAGATGAGCATAATCATTAAAGCTTTCACAAAGCTTATTGTGACTAGAAATAGTTGTTTTAAGCCTTAACTTTACCTTGAAAACGTAGGAAATCGAACTATAATGATGTTTTACCCATTTTGACATAAATTATCGAACTAAGAGTTTTGAAAGTAAACAAACCGAGTATAATTATTAAAGCTTTCACAAAGCTTATTGTGACTAGAACTACTTGTTTTAAGCCTTAACTTTACATTCTAAAGTTGGAAATCGAACTATAATGAAGTCTTACCCATTTTGATACAAATAATCAAACTAAGAGTTTTGAAAGTAAACAAGATGAGCATAATCATTAAAGCTTTCACAAAGCTTATTGTGACTAGAAATAGTTGTTTTAAGCCTTAACTTCACATTGGAAAGGTTGGAAATCGAATTATAATGAAGTCTTACCCATTTTGATACAAATAATCAAACTAAGAGTTTTCAAAGTAAACAAGCCGAGCTTAATCATTAAAGCTCTGACTAAGCTTATTGTGACTAGAAATAGTTGTTTTAAGCCTTAACGTTACGTTGGAAACGTGTAAAATCGAACTATAATGAAGTTTTACCCATTTGATACAAATAATCAAACTAAGAGTTTTGAAAGTAAACAAGCCGAGTATAATCATTAAAGCATTCACAAAGCTTATTGTGACTAGAAATAGTTGTTTTAATCCTTAACATCACATTGGAAACGTTGGAAATCGAACTATAATGAAGTTTTACCCATTTTGACATAAATAATCAAACTAAGAGTTTTGAAAGTAAACAAGCTGAGTATAATCATTAAGGCTTTCACAAAGCTTATTGTGACTAGAAATAGTTGTTTTAAGCCTTAACTTCACATTGAAAACGTAGGAAAACGAACTGCAATGAAGTTTTACCCATTTTGACATAAATAATCAAACTAAGAGTTTTGAAAGTGAACAAACCGAGTATAATCATTAAAGCTTTCACAAAACTTATTGTGACTAGAAATAGTTGTTTTAAGCCTTAACTTCACATTGGAAAGGTTGGAAATCGAATTATAATGAAGTCTTACCCATTTTGATACAAATAATCAAACTAAGAGTTTTGAAAGTAAACAAGATTAGCATAGTCATTAAAGCTTTCACAAAGCTTATTGTGACTAGAAATTGTTGTTTTAAGCCTTAACTTCACATTCAAAATGTAGGAAATCGAACAATAATGAAGTTTTAACCATTTTGACATAAATAATCAAACTAAGAGTTTTGAAAGTAAACAAGGCGAGTATAATCATTAAAGCTTTCACAAAGCTTATTGTGACTAGAAATAATTGTTTTAAGCCTTAACTTCACATTGAAATTGTGGAAAATCGAACTATAATAAAGTTTTACCCATTTTGACATAAATAATCAAACTAAGAGTTTTGAAAGTAAAGAAGCCTAGTATAATCATTAAAGCTTTCACAAAGCTTATTGTGACTAGAAATAATTGTTTTAAGCCTTAACTTCACATTGGAAAGGTTGGAAATCGAATTATAATGAAGTCTTACCCATTTTGATACAAATAATCAAACTAAGAGTTTTCAAAGTAAACAAGCCGAGCTTAATCATTAAAGCTCTGACTAAGCTTATTGTGACTAGAAATAGTTGTTTTAAGCCTTAACGTTACGTTGGAAACGTGGAAAATCGAACTATAATGAAGTTTTACCCATTTGATACAAATAATCAAACTAAGAGTTTTGAAAGTAAACAAGCCGAGTATAATCATTAAAGCATTCACAAAGCTTATTGTGACTAGAAATAGTTGTTTTAGTCCTTAACATCACATTGGAAACGTTGAAAATCGAACTATAATGAAGTTTTACCCATTTTGACATAAATAATCAAACTAAGAGTTTTGAAAGTAAACAAGCCGAGTATAATCATTAAAGCTTTCACACAGCTTATTGTGACTAGAAATAGTTGTTTTAAGCCTTAACTTCACATTGGAAAGTTTGGAAATCGAACTATAATGAAGTCTTACCCATTTTGATACAAATAATCAAACTAAGAGTTTTGATAGTAAACAAGATGAGCATAGTCATTAAAGCTTTCACAAAGCTTATTGTGACTAGAAATTGTTGTTTTAAGCCTTAACTTCACATTCAAAACGTAGGAAATCGAACTATAATGAAGTTTTATTCCATTTTGACATAAATAATCAAACTAAGAGTTTTGAAAGTAAACAAGCCGAGTATAATCATTAAAGCTTTCACAAAGCTTATTGTGACTAGAAATAGTTGTTTTAAGCCTTAACTTCACATTGAAAACGTAGGAAATCGAACTATAATGAAGTTTTACCATTTTGACATAAATAATCAAACTAAGAGTTTTGAAAGTAAACAAACCGAGTATAATCATTAAAGCTTTCACAAAACTTATTGTGACTAGAAATAGTTGTTTTAAGCCTTAACTTCACATTGGAAAGGTTGGAAATCGAATTATAATGAAGTCTTACCCATTTTGATACAAATAATCAAACTAAGAGTTTTGAAAGTAAACAAGATGAGCATAATCATTAAAGCTTTCACAAAGCTTATTGTGACTAGAAATAGTTGTTTTAAGCCTTAACTTCACATTCAAAACGTTGGAAATCGAACTATAATGAAGTTTTATCCATTTTGACATAAATAATCAAACTAAGAGTTTTGAAAGTAAACAAGCCGAGTATAATCATTAAAGCTTTCACAAAGCTTATTGTGACTAGAAATAGTTGTTTTAAGCCTTAACTTCACATTGAAAACGTAGGAAATCGAACTATAATGAAGTTTTAACCATTTTGACATAAATAATCAAACTAAGAGTTTTGAAAGTAAACAAGCCGAGTATAATCATTAAGGCTTTCACAAAGCTTATTGTGACTAGAAATAGTTGTTTTAAGCCTTAACTTCACATTGAAAACGTAGGAAAACGAACTATAATGAAGTTTTACCCATTTTGACATAAATAATCAAACTAAGAGTTTTGAAAGTGAACAAACCGAGTATAATCATTAAAGCTTTCACAAAACTTATTGTGACTAGAAATAGTTGTTTTAAGCCTTAACTTCACATTGGAAAGGTTGGAAATCGAATTATAATGAAGTCTTACCCATTTTGATACAAATAATCAAACTAAGAGTTTTGAAAGTAAACAAGCCGAGTATAATCATTAAAGCTTTCACAAAGCTTATTGTGACTAGAAATAGTTGTTTTAAGCCTTAACTTTACATTGGAAAGTTTGGAAATCGAATATAATGAAGTCTTACCCATTTTGATACAAATAATCAAACTAAGAGTTTTGAAAGTAAACAAGATGAGCATAATCATTAAAGCTTTCACAAAGCTTATTGTGACTAGAAATAGTTGTTTTAAGCCTTAACTTCACATTGGAAACATTGAAAATCGAACTATAATGAAGTTTTACCCATTTTGATACAAATAATCAAACTAAGAGTTTTGAAAGTAAACAATGAGCCTAATCATTAAAGCTTTCACAAAGCTTATTGTGACTAGATATAGTTGTTTTAAGCCTTAACTTCACGTTGAAAACGTGGGAAATCGAACTATAATGAAGTTTTTACCCATTTTGACATAAATAATCAAACTAAGAGTTTTGAAAGTAAACAAGCCGAGTATAATCATTAAAGCTTTCACAAAGCTTATTGTGACTAGAAATAGTTGTTTTAAGCCTTAACTTCACATTGGAAAGGTTGGAAATCGAACTATAATGAAGTCGTACCCATTTTGATACAAATAATCAAACTAAGAGTTTTCAAAGTAAACAAGCCGAGCTTAATCATTAAAGCTTTGACTAAGCTTATTGTGACTAGAAATAGTTGTTTTAAGCCTTAACGTTACGTTGGAAACGTGGAAAATCGAACTATAATGAAGTTTTACCCATTTGATACAAATAATCAAACTAAGAGTTTTGAAAGTAAACAAGCCGAGTATAATCATTAAAGCATTCACAAAGCTTATTGTGACTAGAAATAGTTGTTTTAAGCCTTAACTTCATCACATTGGAAACGTTGGAAATCGAACTATAATGAAGTTTTACCCATTTTGACACAAATAATCAAACTAAGAGTTTTGAAAGTAAACAAGCCGAGTATAATCATTAAAGCTTTCACAAAGCTTATTGTGACTAGAAATAGTTGTTTTAAGCCTTAACTTCACATTGGAAAGTTTGGAAATCGAACTATAATGAAGTCTTACCCATTTTGATACAAATAATCAAACTAAGAGTTTTGAAAGTAAACAAGATGAGCATAATCATTAAAGCTTTCACAAAGCTTATTGTGACTAGAAATAGTTGTTTTAAGCCTTAACTTCACATTGGAAAACGTAGGAAATCGAACTATAATGAAGTTTTACCCATTTTGACATAAATAATCAAACTAAGAGTTTTGAAAGTAAACAAGCCGAGTATAATCATTAAAGCTTTCACAAAGCTTATTGTGACTAGAAATAGTTGTTTTAAGCCTTAACTTCACATTGGAAAGGTTGGAAATCGAATTATAATGAAGTCTTACCCATTTTGATACAAATAATCAAACTAAGAGTTTTCAAAGTAAACAAGCCGAGCTTAATCATTAAAGCTCTGACTAAGCTTATTGTGACTAGAAATAGTTGTTTTAAGCCTTAACGTTACGTTGGAAACGTGGAAAATCGAACTATAATGAAGTTTTACCCATTTGATACAAATAATCAAACTAAGAGTTTTGAAAGTAAACAAGCCGAGTATAATCATTAAAGCATTCACAAAGCTTATTGTGACTAGAAATAGTTGTTTTAATCCTTAACATCACATTGGAAACGTTGAAAATCGAACTATAATGAAGTTTTACCCATTTTGACATAAATAATCAAACTAAGAGTTTTGAAAGTAAACAAGCCGAGTATAATCATTAAAGCTTTCACAAAACTTATTGTGACTAGAAATAGTTGTTTTAAGCCTTAACTTCACATTGGAAAGTTTGGAAATCGAACTATAATGAAGTCTTACCCATTTTGATACAAATAATCAAACTAAGAGTTTTGATAGTAAACAAGATGAGCATAGTCATTAAAGCTTTCACAAAGCTTATTGTGACTAGAAATTGTTGTTTTAAGCCTTAACTTCACATTCAAAACGTAGGAAATCGAACTATAATGAAGTTTTATTCCATTTTGACATAAATAATCAAACTAAGAGTTTTGAAAGTAAACAAGCCGAGTATAATCATTAAAGCTTTCACAAAGCTTATTGTGACTAGAAATAGTTGTTTTAAGCCTTAACTTCACATTGAAAACGTAGGAAATCGAACTATAATGAAGTTTTACCCATTTTGACATAAATAATCAAACTAAGAGTTTTGAAAGTAAACAAACCGAGTATAATCATTAAAGCTTTCACAAAACTTATTGTGACTAGAAATAGTTGTTTTAAGCCTTAACTTCACATTGGAAAGGTTGGAAATCGAATTATAATGAAGTCTTACCCATTTTGATACAAATAATCAAACTAAGAGTTTTGAAAGTAAACAAGATGAGCATAATCATTAAAGCTTTCACAAAGCTTATTGTGACTAGAAATAGTTGTTTTAAGCCTTAACTTCACATTGGAAACGTGGGAAATCGAACTATAATGAAGTTTTACCCATTTTGACATAAATAATCAAACTAAGAGTTTTGAAAGTAAACAAGCCGAGCATAATCATTAAAGCTTTCACAAAGCTTATTGTGACTAGAAATAGTTGTTTTAAGCCTTAACTTCACATTGAAAACGTTGGAAATCGAACTATAATGAAGTTTTACCCATTTTGACATAAATAATCAAACTAAGAGTTTTGAAAGTAAACAAGCCGAGTATAATCATTAAAGCTTTCACAAAGCTTATTGTGACTAGAAATAGTTGTTTTAAGCCTTAACTTCACATTGAAAACGTAGGAAAACGAACTATAATGAAGTTTTACCCATTTTGACATAAATAATCAAACTAAGAGTTTTGAAAGTAAACAAACCGAGTATAATCATTAAAGCTTTCACAAAACTTATTGTGACTAGAAATAGTTGTTTTAAGCCTTAACTTCACATTGGAAAGGTTGGAAATCGAATTATAATGAAGTCTTACCCATTTTGATACAAATAATCAAACTAAGAGTTTTGAAAGTAAACAAGCCGAGTATAATCATTAAAGCTTTCACAAAGCTTATTGTGACTAGAAATAGTTGTTTTAAGCCTTAACTTCACATTGGAAAGGTTGGAAATCGAATTATAATGAAGTCTTACCCATTTTGATACAAATAATCAAACTAAGAGTTTTGAAAGTAAACAAGATGAGCATAATCATTAAAGCTTTCACAAAGCTTATTGTGACTAGAAATAGTTGTTTTAAGCCTTAACTTCACATTGGAAACATTGAAAATCGAACTATAATGAAGTTTTACCCATTTTGATACAAATAATCAAACTAAGAGTTTTGAAAGTAAACAAGATGAGCCTAATCATTAAAGCTTTCACAAAGCTTATTGTGACTAGAAATAGTTGTTTTAAGCCTTAACTTCACATTGAAAACGTTGGAAATCGAACTATAATGAAGTTTTACCCATTTTGACATAAATAATCAAACTAAGAGTTTTGAAAGTAAACAAGCCGAGTATAATCATTAAAGCTTTCACAAAGCTTATTGTGACTAGAAATAGTTGTTTTAAGCCTTAACTTCACATTGGAAAGGTTGGAAATCGAATTATAATGAAGTCTTACCCATTTTGATACAAATAATCAAACTAAGAGTTTTCAAAGTAAACAAGCCGAGCTTAATCATTAAAGCTTTCACTAAGCTTATTGTGACTAGAAATAGTTGTTTTAAGCCTTAACGTTACGTTGGAAACGTGGAAAATCGAACTATAATGAAGTTTTACCCATTTGATACAAATAATCAAACTAAGAGTTTTGAAAGTAAACAAGCCGAGTATAATCATTAAAGCATTCACAAAGCTTATTGTGACTAGAAATAGTTGTTTTAAGTCCTTAACATCACATTGGAAACGTTGGAAATCGAACTATAATGAAGTTTTACCCATTTTGACATAAATAATCAAACTAAGAGTTTTGAAAGTAAACAAGCCGAGTATAATCATTAAAGCTTTCACAAAGCTTATTGTGACTAGAAATAGTTGTTTTAAGCCTTAACTTCACATTGGAAAGTTTGGAAATCGAACTATAATGAAGTCTTACCCATTTTGATACAAATAATCAAACTAAGAGTTTTGATAGTAAACAAGATGAGCATAGTCATTAAAGCTTTCACAAAGCTTATTGTGACTAGAAATTGTTGTTTTAAGCCTTAACTTCACATTCAAAACGTAGGAAATCGAACTATAATGAAGTTTTATCCATTTTGACATAAATAATCAAACTAAGAGTTTTGAAAGTAAACAAGCCGAGTATAATCATTAAAGCTTTCACAAAGCTTATTGTGACTAGAAATAGTTGTTTTAAGCCTTAACTTCACATTGAAAACGTAGGAAATCGAACTATAATGAAGTTTTACCCATTTTGACATAAATAATCAAACTAAGAGTTTTGAAAGTAAACAAACCGAGTATAATCATTAAAGCTTTCACAAAACTTATTGTGACTAGAAATAGTTGTTTTAAGCCTTAACTTCACATTGGAAAGGTTGGAAATCGAATTATAATGAAGTCTTACCCATTTTGATACAAATAATCAAACTAAGAGTTTTGAAAGTAAACAAGCCGAGTATAATCATTAAAGCTTTCACAAAGCTTATTGTGACTAGAAATAGTTGTTTTAAGCCTTAACTTCACATTGGAAAGTTTGGAAATCGAATTATAATGAAGTCTTACCCATTTTGATACAAATAATCAAACTAAGAGTTTTGAAAGTAAACAAGATGAGCATAATCATTAAAGCTTTCACAAAGCTTATTGTGACTAGAAATAGTTGTTTTAAGCCTTAACTTCACATTGGAAACGTTGGAAATCGAACTATAATGAAGTTTTACCCATTTTGATACAAATAATCAAACTAAGAGTTTTGAAAGTAAACAAGATGAGCATAATCATTAAAGCTTTCACAAAGCTTATTGTGACTAGAAATAGTTGTTTTAAGCCTTAACTTCACGTTGAAAACGTTGGAAATCGAACTATAATGAAGTTTTACCCATTTTGACATAAATAATCAAACTAAGAGTTTTGAAAGTAAACAAGCCGAGTATAATCATTAAAGCTTTCACAAAGCTTATTGTGACTAGAAATAGTTGTTTTAAGCCTTAACTTCACATTGGAAAGGTTGGAAATCGAACTATAATGAAGTCTTACCCATTTTGATACAAATAATCAAACTAAGAGTTTTGAAAGTAAACAAGATGAGCATAATCATTAAAGCTTTCACAAAGCTTATTGTGACTAGAAATAGTTGTTTTAAGCCTTAACTTCACATTGGAAAGTTTGGAAATCGAACTATAATGAAGTCTTACCCATTTTGATACAAATAATCAAACTAAGAGTTTTGATAGTAAACAAGATGAGTATAGTCATTAAAGCTTTCACAAAGCTTATTGTGACTAGAAATTGTTGTTTTAAGCCTTAACTTCACATTCAAAACGTAGGAAATCGAACTATAATGAAGTTTTATCCATTTTGACATAAATAATCAAACTAAGAGTTTTGAAAGTAAACAAGCCGAGTATAATCATTAAAGCTTTCACAAAGCTTATTGTGACTAGAAATAGTTGTTTTAAGCCTTAACTTCACATTGGAAAGGTTGGAAATCGAATTATAATGAAGTCTTACCCATTTTGATACAAATAATCAAACTAAGAGTTTTCAAAGTAAACAAGCCGAGCTTAATCATTAAAGCTTTCGACTAAGCTTATTGTGACTAGAAATAGTTGTTTTAAGCCTTAACGTTACGTTGGAAACGTGGAAAATCGAACTATAATGAAGTTTTACCCATTTGATACAAATAATCAAACTAAGAGTTTTGAAAGTAAACAAGCCGAGTATAATCATTAAAGCTTTCACAAAGCTTATTGTGACTAGAAATAGTTGTTTTAGCCTTAACTTAACACATTGGAAACGTTGAAAATCGAACTATAATGAAGTTTTACCCATTTTGACATAAATAATCAAACTAAGAGTTTTGAAAGTAAACAAGCCGAGTATAATCATTAAAGCTTTCACACAGCTTATTGTGACTAGAAATAGTTGTTTTAAGCCTTAACTTCACATTGGAAAGTTTGGAAATCGAACTATAATGAAGTCTTACCCATTTTGATACAAATAATCAAACTAAGAGTTTTGATAGTAAACAAGATGAGCATAGTCATTAAAGCTTTCACAAAGCTTATTGTGACTAGAAATTGTTGTTTTAAGCCTTAACTTCACATTCAAAACGTAGGAAATCGAACTATAATGAAGTTTTATTCATTTTGACATAAATAATCAAACTAAGAGTTTTGAAAGTAAACAAGCCGAGTATAATCATTAAAGCTTTCACAAAGCTTATTGTGACTAGAAATAGTTGTTTTAAGCCTTAACTTCACATTGAAAACGTAGGAAATCGAACTATAATGAAGTTTTACCCATTTTGACATAAATAATCAAACTAAGAGTTTTGAAAGTAAACAAACCGAGTATAATCATTAAAGCTTTCACAAAACTTATTGTGACTAGAAATAGTTGTTTTAAGCCTTAACTTCACATTGGAAAGGTTGGAAATCGAACTAATATAATGAAGTCTTACCCATTTTGATACAAATAATCAAACTAAGAGTTTTGAAAGTAAACAAGATGAGCATAATCATTAAAGCTTTCACAAAGCTTATTGTGACTAGAAATAGTTGTTTTAAGCCTTAACTTCACATTGAAAACGTAGGAAATCGAACTATAATGAAGTTTTACCCATTTTGACATAAATAATCAAACTAAGAGTTTTGAAAGTAAACAAGCCGAGTATAATCATTAAAGCTTTCACAAAGCTTATTGTGACTAGAAATAGTTGTTTTAAGCCTTAACTTCACATTGGAAAGGTTGGAAATCGAATTATAATGAAGTCTTACCCATTTTGATACAAATAATCAAACTAAGAGTTTTGAAAGTAAACAAGCCGAGTATAATCATTAAAGCTTTCACAAAGCTTATTGTGACTAGAAATAGTTGTTTTAAGCCTTAACTTTACATTGGAAAGTTTGGAAATCGAATTATAATGAAGTCTTACCCATTTTGATACAAATAATCAAACTAAGAGTTTTGAAGTAAACAAGATGAGCATAATCATTAAAGCTTTCACAAAGCTTATTGTGACTAGAAATAGTTGTTTTAAGCCTTAACTTCACATTGGAAACATTGAAAATCGAACTATAATGAAGTTTTACCCATTTTTATACAAATAATCAAACTAAGAGTTTTGAAAGTAAACAAGATGAGCCTAATCATTAAAGCTTTCACAAAGCTTATTGTGCCTAGAAATAGTTGTTTTAAGCCTTAACTTCACGTTGAAAACGTGGGAAATCGAACTATAATGAAGTTTTTCCCATTTTGACATAAATATTCAAATTAAGAGTTTTGAAAGTAAACAAGCCGAGTGTAAATCATTAAAGCTTTCACAAAGCTTATTGTGACTAGAAATAGGTTTTTTTAAGCCTTAACTTCACATTGGAAAGGTTGGAAATCGAACTATAATGAAGTCTTACCAATTTTGATACAAATAATCAAACTAAGAGTTTTGAAAGTAAACAAGATGAGCATAATCATTAAAGCTTTCATAAAGCTTATTGTGACTAGAAATAGTTGTTTTAGGCCTTAACTTCACCTTGAAAATGTAGGAAATCGAACTATAATGAAGTTTTACCCATTTTGACATAAATTATCAAACTAAGAGTTTTGAAAGTAAACAAACCGAGTATAATTATTAAAGCTTTCACAAAGCTTATTGTGACTAGAAATACTTGTTTTAAGCCATAACTTTACATTCTAAAGTTGGAAATCGAACTACAATGATGTCTTACCCATTTTGATACAAATAATCAAACTAAGAGTTTTGAAAGTAAACAAGATGAGCATAGTCATTAAAGCTTTCACAAAGCTTATTGTGACTAGAAATTGTTGTTTTAAGCCTTAACTTCACATTCAAAACGTAGGAAATCGAACAATAATGAAGTTTTAACCATTTTGACATAAATAATCAAACTAGGAGTTTTGAAAGTAAACAAGGCGAGTATAATCATTAAAGCTTTCACAAAGCTTATTGTGACTAGAAATAATTGTTTTAAGCCTTAACTTCACATTGAAAACGTGGGAAATTGAACTATAATAAAGTTTTACCCATTTTGACATAAATAATCAAACTAAGAGTTTTGAAAGTAAAGAAGCCTAGTATAATCATTAAAGCTTTCACAAAGCTTATTGTGACTAGAAATAGTTGTTTTAAGCCTTAACTTCACATTGGAAAGGTTGGAAATCGAATTATAATGAAGTCTTACCCATTTTGATACAAATAATCAAACTAAGAGTTTTCAAAGTAAACAAGCCGAGCTTAATCATTAAAGCTCTGACTAAGCTTATTGTGACTAGAAATAGTTGTTTTAAGCCTTAACGTTACGTTGGAAACGTGGAAAATCGAACTATAATGAAGTTTTACCCATTTTGATACAAATAATCAAACTAAGAGTTTTGAAAGTAAACAAGCCGAGTATAATCATTAAAGCTTTCACAAAGCTTATTGTGACTAGAAATAGTTGTTTTAAGCCTTAACTTCACATTGGAAAGGTTGGAAATCGAACTATAATGAAGTTTTACCCATTTTGATACAAATAATCAAACTAAGAGTTTTGAAAGTAAACAAGATGAGCATAATCATTAAAGCTTTCACAAAGCTTATTGTGACTAGAAATAGTTGTTTTAAGCCTTAACTTCACATTGGAAAATGTAGGAAATCGAACTATAATGAAGTTTTACCCATTTTGACATAAATAATCAAACTAAGAGTTTTGAAAGTAAACAAACCGAGTATAATCATTAAAGCTTTCACAAAGCTTATTGTGACTAGAAATACTTGTTTTAAGCCTTAACTTTACATTCTAAAGTTGGAAATCGAACTATAATGAAGTCTTACCCATTTTGATACAAATAATCAAACTAAGAGTTTTGAAAGTAAACAAGATGAGCATAATCATTAAAGCTTTCACAAAGCTTATTGTGACTAGAAATAGTTGTTTTAAGCCTTAACTTCACATTGGAAAGTTGGAAATCGAACTATAATGAAGTTTTACCCATTTTGATACAAATAATCAAACTAAGAGTTTTGAAAGTAAACAAGATGAGCATAATCATTAAAGCTTTCACAAAGCTTATTGTGACTAGAAATAGTTGTTTTAAGCCTTAACTTTACATTGAAAACGTTGGAAATCGAACTATAATGAAGTTTTACCCATTTTGACATAAATAATCAAACTAAAAGTTTTGAAAGTAAACAAGCCGAGTATAATCATTAAAGCTTTCACAAAGCTTATTGTGACTAGAAATAGTTGTTTTAAGCCTTAACTTCACATTGGAAAGTTGGAAATCGAACTATAATGAAGTCTTACCCATTTTGATACAAATAATCAAACTAAGAGTTTTGAAAGTAAACAAGATGAGCATAATCATTAAAGCTTTCACAAAGCTTATTGTGACTAGAAATAGTTGTTTTAAGCCTTAACTTCACATTGGAAAGGTTGGAAATCGAATTATAATGAAGTTTTACCCATTTTGACATAAATAATCAAACTAAGAGTTTTGAAAGTAAACAAGCCGAGTATAATCATTAAAGCTTTCACAAAGCTTATTGTGACTAGAAATAGTTGTTTTAAGCCTTAACTTCACATTGGAAAGGTTGGAAATCGAACTATAATGAAGTTTTACCCATTTTGATACAAATAATCAAACTAAGAGTTTTGAAAGTAAACAAGATGAGCATAATCATTAAAGCTTTCACAAAGCTTATTGTGACTAGAAATAGTTGTTTTAAGCCTTAACTTCACATTGGAAACGTTGGAAATCGAACTATAATGAAGTTTTACCCATTTTGACATAAATAATCAAACTAAGAGTTTTGAAAGTAAACAAGCCGAGTATAATCATTAAAGCTTTCACAAAGCTTATTGTGACTAGAAATAGTTGTTTTAAGCCTTAACTTCACATTGAAAACGTGGAAATCGAACTATAATGAAGTTTTACCCATTTTGACATAAATAATCAAACTAAGAGTTTTGAAAGTAAACAAGCCGAGTATAATCATTAAAGCTTTCACAAAGCTTATTGTGACTAGAAATAGTTGTTTTAAGCCTTAACTTCACATTGGAAAGGTTGGAAATCGAATTATAATGAAGTCTTACCCATTTTGATACAAATAATCAAACTAAGAGTTTTGAAAGTAAACAAGATTAGCATAATCATTAAAGCTTTCACAAAGCTTATTGTGACTAGAAATAGTTGTTTTAAGCCTTAACTTCACATTGGAAACGTAGGAAATCGAACTATAATGAAGTTTTACCCATTTTGACATAAATAATCAAACTAAGAGTTTTGAAAGTAAACAAGCGAGTATAATCATTAAAGCTTTCACAAAGCTTATTGTGACTAGAAATAATTGTTTTAAGCCTTAACTTCACATTGAAAAGGTGGAAAATCGAACTATAATAAAGTTTTACCCATTTTGACATAAATAATCAAACTAAGAGTTTTGAAAGTAAACAAGCCTAGTATAATCATTAAAGCTTTCACAAAGCTTATTGTGACTAGAAATAGTTGTTTTAAGCCTTAACTTCACATTGGAAAGGTTGGAAATCGAATTATAATGAAGTCTTACCCATTTTGATACAAATAATCAAACTAAGAGTTTTCAAAGTAAACAAGCCGAGCTTAATCATTAAAGCTCTGACTAAGCTTATTGTGACTAGAAATAGTTGTTTTAAGCCTTAACGTTACGTTGGAAACGTGGAAAATCGAACTATAATGAAGTTTTACCCATTTGATACAAATAATCAAACTAAGAGTTTTGAAAGTAAACAAGCCGAGTATAATCATTAAAGCATTCACAAAGCTTATTGTGACTAGAAATAGTTGTTTTAAGTCCTTAACATCACATTGGAAACGTTGAAAATCGAACTATAATGAAGTTTTACCCATTTTGACATAAATAATCAAACTAAGAGTTTTGAAAGTAAACAAGCCGAGTATAATCATTAAAGCTTTCACACAGCTTATTGTGACTAGAAATAGTTGTTTTAAGCCTTAACTTCACATTGGAAAGTTTGGAAATCGAACTATAATGAAGTCTTACCCATTTTGATACAAATAATCAAACTAAGAGTTTTGATAGTAAACAAGATGAGCATAGTCATTAAAGCTTTCACAAAGCTTATTGTGACTAGAAATTGTTGTTTTAAGCCTTAACTTCACATTCAAAACGTAGGAAATCGAACTATAATGAAGTTTTATTCATTTTGACATAAATAATCAAACTAAGAGTTTTGAAAGTAAACAAGCCGAGTATAATCATTAAAGCTTTCACAAAGCTTATTGTGACTAGAAATAGTTGTTTTAAGCCTTAACTTCACATTGAAAACGTAGGAAATCGAACTATAATGAAGTTTTACCCATTTTGACATAAATAATCAAACTAAGAGTTTTGAAAGTAAACAAACCGAGTATAATCATTAAAGCTTTCACAAAACTTATTGTGACTAGAAATAGTTGTTTTAAGCCTTAACTTCACATTGGAAAGGTTGGAAATCGAATTATAATGAAGTCTTACCCATTTTGATACAAATAATCAAACTAAGAGTTTTGAAAGTAAACAAGATGAGCATAATCATTAAAGCTTTCACAAAGCTTATTGTGACTAGAAATAGTTGTTTTAAGCCTTAACTTCACATTCAAAACGTTGGAAATCGAACTATAATGAAGTTTTATCCATTTTGACATAAATAATCAAACTAAGAGTTTTGAAAGTAAACAAGCCGAGTATAATCATTAAAGCTTTCACAAAGCTTATTGTGACTAGAAATAGTTGTTTTAAGCCTTAACTTCACATTGAAAACGTAGGAAATCGAACTATAATGAAGTTTTAACCATTTTGACATAAATAATCAAACTAAGAGTTTTGAAAGTAAACAAGCCGAGTATAATCATTAAGGCTTTCACAAAGCTTATTGTGACTAGAAATAGTTGTTTTAAGCCTTAACTTCACATTGAAAACGTAGGAAAACGAACTATAATGAAGTTTTACCCATTTTGACATAAATAATCAAACTAAGAGTTTTGAAAGTGAACAAAGAGTATAATCATTAAAGCTTTCACAAAACTTATAGTGACTAGAAATAGTTGTTTTAAGCCTTAACTTCACATTGGAAAGGTTGGAAATCGAATTATAATGAAGTCTTACCCATTTTGATACAAATAATCAAACTAAGAGTTTTGAAAGTAAACAAGCCGAGTATAATCATTAAAGCTTTCACAAAGCTTATTGTGACTAGAAATAGTTGTTTTAAGCCTTAACTTTACATTGGAAAGTTTGGAAATCGAATTATAATGAAGTCTTACCCATTTTGATACAAATAATCAAACTAAGAGTTTTGAAAGTAAACAAGATGAGCATAATCATTAAAGCTTTCACAAAGCTTATTGTGACTAGAAATAGTTGTTTTAAGCCTTAACTTCACATTGGAAACATTGAAAATCGAACTATAATGAAGTTTTACCCATTTTGATACAAATAATCAAACTAAGAGTTTTGAAAGTAAACAAGATGAGCCTAATCATTAAAGCTTTCACAAAGCTTATTGTGCCTAGAAATAGTTGTTTTAAGCCTTAACTTCACATTGAAAACGTTGGAAATCGAACTATAATGAAGTTTTACCCATTTTGACATAAATATTCAAACTAAGAGTTTTGAAAGTAAACAAGCCGAGTGTAATCATTAAAGCTTTCACAAAGCTTATTGTGACTAGAAATAGTTGTTTTAAGCCTTAACTTCACATTGGAAAGGTTGGAAATCGAACTATAATGAAGTTTTACCCATTTTGATACAAATAATCAAACTAAGAGTTTTGAAAGTAAACAAGATGAGCATAATCATTAAAGCTTTCACAAAGCTTATTGTGACTAGAAATAGTTGTTTTAGCCTTAACTTCACATTGAAAATGTAGGAAATCAACTATAATGAAGTTTTACCCATTTTGACATAAATTATCAAACTAAGAGTTTTGAAAGTAAACAAACCGAGTATAATTATTAAAGCTTTCACAAAGCTTATTGTGACTAGAAATACTTGTTTTAAGCCATAACTTTACATTCTAAAGTTGGAAATCGAACTACAATGATGTCTTACCCATTTTGATACAAATAATCAAACTAAGAGTTTTGAAAGTAAACAAGATGAGCATAGTCATTAAAGCTTTCACAAAGCTTATTGTGACTAGAAATTGTTGTTTTAAGCCTTAACTTCACATTCAAAACGTAGGAAATCGAACAATAATGAAGTTTTAACCATTTTGACATAAATAATCAAACTAAGAGTTTTGAAAGTAAACAAGGCGAGTATAATCATTAAAGCTTTCACAAAGCTTATTGTGACTAGAAATAATTGTTTTAAGCCTTAACTTCACATTGAAAACGTGGGAAATCGAACTATAATAAAGTTTTACCCATTTTGACATAAATAATCAAACTAAGAGTTTTGAAAGTAAAGAAGCCTAGTATAATCATTAAAGCTTTCACAAAGCTTATTGTGACTAGAAATAGTTGTTTTAAGCCTTAACTTCACATTGGAAAGGTTGGAAATCGAATTATAATGAAGTCTTACCCATTTTGATACAAATAATCAAACTAAGAGTTTTCAAAGTAAACAAGCCGAGCTTAATCATTAAAGCTCTGACTAAGCTTATTGTGACTAGAAATAGTTGTTTTAAGCCTTAACGTTACGTTGGAAACGTGGAAAATCGAACTATAATGAAGTTTTACCCATTTTGACATAAATAATCAAACTAAGAGTTTTGAAAGTAAACAAGCCGAGTATAATCATTAAAGCTTTCACAAAGCTTATTGTGACTAGAAATAGTTGTTTTAAGCCTTAACTTCACATTGGAAAGGTTGGAAATCGAACTATAATGAAGTTTTACCCATTTTGATACTAATAATCAAACTAAGAGTTTTGAAAGTAAACAAGATGAGCATAATCATTAAAGCTTTCACAAAGCTTATTGTGACTAGAAATAGTTGTTTTAAGCCTTAACTTCACATTGGAAAGGTTGGAAATCGAACTATAATGAAGTCTTACCCATTTTGATACAAATAATCAAACTAAGAGTTTTCAAAGTAAACAAGCCGAGCTTAATCATTAAAGCTCTGACTAAGCTTATTGTGACTAGAAATAGTTGTTTTAAGCCTTAACTTTACCTTGAAAACGTAGGAAATCGAACTATAATGATGTTTTACCCATTTTGACATAAATTATCGAACTAAGAGTTTTGAAAGTAAACAAACCGAGTATAATCATTAAAGCTTTCACAAAGCTTATTGTGACTAGAAATAGTTGTTTTAAGCCTTAACTTCACATTGAAAGTTGGAAATCGAACTATAATGAAGTCTTACCCATTTTGATACAAATAATCAAACTAAGAGTTTTGAAAGTAAACAAGATGAGCATAATCATTAAAGCTTTCACAAAGCTTATTGTGACTAGAAATAGTTGTTTTAAGCCTTAACTTCACATTGGAAAGGTTGGAAATCGAATTATAATGAAGTCTTACCCATTTTGATACAAATAATCAAACTAAGAGTTTTCAAAGTAAACAAGCCGAGCTTAATCATTAAAGCTTTCACTAAAGCTTATTGTGACTAGAAATAGTTGTTTTAAGCCTTAACGTTACGTTGGAAACGTGGAAAATCGAACTATAATGAAGTTTTACCCATTTGATACAAATAATCAAACTAAGAGTTTTGAAAGTAAACAAGCCGAGTATAATCATTAAAGCATTCACAAAGCTTATTGTGACTAGAAATAGTTGTTTTAATCCTTAACATCACATTGGAAACGTTGGAAATCGAACTATAATGAAGTTTTACCCATTTTGACATAAATAATCAAACTAAGAGTTTTGAAAGTAAACAAACCGAGTATAATCATTAAAGCTTTCACAAAGCTTATTGTGACTAGAAATAGTTGTTTTAAGCCTTAACTTCACATTGAAAACGTTTGGAAAACGAACTATAATGAAGTTTTACCCATTTTGACATAAATAATCAAACTAAGAGTTTTGAAAGTAAACAAACCGAGTATAATCATTAAAGCTTTCACAAAACTTATTGTGACTAGAAATAGTTGTTTTAAGCCTTAACTTCACATTGGAAAGGTTGGAAATCGAACTATAATGAAGTTTTACCCATTTTGATACAAATAATCAAACTAAGAGTTTTGAAAGTAAACAAGATGAGCATAATCATTAAAGCTTTCACAAAGCTTATTGTGACTAGAAATAGTTGTTTTAAGCCTTAACTTCACATTGAAAACGTAGGAAATCGAACTATAATGAAGTTTTACCCATTTTGACATAAATAATCAAACTAAGAGTTTTGAAAGTAAACAAGCCGAGTATAATCATTAAAGCTTTCACAAAGCTTATTGTGACTAGAAATAGTTGTTTTAAGCCTTAACTTTACATTGAAAAGTTGGAAATCGAACTATAATGAAGTTTTACCCATTTTGATACAAATAATCAAACTAAGAGTTTTGAAAGTAAACAAGATTAGCATAATCATTAAAGCTTTCACAAAGCTTATTGTGACTAGAAATAGTTGTTTTAAGCCTTAACTTCACATTGGAAAGGTTGGAAATCGAATTATAATGAAGTCTTACCCATTTTGATACAAATAATCAAACTAAGAGTTTTGAAAGTAAACAAGCCGAGCATAATCATTAAAGCTTTCACAAAGCTTATTGTGACTAGAAATAGTTGTTTTAAGCCTTAACTTCACATTGGAAACGTGGAAAATCGAACTATAATGAAGTTTTACCCATTTTGACATAAATAATCAAACTAAGAGTTTTGAAAGTAAACAAGCCGAGTATAATCATTAAAGCTTTCACAAAGCTTATTGTGACTAGAAATAGTTGTTTTAAGCCTTAACTTCACATTGGAAAGGTTGGAAATCGAACTATAATGAAGTTTTACCCATTTTGATACAAATAATCAAACTAAGAGTTTTGAAAGTAAACAAGATGAGCATAATCATTAAAGCTTTCACAAAGCTTATTGTGACTAGAAATAGTTGTTTTAAGCCTTAACTTCACATTGGAAAGGTTGGAAATCGAATTATAATGAAGTCTTACCCATTTTGATACAAATAATCAAACTAAGAGTTTTCAAAGTAAACAAGCCGAGCTTAATCATTAAAGCTCTGACTAAGCTTATTGTGACTAGAAATAGTTGTTTTAAGCCTTAACGTTACGTTGGAAACGTGGAAAATCGAACTATAATGAAGTTTTACCCATTTTGACATAAATAATCAAACTAAGAGTTTTGAAAGTAAACAAGCCGAGTATAATCATTAAAGCTTTCACAAAGCTTATTGTGACTAGAAATAGTTGTTTTAAGCCTTAACTTCACATTGGAAAGGTTGGAAATCGAACTATAATGAAATTTTACCCATTTTGATACAAATAATCAAACTAAGAGTTTTGAAAGTAAACAAGATGAGCATAATCATTAAAGCTTTCACAAAGCTTATTGTGACTAGAAATAGTTGTTTTAAGCCTTAACTTCACATTGGAAAGGATGGAAATCGAATTATAATGAAGTCTTACCCATTTTGATACAAATAATCAAACTAAGAGTTTTCAAAGTAAACAAGCCGAGCTTAATCATTAAAGCTCTGACTAAGCTTATTGTGACTAGAAATAGTTGTTTTAAGCCTTAACGTTACGTTGGAAACGTGGAAAATAGAACTATAATGAAGTTTTACCCATTTGATACAAATAATCAAACTAAGAGTTTTGAAAGTAAACAAGCCGAGTATAATCATTAAAGCATTCACAAAGCTTATTGTGACTAGAAATAGTTGTTTTAATCCTTAACATCACATTGGAAACGTTGGAAATCGAACTATAATGAAGTTTTACCCATTTTGACATAAATAATCAAACTAAGAGTTTTGAAAGTAAACAAGCCGAGTATAATCATTAAAGCTTTCACACAGCTTATTGTGACTAGAAATAGTTGTTTTAAGCCTTAACTTCACATTGGAAAGTTTGGAAATCGAACTATAATGAAGTCTTACCCATTTTGATACAAATAATCAAACTAAGAGTTTTGATAGTAAACAAGATGAGCATAGTCATTAAAGCTTTCACAAAGCTTATTGTGACTAGAAATTGTTGTTTTAAGCCTTAACTTCACATTCAAAACGTAGGAAATCGAACTATAATGAAGTTTTATCCATTTTGACATAAATAATCAAACTAAGAGTTTTGAAAGTAAACAAGCCGAGTATAATCATTAAAGCTTTCACAAAGCTTATTGTGACTAGAAATAGTTGTTTTAAGCCTTAACTTCACATTGAAAACGTAGGAAATCGAACTATAATGAAGTTTTACCCATTTTGACATAAATAATCAAACTAAGAGTTTTGAAAGTAAACAAACCGAGTATAATCATTAAAGCTTTCACAAAACTTATTGTGACTAGAAATAGTTGTTTTAAGCCTTAACTTCACATTGGAAAGGTTGGAAATCGAATTATAATGAAGTCTTACCCATTTTGATACAAATAATCAAACTAAGAGTTTTGAAAGTAAACCAGATGAACATAATCATTAAAGCTTTCACGAAGCTTATTGTGACTAGAAATAGTTGTTTTAAACCTTAACTTCACATTGGAAAGGTTGGAAATCGAACTATAATGAAGTCTTACCCAGTTTGATACAAATAATCAAACTAAGAGTTTTGAAAGTAAACAAGATGAGCATAATCATTAAAGCTTTCACAAAGCTTATTCTGACTAGAAATAGTTGTTTTAAGCCTTAACTTCACATTGAAAACGTTGGAAATCGAACTATAATGAAGTTTTATCCATTTTGACATAAATAATCAAACTAAGAGTTTTGAAAGTAAACAAGCCGAGTATAATCATTAAGGCTTTCACAAAGCTTATTGTGACTAGAAATAGTTGTTTTAAGCCTTAACTTCACATTGAAAACGTAGGAAATCGAACTATAATGAAGTTTTAACCATTTTGACATAAATAATCAAACTAAGAGTTTTGAAAGTAAACAAGCCGAGTATAATCATTAAGGCTTTCACAAAGCTTATTGTGACTAGAAATAGTTGTTTTAAGCCTTAACTTCACATTGAAAACGTAGGAAAACGAACTGCAATGAAGTTTTACCCATTTTGACATAAATAATCAAACTAAGAGTTTTGAAAGTGGACAAACCGAGTATAATCATTAAAGCTTTCACAAAACTTATTGTGACTAGAAATAGTTGTTTTAAGCCTTAACTTCACATTGGAAAGGTTGGAAATCGAATTATAATGAAGTCTTACCCATTTTGATACAAATAATCAAACTAAGAGTTTTGAAAGTAAACAAGCCGAGTATAATCATTAAAGCTTTCACACAGCTTATTGTGACTAGAAATAGTTGTTTTAAGCCTTAACTTCACATTGGAAAGTTTGGAAATCGAATTATAATGAAGTCTTACCCATTTTGATTCAAATAATCAAACTAAGAGTTTTGAAGGTAAACAAGATGAGCATAATCATTAAAGCTTTCACAAAGCTTATTGTGCCTAGAAATAGTTGTTTTAAGCCTTAACTTCACCTTGAAAACATAGGAAATCGAACTATAATGAAGTTTTATCCATTTTGACATAAATAAACAAACTAAGAGTTTTGAAAGTAAACAAGCCGGGAATAATCATTAAAGCTTTCACAAAGCTTATTGTGACTAGAAATAGTTGTTTTTAGCCTTAACTTCACGTTGAAAACGTAGGAAATCGAACTATAATGAAGTTTTACCTATTTTGACATAAATTATCAAACTAAGAGTTTTGAAAGTAAACAAACCGAGTATAATTATTAAAGCTTTCACAAAGCTTATTGTGACTAGAAATACTTGTTTTAAGCCATAACTTTACATTCTAAAGTTGGAAATCGAACTACAATGATGTCTTACCCATTTTGATACAAATAATCAAACTAAGAGTTTTGAAAGTAAACAAGATGAGCATAGTCATTAAAGCTTTCACAAAGCTTATTGTGACTAGAAATTGTTGTTTTAAGCCTTAACTTCACATTCAAAACGTAGGAAATCGAACAATAATGAAGTTTTAACCATTTTGACATAAATAATCAAACTAAGAGTTTTGAAAGTAAACAAGGCGAGTATAATCATTAAAGCTTTCACAAAGCTTATTGTGACTAGAAATAATTGTTTTAAGCCTTAACTTCACATTGAAATTGTGGGAAATCGAACTATAATAAAGTTTTACCCATTTTGACATAAATAATCAAACTAAGAGTTTTGAAAGTAAAGAAGCCTAGTATAATCATTAAAGCTTTCACAAAGCTTATTGTGACTAGAAATAGTTGTTCTAAGCCTTAACTTCACATTGGAAAGGTTGGAATTCGAATTATAATGAAGTCTTACCCATTTTGATACAAATAATCAAACTAAGAGTTTTCAAAGTAAACAAGCCGAGCTTAATCATTAAAGCTCTGACTAAGCTTATTGTGACTAGAAATAGTTGTTTTAAGCCTTAACGTTACGTTGGAAACGTGGAAAATCGAACTATAATGAAGTTTTACCCATTTTGACATAAATAATCAAACTAAGAGTTTTGAAAGTAAACAAGCCGAGTATAATCATTAAAGCTTTCACAAAGCTTATTGTGACTAGAAATAGTTGTTTTAAGCCTTAACTTCACATTGGAAAGGTTGGAAATCGAACTATAATGAAGTTTTACCCATTTTGATACAAATAATCAAACTAAGAGTTTTGAAAGTAAACAAGATGAGCATAATCATTAAAGCTTTCACAAAGCTTATTGTGACTAGAAATAGTTGTTTTAAGCCTTAACTTCACATTGGAAAGGTTGGAAATCGAATTATAATGAAGTCTTACCCATTTTGATACAAATAATCAAACTAAGAGTTTTCAAAGTAAACAAGCCGAGCTTAATCATTAAAGCTCTGACTAAGCTTATTGTGACTAGAAATAGTTGTTTTAAGCCTTAACGTTACGTTGGAAACGTGGAAAATCGAACTATAATGAAGTTTTACCCATTTGATACAAATAATCAAACTAAGAGTTTTGAAAGTAAACAAGCCGAGTATAATCATTAAAGCATTCACAAAGCTTATTGTGACTAGAAATAGTTGTTTTAGTCCTTAACATCACATTGGAAACGTTGAAAATCGAACTATAATGAAGTTTTACCCATTTTGACATAAATAATCAAACTAAGAGTTTTGAAAGTAAACAAGCCGAGTATAATCATTAAAGCTTTCACACAGCTTATTGTGACTAGAAATAGTTGTTTTAAGCCTTAACTTCACATTGGAAAGTTTGGAAATCGAACTATAATGAAGTCTTACCCATTTTGATACAAATAATCAAACTAAAAGTTTTGATAGTAAACAAGATGAGCATAGTCATTAAAGCTTTCACAAAGCTTATTGTGACTAGAAATTGTTGTTTTCAGCCTTAACTTCACATTCAAAACGTAGGAAATCGAACTATAATGAAGTTTTATTCATTTTGACATAAATAATCAAACTAAGAGTTTTGAAAGTAAACAAGCCGAGTATAATCATTAAAGCTTTCACAAAGCTTATTGTGACTAGAAATAGTTGTTTTAAGCCTTAACTTCACATTGGAAAGGTTGGAAATCGAATTATAATGAAATCTTACCCATTTTGATACAAATAATCAAACTAAGAGTTTTCAAAGTAAACAAGCCGAGCTTAATCATTAAAGCTCTGACTAAGCTTATTGTGACTAGAAATAGTTGTTTTAAGCCTTAACGTTACGTTGGAAACGTGGAAAATCGAACTATAATGAAGTTTTACCCATTTGATACAAATAATCAAACTAAGAGTTTTGAAAGTAAACAAGCCGAGTATAATCATTAAAGCATTCACAAAGGTTATTGTGACTAGAAATAGTTGTTTTAGTCCTTAACATCACATTGGAAACGTTGGAAATCGAACTATAATGAAGTTTTACCCATTTTGACAGAAATAATCAAACTAAGAGTTTTGAAAGTAAACAAGCCGAGTATAATCATTAAAGCTTTCAGACAGCTTATTGTGACTAGAAATAGTTGTTTTAAGCCTTAACTTCACATTGGAAAGTTTGGAAATCGAACTATAATGAAGTCTTACCCATTTTGATACAAATAATCAAACTAAGAGTTTTGATAGTAAACAAGATGAGTATAGTCATTAAAGCTTTCACAAAGCTTATTGTGACTAGAAATTGTTGTTTTAAGCCTTAACTTCACATTCAAAACGTAGGAAATCGAACTATAATGAAGTTTTATCCATTTTGACATAAATAATCAAACTAAGAGTTTTGAATGTAAACAAGCCGAGTATAATCATTAAAGCTTTCACAAAGCTTATTGTGACTAGAAATAGTTGTTTTAAGCCTTAACTTCACATTGGAAAGGTTGGAAATCGAATTATAATGAAGTCTTACCCATTTTGATACAAATAATCAAACTAAGAGTTTTCAAAGTAAACAAGCCGAGCTTAATCATTAAAGCTCTGACTAAGCTTATTGTGACTAGAAATAGTTGTTTTAAGCCTTAACGTTACGTTGGAAACGTGGAAAATCGAACTATAATGAAGTTTTACCCATTTGATACAAATAATCAAACTAAGAGTTTTGAAAGTAAACAAGCCGAGTATAATCATTAAAGCATTCACAAAGCTTATTGTGACTAGAAATAGTTGTTTTAGTCCTTAACATCACATTGGAAACGTTGAAAATCGAACTATAATGAAGTTTTACCCATTTTGACGTAAATAATCAAACTAAGAGTTTTAAAAGTAAACAAGCCGAGTATAATCATTAAAGCTTTCACACAGTTTATTGTGACTTGAAATAGTTGTTTTAAGCCTTAACTTCACATTGGAAAGTTTGGAAATCGAACTATAATGAAGTCTTACCCATTTTGATACAAATAATCAAACTAAGAGTTTTGATAGTAAACAAGATGGGCATAGTCATTAAAGCTTTCACAAAGCTTATTGTGACTAGAAATTGTTGTTTTAAGCCTTAACTTCACATTCAAAACGTAGGAAATCGAACTATAATGAAGTTTTATTCATTTTGACATAAATAATCAAAATAAGAGTTTTGAAAGTAAACAAGCCGAGTATAATCATTAAAGCTTTCACAAAGCTTATTGTGACTAGAAATAGTTGTTTTAAGCCTTAACTTCGCATTGAAAACGTAGGAAATCGAACTGCAATGAAGTTTTACTCATTTTGACATAAATAATCAAACTAAGAGTTTTGAAAGTAAACAAACCGAGTATAATCATTAAAGCTTTCACAAAACTTATTGTGACTAGAAATAGTTGTTTTAAGCCTTAACTTCACATTGGAAAGGTTGGAAATCGAATTATAATGAAGTCTTACCCATTTTGATACAAATAATCAAACTAAGAGTTTTGAAAGTAAACAAGATGAGCATAATCATTAAAGCTTTCACAAAGCTTATTCTGACTAGAAATAGTTGTTTTAAGCCTTAACTTCACATTCAAAACGTTGGAAATCGAACTATAATGAAGTTTTATCCATTTTGACATAAATAATCAAACTAAGAGTTTTGAAAGTAAACAAGCCGGGTATAATCATTAAAGCTTTCACAAAGCTTATTGTGACTAGAAATAGTTGTTTTAAGCCTTAACTTCACATTGAAAACGTAGGAAATCGAACTATAATGAAGTTTTAACCATTTTGACATAAATAATCAAACTAAGAGTTTTGAAAGTAAACAAGCCGAGTATAATCATTAAGGCTTTCACAAAGCTTATTGTGACTAGAAATAGTTGTTTTAAGCCTTAACTTCACATTGAAAACGTAGGAAAACGAACTATAATGAAGTTTTACCCATTTTGACATAAATAATCAAACTAAGAGTTTTGAAAGTGAACAAACGAGTATAATCATTAAAGCTTTCACAAAACTTATAGTGACTAGAAATAGTTGTTTTAAGCCTTAACTTCACATTGGAAAGGTTGGAAATCGAATTATAATGAAGTCTTGCCCATTTTGATACAAATAATCAAACTAAGAGTTTTGAAAGTAAACAAGCCGAGTATAATCATTAAAGCTTTCACACAGCTTATTGTGACTAGAAATAGTTGTTTTAAGCCTTAACTTTACATTGGAAAGTTTGGAAATCGAATTATAATGAAGTCTTACCCATTTTGATACAAATAATCAAACTAAGAGTTTTGAAGATAAACAAGATGAGCATAATCATTAAAGCTTTCACAAAGCTTATTGTGACTAGAAATAGTTGTTTTAATCCTTAACTTCACATTGGAAACATTGAAAATCGAACTATTATGAAGTTTTACACATTTTTATACAAATAATGAAACTAAGAGTTTTGAAAGTAAACTAGATGAGCCTAATCATTAAAGCTTTCACAAAGCTTATTGTGCCTAGAAATAGTTGTTTTAAGCCTTAACTTCACGTTGAAAACGTGGGAAATCGAACTATAATGAAGTTTTTCCCATTTTGACATAAATATTCAAATTAAGAGTTTTGAAAGTAAACAAGCCGAGTGTAATCATTAAAGCTTTCACAAAGCTTATTGTGACTAGAAATAGGTTTTTTAAGCCTTAACTTCACATTGGAAAGGTTGGAAATCGAACTATAATGAAGTCTTACCAATTTTGATACAAATAATCAAACTAAGAGTTTTGAAAGTAAACAAGATGAGCATAATCATTAAAGCTTTCATAAAGCTTGTTGTGACTAGAAATAGTTGTTTTAGGCCTTAACTTCACCTTGAAAATGTAGGTAATCGAACTATAATGAAGTTTTACCCATTTTGACATAAATTATCAAACTAAGAGTTTTGAAAGTAAACAAACCGAGTATAATTATTAAAGCTTTCACAAAGCTTATTGTGACTAGAAATACTTGTTTTAAGCATAACTTTACATTCTAAAGTTGGAAATCGAACTACAATGATGTCTTACCCATTTTGATACAAATAATCAAACTAAGAGTTTTGAAAGTAAACAAGATGAGCATAGTCATTAAAGCTTTCACAAAGCTTATTGTGACTAGAAATTGTTGTTTTAAGCCTTAACTTCACATTCAAAACGTTGGAAATCGAACTATAATGAAGTTTTATCCATTTTGACATAAATAATCAAACTAAGAGTTTTGAAAGTAAACAAGCCGAGTATAATCATTAAAGCTTTCACAAAGCTTATTGTGACTAGAAATAGTTGTTTTAAGCCTTAACTTCAAATTGGAAAGGTTGGAAATCGAATTATAATGAAGTCTTACCCATTTTGATACAAATAATCAAACTAAGAGTTTTCAAAGTAAACAAGCCGAGCTTAATCATTAAAGCTCTGACTAAGCTTATTGTGACTAGAAATAGTTGTTTTAAGCCTTAACGTTACGTTGGAAACGTGGAAAATCGAACTATAATGAAGTTTTACCCATTTGATACAAATAATCAAACTAAGAGTTTTGAAAGTAAACAAGCCGAGTATAATCATTAAAGCATTCACAAAGCTTATTGTGACTAGAAATAGTTGTTTTAGTCCTTAACATCACATTGGAAACGTTGAAAATCGAACTATAATGAAGTTTTACCCATTTTGACATAAATAATCAAACTAAGAGTTTTGAAAGTAAACAAGCCGAGTATAATCATTAAAGCTTTCACACAAGCTTATTGTGACTAGAAATAGTTGTTTTAAGCCTTAACTTCACATTGGAAAGTTTGGAAATCGAACTATAATGAAGTCTTACCCATTTTGATACAAATAATCAAACTAAGAGTTTTGATAGTAAACAAGATGGGCATAGTCATTAAAGCTTTCACAAAGCTTATTGTGACTAGAAATACTTGTTTTAAGCCATAACTTTACATTCTAAAGTTGCAAATCGAACTATAATGAAGTTTTACCCATTTTGATACAAATAATCAAACAAAGAGTTTTGAAAGTAAACAAGATGAGCATAATCATTAAAGCTTTCACAAAGCTTATTGTGACTAGAAATAGTTGTTTTAAGCCTTAACTTTACCTTGAAAACGTAGGAAATCGAACTATAATGATGTTTTACCCATTTTGACATAAATTATCGAACTAAGAGTTTTGAAAGTAAACAAACCGAGTATAATTATTAAAGCTTTCACAAAGCTTATTGTGACTAGAACTACTTGTTTTAAGCCTTAACTTTACATTCTAAAGTTGGAAATCGAACTATAATGAAGTCTTACCCATTTTGATACAAATAATCAAACTAAGAGTTTTGAAAGTAAACAAGATGAGCATAATCATTAAAGCTTTCACAAAGCTTATTGTGACTAGAAATAGTTGTTTTAAGCCTTAACTTCACATTGGAAAGGTTGGAAATCGAATTATAATGAAGTCTTACCCATTTTGATACAAATAATCAAACTAAGAGTTTTCAAAGTAAACAAGCCGAGCTTAATCATTAAAGCTCTGACTAAGCTTATTGTGACTAGAAATAGTTGTTTTAAGCCTTAACGTTACGTTGGAAACGTGTAAAATCGAACTATAATGAAGTTTTACCCATTTGATACAAATAATCAAACTAAGAGTTTTGAAAGTAAACAAGCCGAGTATAATCATTAAAGCATTCACAAAGCTTATTGTGACTAGAAATAGTTGTTTTAATCCTTAACATCACATTGGAAACGTTGGAAATCGAACTATAATGAAGTTTTACCCATTTTGACATAAATAATCAAACTAAGAGTTTTGAAAGTAAACAAGCTGAGTATAATCATTAAGGCTTTCACAAAGCTTATTGTGACTAGATATAGTTGTTTTAAGCCTTAACTTCACATTGAAAACGTAGGAAAACGAACTGCAATGAAGTTTTACCCATTTTGACATAAATAATCAAACTAAGAGTTTTGAAAGTGAACAAACCGATATAATCATTAAAGCTTTCACAAAACTTATTGTGACTAGAAATAGTTGTTTTAAGCCTTAACTTCACATTGGAAAGGTTGGAAATCGAATTATAATGAAGTCTTACCCATTTTGATACAAATAATCAAACTAAGAGTTTTGAAAGTAAACAAGATTAGCATAGTCATTAAAGCTTTCACAAAGCTTATTGTGACTAGAAATTGTTGTTTTAAGCCTTAACTTCACATTCAAAATGTAGGAAATCGAACAATAATGAAGTTTTAACCATTTTGACATAAATAATCAAACTAAGAGTTTTGAAAGTAAACAAGGCGAGTATAATCATTAAAGCTTTCATAAAGCTTATTGTGACTAGAAATAATTGTTTTAAGCCTTAACTTCACATTGAAATTGTGGAAAATCGAACTATAATAAAGTTTTACCCATTTTGACATAAATAATCAAACTAAGAGTTTTGAAAGTAAAGAAGCCTAGTATAATCATTAAAGCTTTCACAAAGCTTATTGTGACTAGAAATAATTGTTTTAAGCCTTAACTTCACATTGGAAAGGTTGGAAATCGAATTATAATGAAGTCTTACCCATTTTGATACAAATAATCAAACTAAGAGTTTTCAAAGTAAACAAGCCGAGCTATAATCATTAAAGCTTTCACACAGCTTATTGTGACTAGAAATAGTTGTTTTAAGCCTTAACTTTACATTGGAAAGTTGGAAAATCGAACTATAATGAAGTTTTACCCATTTTGATACAAATAATCAAACTAAGAGTTTTGAAAGTAAACAAGCCGAGTATAATCATTAAAGCTTTCACAAAGCTTATTGTGACTAGAAATAGTTGTTTTAAGCCTTAACTTCACATTGGAAACGTTGAAAATCGAACTATAATGAAGTTTTACCCATTTTGACATAAATAATCAAACTAAGAGTTTTGAAAGTAAACAAGCCGAGTATAATCATTAAAGCTTTCACACAGCTTATTGTGACTAGAAATAGTTGTTTTAAGCCTTAACTTCACATTGGAAAGTTTGGAAATCGAACTATAATGAAGTCTTACCCATTTTGATACAAATAATCAAACTAAGAGTTTTGATAGTAAACAAGATGAGCATAGTCATTAAAGCTTTCACAAAGCTTATTGTGACTAGAAATTGTTGTTTTAAGCCTTAACTTCACATTGGAAACGTTGGAAAATCGAACTATAATGAAGTTTTACCCATTTTGATATAAATAATCAAACTAAGAGTTTTGAAAGTAAACAAGATGAGCCTAATCATTAAAGCTTTCACAAAGCTTATTGTGACTAGAAATAGTTGTTTTAAGCCTTAACTTCACATTGAAAACGTAGGAAATCGAACTATAATGAAGTTTTACCCATTTTGACATAAATAATCAAACTAAGAGTTTTGAAAGTAAACAAGCCGAGTATAATCATTAAAGCTTTCACAAAGCTTATTGTGACTAGAAATAGTTGTTTTAAGCCTTAACTTCACATTGGAAAGGTTGGAAATCGAATTATAATGAAGTCTTACCCATTTTGATACAAATAATCAAACTAAGAGTTTTGAAAGTAAACAAGCCGAGCATAATCATTAAAGCTTTCACAAAGCTTATTGTGACTAGAAATAGTTGTTTTAAGCCTTAACTTCACATTGGAAACGTGGAAAATCGAACTATAATGAAGTTTTACCCATTTTGATACAAATAATCAAACTAAGAGTTTTGAAAGTAAACAAGCCGAGTATAATCATTAAAGCTTTCACAAAGCTTATTGTGACTAGAAATAGTTGTTTTAAGCCTTAACTTCACATTGGAAACGTTGGAAATCGAACTATAATGAAGTTTTACCCATTTTGACATAAATAATCAAACTAAGAGTTTTGAAAGTAAACAAGCCGAGTATAATCATTAAAGCTTTCACAAAGCTTATTGTGACTAGAAATAGTTGTTTTAAGCCTTAACTTCACATTGGAAAGTTTGGAAATCGAACTATAATGAAGTCTTACCCATTTTGATACAAATAATCAAACTAAGAGTTTTGAAAGTAAACAAGATGAGCATAATCATTAAAGCTTTCACAAAGCTTATTGTGACTAGAAATAGTTGTTTTAAGCCTTAACTTCACATTGAAAACGTAGGAAATCGAACTATAATGAAGTTTTATTCATTTTGACATAAATAATCAAACTAAGAGTTTTGAAAGTAAACAAGCCGAGTATAATCATTAAAGCTTTCACAAAGCTTATTGTGACTAGAAATAGTTGTTTTAAGCCTTAACTTCACATTGAAAACGTTGGAAATCGAACTATAATGAAGTTTTACCCATTTTGACATAAATAATCAAACTAAGAGTTTTGAAACTAAACAAACCGAGTATAATCATTAAAGCTTTCACAAAACTTATTGTGACTAGAAATAGTTGTTTTAAGCCTTAACTTCACATTGGAAAGGTTGGAAATCGAATTATAATGAAGTCTTACCCATTTTGATACAAATAATCAAACTAAGAGTTTTGAAAGTAAACAAGATGAGCATAATCATTAAAGCTTTCACAAAGCTTATTGTGACTAGAAATAGTTGTTTTAAGCCTTAACTTCACATTCAAAACGTTGGAAATCGAACTATAATGAAGTTTTATCCATTTTGACATAAATAATCAAACTAAGAGTTTTGAAAGTAAACGAGCCGAGTATAATCATTAAAGCTTTCACAAAGCTTATTGTGACTAGAAATAGTTGTTTTAAGCCTTAACTTCACATTGAAAACGTAGGAAATCGAACTATAATGAAGTTTTAACCATTTTGACATAAATAATCAAACTAAGAGTTTTGAAAGTAAACAAGCCGAGTATAATCATTAAAGCTTTCACAAAGCTTATTGTGACTAGAAATAGTTGTTTTAAGCCTTAACTTCACATTGAAAACGTAGGAAAACGAAACTATAATGAAGTTTTACCCATTTTGACATAAATAATCAAACTAAGAGTTTTGAAAGTAAACAGCGAGTATAATCATTAAAGCTTTCACAAAACTTATTGTGACTAGAAATAGTTGTTTTAAGCCTTAACTTCACATTGGAAAGGTTGGAAATCGAATTATAATGAAGTCTTACCCATTTTGATACAAATAATCAAACTAAGAGTTTTGAAAGTAAACAAGCCGAGTATAATCATTAAAGCTTTCACAAAGCTTATTGTGACTAGAAATAGTTGTTTTAAGCCTTAACTTTACATTGGAAAGTTTGGAAATCGAATTATAATGAAGTCTTACCCATTTTGATACAAATAATCAAACTAAGAGTTTTGAAAGTAAACAAGATGAGCATAATCATTAAAGCTTTCACAAAGCTTATTGTGACTAGAAATAGTTGTTTTAAGCCTTAACTTCACATTGGAAACATTGAAAATCGAACTATTATGAAGTTTTACCCATTTTTATACAAATAATCAAACTAAGAGTTTTGAAAGTAAACTAGATGAGCCTAATCATTAAAGCTTTCACAAAGCTTATTGTGCCTAGAAATAGTTGTTTTAAGCCTTAACTTCACGTTGAAAACGTGGGAAATCGAACTATAATGAAGTTTTTCCCATTTTGACATAAATATTCAAATTAAGAGTTTTGAAAGTAAACAAGCCGAGTATAATCATTAAAGCTTTCACAAAGCTTATTGTGACTAGAAATAGTTGTTTTAAGCCTTAACTTCACATTGGAAAGGTTGGAAATCGAATTATAATGAAGTCTTACCCATTTTGATACAAATAATCAAACTAAGAGTTTTCAAAGTAAACAAGCCGAGCTTAATCATTAAAGCTCTGACTAAGCTTATTGTGACTAGAAATAGTTGTTTTAAGCCTTAACGTTACGTTGGAAACGTGGAAAATCGAACTATAATGAAGTTTTACCCATTTGATACAAATAATCAAACTAAGAGTTTTGAAAGTAAACAAGCCGAGTATAATCATTAAAGCATTCACAAAGCTTATTGTGACTAGAAATAGTTGTTTTAGTCCTTAACATCACATTGGAAACGTTGGAAATCGAACTATAATGAAGTTTTACCCATTTTGACAGAAATAATCAAACTAAGAGTTTTGAAAGTAAACAAGCCGAGTATAATCATTAAAGCTTTCACACAGCTTATTGTGACTAGAAATAGTTGTTTTAAGCCTTAACTTCACATTGGAAAGTTTGGAAATCGAACTATAATGAAGTCTTACCCATTTTGATACAAATAATCAAACTAAGAGTTTTGATAGCAAACAAGATGAGCATAGTCATTAAAGCTTTCACAAAGCTTATTGTGACTAGAAATTGTTGTTTTAAGCCTTAACTTCACATTCAAAACGTAGGAAATCGAACTATAATGAAGTTTTATCCATTTTGACATAAATAATCAAACTAAGAGTTTTGAAAGTAAACAAGCCGAGTATAATCATTAAAGCTTTCACAAAGCTTATTGTGACTAGAAATAGTTGTTTTAAGCCTTAACTTCACATTGGAAAGGTTGGAAATCGAATTATAATGAAGTCTTACCCATTTTGATACAAATAATCAAACTAAGAGTTTTCAAAGTAAACAAGCCGAGCTTAATCATTAAAGCTCTGACTAAGCTTATTGTGACTAGAAATAGTTGTTTTAAGCCTTAACGTTACGTTGGAAACGTGGAAAATCGAACTATAATGAAGTTTTACCCATTTGATACAAATAATCAAACTAAGAGTTTTGAAAGTAAACAAGCCGAGTATAATCATTAAAGCATTCACAAAGCTTATTGTGACTAGAAATAGTTGTTTTAGTCCTTAACATCACATTGGAAACGTTGAAAATCGAACTATAATGAAGTTTTACCCATTTTGACATAAATAATCAAACTAAGAGTTTTGAAAGTAAACAAGCCGAGTATAATCATTAAAGCTTTCACACAGCTTATTGTGACTAGAAATAGTTGTTTTAAGCCTTAATTTCACATTGGAAAGTTTGGAAATCGAACTATAATGAAGTCTTACCCATTTTGATACAAATAATCAAACTAAGAGTTTTGATAGTAAACAAGATGAGCATAGTCATTAAAGCTTTCACAAAGCTTATTGTGACTAGAAATTGTTGTTTTAAGCCTTAACTTCACATTCAAAACGTAGGAAATCGAACTATAATGAAGTTTTATTCATTTTGACATAAATAATCAAACTAAGAGTTTTGAAAGTAAACAAGCCGAGTATAATCATTAAAGCTTTCACAAAGCTTATTGTGACTAGAAATAGTTGTTTTAAGCCTTAACTTCACATTGAAAACGTAGGAAATCGAACTGCAATGAAGTTTTACTCATTTTGACATAAATAATCAAACTAAGAGTTTTGAAACTAAACAAACCGAGTATAATCATTAAAGCTTTCACAAAACTTATTGTGACTAGAAATAGTTGTTTTAAGCCTTAACTTCACATTGGAAAGGTTGGAAATCGAATTATAATGAAGTCTTACCCATTTTGATACAAATAATCAAAACTAAGAGTTTTGAAAGTAAACAATATGAGCATAATCATTAAAGCTTTCACAAAGCTTATTCTGACTAGAAATAGTTGTTTTAAGCCTTAACTTCACATTCAAAACGTTGGAAATCGAACTATAATGAAGTTTTATCCATTTTGACATAAATAATCAAACTAAGAGTTTTGAAAGTAAACAAGCCGGGTATAATCATTAAAGCTTTCACAAAGCTTATTGTGACTAGAAATAGTTGTTTTAAGCCTTAACTTCACATTGAAAACGTAGGAAATCGAACTATAATGAAGTTTTAACCATTTTGACATAAATAATCAAACTAAGAGTTTTGAAAGTAAACAAGCCGAGTATAATCATTAAGGCTTTCACAAAGCTTATTGTGACTAGAAATAGTTGTTTTAAGCCTTAACTTCACATTGAAAACGTAGGAAAACGAACTGCAATGAAGTTTTACCCATTTTGACATAAATAATCAAACTAAGAGTTTTGAAAGTGAACAAACCGAGTATAATCATTAAAGCTTTCACAAAACTTATTGTGACTAGAAATAGTTGTTTTAAGCCTTAACTTCACATTGGAAAGGTTGGAAATCGAATTATAATGAAGTCTTACCCATTTTGATACAAATAATCAAACTAAGAGTTTTGAAAGTAAACAAGCCGAGTATAATCATTAAAGCTTTCACACAAGCTTATTGTGACTAGAAATAGTTGTTTTAAGCCTTAACTTTACATTGGAAAGTTTGGAAATCGAATTATAATGAAGTCTTACCCATTTTGATACAAATAATCAAACTAAGAGTTTTGAAGGTAAACAAGATGAGCATAATCATTAAAGCTTTCACAAAGCTTATTGTGACTAGAAATAGTTGTTTTAAGCCTTAACTTCACATTGGAAACATTGAAAATCGAACTATTATGAAGTTTTACCCATTTTTATACAAATAATGAAACTAAGAGTTTTGAAAGTAAACTAGATGAGCCTAATCATTAAAGCTTTCACAAAGCTTATTGTGCCTAGAAATAGTTGTTTTAAGCCTTAACTTCACGTTGAAAACGTGGGAAATCGAACTATAATGAAGTTTTTCCCATTTTGACATAAATATTCAAATTAAGAGTTTTGAAAGTAAACAAGCCGAGTATAATCATTAAAGCTTTCACAAAGCTTATTGTGACTAGAAATAGGTTTTTTAAGCCTTAACTTCACATTGGAAAGGTTGGAAATCGAATTATAATGAAGTCTTACCCATTTTGATACAAATAATCAAACTAAGAGTTTTCAAAGTAAACAAGCCGAGCTTAATCATTAAAGCTCTGACTAAGCTTATTGTGACTAGAAATAGTTGTTTTAAGCCTTAACTTCACGTTGGAAACGTGGAAAATCGAACTATAATGAAGTTTTACCCATTTGATACAAATAATCAAACTAAGAGTTTTGAAAGTAAACAAGCCGAGTATAATCATTAAAGCTTCACAAAGCTTATTGTGACTAGAAATAGTTGTTTTAAGTCCTTAACATCACATTGGAAACGTTGGAAAATCGAACTATAATGAAGTTTTACCCATTTTGACATAAATAATCAAACTAAGAGTTTTGAAAGTAAACAAGCCGAGTATAATCATTAAAGCTTTCACAAAGCTTATTGTGACTAGAAATAGTTGTTTTAAGCCTTAACTTCACATTGGAAAGTTTGGAAATCGAACTATAATGAAGTCTTACCCATTTTGATACAAATAATCAAACTAAGAGTTTTGAAAGTAAACAAGATGAGCATAATCATTAAAGCTTTCACAAAGCTTATTGTGACTAGAAATAGTTGTTTTAAGCCTTAACTTCACATTCAAAACGTAGGAAATCGAACTATAAGGAAGTTTTATCCATTTTGACATAAATAATCAAACTAAGAGTTTTGAAAGTAAACAAGCCGAGTATAATCATTAAAGCTTTCACAAAGCTTATTGTGACTAGAAATAGTTGTTTTAAGCCTTAACTTCACATTGGAAAGGTTGGAAATCGAATTATAATGAAGTCTTACCCATTTTGATACAAATAATCAAACTAAGAGTTTTCAAAGTAAACAAGCCGAGCTTAATCATTAAAGCTTTCACTAAGCTTATTGTGACTAGAAATAGTTGTTTTAAGCCTTAACTTCACGTTGGAAACGTGGAAAATCGAACTATAATGAAGTTTTACCCATTTGATACAAATAATCAAACTAAGAGTTTTGAAAGTAAACAAGCCGAGTATAATCATTAAAGCATTCACAAAGCTTATTGTGACTAGAAATAGTTGTTTTAGTCCTTAACATCACATTGGAAACGTTGAAAATCGAACTATAATGAAGTTTTACCCATTTTGACATAAATAATCAAACTAAGAGTTTTGAAAGTAAACAAGCCGAGTATAATCATTAAAGCTTTCACACAGCTTATTGTGACTAGAAATAGTTGTTTTAAGCCTTAACTTCACATTGGAAAGTTTGGAAATCGAACTATAATGAAGTCTTACCCATTTTGATACAAATAATCAAACTAAGAGTTTTGATAGTAAACAAATGATGAGCATAGTCATTAAAGCTTTCACAAAGCTTATTGTGACTAGAAATTGTTGTTTTAAGCCTTAACTTCACATTCAAAACGTAGGAAATCGAACTATAATGAAGTTTTATTCATTTTGACATAAATAATCAAACTAAGAGTTTTGAAAGTAAACAAGTCGAGTATAATCATTAAAGCTTTCACAAAGCTTATTGTGACTAGAATAGTTGTTTTAAGCCTTAACTTCACATTGAAAACGTAGGAAATCGAACTGCAATGAAGTTTTACTCATTTTGACATAAATAATCAAACTAAGAGTTTTGAAACTAAACAAACCGAGTATAATCATTAAAGCTTTCACAAAACTTATTGTGACTAGAAATAGTTGTTTTAAGCCTTAACTTCACATTGGAAAGGTTGGAAATCGAATTATAATGAAGTCTTACCCATTTTGATACAAATAATCAAACTAAGAGTTTTGAAAGTAAACAATATGAGCATAATCATTAAAGCTTTCACAAAGCTTATTCTGACTAGAAATAGTTGTTTTAAGCCTTAACTTCACATTCAAAACGTTGGAAATCGAACTATAATGAAGTTTTATCCATTTTGACATAAATAATCAAACTAAGAGTTTTGAAAGTAAACAAGCCGAGTATAATCATTAAAGCTTTCACAAAGCTTATTGTGACTAGAAATAGTTGTTTTAAGCCTTAACTTCACATTGAAAACGTAGGAAATCGAACTATAATGAAGTTTTAACCATTTTGACATAAATAATCAAACTAAGAGTTTTGAAAGTAAACAAGCCGAGTATAATCATTAAGGCTTTCACAAAGCTTATTGTGACTAGAAATAGTTGTTTTAAGCCTTAACTTCACATTGAAAACGTAGGAAAACGAACTGCAATGAAGTTTTACCCATTTTGACATAAATAATCAAACTAAGAGTTTTGAAAGTGAACAAACCGAGTATAATCATTAAAGCTTTCACAAAACTTATAGTGACTAGAAATAGTTGTTTTAAGCCTTAACTTCACATTGGAAAGGTTGGAAATCGAATTATAATGAAGTCTTACCCATTTTGATACAAATAATCAAACTAAGAGTTTTGAAAGTAAACAAGCCGAGTATAATCATTAAAGCTTTCACACAAGCTTATTGTGACTAGAAATAGTTGTTTTAAGCCTTAACTTTACATTGGAAAGTTTGGAAATCGAATTATAATGAAGTCTTACCCATTTTGATACAAATAATCAAACTAAGAGTTTTGAAGGTAAACAAGATGAGCATAATCATTAAAGCTTTCACAAAGCTTATTGTGACTAGAAATAGTTGTTTTAAGCCTTAACTTCACATTGGAAACATTGAAAATCGAACTATTATGAAGTTTTACCCATTTTTATACAAATAATGAAACTAAGAGTTTTGAAAGTAAACTAGATGAGCCTAATCATTAAAGCTTTCACAAAGCTTATTGTGCCTAGAAATAGTTGTTTTAAGCCTTAACTTCACGTTGAAAACGTGGGAAATCGAACTATAATGAAGTTTTTCCCATTTTGACGTAAATATTCAAATTAAGAGTTTTGAAAGTAAACAAGCCGAGTATAATCATTAAAGCTTTCACAAAGCTTATTGTGACTAGAAATAGGTTTTTTAAGCCTTAACTTCACATTGGAAAGGTTGGAAATCGAACTATCATGAAGTCTTACCAATTTTGATACAAATAATCAAACTAAGAGTTTTGAAAGTAAACAAGATGAGCATAATCATTAAAGCTTTCACAAAGCTTATTGTGACTAGAAATAGTTGTTTTAAGCCTTAACTTCATATTGGAAAGGTTGGAAATCGAATTATAATGAAGTCTTACCCATTTTGATACAAATAATCAAACTTAGAGTTTTCAAAGTAAACAAGCCGAGAGCTATAATCATTAAAGCTTCACAAAGCTTATTGTGACTAGAAATAGTTGTTTTAAGCCTTAACATCACATTGGAAACGTTGGAAAATCGAACTATAATGAAGTTTTACCCATTTTGACATAAATAATCAAACTAAGAGTTTTGAAAGTAAACAAAACGAGTATAATCATTAAAGCTTTCACAAAGCTTATTGTGACTAGAAATAGTTGTTTTAAGCCTTAACTTCACATTGGAAAGGTTGGAAATCGAACTATAATGAAGTTTTACCCATTTTGATACAAATAATCAAACTAAGAGTTTTGAAAGTAAACAAGATGAGCATAATCATTAAAGCTTTCACAAAGCTTATTGTGACTAGAAATAGTTGTTTTAAGCCTTAACTTCACATTGAAAACGTAGGAAATCGAACTATAATGAAGTTTTACCCATTTTGACATAAATAATCAAACTAAGAGTTTTGAAAGTAAACAAACCGAGTATAATCATTAAAGCTTTCACAAAGCTTATTGTGACTAGAAATAGTTGTTTTAAGCCTTAACTTCACATTGGAAAGTTGGAAATCGAACTATAATGAAGTCTTACCCATTTTGATACAAATAATCAAACTAAGAGTTTTGAAGGTAAACAAGATGAGCATAATCATTAAAGCTTTCACAAAGCTTATTGTGACTAGAAATAGTTGTTTTAAGCCTTAACTTCACATTGGAAAGGTTGGAAATCGAACTATAATGAAGTCTTACCCAGTTTGATACAAATAATCAAACTAAGAGTTTTGAAAGTAAACAAGCCGAGTATAATCATTAAAGCATTCACAAAGCTTATTGTGACTAGAAATAGTTGTTTTAGTCCTTAACATCACATTGGAAACGTTGGAAATCGAACTATAATGAAGTTTTACCCATTTTGACAGAAATAATCAAACTAAGAGTTTTGAAAGTAAACAAGCCGAGTATAATCATTAAAGCTTTCACACAGCTTATTGTGACTAGAAATAGTTGTTTTAAGCCTTAACTTCACATTGGAAAGTTTGGAAATCGAACTATAATGAAGTCTTACCCATTTTGATACAAATAATCAAACTAAGAGTTTTGATAGTAAACAAGATGAGCATAGTCATTAAAGCTTTCACAAAGCTTATTGTGACTAGAAATTGTTGTTTTAAGCCTTAACTTCACATTCAAAACGTAGGAAATCGAACTATAATGAAGTTTTATTCATTTTGACATAAATAATCAAACTAAGAGTTTTGAAAGTAAACAAGCCGAGTATAATCATTAAAGCTTTCACAAAGCTTATTGTGACTAGAAATAGTTGTTTTAAGCCTTAACTTCACATTGAAAACGTAGGAAATCGAACTGCAATGAAGTTTTACTCATTTTGACATAAATAATCAAACTAAGAGTTTTGAAACTAAACAAACCGAGTATAATCATTAAAGCTTTCACAAAACTTATTGTGACTAGAAATAGTTGTTTTAAGCCTTAACTTCACATTGGAAAGGTTGGAAATCGAATTATAATGAAGTCTTACCCATTTTGATACAAATAATCAAACTAAGAGTTTTGAAAGTAAACAAGATGAGCATAATCATTAAAGCTTTCACAAAGCTTATTCTGACTAGAAATAGTTGTTTTAAGCCTTAACTTCACATTCAAAACGTTGGAAATCGAACTATAATGAAGTTTTATCCATTTTGACATAAATAATCAAACTAAGAGTTTTGAAAGTAAACAAGCCGGGTATAATCATTAAAGCTTTCACAAAGCTTATTGTGACTAGAAATAGTTGTTTTAAGCCTTAACTTCACATTGAAAACGTAGGAAATCGAACTATAATGAAGTTTTAACCATTTTGACATAAATAATCAAACTAAGAGTTTTGAAAGTAAACAAGCCGAGTATAATCATTAAGGCTTTCACAAAGCTTATTGTGACTAGAAATAGTTGTTTTAAGCCTTAACTTCACATTGAAAACGTAGGAAAACGAACTGCAATGAAGTTTTACCCATTTTGACATAAATAATCAAACTAAGAGTTTTGAAAGTGAACAAACCGAGTATAATCATTAAAGCTTTCACAAAACTTATAGTGACTAGAAATAGTTGTTTTAAGCCTTAACTTCACATTGGAAAGGTTGGAAATCGAATTATAATGAAGTCTTACCCATTTTGATACAAATAATCAAACTAAGAGTTTTGAAAGTAAACAAGCCGAGTATAATCATTAAAGCTTTCACACAGCTTATTGTGACTAGAAATAGTTGTTTTAAGCCTTAACTTTACATTGGAAAGTTTGGAAATCGAATTATAATGAAGTCTTACCCATTTTGATACAAATAATCAAACTAAGAGTTTTGAAGGCAAACAAGATGAGCATAATCATTAAAGCTTTCACAAAGCTTATTGTGACTAGAAATAGTTGTTTTAAGCCTTAACTTCACATTGGAAACATTGAAAATCGAACTATTATGAAGTTTTACCCATTTTTATACAAATAATGAAACTAAGAGTTTTGAAAGTAAACTAGATGAGCCTAATCATTAAAGCTTTCACAAAGCTTATTGTGCCTAGAAATAGTTGTTTTAAGCCTTAACTTCACGTTGAAAACGTGGGAAATCGAACTATAATGAAGTTTTTCCCATTTTGACATAAATATTCAAATTAAGAGTTTTGAAAGTAAACAAGCCGAGTATAATCATTAAAGCTTTCACAAAGCTTATTGTGACTAGAAATAGGTTTTTTAAGCCTTAACTTCACATTGGAAAGGTTGGAAATCGAACTATATGAAGTCTTACCCATTTTGATACAAATAATCAAACTAAGAGTTTTGAAAGTAAACAAGCCGAGAGCATAATCATTAAAGCTTTCACAAAGCTTATTGTGACTAGAAATAGTTGTTTTAAGCCTTAACTTCACGTTGGAAACGTGGAAATCGAACTATAATGAAGTTTTACCCATTTTGATACAAATAATCAAACTAAGAGTTTTGAAAGTAAACAAACCGAGTATAATCATTAAAGCTTTCACAAAGCTTATTGTGACTAGAAATAGTTGTTTTAAGCCTTAACTTCACATTGGAAACGTTGGAAATCGAACTATAATGAAGTTTTACCCATTTTGACACAAATAATCAAACTAAGAGTTTTGAAAGTAAACAAGAGCAGTATAATCATTAAAGCTTTCACAAAGCTTATTGTGACTAGAAATAGTTGTTTTAAGCCTTAACTTCACATTGGAAAGTTTGGAAATCGAACTATAATGAAGTTTTACCCATTTTGATACAAATAATCAAACTAAGAGTTTTGAAAGTAAACAAGATGAGCATAATCATTAAAGCTTTCACAAAGCTTATTGTGACTAGAAATAGTTGTTTTAAGCCTTAACTTCACATTGAAAACGTAGGAAATCGAACTATAATGAAGTTTTACCCATTTTGACATAAATAATCAAACTAAGAGTTTTGAAAGTAAACAAGCCGAGTATAATCATTAAAGCTTTCACAAAGCTTATTGTGACTAGAAATAGTTGTTTTAAGCCTTAACTTCACATTGGAAAGGTTGGAAATCGAATTATAATGAAGTCTTACCCATTTTGATACAAATAATCAAACTAAGAGTTTTCAAAGTAAACAAGCCGAGCTTAATCATTAAAGCTTTCACTAAGCTTATTGTGACTAGAAATAGTTGTTTTAAGCCTTAACGTTACGTTGGAAACGTGGAAAATCGAACTATAATGAAGTTTTACCCATTTGATACAAATAATCAAACTAAGAGTTTTGAAAGTAAACAAGCCGAGTATAATCATTAAAGCATTCACAAAGCTTATTGTGACTAGAAATAGTTGTTTTAGTCCTTAACATCACATTGGAAACGTTGAAAATCGAACTATAATGAAGTTTTACCCATTTTGACATAAATAATCAAACTAAGAGTTTTGAAAGTAAACAAGCCGAGTATAATCATTAAAGCTTTCACAAAGCTTATTGTGACTAGAAATAGTTGTTTTAAGCCTTAACTTCACATTGGAAAGTTTGGAAATCGAACTATAATGAAGTCTTACCCATTTTGATACAAATAATCAAACTAAGAGTTTTGATAGTAAACAAGATGAGCATAGTCATTAAAGCTTTCACAAAGCTTATTGTGACTAGAAATTGTTGTTTTAAGCCTTAACTTCACATTCAAAACGTAGGAAATCGAACTATAATGAAGTTTTATTCATTTTGACATAAATAATCAAACTAAGAGTTTTGAAAGTAAACAAGCCGAGTATAATCATTAAAGCTTTCACAAAGCTTATTGTGACTAGAAATAGTTGTTTTAAGCCTTAACTTCACATTGAAAACGTAGGAAATCGAACTATAATGAAGTTTTACCCATTTTGACATAAATAATCAAACTAAGAGTTTTGAAAGTAAACAAACCGAGTATAATCATTAAAGCTTTCACAAAACTTATTGTGACTAGAAATAGTTGTTTTAAGCCTTAACTTCACATTGGAAAGGTTGGAAATCGAATTATAATGAAGTCTTACCCATTTTGATACAAATAATCAAACTAAGAGTTTTGAAAGTAAACAAGATGAGCATAATCATTAAAGCTTTCACAAAGCTTATTGTGACTAGAAATAGTTGTTTTAAGCCTTAACTTCACATTCAAAACGTGGGAAATCGAACTATAATGAAGTTTTACCCATTTTGACATAAATAATCAAACTAAGAGTTTTGAAAGTAAACAAGCCGAGTATAATCATTAAAGCTTTCACAAAGCTTATTGTGACTAGAAATAGTTGTTTTAAGCCTTAACTTCACATTGAAAACGTAGGAAATCGAACTATAATGAAGTTTTACCCATTTTGACATAAATAATCAAACTAAGAGTTTTGAAAGTAAACAAGCCGAGTATAATCATTAAAGCTTTCACAAAGCTTATTGTGACTAGAAATAGTTGTTTTAAGCCTTAACTTCACATTGAAAACGTAGGAAATCGAACTATAATGAAGTTTTACCCATTTTGACATAAATAATCAAATCAAACTAAGAGTTTTGAAAGTAAACAAACCGAGTATAATCATTAAAGCTTTCACAAAACTTATAGTGACTAGAAATAGTTGTTTTAAGCCTTAACTTCACATTGGAAAGGTTGGAAATCGAATTATAATGAAGTCTTACCCATTTTGATACAAATAATCAAACTAAGAGTTTTGAAAGTAAACAAGATGAGTATAATCATTAAAGCTTTCACAAAGCTTATTGTGACTAGAAATAGTTGTTTTAAGCCTTAACTTCACATTGAAAACGTAGGAAATCGAACTATAATGAAGTTTTACCCATTTTGACATAAATAATCAAACTAAGAGTTTTGAAAGTAAACAAGCCGAGTATAATCATTAAAGCTTTCACAAAGCTTATTGTGACTAGAAATAGTTGTTTTAAGCCTTAACTTCACATTGGAAAGTTGGAAATCGAACTATAATGAAGTCTTACCCATTTTGATACAAATAATCAAACTAAGAGTTTTGAAAGTAAACAAGATGAGCATAATCATTAAAGCTTTCACAAAGCTTATTGTGACTAGAAATAGTTGTTTTAAGCCTTAACTTCACATTGGAAAGGTTGGAAATCGAACTATAATGAAGTCTTACCCAGTTTGATACAAATAATCAAACTAAGAGTTTTGAAAGTAAACAAGCCGAGTATAATCATTAAAGCATTCACAAAGCTTATTGTGACTAGAAATAGTTGTTTTAGTCCTTAACATCACATTGGAAACGTTGAAATCGAACTATAATGAAGTTTTACCCATTTTGACACAAATAATCAAACTAAGAGTTTTGAAAGTAAACAAGCCGAGTATAATCATTAAAGCTTTCACAAAGCTTATTGTGACTAGAAATAGTTGTTTTAAGCCTTAACTTCACATTGGAAAGTTTGGAAATCGAACTATAATGAAGTCTTACCCATTTTGATACAAATAATCAAACTAAGAGTTTTGATAGTAAACAAGATGAGTATAGTCATTAAAGCTTTCACAAAGCTTATTGTGACTAGAAATTGTTGTTTTAAGCCTTAACTTCACATTCAAAACGTAGGAAATCGAACTATAATGAAGTTTTATCCATTTTGACATAAATAATCAAACTAAGAGTTTTGAAAGTAAACAAGCCGAGTATAATCATTAAGGCTTTCACAAAGCTTATTGTGACTAGAAATAGTTGTTTTAAGCCTTAACTTCACATTGAAAACGTAGGAAATCGAACTATAATGAAGTTTTACCCATTTTGACATAAATAATCAAACTAAGAGTTTTGAAAGTAAACAAACCGAGTATAATCATTAAAGCTTTCACAAAACTTATTGTGACTAGAAATAGTTGTTTTAAGCCTTAACTTCACATTGGAAAGGTTGGAAATCGAATTATAATGAAGTCTTACCCATTTTGATACAAATAATCAAACTAAGAGTTTTGAAAGTAAACAAGCCGAGTATAATCATTAAAGCTTTCACAAAGCTTATTGTGACTAGAAATAGTTGTTTTAAGCCTTAACTTTACATTGGAAAGTTTGGAAATCGAATTATAATGAAGTCTTACCCATTTTGATACAAATAATCAAACTAAGAGTTTTGAAAGTAAACAAGATGAGCATAATCATTAAAGCTTTCACAAAGCTTATTGTGACTAGAAATAGTTGTTTTAAGCCTTAACTTCACATTGGAAACATTGAAAATCGAACTATAATGAAGTTTTACCCATTTTTATACAAATAATCAAACTAAGAGTTTTGAAAGTAAACAAGATGAGCCTAATCATTAAAGCTTTCACAAAGCTTATTGTGACTAGAAATAGTTGTTTTAAGCCTTAACTTCACATTGAAAACGTGGGAAATCGAACTATAATGAAGTTTTACCCATTTTGACATAAATAATCAAACTAAGAGTTTTGAAAGTAAACAAGCCGAGTATAATCATTAAAGCTTTCACAAAGCTTATTGTGACTAGAAATAGTTGTTTTAAGCCTTAACTTCACATTGGAAAGGTTGGAAATCGAACTATAATGAAGTCTTACCATTTTGATACAAATAATCAAACTAAGAGTTTTGAAAGTAAACAAGATGAGCATAATCATTAAAGCTTTCACAAAGCTTATTGTGACTAGAAATAGTTGTTTTAAGCCTTAACTTCACATTGGAAAGGTTGGAAATCGAATTATAATGAAGTCTTACCCATTTTGATACAAATAATCAAACTAAGAGTTTTGAAAGTAAACAAGCCGAGCTATAATCATTAAAGCTTTCACAAAGCTTATTGTGACTAGAAATAGTTGTTTTAAGCCTTAACGTTACGTTGGAAACGTGGAAAATCGAACTATAATGAAGTTTTACCCATTTTGACATAAATAATCAAACTAAGAGTTTTGAAAGTAAACAAAACTGAGTATAATCATTAAAGCTTTCACAAAGCTTATTGTGACTAGAAATAGTTGTTTTAAGCCTTAACTTCACATTGGAAAGGTTGGAAATCGAACTATAATGAAGTTTTACCCATTTTGATACAAATAATCAAACTAAGAGTTTTGAAAGTAAACAAGATGAGCATAATCATTAAAGCTTTCACAAAGCTTATTGTGACTAGAAATAGTTGTTTTAAGCCTTAACTTCACATTGAAAACGTAGGAAATCGAACTATAATGAAGTTTTACCCATTTTGACATAAATAATCAAACTAAGAGTTTTGAAAGTAAACAAGCCGAGTATAATCATTAAAGCTTTCACAAAGCTTATTGTGACTAGAAATAGTTGTTTTAAGCCTTAACTTTACATTGGAAAGTTGGAAATCGAACTATAATGAAGTCTTACCCATTTTGATACAAATAATCAAACTAAGAGTTTTGAAAGTAAACAAGATGAGCATAATCATTAAAGCTTTCACAAAGCTTATTGTGACTAGAAATAGTTGTTTTAAGCCTTAACTTCACATTGGAAAGGTTGGAAATCGAACTATAATGAAGTTTTACCCATTTTTGAACAAATAATCAAACTAAGAGTTTTGAAAGTAAACAAGCCGAGTATAATCATTAAAGCTTCACAAAGCTTATTGTGACTAGAAATAGTTGTTTTAAGTCCTTAACATCACATTGGAAACGTTGGAAATCGAACTATAATGAAGTTTTACCCATTTTGACAAAATAATCAAACTAAGAGTTTTGAAAGTAAACAAGCCGAGTATAATCATTAAAGCTTTCACAAAGCTTATTGTGACTAGAAATAGTTGTTTTAAGCCTTAACTTCACATTGGAAAGTTTGGAAATCGAACTATAATGAAGTCTTACCCATTTTGATACAAATAATCAAACTAAGAGTTTTGAAAGTAAACAAGATGAGTATAATCATTAAAGCTTTCACAAAGCTTATTGTGACTAGAAATAGTTGTTTTAAGCCTTAACTTCACATTGGAAAACGTTGGAAATCGAACTATAATGAAGTTTTACCCATTTTGACATAAATAATCAAACTAAGAGTTTTGAAAGTAAACAAGCCGAGTATAATCATTAAAGCTTTCACAAAGCTTATTGTGACTAGAAATAGTTGTTTTAAGCCTTAACTTCACATTGGAAAGGTTGGAAATCGAACTATAATGAAGTCTTACCCATTTTGATACAAATAATCAAACTAAGAGTTTTGAAAGTAAACAAGCCGAGCTATAATCATTAAAGCTTTCACAAAGCTTATTGTGACTAGAAATAGTTGTTTTAAGCCTTAACTTTACATTGGAAACGTGGAAAATCGAACTATAATGAAGTTTTACCCATTTGATACAAATAATCAAACTAAGAGTTTTGAAAGTAAACAAGCCGAGTATAATCATTAAAACTTTCACAAAGCTTATTGTGACTAGAAATAGTTGTTTTAAGCCTTAACTTCACCTTGAAAACGTAGGAAATCGAACTATAATGATGTTTTACCCATTTTGACATAAATTATCGAACTAGGAGTTTTGAAAGTAAACAAACCGAGTATAATCATTAAAGCTTTCACAAAGCTTATTGTGACTAGAACTACTTGTTTTAAGCCTTAACTTTACATTCTAAAGTTGGAAATCGAACTATAATGAAGTCTTACCCATTTTGATACAAATAATCAAACTAAGAGTTTTGAAGGTAAACAAGATGAGCATAATCATTAAAGCTTTCACAAAGCTTATTGTGACTAGAAATAGTTGTTTTAAGCCTTAACTTCACATTGGAAAGGTTGGAAATCGAACTATAATGAAGTCTTACCCAGTTTGATACAAATAATCAAACTAAGAGTTTTGAAAGTAAACAAGCCGAGTATAATCATTAAAGCTTTCACAAAGCTTATTGTGACTAGAAATAGTTGTTTTAAGCCTTAACTTCACATTGAAAGGTTGGAAATCGAACTATAATGAAGTTTTACCCATTTTGATACAAATAATCAAACTAAGAGTTTTGAAAGTAAACAAGCCGAGTATAATCATTAAAGCTTTCACAAAGCTTATTGTGACTAGAAATAGTTGTTTTAAGCCTTAACTTCACATTGGAAAGGTTAGAAATTGAACTATAATGATGTCTTACCCATTTTGATACAAATAATCAAACTAAGAGTTTTGAAAGTAAACAAGCCGAGTATAATCATTAAAGCTTTCACACAGCTTATTGTGACTAGAAATAGTTGTTTTAAGCCTTAACTTCACATTGGAAAGTTTGGAAATCGAACTATAATGAAGTCTTACCCATTTTGATACAAATAATCAAACTAAGAGTTTTTATAGTAAACAAGATGAGCATAGTCATTAAAGCTTTCACAAAGCTTATTGTGACTAGAAATTGTTGTTTTAAGCCTTAACTTCACATTCAAAACGTAGGAAATCGAACTATAATGAAGTTTTATCCATTTTGACATAAATAATCAAACTAAGAGTTTTGAAAGTAAACAAGCCGAGTATAATCATTAAAGCTTTCACAAAGCTTATTGTGATTAGAAATAGTAGTTTTAAGCCTTAACATCACATTGGAAAGGTTGGAAATCGAACTATAATGGAGTTTTACCCATTTTGATACAAATAATCAAACTAAGAGTTTTGAAAGTAAACAAGCCGAGTATAATCATTAAAGCTTTCACAAAGCTTATTGTGACTAGAAATAGTTGTTTTAAGCCTTAACTTCACATTGGAAAGGTTAGAAATTGAACTATAATGATGTCTTACCCATTTTGATACAAATAATCAAACTAAGAGTTTTGAAAGTAAACAAGCCGAGTATAATCATTAAAGCTTTCACAAAGCTTATTGTGACTAGAAATAGTTGTTTTAAACCTTAACTTCACATTGGAAAGGTTGGAAATCGAACTATAATGAAGTTTTACCCATTTTGATACAAATAATCAAACTAAGAGTTTTGAAAGTAAACAAGATGAACATAATCATTAAAGCTTTCACAAAGCTTATTGTGACTAGAAATAGTTGTTTTAAGCCTTAACTTCACATTGGAAAGGTTGGAAATCGAACTATAATGAAGTCTTACCCATTTTGATACAAATAATAAAACTAAGAGTTTTGAAAGTAAACAAGATGAGCATAATCATTAAATCTTTCACAAAGCTTATTCTGACTAGAAATAGTTGTTTTAAGCCTTAACTTCACATTGAAAACGTTGGAAATCAAACTATAATGAAGTTTTATCCATTTTGACATAAATAATCAAACTAAGAGTTTTGAAAGTAAACAAGCCGGGTATAATCATTAAAGCTTTCACAAAGCTTATTGTGACTAGAAATAGTTGTTTTAAGCCTTAACTTCACATTGAAAACGTAGGAAATCGAACTATAATGAAGTTTTAACCATTTTGACATAAATAATCAAACTAAGAGTTTTGAAAGTAAACAAGCCGAGTATAATCATTAAAGCTTTCACAAAAGCTTATTGTGACTAGAAATAGTTGTTTTAAGCCTTAACTTCACATTGAAAACGTAGGAAATCGAACTATAATGAAGTTTTACCCATTTTGACATAAATAATCAAACTAAGAGTTTTGAAAATAAACAAACCGAGTATAATCATTAAAGCTTTCACAAAACTTATTGTGACTAGAAATAGTTGTTTTAAGCCTTAACTTCACATTGGAAAGGTTGGAAATCGAATTATAATGAAGTCTTACCCATTTTGATACAAATAATCAAACTAAGAGTTTTGAAAGTAAACAAGCCGAGTATAATCATTAAAGCTTTCACAAAGCTTATTGTGACTAGAAATAGTTGTTTTAAGCCTTAACTTCACATTGGAAAGTTTGGAAATCGAATTATAATGAAGTCTTACCCATTTTGATAGAAATAATCAAACTAAGAGTTTTGAAAGTAAACAAGATGAGCATAATCATTAAAGCTTTCACAAAGCTTATTGTGACTAGAAATAGTTGTTTTAAGCCTTAACTTCACATTGAAAACGTTGGAAATCGAACTATAATGAAGTTTTACCCATTTTGAAATAAATAATCAAACTAAGTTTTTGAAAGTAAACAAGATGAGTATAATCATTAAAGCTTTCACAAAGCTTATTGTGACTAGAAATAGTTGTTTTAAGCCTTAACTTTACATTGGAAAGTTGGAAATCGAACTATAATGAAGTCTTACCCATTTTGATACAAATAATCAAACTAAGAGTTTTGAAAGTAAACAAGATGAGCATAATCATTAAAGCTTTCACAAAGCTTATTGTGACTAGAAATAGTTGTTTTAAGCCTTAACTTCACATTGGAAAACGTTGGAAATCGAACAATAATGAAGTTTTAACCATTTTGACATAAATAATCAAACTAAGAGTTTTGAAAGTAAACAAGCCGAGTATAATCATTAAAGCTTTCACAAAGCTTATTGTGCCTAGAAATAGTTGTTTTAAGCCTTAACTTCACGTTGAAAACGTGGGAAATCGAACTATAATAAAGTTTTTCCCATTTTGACATAAATATTCAAATTAAGAGTTTTGAAAGTAAACAAGCCGAGTATAATCATTAAAGCTTTCACAAAGCTTATTGTGACTAGAAATAGGTTTTTTAAGCCTTAACTTCACATTGGAAAGGTTGGAAATCGAACTATAATGAAGTCTTACCAATTTTGATACAAATAATCAAACTAAGAGTTTTGAAAGTAAACAAAATGAGCATAATCATTAAAGCTTTCACAAAGCTTATTGTGACTAGAAATAGTTGTTTTAGCCTTAACTTCACCTTGAAAACGTAGGAAATCGAACTATAATGAAGTTTTACCCATTTTGACATAAATTATCAAACTAAGAGTTTTGAAAGTAAACAAACCGAGTATAATTATTAAAGCTTTCACAAAGCTTATTGTGACTAGAAATACTTGTTTTAAGCCTTAACTTTACATTCTAAAGTTTTAAATCGAACTACAATGATGTCTTACCCATTTTGATACAAATAATCAAACTAAGAGTTTTGAAAGTAAACAAGATGAGCATAATCATTAAAGCTTTCACAAAGCTTATTGTGACTAGAAATTGTTGTTTTAAGCCTTAACTTCACATTCAAAACGTAGGAAATCGAACAATAATGAAGTTTTAACCATTTTGACATAAATAATCAAACTAAGAGTTTTGAAAGTAAACAAGCCGAGTATATCATTAAAGCTTTCACAAAGCTTATTGTGATTAGAAATAATTGTTTTAAGCCTTAACTTCACATTGAAAACGTGGGAAATCGAACTATAATAAAGTTTTACCCATTTTGACATAAATAATCAAACTAAGAGTTTTGAAAGTAAACAAGTCTAGTATAATCATTAAAGCTTTCACAAAGCTTATTGTGACTAGAAATAGTTGTTTTAAGCCTTAACTTCACATTGGAAAGGTTGGAAATCGAATTATAATGAAGTCTTACCCATTTTGATACAAATAATCAAAATAAGAGTTTTGAAAGTAAACAAGATGAACATAATCATTAAAGCTTTCACAAAGCTTATTGTGACTAGAAATAGTTGTTTTAATTTAACTTCACATTGGAAAGGTTGGAAATTGAACTATAATGAAGTTTTACCCATTTTGATACAAATAATGAAACTAAGAGTTTTGAAAGTAAACAAGCCGAGCTTAATCATTAAAGCTTTGACAAAGCTAATTGTGACAAGAAATCGTTGTTTTAAGCCTTAACGTTACGTTGGAAACGTGGAAAATCGAACTATAATGAAGTTTTACCCATTTGATACAAATAATCAAACTAAGAGTTTTGAAAGTAAACAAGCCGAGTATAATCATTAAAGCATTCACAAAGCTTATTGTGACTAGAAATAGTTGTTTTAAGCCTTAACATCACATTGGAAACGTGGGAAATCGAACTATAATGAAGTTTTACCCATTTTGACATAAATAATCAAACTAAGAGTTTTGAAAGTAAACAAGCCGAGTATAATCATTAAAGCTTTCACACAGCTTATTGTGACTAGAAATAGTTGTTTTAAGCCTTAACTTCACATTGGAAAGTTTGGAAATCGAATTATAATGAAGTCTTACCCATTTTGATACAAATAATCAAACTAAGAGTTTTGAAGGTAAACAAGATGAGCATAATCATTAAAGCTTTCACAAAGCTTATTGTGACTAGAAATAGTTGTTTTAAGCCTTAACTTCACATTGGAAACATTGAAAATCGAACTATTATGAAGTTTTACCCATTTTTATACAAATAATGAAACTAAGAGTTTTGAAAGTAAACTAGATGAGCATAATCATTAAAGCTTTCACAAAGCTTATTGTGCCTAGAAATAGTTGTTTTAAGCCTTAACTTCACGTTGAAAACGTCGGAAATCGAACTATAATGAAGTTTTTCCCATTTTGACATAAATATTCAAATTAAGAGTTTTGAAAGTAAACAAGCCGAGTATAATCATTAAAGCTTTCACAAAGCTTATTGTGACTAGAAATAGGTTTTTAAGCCTAACTTCACATTGGAAAGGTTGGAAATCGAACTATAATGAAGTCTTACCATTTTGATACAAATAATCAAACTAAGAGTTTTGAAAGTAAACAAGATGAGCATAATCATTAAAGCTTTCACAAAGCTTATTGTGACTAGAAATAGTTGTTTTAAGCCTTAACTTCACCTTGAAAACGTTGGGAAATCGAACTATAATGAAGTTTTACCCATTTTGACATAAATTATCAAACTAAGAGTTTTGAAAGTAAACAAGCCGAGTATAATCATTAAAGCTTTCACAAAGCTTATTGTGACTAGAAATAATTGTATTAAGCCTTAACTTCACATTGAATACGTGGGAAATCGAACTATAATAAAGTTTTACCCATTTTGACATAAATAATCAAACTAAGAGTTTTGAAAGTAAACAAGCCTAGTATAATCATTAAAGCTTTCACAAAGCTTATTGTGACTAGAAATAGTTGTTTTAAGCCTTAACTTCACATTGGAAAGGTTGGAAATTGAACTATAATGAAGTTTTACCCATTTTGATACAAATAATGAAACTAAGAGTTTTCAAAGTAAACAAGCCGAGCTTAATCATTAAAGCTTTGACAAAGCTAATTGTGACAAGAAATCGTTGTTTTATGCCTTAACGTTATGTTGGAAACGTGGAAAATCGAACTATAATGAAGTTTTACCCATTTGATACAAAGAATCAAACTAAGAGTTTTGAAAGTAAACAAGCCGAGTATAATCATTAAAGCATTCACAAAGCTTATTGTGACTAGAAATAGTTGTTTTAAGCCTTAACATCACATTGGAAACGTGGAAATCGAACTATAATGAAGTTTTACCCATTTTGACATAAATAATCAAACTAAGAGTTTTGAAAGTAAACAAGCCGAGTATAATCATTAAAGCTTTCACACAAGCTTATTGTGACTAGAAATAGTTGTTTTAAGCCTTAACTTCACATTGGAAAGTTTGGAAATCGAATTATAATGAAGTCTTACCCATTTTGATACAAATAATCAAACTAAGAGTTTTGAAGGTAAACAAGATGAGCATAATCATTAAAGCTTTCACAAAGCTTATTGTGACTAGAAATAGTTGTTTTAAGCCTTAACTTCACATTGGAAACATTGAAAATCGAACTATTATGAAGTTTTACCCATTTTTATACAAATAATGAAACTAAGAGTTTTGAAAGTAAACTAGATGAGCATAATCATTAAAGCTTTCACAAAGCTTATTGTGCCTAGAAATAGTTGTTTTAAGCCTTAACTTCACGTTGAAAACGTGGGAATCGAACTATAATGAAGTTTTTCCCATTTTGACATAAATATTCAAATTAAGAGTTTTGAAAGTAAACAAGCCGAGTATAATCATTAAAGCTTTCACAAAGCTTATTGTGACTAGAAATAGGTTTTTTAAGCCTTAACTTCACATTGGAAAGGTTGGAAATCGAACTATAATGAAGTCTTACCAATTTTGACAAATAATCAAACTAAGAGTTTTGAAAGTAAACAAAATGAGCATAATCATTAAAGCTTTCACAAAGCTTATTGTGACTAGAAATAGTTGTTTTAGGCCTTAACTTCACCTTGAAAACGTAGGAAATCGAACTATAATGAAGTTTTACCCATTTTGACATAAATTATCAAACTAAGAGTTTTGAAAGTAAACAAACCGAGTATAATTATTAAAGCTTTCACAAAGCTTATTGTGACTAGAAATACTTGTTTTAAGCCTTAACTTTACATTCTAAAGTTGGAAATCGAACTACAATGATGTCTTACCCATTTTGATACAAATAATCAAACTAAGAGTTTTGAAAGTAAACAAGATGAGCATAGTCATTAAAGCTTTCACAAAGCTTATTGTGACTAGAAATTGTTGTTTTAAGCCTTAACTTCACATTCAAAACGTTGGAAATCGAACAATAATGAAGTTTTAACCATTTTGACATAAATAATCAAACTAAGAGTTTTGAAAGTAAACAAGCCGAGTATAATCATTAAAGCTTTCACAAAGCTTATTGTGACTAGAAATAATTGTTTTAAGACTTAACTTCACATTGAAAACGTGGGAAATCGAACTATAATAAAGTTTTACCCATTTTGACATAAATAATCAAACTAAGAGTTTTGAAAGTAAACAAGCCTAGTATAATCATTAAAGCTTTCACAAAGCTTATTGTGACTAGAAATAGTTGTTTTAAGCCTTAACTTCACATTAGAAAGGTTGGAAATCGAATTATAATGAAGTCTTACCCATTTTTATACAAATAATCAAAATAAGAGTTTTGAAAGTAAACAAGATGAACATAATCATTAAAGCTTTACAAAGCTTATTGTGACTAGAAATAGTTGTTTTAAGCCTTAACTTCACATTGGAAAGGTTGGAAATTGAACTATAATGAAGTTTTACCCATTTTGATACAAATAATCAAACTAAGAGTTTTCAGAGTAAACAAGCCGAGCTTAATCATTAAAGCTTTGACAAAGCTAATTGTGACAAGAAATCGTTGTTTTAAGCCTTAACGTTACGTTGGAAACGTGGAAAATCGAACTATAATGAAGTTTTACCCATTTGATACAAATAATCAAACTAAGAGTTTTGAAAGTAAACAAGCGTAGTATAATCATTAAAGCATTCACAAAGCTTATTGTGACTAGAAATAGTTGTTTTAAGCCTTAACATCACATTGGAAACGTAGGAAATCGAACTATAATGAAGTTTTACCCATTTTGACATAAATAATCAAACTAAGAGTTTTGAAAGTAAACAAGCCGAGTATAATCATTAAAGCTTTCACACAGCTTATTGTGACTAGAAATAGTTGTTTTAAGCCTTAACTTCACATTGGAAAGTTTGGAAATCGAATTATAATGAAGTCTTACCAATTTTGATACAAATAATCAAACTAAGAGTTTTGAAAGTAAACAAGATGAGCATAGTCATTAAAGCTTTCACAAAGCTTATTGTGACTAGAAATAGTTGTTTTAAGCCTTAACTTCACATTGAAAACGTAGGAAATCGAACTATAATGAAGTTTTACCCATTTTGACATAAATAATCAAACTAAGAGTTTTGAAAGTAAACAAACCGAGTATAATCATTAAAGCTTTCACAAAGCTTATTGTGACTAGAAATAGTTTTTTTAAGCATTAACTTCACATACTAAAGGTTGGAAATCGAACTATAATGAAGTCTTACCCATTTTGATACAAATAATCAAATTAAGAGTTTTGAAAGTAAACAAGATGAGCATAATCATAAAAGCTTTCACAAAGCTTATTGTGACTAGAAATAGTTGTTTTAAGCCTTAACTTCACGTTGAAAACGTAGGAAATCGAACTATAATGAAGTTTTATCCATTTTGACATAAATAATCAAACTAAGAGTTTTGAAAGTAAATAAGATGAGTATAATCATTAAAGCTTACACAAAGCCTATTGTGACTAGAAATAGTTGTTTTAAGCCTTAACTTTACATTGAAAACGTGGGAAATCGAACTACAATAAAGTTTTACTCATTTTGACATAAATAATCAAACTAAGAGTTTTGAAAGTAAATAAGATGAGTATAATCATTAAAGCTTTCACAAAGCTTATTGTGACTAGAAATAGTTGTTTTAATCCTTAACTTCACATTCAAAAGGTTGGAAATCTAACTATAATGAAGTCTTACCCTTTTTTATACAAATAATGAAACTTAGAGTTTTGAAAGTAAACAAGATGAGCATAGTCATTAAAGCTTTCACAAAGCTTATTGTGACTACGGATAGTTGTTTTAAGCCTTAACTTCACATTGAAAACGTAGGAAATCGAACTATAATGAAGTTTTATCCATTTTGACATAAATAATCAAACTAAGAGTTTTGAAAGTAAACAAGCTGAATATAATCATTAAAGCTTTCACAAAGCTTATTGTGACTAGAAATAGTTGTTTTAAGCCTTAACTTCACATTGGAAAGGTTGGAAAACGAACTATAATGAAGTTTTACCCATTTTGATACAAGTAATCAAACTAAGAGTTTTGAAAGTAAACAAATTGAGCATAATCATTAAAGCTTTCACAAAGCCTATTGTGACTAGAAATAGTTGTTTTAAGCCTTAACTTCACATTGGAAACGTTGAAAATCGAACTATAATGAAGTTTTACCCATTTTTATACAAATAATGAAACTAAGAGTTTTGAAAGTAAACTAGATGAGCATAATCATTAAAGCTTTCACAAAGCTTATTGTGACTAGAAATAGTTGTTTTAAGCCTTAACTTCACATTGAAAACGTGGGAAATCGAACTATAATGAAGTTTTACCCATTTTGACATAAATAATCAAACTAAGAGTTTTGAAAGTAAACAAGCCGAGTAAAATCATTAAAGCTTTCACGAAGCTTATTGTCACTAGAAATAGTTGTTTTAATCCTTAACTTCACATTGGATACGTAGGAAATCGAACTATAATGAAGTTTGACCCATTTTGACTTAAATAATCAAACTAAGAGTTTTGAAAATAAACAAGCCGAGTATAATCATTAAAGCTTTCACAAAGCTTATTGTGACTAGAAATAGTTGTTTTAAGCCTTAACTTCACATTGAAAACGTGGGAAATCGAACTATAATAAATTTTTACCCATTTTGACATAAATAATCAAACTAAGAGTTTTGAAAGTAAACAAGATGAGTATAATCATTAAAGCTTTCACAAAGCTTATTGTGACTAGAAATAGTTGTTTTAAGCCTTAACTTCACATTTGAAACGTTGAAAATAGAACTATAATGAAGTTTTACCCATTTTGATACGAATAATCAAACTAAGAGTTTTGAAAGTAAACAAGCCGAGTATAATCATTAAAGCTTTCACAAAGCTTATTGTGACTAGAAATAGTTGTTTTAAGCCTTAATTTCACATTGGAAACGTTGGAAATCGAACTATAATGAAGTCTTACCCATTTTGATACAAATAATCAAACTAATAGTTTTGAAAGTAAACAAGATGAGCATATCATTAAAGCTTTTACAAAGCTTATTGTGACTAGAAATAGTTGTTTTAAGCCTTAACTTCACATTGAAAACGTAGGAAATCGAACTATAATGAAGTTTTACCCATTTTGACATAAATAATCAAACTAAGAGTTTTGAAAGTAAACAAGCCGAGTATAATCATTAAAGCTTTCACAAAGCTTATTGTGACTAGAAATAGTTGTTTTAAGCCTTAACTTCACATTGAAAACGTAGGAAATCGAACTATAATGAAGTTTTATCCATTTTGACATAAATAATCAAACTAAGAGTTTTGAAAGTAAACAAGCCGAGTATAATCATTAAAGCTTTCACAAAGCTTATTGTGACTAGAAATAGTTGTTTTAAGCCTTAACTTCACATTGGAAAGGTTGGAAATCGAACTATAATGAAGTTTTACCCATTTTGATACAAATAATCAAACTAAGAGTTTTGAAAGTAAACAAGATGAACATAATCATTAAAGCTTTCACAAAGCTTATTGTGACTAGAAATAGTTGTTTTAAGCCTTAACTTCACATTGGAAAGGTTGGAGGAAATCGAACTATAATGAAGTTTTACCCATTTTGATACAAATAATCAAACTAAGAGTTTTGAAAGTAAACAAGCCGAGCTATAATCATTAAAGCTTTCACAAAGCTTATTGTGACTAGAAATAATTGTTTTAAGCCTTAACTTCACATTGAAAACGTGGAAATCGAACTATAATAAAGTTTTACCCATTTTGATATAAATAATCAAACTAAGAGTTTTGAAAGTAAACAAGCCGAGTATAATCATTAAAGCTTTCACAAAGCTTATTGTGACTAGAAATAGTTGTTTTAAGCCTTAACTTCACATTGGAAAGGTTGGAAATTGAACTATAATGAAGTTTTACCCATTTTGATACAAATAATCAAACTAAGAGTTTTCAATGTAAACAAGCCGAGCTTAATCATTAAAGCTTTCACAAAGCTTATTATGACTAGAAATAGTTGTTTTAAGCCTTAACTTAACATTGGAAAGGTTGGAAATCGAACTATAATGAAGTTTTACCCATTTTGATACAAATAATCAAACTGAGAGTTTTGAAAGTAAACAAGACGAGCATAATCATTAAAGCTTTCACAAAGCTTATTGTGACTAGAAATAGTTGTTTTAAGCCTTAACTTCACCTTGAAAACGTTGGAGGAAATCGAACTATAATGAAGTTTTACCCATTTTGACATAAATAATCAAACTAAGAGTTTTGAAAGTAAACAAGCCGAGTATAATCATTAAAGCTTTCACAAAGCTTATTGTGACTAGAAATAGTTGTTTTAAGCCTTAACTTCACATTGGAAAGTTTGGAAATCGAATTATAATGAAGTCTTACCCATTTTGATACAAATAATCAAACTAAGAGTTTTGAAGGTAAACAAGATGAGCATAATCATTAAAGCTTTCACAAAGCTTATTGTGACTAGAAATAGTTGTTTTAAGCCTTAACTTCACATTGAAAACGTAGGAAATCGAACTATAATGAAGTTTTACCCATTTTGACATAAATAATCAAACTAAGAGTTTTGAAAGTAAACAAGCCGAGTATAATCATTAAAGCTTTCACAAAGCTTATTGTGACTAGAAATAGTTGTTTTAAGCCTTAACTTCACCTTGAAAATGTGGAAATCGAACTATAATGAAGTTTTACCAATTTTGACATAAATAATCAAACTAAGAGTTTTGAAAGTAAACTAGATGAGCATAATCATTAAAGCTTTCACAAAGCTTATTGTGACTAGAAATAGGTTTTTTAAGCCTTAACTTCACATTGGAAAGGTTGGAAATCGAACTATAATGAAGTCTTACCAATTTTGATACAAATAATCAAACTAAGAGTTTTGAAAGTAAACAAGATGAGCATAATCATTAAAGCTTTCACAAAGCTTATTGTGACTAGAAATAGTTGTTTTAAGCCTTAACTTCACCTTGAAAACGTAGGAAATCGAACTATAATGAAGTTTTACCCATTTTGACATAAATTTATCAAACTAAGAGTTTTGAAAGTAAACAAACCGAGTATATAATCATTAAAGCTTTCACAAAGCTTATTGTGACTAGAAATACTTGTTTTAAGCCTTAACTTTACATTGAAAAGTTGGAAATCGAACTATAATGAAGTCTTACCCATTTTGATACAAATAATCAAACTAAGAGTTTTGAAAGTAAACAAGATGAGCATATAATCATTAAAGCTTTCACAAAGCATATTGTGACTAGAAATAGTTGTTTTAAGCCTTAACTTCACATTCAAAACATAGGAAATCGAACTATAATGAAGTTTTACCCATTTTGACATAAATAATCAAACTAAGAGTTTTGAAAGTAAACAAGCCGAGTATAATCATTTAAAGCTTTTACAAAGCTTATTGTGACTAGAAATAGTTGTTTTAAGCCTTAACTTCACATTGAAAACGTTGGAAATCGAACTATAATGAAGTTTTAACCATTTTGACATAAATAATCAAACTAAGAGTTTTGAAAGTAAACAAGCCGAGTATAATCATTAAAGCTTTCACAAAGCTTATTGTGACTAGAAATAATTGTTTTAAGCCTTAACTTCACATTGAAAACGTTGGGAAATCGAACTATAATAAAGTTTTACCCATTTTGACATAAATAATCAAACTAAGAGTTTTGAAAGTAAACAAGCCGAGTATAATCATTAAAGCTTTCACAAAGCTTATTGTGACTAGAAATAGTTGTTTTAAGCCTTAACTTCACATTGGAAAGGTTGGAAATCGAACTATAATGAAGTTTTTTTGACCCAAATAATCAAACTAAGAGTTTGAAAGTAAAAATAATCAAATCATTAAAGCTTTCAAAAGTTAACTAAAATAGTTGTTTTAAGCCTTAACTTCACATTGGAAAGGTTGGAAATTGAAAATCGAATTATAATGAAGTCTTACCCATTTTGATACAAATAATCAAACTAAGAGTTTTGAAAGTAAACAAGATGAACATAATCATTAAAGCTTTCACAAAGCTTATTGTGACTAGAAATAGTTGTTTTAAGCCTTAACTTCACATTGGAAAGGTTGGAAATCGAACTATAATGAAGTCTTACCCATTTTGATACAAATAATCAAACTAAGAGTTTTGAAAGTAAACAAGATGAGCATAATCATTAAAGCTTTCACAAAGCTTATTTTGCCTAGAAATAGTTGTTTTAAGCCTTAACTTCACATTGAAAACGTTGGAAATCGAACTATAATGAAGTTTTATCCATTTTGACATAAATAATCAAACTAAGAGTTTTGAAAGTAAACAAGCCGAGGTATAATCATTAAAGCTTTCACAAAGCTTATTGTGACTAGAAATAGTTGTTTTAAGCCTTAACTTCACATTGAAAACGTTGGAAATCGAACTATAATGATGTTTTAACCATTTTGACATAAATAATCAAACTAAGAGTTTTGAAAGTAAACAAGCCGAGTATAATCATTAAAGCTTTCACAAAGCTTATTGTGACTAGAAATAGTTGTTTTAAGCCTTAACTTCACATTGAAAACGTTGGAAAACGAACTGCAATTAAGTTTTACCCATTTTGACATAAATAATCAAACTAAGAGTTTTGAAAGTAAACAAACCGAGTATAATCATTAAAGCTTTCACAAAACTTATTGTGACTAGAAATAGTTGTTTTAAGCCTTAACTTCACATTGGAAAGTTTGGAAATCGAACTATAATGAAGTCTTACCCATTTTGATACAAATAATCAAACTAAGAGTTTTGAAAGTAAACAAGATGAGCATAGTCATTAAAGCTTTCACAAAGCTTATTGTGACTAGAAATAGTTGTTTTAAGCCTTAACTTCACATTGAAAACGTTGAAATCGAACTATAATGAAGTTTTACCCATTTTGACATAAATAATCAAACTAAGAGTTTTGAAAGTAAACAAACCGAGTATAATCATTAAAGCTTTCACAAAGCTTATTGTGACTAGAAATAGTTTTTTTAAGCATTAACTTCACATACTAAAGGTTGGAAATCGAACTATAATGAAGTCTTTCCCATTTTGATACAAATAATCAAATTAAGAGTTTTGAAAGTAAACAAGATGAGCATAATCATAAAAGCTTTCACAAAGCTTATTGTGACTAGAAATAGTTGTTTTAAGCCTTAACTTCACGTTGAAAACGTAGGAAATCGAACTATAATGAAGTTTTATCCATTTTGACATAAATAATCAAACTAAGAGTTTTGAAAGTAAATAAGATGAGTATAATCATTAAAGCTTACACAAAGCCTATTGTGACTAGAAATAGTTGTTTTAAGCCTTAACTTTACATTGAAAACGTGGGAAATCGAACTACAATAAAGTTTTACTCATTTTGACATAAATAATCAAACTAAGAGTTTTGAAAGTAAATAAGATGAGTATAATCATTAAAGCTTTCACAAAGCTTATTGTGACTAGAAATAGTTGTTTTAAGCCTTAACTTCACATTGGAAAGGTTGGAAATCTAACTATAATGAAGTCTTACCCTTTTTTATACAAATAATGAAACTTAGAGTTTTGAAAGTAAACAAGATGAGCATAGTCATTAAAGCTTTCACAAAGCTTATTGTGACTACGGATAGTTGTTTTAAGCCTTAACTTCACATTGAAAACGTAGGAAATCGAACTATAATGAAGTTTTACCATTTTGACATAAATAATCAAACTAAGAGTTTTGAAAGTAAACAAGCTGAATATAATCATTAAAGCTTTCACAAAGCTTATTGTGACTAGAAATAGTTATTTTAAGCCTTAACTTCACATTGGAAAGGTTGGAAAACGAACTATAATGAATTTTACGCATTTTGATACAAGTAATCAAACTAAGAGTTTTGAAAGTAAACAAATTGAGCATAATCATTAAAGCTTTCACAAAGCCTATTGTGACTAGAAATAGTTGTTTTAAGCCTTAACTTCACATTGGAAACGTTGAAAATCGAACTACAATGAAGTTTTACCCATTTTTATACATACAAATAATCAAACTAAGAGTTTTGAAAGTAAACTAGATGAGCATAATCATTAAAGCTTTCACAAAGCTTATTGTGACTAGAAATAGTTGTTTTAAGCCTTAACTTTACGTTGAAAACGTGGGAAATCGAACTATAATGAAGTTTTACCCATTTTGACATAAATAATCAAACTAAGAGTTTTGAAAGTAAACAAGCCGAGTAAAATCATTAAAGCTTTCACGAAGCTTATTGTCACTAGAAATAGTTGTTTTAATCCTTAACTTCACATTGGAAACGTAGGGAAATCGAACTATAATGAAGTTTTACCCATTTTGACTTAAAATAATCAAACTAAGAGTTTTGAAAATAAACAAGCCGAGTATAATCATTAAAGCTTTCACAAAGCTTATTGTGACTAGAAATAGTTGTTTTAAGCCTTAACTTCACATTGAAAACGTTGGAAATCGAACTATAATGAAGTTTTACCCATTTTGACATAAATAATCAAACTAAGAGTTTTGAAAGTAAACAAGATGAGTATAATCATTAAAGCTTTCACAAAGCTTATTGTGACTAGAAATAGTTGTTTTAAGCCTTAACTTCACATTTGAAACGTTGAAAATAGAACTATAATGAAGTTTTACCCATTTTGATACAAATAATCAAACTAAGAGTTTTGAAAGTAAACAAGCCGAGTATAATCATTAAAGCTTTCACAAAGCTTATTGTGACTAGAAATAGTTGTTTTAAGCCTTAATTTCACATTGGAAACGTTGGAAATCGAACTATAATGAAGTCTTACCCATTTTGATACAAATAATCAAACTAATAGTTTTGAAAGTAAACAAGATGAGCATATCATTAAAGCTTTTACAAAGCTTATTGTGACTAGAAATAGTTGTTTTAAGCCTTAACTTCACATTGAAAACGTTGGAAATCGAACTATAATGAAGTTTTACCATTTTGACATAAATAATCAAACTAAGAGTTTTGAAAGTAAACAAGCCGAGTATAATCATTAAAGCTTTCACAAAGCTTATTGTGACTAGAAATAGTTGTTTTAAGCCTTAATTCACATTGAAAACGTTGGGAAATCGAACTATAATAAAGTTTTACCCATTTTGACATAAATAATCAAACTAAGAGTTTTGAAAGTAAACAAGCCGAGTATAATCATTAAAGCTTTCACAAAGCTTATTGTGACTAGAAATAGTTGTTTTAAGCCTTAACTTCACATTGGAAAGGTTGGAAATCGAACTATAATGAAGTTTTACCCATTTTGATACAAATAATCAAACTAAGAGTTTTGAAAGTAAACAAGATGAACATAATCATTAAAGCTTTCACAAAGCTTATTGTGACTAGAAATAGTTGTTTTAAGCCTTAACTTCACATTGGAAATGTTGGAAATTGAACTATAATGAAGTTTTACCCATTTTGATACAAATAATCAAACTAAGAGTTTTCAAATTAAACAAGCCGAGCTTAATCATTAAAGCTTTGACAAAGCTTATTGTGACTAGAAATAATTGTTTTAAGCCTTAACTTCACATTGAAAACGTGGGAAATCGAACTATAATAAAGTTTTACCTATTTTGATATAAATAATCAAACTAAGAGTTTTGAAAGTAAACAAGCCGAGTATAATCATTAAAGCTTTCACAAAGCTTATTGTGACTAGAAATAGTTGTTTTAAGCCTTAACTTCACATTGGAAAGGTTGGAAATTGAACTATAATGAAGTTTTACCCATTTTGATACAAATAATCAAACTAAGAGTTTTCAATGTAAACAAGCCGAGCTTAATCATTAAAGCTTTCACAAAGCTTATTATGACTAGAAATAGTTGTTTTAAGCCTTAACTTAACATTGGAAAGGTTGGAAATCGAACTATAATGAAGTTTTACCCATTTTGATACAAATAATCAAACTGAGAGTTTTGAAAGTAAACAAGACGAGCATAATCATTAAAGCTTTCACAAAGCTTATTGTGACTAGAAATAGTTGTTTTAAGCCTTAACTTCACCTTGAAAACGTAGGAAATCGAACTATAATGATGTTTTACCCATTTTGACATAAATTATCAAACTAAGAGTTTTGAAAGTAAACAAACCGAGTATAATTATTAAAGCTTTCACAAAGCTTATTGTGACTAGAAATAGTTGTTTTAAGCCTTAACTTCACATTGGAAAGTTTGGAAATCGAATTATAATGAAGTCTTACCCATTTTGATACAAATAATCAAACTAAGAGTTTTGAAGGTAAACAAGATGAGCATACTCATTAAAGCTTTCACAAAGCTTATTGTGACTAGAAATAGTTGTTTTAAGCCTTAACATCACATTGAAAACATAGGAAATCGAACTATAATGAAGTTTTATCCATTTTGACATAAATAATCAAACTAAGAGTTTTGAAAGTAAACAAGCCGAGTATAATCATTAAAGCTTTCACAAAGCTTATTGGGAGTAGAAATAGTTGTTTTAAGCTTTAACTTCACCTTGAAAATGTGGGAAATCGAACTATAATGAAGTTTTACCAATTTTGACATAAATAATTAAACTAAGAGTTTTGAAAGTAAACTAGATGAGCATAATCATTAAAGCTTTCACAAAGCTTATTGTGACTAGAAATAGGTTTTTTAAGCCTTAACTTCACATTGGAAAGGTTGGAAATCGACTATAATGAAGTCTTACCAATTTTGATACAAATAATCACACTAAGAGTTTTGAAAGTAAACAAGATGAGCATAATCATTAAAGCTTTCACAAAGTTTATTGTGACTAGAAATAGTTGTTTTAAGCCTTAACTTCACCTTGAAAACGTAGGAAATCGAACTATAATGAAGTTTTACCCATTTTGACATAATTTATCAAACTAAGAGTTTTGAAAGAAAACAAACCGAGTATAATTATTAAAGCTTTCACAAAGCTTATTGTGACTAGAAATACTTGTTTTAAGCCTTAACTTTACATTCTGAAGTTGGAAATCGAACTATAATGATGTCTTACCCATTTTGATACAAATAATCAAACTAAGAGTTTTGAAAGTAAACAAGATGAGCATAGTCATTAATGCTTTCACAAAGCATATTGGGACTAGAAATTGTTGTTTTAAGCCTTAACTTCACATTCAAAACATAGGAAATCGAACTATAATGAAGTTTTATCCATTTTGACATAAATAATCAAACTAAGAGTTTTGAAAGTAAACAAGCCGAGTATAATCATTTAAAGCTTTTAGAAAGCTTATTGTAAGTAGAAATAGTTTTTTTAAGCCTTAACTTCACATTGAAAACGTAGGAAATCGAACCATAATGAAGTTTTAACCATTTTGACATAAATAATCAAACTAAGAGTTTTGAAAGTAAACAAGCCGAGTATAATCATTAAAGCTTTCACAAAGCTTATTGTGACTAGAAATAATTGTTTTAAGCCTTAACTTCACATTGAAAACGTGGGAAATCGAACTATAATAAAGTTTTACCTATTTTGAAATAAATAATCAAACTAAGAGTTTTGAAAGTAAACAAGCCGAGTATAATCATTAAAGCTTTCACAAAGCTTATTGTGACTAGAAATAGTTGTTTTAAGCCTTAACTTCACATTGGAAAGGTTGGAAATTGAACTATAATGAAGTTTTACCCATTTTGATACAAATAATCAAACTAAGAGTTTTCAAAGTAAACAAGCCTTAACTTCACATTGGAAAGGTTGGAAATCGAATTATAATGAAGTCTTACCCATTTTGATACAAATAATCAAACTAAGGGTTTTGAAAGTAAACAAGATGAACATAATCATTAAAGCTTTCACAAAGCTTATTGTGACTAGAAATAGTTGTTTTAAGCCTTAACTTCACATTGGAAAGGTTGGAAATCGAACTATAATGAAGTCTTACCCAGTTTGATACAAATAATCAAACTAAGAGTTTTGAAAGTAAACAAGATGAGCATAATCATTAAAGCTTTCACAAAGCTTATTTTGCCTAGAAATAGTTGTTTTAAGCCTTAACTTCACATTGAAAACGTTGGAAATCGAACTATAATGAAGTTTTATCCATTTTGACATAAATAATCAAACTAAGAGTTTTGAAAGTAAACAAGCCGGGTATAATCATTAAAGCTTTCACAAAGCTTATTGTGACTAGAAATAGTTGTTTTAAGCCTTAACTTCACATTGAAAACGTAGGAAATCGAACTATAATGATGTTTTAACCATTTTGACATAAATAATCAAACTAAGAGTTTTGAAAGTAAACAAGCCGAGTATAATCATTAAGGCTTTCACAAAGCTTATTGTGACTAGAAATAGTTGTTTTAAGCCTTAACTTCACATTGAAAACGTAGGAAAACGAACTGCAATTAAGTTTTACCCATTTTGACATAAATAATCAAACTAAGAGTTTTGAAAGTAAACAAACCGAGTATAATCATTAAAGCTTTCACAAAACTTATTGTGACTAGAAATAGTTGTTTTAAGCCTTAACTTCACATTGGAAAGGTTGGAAATCGAATTATAATGAAGTCTTACCCATTTTGATACAAATAATCAAACTAAGAGTTTTGAAAGTAAACAAGATGAACATAATCATTAAAGCTTTCACAAAGCTTATTGTGACTAAAAATAGTTGTTTTAAGCCTTAACTTCACATTGGAAAGGTTGGAAATCGAACTATGATGAAGTCTTACCCAGTTTGAAACAAATAATCAAACTAAGAGTTTTGAAAGTAAAAAAGATGAGCATAATCATTAAATCTTTCACAAAGCTTATTCTGACTAGAAATAGTTGTTTTAAGCCTTAATTTCACATTGAAAACGTTGGAAATCGAACTATAATGAAGTTTTATCCATTTTGACATAAATAATCAAACTAAGAGTTTTGAAAGTAAACAAGCCGGGTATAATCATTAAAGCTTTCACAAAGCTTACTGTGACTAGAAATAGTTGTTTTAAGCCTTAACTTCAAATTGAGAACGTAGGAAATCGAACTATAATGAAGTTTTAACCATTTTGACATAAATAATCAAACTAAGAGTTTTGAAAGTAAACAAGCCGAGTATAATCATTAAAGCTTTCACAAAGCTTATTGTGACTAGAAATAGTTGTTTTAAGCCTTAACTTCACATTGAAAACGTAGGAAAATGAACTGCAATGAAGTTTTATCCATTTTGACACAAATAATCAAACTAAGAGTTTTGAAAGTAAACAAACCGAGTATAATCATTAAAGCTTTCACAAAACTTATTGTGACTAGAAATAGTTGTTTTAAGACTTAACTTCACATTGGAAAGGTTGGAAATCGAATTATAATGAAGTCTTACCCATTTTGATACAAATAATCAAACTAAGAGTTTTGAAAGTAAATAAGCCGAGCATAATCATTAAAGCTTTCACACAGCTTATTGTGACTAGAAATAGTTGTTTTAAGCCTTAACTTCACATTGGAAAGTTTGTAAATCGAATTATAATGAAGTCTTACCCATTTTGATACAAATAATCAAACTAAGAGTTTTGAAGGTAAACAAGATAAGCATAATCATTAAAACTTTCACAAAGCTTATTGTGACTAGAAATAGTTGTTTTAAGCCTTAACTTCACATTGAAAACGTAGGAAATCGAACTAAAATTGAGTTTTAACCATTTTGACATAAATAATCAAACTAAGAGTTTTGAAAGTAAACAAGCCGAGTATAATCATTAAAGCTTTCACACAGCTTATTGTGACTAGAAATAGTTGTTTTAAGCCTTAACTTCACATTGGAAAGTTTGGAAATCGAATTATAATGAAGTCTTACCCATTTTGATACAAATAATCAAACTAAGAGTTTTGAAGGTAAACAAGATGAGCATAATCATTAAAGCTTTCACAAAGCTTATTGTGACTAGAAATAGTTGTTTTAAGCCTTTACTTCACATTGGAAACATTGAAAATCGAACTATTATGAAGTTTTACCCATTTTTATACAAATAATGAAACTAAGAGTTTTGAAAGTAAACTAGATGAGCATAATCATTAAAGCTTTCACAAAGCTTATTGTGCCTAGAAATAGTTGTTTTAAGCCTTAACTTCACGTTGAAAACGTGGGAAATCGAACTATAATGAAGTTTTTCCCATTTTGACATAAATATTCAAATTAAGAGTTTTGAAAGTAAACAAGCCGAGTATAATCATTAAAGCTTTCACAAAGCTTATTGTGACTAGAAATAGGTTTTTTAAGCCTTAACTTCACATTGGAAAGGTTGGAAATCGAACTATAATGAAGTCTTACCAATTTTGATACAAATAATCAAACTAAGAGTTTTGAAAGTAAACAAAATGAGCATAATCATTAAAGCTTTCACAAAGCTTATTGTGACTAGAAATAGTTGTTTTAGGCCTTAACTTCACCTTGAAAACGTAGGAAATCGAACTATAATGAAGTTTTACCCATTTTGACATAAATTATCAAACTAAGAGTTTTGAAAGTAAACAAGCCGAGTATAATCATTAAAGCTTTCACAAAGCTTATTGTGACTAGAAATAGTTGTTTCAAGCCTTAACTTCACATTGAAAACTTAGGAAAATGAACTGCAATGAAGTTTTATCCATTTTGACATAAATAATCAAACTAAGAGTTTTGAAAGTAAACAAGCCGAGTATAATCATTAAAGCTTTCACAAAGCTTATTGTGACTAGAAATAGGTTTTTTAAGCCTTAACTTCACATTGGAAAGGTTGGAAATCGAACTATAATGAAGTCTTACCAATTTTGATACAAATAATCAAACTAAGAGTTTTGAATGTAAACAAAATGAGCATAATCATTAAAGCTTTCACAAAGCTTATTGTGACTAGAAATAGTTGTTTTAAGCCTTAACTTTACATTGAAAACGTGGGAAATCGAACTACAATAAAGTTTTACCCATTTTGAAATAAATAATCAAACTAAGAATTTTGAAAGTAAATAAGATGAGTATAATCATTAAAGCTTTCACAAAGCTTATTGTGGCTAGAAATACTTGTTTTAAGCCTTAACTTTACATTCTAAAGTTGGAAATCGAACTATAATGAAGTCTTACCCATTTTGGTACAAATAATCAAACTAAGAGTTTTGAAAGTAAACAAGATGAGCATAGTCATTAAAGCATTCACAAAGCTTATTGTGACTACAGATAGTTGTTTTAAGCCTTAACTTCACATTCAAAACGTAGGAAATCGAACAATAATGTAGTTTTAACCATTTTGACATAAATAATCAAACTAAGAGTTTTGAAAGTAAACAAGCCGAGTATAATCATTAAAGCTTTCACAAAGCTTATTGTGCCTAGAAATAGTTGTTTTAAGCCTTAACTTCACGTTGAAAACGTGGGAAATCGAACTATAATAAAGTTTTTCCCATTTTGACATAAATATTCAAATTAAGAGTTTTGAAAGTAAACAAGCCGAGTATAATCATTAAAGCTTTCACAAAGCTTATTGTGACTAGAAATAGGTTTTTTAAGCCTTAACTTCACATTGGAAAGGTTGGAAATCGAACTATAATGAAGTCTTACCAATTTTGATACAAATAATCAAACTAAGAGTTTTGAAAGTAAACAAAATGAGCATAATCATTAAAGCTTTCACAAAGCTTATTGTGACTAGAAATAGTTGTTTTAGGCCTTAACTTCACCTTGAAAACGTAGGAAATCGAACTATAATGAAGTTTTACCCATTTTGACATAAATTATCAAACTAAGAGTTTTGAAAGTAAACAAACCGAGTATAATTATTAAAGCTTTCACAAAGCTTATTGTGACTAGAAATACTTGTTTTAAGCCTTAACTTTACATTCTAAAGTTTTAAATCGAACTACAATGATGTCTTACCCATTTTGATACAAATAATCAAACTAAGAGTTTTGAAAGTAAACAAGATGAGCATAGTCATTAAAGCTTTCACAAAGCTTATTGTGACTAGAAATTGTTGTTTTAAGCCTTAACTTCACATTCAAAACGTAGGAAATCGAACAATAATGAAGTTTTAACCATTTTGACATAAATAATCAAACTAAGAGTTATGAAAGTAAACAAGCCGAGTATGATCATTAAAGCTTTCACAAAGCTTATTGTGATTAGAAATAATTGTTTTAAGCCTTAACTTCACATTGAAAACGTGGGAAATCGAACTATAATAAAGTTTTACCCATTTTGACATAAATAATCAAACTAAGAGTTTTGAAAGTAAACAAGTCTAGTATAATCATTAAAGCTTTCACAAAGCTTATTGTGACTAGAAATAGTTGTTTTAAGCCTTAACTTCACATTGGAAAGGTTGGAAATCGAATTATAATGAAGTCTTACCCATTTTGATACAAATAATCAAAATAAGAGTTTTGAAAGTAAACAAGATGAACATAATCATTAAAGCTTTCACAAAGCTTATTGTGACTAGAAATAGTTGTTTTAAGCCTTAACTTCACATTGGAAAGGTTGGAAATTGAACTATAATGAAGTTTTACCCATTTTGAAACAAATAATGAAACTAAGAGTTTTGAAAGTAAACAAGCCGAGCTTAATCATTAAAGCTTTGACAAAGCTAATTGTGACAAGAAATCGTTGTTTTATGCCTTAACGTTACGTTGGAAACGTGGAAAATCGAACTATAATGAAGTTTTACCCATTTGATACAAATAATCAAACTAAGAGTTTTGAAAGTAAACAAGCCGAGTATAATCATTAAAGCATTCACAAAGCTTATTGTGACCAGAAATAGTTGTTTTAAGCCTTAACATCACATTGGAAACGTGGGAAATCGAACTATAATGAAGTTTTACCCATTTTGACATAAATAATCAAACTAAGAGTTTTGAAAGTAAACAAGCCGAGTATAATCATTAAAGCTTTCACACAGCTTATTGTGACTAGAAATAGTTGTTTTAAGCCTTAACTTCACATTGGAAAGTTTGGAAATCGAATTATAATGAAGTCTTACCCATTTTGATACAAATAATCAAACTAAGAGTTTTGAAGGTAAACAAGATGAGCATAATCATTAAAGCTTTCACAAAGCTTAATGTGACTAGAAATAGTTGTTTTAAGCCTTAACTTCACATTGGAAACATTGAAAATCGAACTATTATGAAGTTTTACCCATTTTTATACAAATAATGAAACTAAGAGTTTTGAAAGTAAACTAGATGAGCATAATCATTAAAGCCTTCACAAAGCTTATTGTGCCTAGAAATAGTTGTTTTAAGCCTTAACTTCACGTTGAAAACGTGGGAAATCGAACTATAATGAAGTTTTTCCCATTTTGACATAAATATTCAAATTAAGAGTTTTGAAAGTAAACAAGCCGAGTATAATCATTAAAGCTTTCACAAAGCTTATTGTGACTAGAAATAGGTTTTTTAAGCCTTAACTTCACATTGGAAAGGTTGGAAATCGAACTATAATGAAGCCTTACCAATTTTGATACAAATAATCAAACTAAGAGTTTTGAAAGTAAACAAGATGAGCATAATCATTAAAGCTTTCACAAAGCTTATTGTGACTAGAAATAGTTGTTTTAGGCCTTAACTTCACCTTGAAAACGTAGGAAATCGAACTATAATGAAGTTTTACCCATTTTGACATAAATTATCAAACTAAGAGTTTTGAAAGTAAACAAACCGAGTATAATTATTAAAGCTTTCACAAAGCTTATTGTGACTAGAAATAATTGTTTTAAGCCTTAACTTCACATTGAAAACGTGAGAAATCGAACTATAATAAAGTTTTACCCATTTTGACATAAATAATCAAACTAAGAGTTTTGAAAGTAAACAAGCCTAGTATAATCATTAAAGCTTTCACAAAGCTTATTGTGACTAGAAATAGTTGTTTTAAGCCTTAACTTCACATTGGAAAGGTTGGAAATCGAATTATAATGAAGTCTTACCCATTTTAATACAAATAATCAAACTAAGAGTTTTGAAGGTAAACAAGATGAGCATAATCATTAAAGCTTTCACAAAGCTTATTGTGACTAGAAATAGTTGTTTTAAGCCTTAACTTCACATTGGAAACATTGAAAATCGAACTATTATGAAGTTTTACCCATTTTGATACAAATAATGAAACTAAGAGTTTTGAAAGTAAACTAGATGAGCATAATCATTAAAGCTTTCACAAAGCTTATTGTGCCTAGAAATAGTTGTTTTAAGCCTTAACTTCACGTTGAAAACGTGGGAAATCGAACTATAATGAAGTTTTTCCCATTTTGACATAAATATTCAAATTAAGAGTTTTGAAAGTAAACAAGCCGAGTATAATCATTAAAGCTTTCACAAAGCTTATTGTGACTAGAAATAGGTTTTTTAAGGCTTAACTTCACATTTGAAAGGTTGGAAATCGAACTATAATGAAGTCTTACCAATTTTGATACAAATAATCAAACTAAGAGTTTTGAAAGTAAACAAAATGAGCATAATCATTAAAGCTTTCACAAAGCTTATTGTGACTAGAAATAGTTGTTTTAGGCCTTAACTTCACCTTGAAAACGTAGGAAATCGAACTATAATGAAGTTTTACCCATTTTGACATAAATTATCAAACTAAGAGTTTTGAAAGTAAACAAACCGAGTATAATTATTAAAGCTTTCACAAAGCTTATTGTGACTAGAAATACTTGTTTTAAGCCTTAACTTTACATTCTAAAGTTGGAAATCGAACTACAATGATGTCTTACCCATTTTGATACAAATAATCAAACTAAGAGTTTTGAAAGTAAACAAGATGAGCATAGTCATTAAAGCTTTCACAAAGCTTATTGTGACTAGAAATTGTTGTTTTAAGCCTTAACTTCACATTCAAAAAACGTAGGAAATCGAACAATAATGAAGTTTTAACCATTTTGACATAAATAATCAAACTAAGAGTTTTGAAAGTAAACAAGCCGAGTATAATCATTAAAGCTTTCACAAAGCTTATTGTGACTAGAAATAATTGTTTTAAGCCTTAACTTCACATTGAAAACGTGGAAAATCGAACTATAATAAAGTTTTACCCATTTTGACATAAATAATCAAACTAAGAGTTTTGAAAGTAAACAAGCCTAGTATAATCATTAAAGCTTTCACAAAGCTTATTGTGACTAGAAATAGTTGTTTTAAGCCTTAACTTCACATTGGAAAGGTTGGAAATCGAATTATAATGAAGTCGTACCCATTTTGATACAAATAATCAAAATAAGAGTTTTGAAAGTAAACAAGATGAACATAATCATTAAAGCTTTCACAAAGCTTATTGTGACTAGAAATAGTTGTTTTAAGCCTTAACTTCACATTGGAAAGGTTGGAAATTGAACTATAATGAAGTTTTACCCATTTTGATACGAATAATCAAACTAAGAGTTTTCAAAGTAAACAAGCCGAGCTTAATCATTAAAACTTTGACAAAGCTAATTGTGACAAGAAATCGTTGTTTTAAGCCTTAACGTTACGTTGGAAACGTGGAAAATCGAACTATAATGAAGTTTTACCCATTTGATACAAATAATCAAACTAAGAGTTTTGAAAGTAAACAAGCCGAGTAAAATCATTAAAGCATTCACAAAGCTTATTGTGACTTGAAATAGTTGTTTTAAGCCTTAACATCACATTGGAAACGTGGGAAATCGAACTATAATGAAGTTTTACCCATTTTGACATAAATAATCAAACTAAGAGTTTTGAAAGTAAACAAGCCGAGTATAATCATTAAAGCTTTCACACAGCATATTGTGACTAGAAATAGTTGTTTTAAGCCTTAACTTCACATTGGAAAGTTTGGAAATCGAATTATAATGAAGTCTTACCCATTTTGATACAAATAATCAAACTAAGAGTTTTGAAGGTAAACAAGATGAGCATAATCATTAAAGCTTTCACAAAGTTTATTGTGACTAGAAATAGTTGTTTTAAGCCTTAACTTCACATTTCAAACATTGAAAATCGAACTATTATGAAGTTTTACCCATTTTTATACAAATAATGAAACTAAGAGTTTTGAAAGTAAACTAGATGAGCATAATCATTAAAGCTTTCACAAAGCTTATTGTGCCTAGAAATAGTTGTTTTAAGCCTTAACTTCACGTTGAAAACGTGGGAAATCGAACTATAATAAAGTTTTTCCCATTTTGACATAAATATTCAAATTAAGAGTTTTGAAAGTAAACAAGCCGAGTATAATCATTAAAGCTTTCACATAGCTTATTGTGACTAGAAATAGGTTTTTTAAGCCTTAACTTCACATTGGAAAGGTTGGAAATCGAACTATAATGAAGTCTTACCAATTTTGATACAAATAATCAAACTAAGAGTTTTGAAAGTAAACAAAATGAGCATAATCATTAAAGCTTTCACAAAACTTATTGTGACTAGAAATAGTTGTTTTAGGCTTTAACTTCACCTTGAAAACGTAGGGAATCGAACTATAATGAAGTTTTACCCATTTTGACATAAATTATCAAACTAAGAGTTTTGAAAGTAAACAAACCGAGTATAATTATTAAAGCTTTCACAAAGCTTATTGTGAATAGAAATAATTGTTTTAAGCCTTAACTTCACATTGAAAACGTGGGAAATCGAACTATAATAAAGTTTTACCCATTTTGGCATAAATAATCAAACTAAGAGTTTTGAAAGTAAACAAGCCTAGTATAATCATTAAAGCTTTCACAAAGCTTATTGTGACTAGAAATAGTTGTTTTAAGCCTTAACTTCACATTGGAAAGGTTGGAAATCGAATTATAATGAAGTCTTACCAATTTTGATACAAATAATCAAACTAAGAGTTTTGAAAGTAAACAAAATGAGCATAATCATTAAAGCTTTCACAAAGCTTATTGTGACTAGAAATAGTTGTTTTAGGCCTTAACTTCACCTTGAAAACGTAGGAAATCGAACTATAATGAAGTTTTACCCATTTTGACATAAATTATCAAACTAAGAGTTTTGAAAGTAAACAAACCGAGTATAATTATTAAAGATTTCACAAAGCTTATTGTGACTAGAAATACTTGTTTTAAGCCTTAACTTTACATTCTAAAGTTGGAAATCGAACTACAATGATGTCTTACCCATTTTGATACAAATAATCAAACTAAGAGTTTTGAAAGTAAACAAGATGAGCATAGTCATTAAAGCTTTCACAAAGCTTATTGTGACTAGAAATTGTTGTTTTAAGCCTTAACTTCACATTCAAAACGTAGGAAATCGAACAATAATGAAGTTTTAACCATTTTGACATAAATAATCAAACTAAGAGTTTTGAAAGTAAACAAGCCGAGTATAATCATTAAAGCTTTCACAAAGCATATTGTGACTAGAAATAATTGTTTTAAGCCTTAACTTCACATTGAAAACGTGGGAAATCGAACTATAATAAAGTTTTACCCATTTTGACATAAATAATCAAACTAAGAGTTTTGAAAGTAAACAAGCCTAGTATAATCATTAAAGCTTTCACAAAGCTTATTGTGACTAGAAATAGTTGTTTTAAGCCTTAACTTCACATTGGAAAGGTTGGAAATCGAATTATAATGAAGTCTTTCCCATTTTGATACAAATAATCAAAATAAGAGTTTTGAAAGTAAACAAGATGAACATAATCATTAAAGCTTTCACAAAGCTTATTGTGACTAGAAATAGTTGTTTTAAGCCTTAACTTCACATTGGAAAGGTTGGAAATTGAACTATAATGAAGTTTTACCCATTTTGATACAAATAATCAAACTAAGAGTTTTCAAAGTAAACAAGCCGAGCTTAATCATTAAAGCTTTGACAAAGCTAATTGTGACTAGAAATCGTTGTTTTAAGCCTTAACGTTACGTTGGAAACGTGGAAAATCGAACTATAATGAAGTTTTACCCATTTGATACAAATAATCAAACTAAGAGTTTTGAAAGTAAACAAGCCGAGTATAATCATTAAAGCATTCACAAAGCTTATTGTGACTAGAAATAGTTGTTTTAAGCCTTAACATCACATTGGAAACGTGAGAAATCGAACTATAATGAAGTTATACCCATTTTGACATAAATAATCAAACTAAGAGTTTTGAAAGTAAACAAGCCGAGTATAATCATTAAAGCTTTCACACAGCTTATTGTGACTAGAAATAGTTGTTTTAAGCCTTAACTTCACATTGGAAAGTTTGGAAATCGAATTATAATGAAGTCTTACCCATTTTGATATAAATAATCAAACTAAGAGTTTTGAAGGTAAACAAGATGAGCATAATCATTAAAGCTTTCACAAAGCTTATTGTGACTAGAAATAGTTGTTTTAAGCCTTAACTTCACATTGGAAACATTGAAAATCGAACTATTATGAAGTTTTACCCATTTTTATACAAATAATGAAACTAAGAGTTTTGAAAGTAAACTAGATGAGCATAATCATTAAAGCTTTCACAAAGCTTATTGTGCCTAGAAATAGTTGTTTTAAGCCTTAACTTCACGTTGAAAACGTGGGAAATCGAACTATAATAAAGTTTTTCCCATTTTGACATAAATATTCAAATTAAGAGTTTTGAAAGTAAACAAGCCGAGTATAATCATTAAAGCTTTCACAAAGCTTATTGTGACTAGAAATAGGTATTTTAAGCCTTAACTTCACATTGAAAAGGTTGGAAATCGAACTATAATGAAGTCTTACCAATTTTGATACAAATAATCAAACTAAGAGTTTTGAAAGTAAACAAAATGAGCATAATCATTAAAGCTTTCACAAAGCTTATTGTGACTAGAAATAGTTGTTTTAGGCTTTAACTTCACCTTGAAAACGTAGGGAATCGAACTATAATGAAGTTTTACCCATTTTGACATAAATTATCAAACTAAGAGTTTTGAAAGTAAACAAACCGAGTATAATTATTAAAGCTTTCACAAAGCTTATTGTGACTAGAAATAATTGTTTTAAGCCTTAAATTCACATTGAAAACGTGGGAAATCGAACTATAATAAAGTTTTACCCATTTTGGCATAAATAATCAAACTAAGAGTTTTGAAAGTAAACAAGCCTAGTATAATCATTAAAGCTTTCACAAAGCTTATTGTGACTAGAAATAGTTGTTTTAAGCCTTAACTTCACATTGGAAAGGTTGGAAATCGAATTATAATGAAGTCTTACCAATTTTGATACAAATAATCAAACTAAGAGTTTTGAAAGTAAACAAAATGAGCATAATCATTAAAGCTTTCACAAAGCTTATTGTGACTAGAAATAGTTGTTTTAGGCCTTAACTTCACCTTGAAAACGTAGGAAATCGAACTATAATGAAGTTTTACCCATTTTGACATAAATTATCAAACTAAGAGTTTTGAAAGTAAACAAACCGAGTATAATTATTAAAGATTTCACAAAGCTTATTGTGACTAGAAATACTTGTTTTAAGCCTTAACTTTACATTCTAAAGTTGGAAATCGAACTACAATGATGTCTTACCCATTTTGATACAAATAATCAAACTAAGAGTTTTGAAAGTAAACAAGATGAGCATAGTCATTAAAGCTTTCACAAAGCTTATTGTGACTAGAAATTGTTGTTTTAAGCCTTAACTTCACATTCAAAACGTAGGAAATCGAACAATAATGAAGTTTTAACCATTTTGACATAAATAATCAAACTAAGAGTTTCGAAAGTAAACAAGCCTAGTATAATCATTAAAGCTTTCACAAAGCTTATTGTGACTAGAAATAGTTGTTTTAAGCCTTAACTTCACATTGGAAAGGTTGGAAATCGAATTATAATGAAGTCTTTCCCATTTTGATACAAATAATCAAAATAAGAGTTTTGAAAGTAAACAAGATGAACATAATCATTAAAGCTTTCACAAAGCTTATTGTGACTAGAAATAGTTGTTTTAAGCCTTAACTTCACATTGGAAAGGTTGGAAATTGAACTATAATGAAGTTTTACCCATTTTGATACAAATAATCAAACTAAGAGTTTTCAAAGTAAACAAGCCGAGCTTAATCATTAAAGCTTTGACAAAGCTAATTGTGACTAGAAATCGTTGTTTTAAGCCTTAACGTTACGTTGGAAACGTGGAAAATCGAACTATAATGAAGTTTTACCCATTTGATACAAATAATCAAACTAAGAGTTTTGAAAGTAAACAAGCCGAGTATAATCATTAAAGCATTCACAAAGCTTATTGTGACTAGAAATAGTTGTTTTAAGCCTTAACATCACATTGGAAACGTGAGAAATCGAACTATAATGAAGTTATACCCATTTTGACATAAATAATCAAACTAAGAGTTTTGAAAGTAAACAAGCCGAGTATAATCATTAAAGCTTTCACACAGCTTATTGTGACTAGAAATAGTTGTTTTAAGCCTTAACTTCACATTGGAAAGTTTGGAAATCGAATTATAATGAAGTCTTACCCATTTTGATATAAATAATCAAACTAAGAGTTTTGAAGGTAAACAAGATGAGCATAATCATTAAAGCTTTCACAAAGCTTATTGTGACTAGAAATAGTTGTTTTAAGCCTTAACTTCACATTGGAAACATTGAAAATCGAACTATTATGAAGTTTTACCCATTTTTATACAAATAATGAAACTAAGAGTTTTGAAAGTAAACTAGATGAGCATAATCATTAAAGCTTTCACAAAGCTTATTGTGCCTAGAAATAGTTGTTTTAAGCCTTAACTTCACGTTGAAAACGTGGGAAATCGAACTATAATAAAGTTTTTCCCATTTTGACATAAATATTCAAATTAAGAGTTTTGAAAGTAAACAAGCCGAGTATAATCATTAAAGCTTTCACAAAGCTTATTGTGACTAGAAATAGGTATTTTAAGCCTTAACTTCACATTGAAAAGGTTGGAAATCGAACTATAATGAAGTCTTACCAATTTTGATACAAATAATCAAACTAAGAGTTTTGAAAGTAAACAAAATGAGCATAATCATTAAAGCTTTCACAAAGCTTATTGTGACTAGAAATAGTTGTTTTAGGCTTTAACTTCACCTTGAAAACGTAGGGAATCGAACTATAATGAAGTTTTACCCATTTTGACATAAATTATCAAACTAAGAGTTTTGAAAGTAAACAAACCGAGTATAATTATTAAAGCTTTCACAAAGCTTATTGTGACTAGAAATAATTGTTTTAAGCCTTAAATTCACATTGAAAACGTGGGAAATCGAACTATAATAAAGTTTTACCCATTTTGGCATAAATAATCAAACTAAGAGTTTTGAAAGTAAACAAGCCTAGTATAATCATTAAAGCTTTCACAAAGCTTATTGTGACTAGAAATAGTTGTTTTAAGCCTTAACTTCACATTGGAAAGGTTGGAAATCGAATTATAATGAAGTCTTACCAATTTTGATACAAATAATCAAACTAAGAGTTTTGAAAGTAAACAAAATGAGCATAATCATTAAAGCTTTCACAAAGCTTATTGTGACTAGAAATAGTTGTTTTAGGCCTTAACTTCACCTTGAAAACGTAGGAAATCGAACTATAATGAAGTTTTACCCATTTTGACATAAATTATCAAACTAAGAGTTTTGAAAGTAAACAAACCGAGTATAATTATTAAAGATTTCACAAAGCTTATTGTGACTAGAAATACTTGTTTTAAGCCTTAACTTTACATTCTAAAGTTGGAAATCGAACTACAATGATGTCTTACCCATTTTGATACAAATAATCAAACTAAGAGTTTTGAAAGTAAACAAGATGAGCATAGTCATTAAAGCTTTCACAAAGCTTATTGTGACTAGAAATTGTTGTTTTAAGCCTTAACTTCACATTCAAAACGTAGGAAATCGAACAATAATGAAGTTTTAACCATTTTGACATAAATAATCAAACTAAGAGTTTTGAAAGTAAACAAGCCGAGTATAATCATTAAAGCTTTCACAAAGCTTATTGTGACTAGAAATAATTGTTTTAAGCCTTAACTTCACATTGAAAACGTGGAAAATCGAACTATAATAAAGTATTACCCATTTTGACATAAATAATCAAACTAAGAGTTTTGAAAGTAAACAAGCCTAGTATAATCATTAAAGCTTTCACAAAGCTTATTGTGACTAGAAATAGTTGTTTTAAGCCATAACTTCACATTGGAAAGGTTGGAAATCGAATTATAATGAAGTCTTACCCATTTTGATACAAATAATCAAAATAAGAGTTATGAAAGTAAACAAGATGAACATAATCATTAAAGCTTTCACAAAGCTTATTGTGACTAGAAATAGTTGTTTTAAGACTTAACTTCACATTGGAAAGGTTGGAAATTGAACTATAATGAAGTTTTACCCATTTTGATACAAATAATCAAACTAAGAGTTTTCAAAGTAAACAAGCCGAGCTTAATCATTAAAGCTTTGACTAAGCTTATTGTGACAAGAACTCGTTGCTTTAAGCCTTAACGTTACGTTGGAAACGTGGAAAATCGAACTATAATGAAGTTTTACCCATTTGATACAAATAATCAAACTAAAAGTTTGGAAAGTAAACAAGCCGAGTATAATCATTAAAGCATTCACAAAGCTTATTGTGACTAGAAATAGTTGTTTTAAGCCTTAACATCACATTGAAAACGTGGGAAATCGAACTATAATGAAGTTTTACCCATTTTGACATAAATAATCAAACTAAGAGTTTTGAAAGTAAACAAGCCGAGTATAATCATTAAAGCTTTCACAAAGCTTATTGTGACTAGAAATAGTTGTTTTAAGCCTTAACTTCACATTGGAAAGGTTGGAAATCGTATTATAATGAAGTCTTACCCATTTTGATACAAATAATCAAACTAAGAGTTTTGAAGGTAAACAAGATGAGCATAATCATTAAAGCTTTCACAAAGCTTATTGTGACTAGAAATAATTGTTTTAAGCCTTAACTTCACATTGAAAACGTAGGAAATCGAACTATAATGAAGTTTTACCCATTTTGACATAAATAATCAAACTAAGAGTTTTGAAAGTAAACAAGCCTAGTATAATCATTAAAGCTTTCACAAAGCTTATTGTGACTAGAAATAGTTGTTTTAAGCCTTAACTTCACATTGGAAAGGTTGGAAATCGAATTATAATGAAGTCTTACCCATTTTGATACAAATAATCAAAATAAGAGTTTTGAAAGTAAACAAGATGAACATAATCATTAAAGCTTTGACAAAGCTTATTGTGACAAGAAATAGTTGTTTTAAGCCTTAACTTCACATTGGAAACGTGGAAAATCGAACTATAATGAAGTTTTACCCATTTGATACAAATAATCAAACTAAGAGTTTTGAAAGTAAACAAGCCGAGTATAATCATTAAAGCATTCACAAAGCTTATTGTGACTAGAAATAGTTGTTTTAAGCCTTAACATCACATTGGAAACGTGGGAAATCGAACTATAATGAAGTTTTACCCATTTTGACATAAATAATCAAACTAAGAGTTTTGAAAGTAAACAAGCCGAGTATAATCATTAAAGCTTTCACACAGCATATTGTGACTAGAAATAGTTGTTTTAAGCCTTAACTTCACATTGGAAAGTTTGGAAATCGAATTATAATGAAGTCTTACCCATTTTGATACAAATAATCAAACTAAGAGTTTTGAAGGTAAACAAGATGAGCATAATCATTAAAGCTTTCACAAAGCTTATTGTGACTAGAAATAGTTGTTTTAGGCCTTAACTTCACCTTGAAAACGTAGGAAATCGAACTATAATGAAGTTTTACCCATTTTGACATAAATTATCAAACTAAGAGTTTTGAAAGTAAACAAACCGAGTATAATTATTAAAGCTTTCACAAAGCTTATTGTGACTAGAAATAATTGTTTTAAGCCTTAACTTCACATTGAAAACGTGGGAAATCGAACTATAATAAAGTTTTACCCATTTTGACATAAATAATCAAACTAAGAGTTTTGAAAGTAAACAAGCCTAGTATAATCATTAAAGCTTTCACAAAGCTTATTGTGACTAGAAATAGGTTTTTAAGCCTTAACTTCACATTGGAAAGGTTGAAAATCGAATTATAATGAAGTCTTACCAATTTTGATACAAATAATCAAACTAAGAGTTTTGAAAGTAAACAAAATGAGCATAATCATTAAAGCTTTCACAAAGCTTATTGTGACTAGAAATAGTTGTTTTAGGCCTTAACTTCACCTTGAAAACGTAGGAAATCGAACTATAATGAAGTTTTACCCATTTTGACATAAATTATCAAACTAAGAGTTTTGAAAGTAAACAAACCGAGTATAATTATTAAAGCTTTCACAAAGCTTATTGTGACTAGAAATTGTTGTTTTAAGCCTTAACTTCACATTCAAAACGTAGGAAATCGAACAATAATGAAGTTTTAAGCATTTTGACATAAATAATCAAACTAAGAGTTTTGAAAGTAAAAAAGCCGAGTATAATCATTAAAGCTTTCACAAAGCTTATTGTGACTAGAAATAATTGTTTTAAGCCTTAACTTCACATTGAAAACGTGGGAAATCGAACTATAATAAAGTTTTACCCATTTTGACATAAATAATCAAACTAAGAGTTTTGAAAGTAAACAAGCCTAGTATAATCATTAAAGCTTTCACAAAGCTTATTGTGACTAGAAATAGTTGTTTTAAGCTTTAACTTCACATTGAAAATGTAGGAAATCGAACTATAATGAAGTTTTATCCATTTTGACATAAATAATGAAACTAAGAGTTTTGAAAGTAAACAAGCCGAGTATAATCATTAAAGCTTTCAGAAAGCTTACTGTGACTAGAAATAGTTGTTTTAAACCTTAACTTCACATTGGAAACATTGGAAATCGAACTATAATGAAGTTTTACCCATTTTGATACTAATAATCAAACTAAGAGTATTCAAAGTAAACAAGCCGAGCTTAATCATTAAAGCTTTCACAAAGCTTATTGTGACTAGAAATAGTTGTTTTAAGCCTTAACTTCACATTGGAAAGGTTGGAAATCGAACTATAATGAAGTTTTCCCATTTTGATACAAATAATCAAAATAAGAGTTTTGAAAGTAAACAAGATGAACATAATCATTAAAGCTTTCACAAAGCTTATTGTGACTAGAAATAGTTGTTTTAAGCCTTAACTTCACATTGGAAAGGTTGGAAATCGAACTATAATGAAGTTTTACCCATTTTGATACAAATAATCAAACTAAAAGTTTTCAAAGTAAACAAGCCGAGCTTAATCATTAAAGCTTTCACAAAGCTAATTGTGACTAGAAATCGTTGTTTTAAGCCTTAACGTTCACGTTGGAAACGTGGAAAATCGAACTATAATGAAGTTTTACCCATTTGATACAAATAATCAAACTAAGAGTTTTGAAAGTAAACAAGCCGAGTATAATCATTAAAGCATTCACAAAGCTTATTGTGACTAGAAATAGTTGTTTTAAGCCTTAACATCACATTGGAAACGTGGGAAATCGAACTATAATGAAGTTTTACCCATTTTGACATAAATAATCAAACTAAGAGTTTTGAAAGTAAACAAGCCGAGTATAATCATTAAAGCTTTCACAAAGCTTATTGTGACTAGAAATAGTTTGTTTTAAGTCCTTAACTTCACATTGGAAAGTTTGGAAATCGAATTATAATGAAGTCTTACCCATTTTGATACAAATAATCAAACTAAGAGTTTTGAAAGTAAACAAGATGAGCATAATCATTAAAGCTTTCACAAAGCTTATTGTGACTAGAAATAGTTGTTTTAAGCCTTAACTTCACATTTCAAACATTGAAAATCGAACTATTATGAAGTTTTACCCATTTTTATACAAATAATGAAACTAAGAGTTTTGAAAGTAAACTAGATGAGCATAATCATTAAAGCTTTCACAAAGCTTATTGTGACTAGAAATAGTTGTTTTAAGCCTTAACTTCACGTTGAAAACGTGGGAAATCGAACTATAATAAAGTTTTTCCCATTTTGACATAAATATTCAAATTAAGAGTTTTGAAAGTAAACAAGCCGAGTATAATCATTAAAGCTTTCACAAAGCTTATTGTGACTAGAAATAGGTTTTTTAAGCCTTAACTTCACATTGGAAAGGTTGGAAATCTAACTATAATGAAGTCTTACCAATTTTGATACAAATAATCAAACTAAGAGTTTTGAAAGTAAACAAAATGAGCATAATCATTAAAGCTTTCACAAAGCTTATTGTGACTAGAAATAGTTGTTTTAGGCTTTAACTTCACCTTGAAAACGTAGGAAATCGAACTATAATGAAGTTTTACCCATTTTGACATAAATTATCAAACTAAGAGTTTTGAAAGTAAACAAGCCGAGTATAATTATTAAAGCTTTCACAAAGCTTATTGTGACTAGAAATAATTGTTTTAAGCCTTAACTTCACATTGAAAACGTTGGAAATCGAACTATAATGAAGTTTTACCCATTTTGACATAAATAATCAAACTAAGAGTTTTGAAAGTAAACAAGCCTAGTATAATCATTAAAGCTTTCACAAAGCTTATTGTGACTAGAAATAGTTGTTTTAAGCCTTAACTTCACATTGGAAAGGTTGGAAATCGAATTATAATGAAGTCTTTCCCATTTTGATACAAATAATCAAAATAAGAGTTTTGAAAGTAAACAAGATGAACATAATCATTAAAGCTTTCACAAAGCTTATTGTGACTAGAAATAGTTGTTTTAAGCCTTAACTTCACATTGGAAAGGTTGGAAATTGAACTATAATGAAGTTTTACCCATTTTTATTCAAAAAATCAAACTAAGAGTTTTCAAAGTAAACAAGCAGAGCCTAATCATTAAAGCTTTCACAAAGCTTATTGTTACTAGAAATAGTTGTTTTAAGCCTTAACTTCACGTTGGAAACGTGGAAATCGAACTATAATGAAGTTTTACCCATTTGATACAAATAATCAAACTAAGAGTTTTGAAAGTAAACAAGCCGAGTATAATCATTAAAGCATTCACAAAGCTTATTGTGACTAGAAATAGTTGTTTTAAGCCTTAACATCACATTGGAAACGTGGGAAATCGAACTATAATGAAGTTTTACCCATTTTGACATAAATAATCAAACTAAGAGTTTTGAAAGTAAACAAGCCGAGTATAATCATTAAAGCTTTCACAAAGCTTATTGTGACTAGAAATAGTTGTTTTAAGCCTTAACTTCACATTGGAAAGGTTGGAAATCGAATTATAATGAAGTCTTACCCATTTTGATACAAATAATCAAACTAAGAGTTTTGAAAGTAAACAAGATGAGCATAATCATTAAAGCTTTCACAAAGCTTATTGTGACTAGAAATAGTTGTTTTAAGCCTTAACTTCACATTGAAACATTGAAAATCGAACTATTATGAAGTTTTACCTATTTTGATATAAATAATCAAACTAAGAGTTTTGAAAGTAAACAAGATGAGCATAATCATTAAAGCTTTCACAAAGCTTATTGTGACTAGAAATAGTTGTTTTAAGCCTTAACTTCACGTTGAAAACGTGGGAAATCGAACTATAATAAAGTTTTACCCATTTTGACATAAATAATCAAACTAAGAGTTTTGAAAGTAAACAAGCCGAGTATAATCATTAAAGCTTTCACAAAGCTTATTGTGACTAGAAATAGTTGTTTTAAGCCTTAACTTCACATTGGAAAGGTTGGAAATCGAACTATAATGAAGTCTTACCCATTTTGATACAAATAATCAAACTAAGAGTTTTGAAAGTAAACAAGATGAGCATAATCATTAAAGCTTTCACAAAGCTTATTGTGACTAGAAATAGTTGTTTTAAGCTTTAACTTCACATTGAAAACGTAGGAAATCGAACTATAATGAAGTTTTACCCATTTTGACATAAATAATCAAACTAAGAGTTTTGAAAGTAAACAAGCCGAGTATAATCATTAAAGCTTTCACAAAGCTTATTGTGACTAGAAATAGTTGTTTTAAGCCTTAACTTCACATTGAAAACGTGGGAAATCGAACTATAATAAGTTTTACCCATTTTGACATAAATAATCAAACTAAGAGTTTTGAAAGTAAACAAGCCTAGTATAATCATTAAAGCTTTCACAAAGCTTATTGTGACTAGAAATAGTTGTTTTAAGCCTTAACTTCACATTGGAAAGGTTGGAAATCGAATTATAATGAAGTCTTTACCCATTTTGATACAAATAATCAAACTAAGAGTTTTGAAAGTAAACAAGATGAGCATAATCATTAAAGCTTTCACAAAGCTTATTGTGACTAGAAATAGTTGTTTTAAGCCTTAACTTCACATTGGAAAGGTTGGAAATTGAACTATAATGAAGTTTTACCCATTTTGATACAAATAATCAAACTAAGAGTTTTCAAAGTAAACAAGCAGAGCTTAATCATTAAAGCTTTCACATAGCTAATTGTGACTAGAAATCGTTGTTTTAAGCCTTAACTTACGTTGGAAACGTGGAAAATCGAACTATAATGAAGTTTTACCCATTTGATACAAATAATCAAACTAAGAGTTTTGAAAGTAAACAAGCCGAGTATAATCATTAAAGCATTCACAAAGCTTATTGTGACTAGAAATAGTTGTTTTAAGCCTTAACATCACATTGGAAACGTGGGAAATCGAACTATAATGAAGTTTTACCCATTTTGACATAAATAATCAAACTAAGAGTTTTGAAAGTAAACAAGCCGAGTATAATCATTAAAGCTTTCACAAAGCTTATTGTGACTAGAAATAGTTGTTTTAAGCCTTAACTTCACATTGGAAAGTTTGGAAATCGAATTATAATGAAGTCTTACCCATTTTGATACAAATAATCAAACTAAGAGTTTTGAAGGTAAACAAGATGAGCATAATCATTAAAGCTTTCACAAAGCTTATTGTGACTAGAAATAGTTGTTTTAAGCCTTAACTTCACATTGGAAACATTGAAAATCGAACTATTATGAAGTTTTACCCATTTTGATACAAATAATGAAACTAAGAGTTTTGAAAGTAAACTAGATGAGCATAATCATTAAAGCTTTCACAAAGCTTATTGTGACTAGAAATAGTTGTTTTAAGCCTTAACTTCACATTGAAAACGTGGGAAATCGAACTATAATAAAGTTTTTCCCATTTTGACATAAATATTCAAACTAAGAGTTTTGAAAGTAAACAAGCCGAGTATAATCATTAAAGCTTTCACAAAGCTTATTGTGACTAGAAATAGGTTTTTTAAGCCTTAACTTCACATTGGAAAGGTTGGAAATCGAACTATAATGAAGTCTTACCATTTTGATACAAATAATCAAACTAAGAGTTTTGAAAGTAAACAAAATGAGCATAATCATTAAAGCTTTCACAAAGCTTATTGTGACTAGAAATAGTTGTTTTAAGCTTTAACTTCACCTTGAAAACGTAGGGAATCGAACTATAATGAAGTTTTACCCATTTTGACATAAATATCAAACTAAGAGTTTTGAAAGTAAACAAACCGAGTATAATTATTAAAGCTTTCACAAAGCTTATTGTGACTAGAAATAATTGTTTTAAGCCTTAACTTCACATTGAAAACGTGGAAATCGAACTATAATAAAGTTTTACCCATTTTGACATAAATAATCAAACTAAGAGTTTTGAAAGTAAACAAGCCTAGTATAATCATTAAAGCTTTCACAAAGCTTATTGTGACTAGAAATAGTTGTTTTAAGCCTTAACTTCACATTGGAAAGGTTGGAAATCGAATTATAATGAAGTTTTACCCATTTTGATACAAATAATCAAACTAAGAGTTTTGAAAGTAAACAAGCCGAGCATAATCATTAAAGCTTTCACAAAGCTTATTGTGACTAGAAATAGTTGTTTTAAGCCTTAACTTCACATTGAAAACGTTGGAAATCGAACTATAATGAAGTTTTACCCATTTTGACATAAATAATCAAACTAAGAGTTTTGAAAGTAAACAAGCCGAGTATAATCATTAAAGCTTTCACAAAGCTTATTGTGACTAGAAATAGTTGTTTTAAGCCTTAACTTCACATTGGAAAGGTTGGAAATCGAACTATAATGAAGTCTTACCCATTTTGATACAAATAATCAAACTAAGAGTTTTGAAAGTAAACAAGATGAGCATAATCATTAAAGCTTTCACAAAGCTTATTGTGACTTGAAATAGTTGTTTTAAGCCTTAACTTCACATTGGAAACGTAGGAAATCGAACTATAATGAAGTTTTACCCATTTTGACATAAATAATCAAACTAAGAGTTTTGAAAGTAAACAAGCCGAGTATAATCATTAAAGCATTCACAATGCTTATTGTGACTAGAAATAGTTGTTTTAAGCCTTAACTTCACATTGAAAACGTGGAAAATCGAACTATAATAAAGTTTTACCCATTTTGACATAAATAATCAAACTAAGAGTTTTGAAAGTAAACAAGCCGAGTATAATCATTAAAGCTTTCACAAAGCTTATTGTGACTAGAAATAGTTGTTTTAAGCCTTAACTTCACATTGGAAAGGTTGGAAATCGAACTATAATGAAGTCTTACCCATTTTGATACAAATAATCAAAATAAGAGTTTTGAAAGTAAACAAGATGAGCATAATCATTAAAGCTTTCACAAAGCTTATTGTGACTAGAAATAGTTGTTTTAAGCCTTAACTTCACATTGGAAAGGTTGGAAATCGAACTATAATGAAGTTTTACCCATTTTGATACAAATAATCAAACTAAGAGTTTTGAAAGTAAACAAGCCGAGTATAATCATTAAAGCTTTGACAAAGCTTATTGTGACTAGAAATAGTTGTTTTAAGCCTTAACTTCACATTGAAAACGTGGAAAATCGAACTATAATGAAGTTTTACCCATTTTGATACAAATAATCAAACTAAGAGTTTTGAAAGTAAACAAGCCGAGTATAATCATTAAAGCTTTCACAAAGCTTATTGTGACTAGAAATAGTTGTTTTAAGCCTTAACTTCACATTGGAAACGTGGAAATCGAACTATAATGAAGTTTTACCCACCCATTTTGACATAAATAATCAAACTAAGAGTTTTGAAAGTAAACAAGCCGAGTATAATCATTAAAGCTTTCACAAAGCTTATTGTGACTAGAAATAGTTGTTTTAAGCCTTAACTTCACATTGGAAAGTTTGGAAATCGAACTATAATGAAGTCTTACCCATTTTGATATAAATAATCAAACTAAGAGTTTTGAAGGTAAACAAGATGAGCATAATCATTAAAGCTTTCACAAAGCTTATTGTGACTAGAAATAGTTGTTTTAAGCCTTAACTTCACATTGGAAACATTGAAAATCGAACTATTATGAAGTTTTACCCATTTTTATACAAATAATGAAACTAAGAGTTTTGAAAGTAAACTAGATGAGCATAATCATTAAAGCTTTCACAAAGCTTATTGTGCCTAGAAATAGTTGTTTTAAGCCTTAACTTCACGTTGAAAACGTGGGAAATCGAACTATAATAAAGTTTTTCCCATTTTGACATAAATATTCAAATTAAGAGTTTTGAAAGTAAACAAGCCGAGTATAATCATTAAAGCTTTCACAAAGCTTATTGTGACTAGAAATAGGTGTTTTAAGCCTTAACTTCACATTGGAAAGGTTGGAAATCGAACTATAATGAAGTCTTACCAATTTTGATACAAATAATCAAACTAAGAGTTTTGAAAGTAAACAAAATGAGCATAATCATTAAAGCTTTCACAAAGCTTATTGTGACTAGAAATAGTTGTTTTAGGCTTTAACTTCACCTTGAAAACGTAGGGAATCGAACTATAATGAAGTTTTACCCATTTTGACATAAATTATCAAACTAAGAGTTTTGAAAGTAAACAAACCGAGTATAATTATTAAAGCTTTCACAAAGCTTATTGTGACTAGAAATAATTGTTTTAAGCCTTAAATTCACATTGAAAACGTGGAAAATCGAACTATAATAAAGTTTTACCCATTTTGGCATAAATAATCAAACTAAGAGTTTTGAAAGTAAACAAGCCTAGTATAATCATTAAAGCTTTCACAAAGCTTATTGTGACTAGAAATAGTTGTTTTAAGCCTTAACTTCACATTGGAAAGGTTGGAAATCGAATTATAATGAAGTCTTACCAATTTTGATACAAATAATCAAACTAAGAGTTTTGAAAGTAAACAAAATGAGCATAATCATTAAAGCTTTCACAAAGCTTATTGTGACTAGAAATAGTTGTTTTAAGCCTTAACTTCACCTTGAAAACGTAGGAAATCGAACTATAATGAAGTTTTACCCATTTTGACATAAATAATCAAACTAAGAGTTTTGAAAGTAAACAAACCGAGTATAATTATTAAAGATTTCACAAAGCTTATTGTGACTAGAAATACTTGTTTTAAGCCTTAACTTCACATTCTAAAGTTGGAAATCGAACTATAATGAAGTTTTACCCATTTTGATACAAATAATCAAACTAAGAGTTTTGAAAGTAAACAAGATGAGCATAATCATTAAAGCTTTCACAAAGCTTATTGTGACTAGAAATAGTTGTTTTAAGCCTTAACTTCACATTGAAAACGTAGGAAATCGAACTATAATGAAGTTTTACCATTTTGACATAAATAATCAAACTAAGAGTTTTGAAAGTAAACAAGCCTAGTATAATCATTAAAGCTTTCACAAAGCTTATTGTGACTAGAAATAGTTGTTTTAAGCCTTAACTTCACATTGGAAAGGTTGGAAATCGAATTATAATGAAGTTTTACCCATTTTGATACAAATAATCAAAATAAGAGTTTTGAAAGTAAACAAGATGAACATAATCATTAAAGCTTTCACAAAGCTTATTGTGACTAGAAATAGTTGTTTTAAGCCTTAACTTCACATTGGAAAGGTTGGAAATTGAACTATAATGAAGTTTTACCCATTTTGATACAAATAATCAAACTAAGAGTTTTCAAAGTAAACAAGCCGAGCTTAAATCATTAAAGCTTTCACAAAGCTAATTGTGACTAGAAATAGTTGTTTTAAGCCTTAACTTCACGTTGGAAACGTGGAAAATCGAACTATAATGAAGTTTTACCCATTTGATACAAATAATCAAACTAAGAGTTTTGAAAGTAAACAAGCCGAGTATAATCATTAAAGCATTCACAAAGCTTATTGTGACTAGAAATAGTTGTTTTAAGCCTTAACATCACATTGGAAACGTGGAAATCGAACTATAATGAAGTTATACCCATTTTGACATAAATAATCAAACTAAGAGTTTTGAAAGTAAACAAGCCGAGTATAATCATTAAAGCTTTCACACAAGCTTATTGTGACTAGAAATAGTTGTTTTAAGCCTTAACTTCACATTGGAAAGTTTGGAAATCGAATTATAATGAAGTCTTACCCATTTTGATATAAATAATCAAACTAAGAGTTTTGAAGGTAAACAAGATGAGCATAATCATTAAAGCTTTCACAAAGCTTATTGTGACTAGAAATAGTTGTTTTAAGCCTTAACTTCACATTGGAAACATTGAAAATCGAACTATTATGAAGTTTTACCCATTTTTATACAAATAATGAAACTAAGAGTTTTGAAAGTAAACTAGATGAGCATAATCATTAAAGCTTTCACAAAGCTTATTGTGCCTAGAAATAGTTGTTTTAAGCCTTAACTTCACGTTGAAAACGTGGGAAATCGAACTATAATAAAGTTTTTCCCATTTTGACATAAATATTCAAATTAAGAGTTTTGAAAGTAAACAAGCCGAGTATAATCATTAAAGCTTTCACAAAGCTTATTGTGACTAGAAATAGGTTTTTTAAGCCTTAACTTCACATTGAAAAGGTTGGAAATCGAACTATAATGAAGTCTTACCAATTTTGATACAAATAATCAAACTAAGAGTTTTGAAAGTAAACAAAATGAGCATAATCATTAAAGCTTTCACAAAGCTTATTGTGACTAGAAATAGTTGTTTTAGGCTTTAACTTCACCTTGAAAACGTAGGGAAATCGAACTATAATGAAGTTTTACCCATTTTGACATAAATTATCAAACTAAGAGTTTTGAAAGTAAACAACCGAGTATATTATTAAAGCTTTCACAAAGCTTATTGTGACTAGAAATAATTGTTTTAAGCCTTAAATTCACATTGAAAACGTGGGAAATCGAACTATAATAAAGTTTTACCCATTTTGGCATAAATAATCAAACTAAGAGTTTTGAAAGTAAACAAGCCTAGTATAATCATTAAAGCTTTCACAAAGCTTATTGTGACTAGAAATAGTTGTTTTAAGCCTTAACTTCACATTGGAAAGGTTGGAAATCGAATTATAATGAAGTCTTACCAATTTTGATACAAATAATCAAACTAAGAGTTTTGAAAGTAAACAAAATGAGCATAATCATTAAAGCTTTCACAAAGCTTATTGTGACTAGAAATAGTTGTTTTAGGCCTTAACTTCACCTTGAAAACGTAGGAAATCGAACTATAATGAAGTTTTACCCATTTTGACATAAATTATCAAACTAAGAGTTTTGAAAGTAAACAAACCGAGTATAATCATTAAAGCTTTCACAAAGCTTATTGTGACTAGAAATACTTGTTTTAAGCCTTAACTTTACATTCTAAAGTTGGAAATCGAACTATAATGATGTTTACCCATTTTGATACAAATAATCAAACTAAGAGTTTTGAAAGTAAACAAGATGAGCATAGTCATTAAAGCTTTCACAAAGCTTATTGTGACTAGAAATTGTTGTTTTAAGCCTTAACTTCACATTCAAAACGTAGGAAATCGAACAATAATGAAGTTTTAACCATTTTGACATAAATAATCAAACTAAGAGTTTTGAAAGTAAACAAGCCGAGTATAATCATTAAAGCTTTCACAAAGCTTATTGTGACTAGAAATAATTGTTTTAAGCCTTAACTTCACATTGAAAACGTGGAAAATCGAACTATAATAAAGTATTACCCATTTTGACATAAATAATCAAACTAAGAGTTTTGAAAGTAAACAAGCCTAGTATAATCATTAAAGCTTTCACAAAGCTTATTGTGACTAGAAATAGTTGTTTTAAGCCATAACTTCACATTGGAAAGGTTGGAAATCGAATTATAATGAAGTCTTACCCATTTTGATACAAATAATCAAAATAAGAGTTATGAAAGTAAACAAGATGAACATAATCATTAAAGCTTTCACAAAGCTTATTGTGACTAGAAATAGTTGTTTTAAGACTTAACTTCACATTGGAAAGGTTGGAAATTGAACTATAATGAAGTTTTACCCATTTTGATACAAATAATCAAACTAAGAGTTTTCAAAGTAAACAAGCCGAGCTTAATCATTAAAGCTTTGACCAAGCTTATTGTGACTAGAAATAGTTGTTTTAAGCCTTAACTTACGTTGGAAACGTGGAAAATCGAACTATAATGAAGTTTTACCCATTTGATACAAATAATCAAACTAAAAGTTTGGAAAGTAAACAAGCCGAGTATAATCATTAAAGCATTCACAAAGCTTATTGTGACTAGAAATAGTTGTTTTAAGCCTTAACATCACATTGAAAACGTGGGAAATCGAACTATAATGAAGTTTTACCCATTTTGACATAAATAATCAAACTAAGAGTTTTGAAAGTAAACAAGCCGAGTATAATCATTAAAGCTTTCACAAAGCTTATTGTGACTAGAAATAGTTGTTTTAAGCCTTAACTTCACATTGGAAAGGTTGGAAATCGTATTATAATGAAGTCTTACCCATTTTGATACAAATAATCAAACTAAGAGTTTTGAAAGTAAACAAGATGAGCATAATCATTAAAGCTTTCACAAAGCTTATTGTGACTAGAAATAATTGTTTTAAGCCTTAACTTCACATTGAAAACGTAGGAAATCGAACTATAATGAAGTTTTACCCATTTTGACATAAATAATCAAACTAAGAGTTTTGAAAGTAAACAAGCCTAGTATAATCATTAAAGCTTTCACAAAGCTTATTGTGACTAGAAATAGTTGTTTTAAGCCTTAACTTCACATTGGAAAGGTTGGAAATCGAATTATAATGAAGTCTTACCCATTTTGATACAAATAATCAAAATAAGAGTTTTGAAAGTAAACAAGATGAACATAATCATTAAAGCTTTGACAAAGCTAATTGTGACAAGAAATCGTTGTTTTAAGCCTTAACGTTACGTTGGAAACGTGGAAAATCGAACTATAATGAAGTTTTACCCATTTGATACAAATAATCAAACTAAGAGTTTTGAAAGTAAACAAGCCGAGTATAATCATTAAAGCATTCACAAAGCTTATTGTGACTAGAAATAGTTGTTTTAAGCCTTAACATCACATTGGAAACGTGGGAAATCGAACTATAATGAAGTTTTACCCATTTTGACATAAATAATCAAACTAAGAGTTTTGAAAGTAAACAAGCCGAGTATAATCATTAAAGCTTTCACACAGCATATTGTGACTAGAAATAGTTGTTTTAAGCCTTAACTTCACATTGGAAAGTTTGGAAATCGAATTATAATGAAGTCTTACCCATTTTGATACAAATAAAAACTAAGAGTTTTGAAAGTAAACAAGATGAGCATAATCATTAAAGCTTTCACAAAGCTTATTGTGACTAGAAATAGTTGTTTTAAGCCTTAACTTCACATTGGAAACATTGAAAATCGAACTATTATGAAGTTTTACCCATTTTTATACAAATAATGAAACTAAGAGTTTTGAAAGTAAACTAGATAAGCATAATCATTAAAGCATTCACAAAGCTTATTGTGCCTAGAAATAGTTGTTTTAAGCCTTAACTTCACGTTGAAAACGTGGGAAATCGAACTATAATGAAGTTTTTCCCATTTTGACATAAATATTCAAATTATGAGTTTTGAAAGTAAACAAGCCGAGTATAATCATTAAAGCTTTCACAAAGCTTATTGTGACTAGAAATAGGTTTTTTAAGCCTTAACTTCACATTGGAAAGGTTGGAAATCGAACTATAATGAAGTCTTACCAATTTTGATACAAATAATCAAACTAAGAGTTTTGAAAGTAAACAAAATGAGCATAATCATTAAAGCTTTCACAAAGCTTATTGTGACTAGAAATAGTTGTTTTAGGCCTTAACTTCACCTTGAAAACGTAGGAAATCGAACTATAATGAAGTTTTACCCATTTTGACATAAATTATCAAACTAAGAGTTTTGAAAGTAAACAAACCGAGTATAATTATTAAAGCTTTCACAAAGCTTATTGTGACTAGAAATAATTGTTTTAAGCCTTAACTTCACATTGAAAACGTGGGAAATCGAACTATAATAAAGTTTTACCCATTTTGACATAAATAATCAAACTAAGAGTTTTGAAAGTAAACAAGCCTAGTATAATCATTAAAGCTTTCACAAAGCTTATTGTGACTAGAAATAGGTTTTTTAAGCCTTAACTTCACATTGGAAAGGTTGAAAATCGAATTATAATGAAGTCTTACCAATTTTGATACAAATAATCAAACTAAGAGTTTTGAAAGTAAACAAAATGAGCATAATCATTAAAGCTTTCACAAAGCTTATTGTGACTAGAAATAGTTGTTTTAGGCCTTAACTTCACCTTGAAAACGTAGGAAATCGAACTATAATGAAGTTTTACCCATTTTGACATAAATTATCAAACTAAGAGTTTTGAAAGTAAACAAACCGAGTATAATTATTAAAGCTTTCACAAAGCTTATTGTGACTAGAAATTGTTGTTTTAAGCCTTAACTTCACATTCAAAACGTAGGAAATCGAACAATAATGAAGTTTTAACCATTTTGACATAAATAATCAAACTAAGAGTTTTGAAAGTAAAAAAGCCGAGTATAATCATTAAAGCTTTCACAAAGCATATTGTGACTAGAAATAATTGTTTTAAGCCTTAACTTCACATTGAAAACGTGGGAAATCGAACTATAATAAAGTTTTACCCATTTTGACATAAATAATCAAACTAAGAGTTTTGAAAGTAAACAAGCCTAGTATAATCATTAAAGCTTTCACAAAGCTTATTGTGACTAGAAATAGTTGTTTTAAGCTTTAACTTCACATTGAAAATGTAGGAAATCGAACTATAATGAAGTTTTATCCATTTTGACATAAATAATGAAACTAAGAGTTTTGAAAGTAAACAAGCCGAGTATAATCATTAAAGCTTTCAGAAAGCTTACTGTGACTAGAAATAGTTGTTTTAAACCTTAACTTCACATTGGAAACATTGGAAATCGAACTATAATGAAGTTTTACCCATTTTGATACTAATAATCAAACTAAGAGTATTCAAAGTAAACAAGCCGAGCTTAATCATTAAAGCTTTCACAAAGCTTATTGTGACTAGAAATAGTTGTTTTAAGCCTTAACTTCACATTGGAAAGGTTGGAAATCGAATTATAATGAAGTCTTTCCCATTTTGATACAAATAATCAAAATAAGAGTTTCGAAAGTAAACAAGATGAACATAATCATTAAAGCTTTCACAAAGCTTATTGTGACTAGAAATAGTTGTTTTAAGCCTTAACTTCACATTGGAAAGGTTGGAAATTGAACTATAATGAAGTTTTACCCATTTTGATACAAATAATCAAACTAAAAGTTTTCAAAGTAAACAAGCCGAGCTTAATCATTAAAGCTTTTACAAAGCTAATTGTGACTAGAAATCGTTGTTTTAAGCCTTAACGTTACGTTGGAAACGTGGAAAATCGAACTATAATGAAGTTTTACCCATTTGATACAAATAATCAAACTAAGAGTTTTGAAAGTAAACAAGCCGAGTATAATCATTAAAGCATTCACAAAGCTTATTGTGACTAGAAATAGTTGTTTTAAGCCTTAACATCACATTGGAAACGTGGGAAATCGAACTATAATGAAGTTTTACCCATTTTGACATAAATAATCAAACTAAGAGTTTTGAAAGTAAACAAGCCGAGTATAATCATTAAAGCTTTCACACAGCTTATTGTGACTAGAAATAGTTGTTTTAAGTCTTAACTTCTCATTGGAAAGTTTGGAAATCGAATTATAATGAAGTCTTACCCATTTTGATACAAATAATCAAACTAAGAGTTTTGAAGGTAAACAAGATGAGCATAATCATTAAAGCTTTCACAAAGCTTATTGTGACTAGAAATAGTTGTTTTAAGCCTTAACTTCACATTTCAAACATTGAAAATCGAACTATTATGAAGTTTTACCCATTTTTATACAAATAATGAAACTAAGAGTTTTGAAAGTAAACTAGATGAGCATAATCATTAAAGCTTTCACAAAGCTTATTGTGCCTAGAAATAGTTGTTTTAAGCCTTAACTTCACGTTGAAAACGTGGGAAATCGAACTATAATAAAGTTTTTCCCATTTTGACATAAATATTCAAATTAAGAGTTTTGAAAGTAAACAAGCCGAGTATAATCATTAAAGCTTTCACATAGCTTATTGTGACTAGAAATAGGTTTTTTAAGCCTTAACTTCACATTGGAAAGGTTGGAAATCTAACTATAATGAAGTCTTACCAATTTTGATACAAATAATCAAACTAAGAGTTTTGAAAGTAAACAAAATGAGCATAATCATTAAAGCTTTCACAAAGCTTATTGTGACTAGAAATAGTTGTTTTAGGCTTTAACTTCACCTTGAAAACGTAGGGAATCGAACTATAATGAAGTTTTACCCATTTTGACATAAATTATCAAACTAAGAGTTTTGAAAGTAAACAAACCGAGTATAATTATTAAAGCTTTCACAAAGCTTATTGTGACTAGAAATAATTGTTTTAAGCCTTAACTTCACATTGAAAACGTGGGAAATCGAACTATAATAAAGTTTTACCCATTTTGACATAAATAATCAAACTAAGAGTTTTGAAAGTAAACAAGCCTAGTATAATCATTAAAGCTTTCACAAAGCTTATTGTGACTAGAAATAGTTGTTTTAAGCCTTAACTTCACATTGGAAAGGTTGGAAATCGAATTATAATGAAGTCTTTCCCATTTTGATACAAATAATCAAAATAAGAGTTTCGAAAGTAAACAAGATGAACATAATCATTAAAGCTTTCACAAAGCTTATTGTGACTAGAAATAGTTGTTTTAAGCCTTAACTTCACATTGGAAAGGTTGGAAATTGAACTATAATGAAGTTTTACCCATTTTGATACAAATAATCAAACTAAAAGTTTTCAAAGTAAACAAGCCGAGCTTAATCATTAAAGCTTTGACAAAGCTAATTGTGACTAGAAATCGTTGTTTTAAGCCTTAACTTACGTTGGAAACGTGGAAAATCGAACTATAATGAAGTTTTACCCATTTGATACAAATAATCAAACTAAGAGTTTTGAAAGTAAACAAGCCGAGTATAATCATTAAAGCATTCACAAAGCTTATTGTGACTAGAAATAGTTGTTTTAAGCCTTAACATCACATTGGAAACGTGGGAAATCGAACTATAATGAAGTTTTACCCATTTTGACATAAATAATCAAACTAAGAGTTTTGAAAGTAAACAAGCCGAGTATAATCATTAAAGCTTTCACAAAGCTTATTGTGACTAGAAATAGTTGTTTTAAGTCTTAACTTCACATTGGAAAGTTTGGAAATCGAATTATAATGAAGTCTTACCCATTTTGATACAAATAATCAAACTAAGAGTTTTGAAGGTAAACAAGATGAGCATAATCATTAAAGCTTTCACAAAGCTTATTGTGACTAGAAATAGTTGTTTTAAGCCTTAACTTCACATTTCAAACATTGAAAATCGAACTATTATAAAGTTTTACCCATTTTTATACAAATAATGAAACTAAGAGTTTTGAAAGTAAACTAGATGAGCATAATCATTAAAGCTTTCACAAAGCTTATTGTGCCTAGAAATAGTTGTTTTAAGCCTTAACTTCACGTTGAAAACGTGGGAAATCGAACTATAATAAAGTTTTTCCCATTTTGACATAAATATTCAAATTAAGAGTTTTGAAAGTAAACAAGCCGAGTATAATCATTAAAGCTTTCACAAAGCTTATTGTGACTAGAAATAGGTTTTTAAGCCTTAACTTCACATTGGAAAGGTTGGAAATCGAACTATAATGAAGTCTTACCAATTTTGATACAAATAATCAAACTAAGAGTTTTGAAAGTAAACAAAATGAGCATAATCATTAAAGCTTTCACAAAGCTTATTGTGACTAGAAATAGTTGTTTTAGGCTTTAACTTCACCTTGAAAACGTAGGGAATCGAACTATAATGAAGTTTTACCCATTTTGACATAAATTATCAAACTAAGAGTTTTGAAAGTAAACAAACCGAGTATAATTATTAAAGCTTTCACAAAGCTTATTGTGACTAGAAATAATTGTTTTAAGCCTTAACTTCACATTGAAAACGTGGGAAATCGAACTATAATAAAGTTTTACCCATTTTGACATAAATAATCAAACTAAGAGTTTTGAAAGTAAACATGCCTAGTATAATCATTAAAGCTTTCACAAAGCTTATTGTGACTAGAAATAGTTGTTTTAAGCCTTAACTTCACATTGGAAAGGTTGGAAATCGAATTATAATGAAGTCTTACCAATTTTGATACAAATAATCAAACTAAGAGTTTTGAAAGTAAACAAAATGAGCATAATCATTAAAGCTTTCACAAAGCTTATTGTGACTAGAAATAGTTGTTTTAAGCCTTAACTTCACATTGGAAAGGTTGGAAATTGAACTATAATGAAGTTTTACCCATTTTGATACAAATAATCAAACTAAGAGTTTTCAAAGTAAACAAGCCGAGCTTAATCATTAAAGCTTTGACAAAGCTAATTGTGACTAGAAATCGTTGTTTTAAGCCTTAACATTACGTTGGAAACGTGGAAAATCGAACTATAATGAAGTTTTACCCATTTGATACAAATAATCAAACTAAGAGTTTTGAAAGTAAACAAGCCGAGTATAATCATTAAAGCATTCACAAAGCTTATTGTGACTAGAAATAGTTGTTTTAAGCCTTAACATCACATTGGAAACGTGGGAAATCGAACTATAATGAAGTTTTACCCATTTTGACATAAATAATCAAACTAAGAGTTTTGAAAGTAAACAAGCCGAGTATAATCATTAAAGCTTTCACAAAGCTTATTGTGACTAGAAATAGTTGTTTTAAGCCTTAACTTCACATTGGAAAGGTTGGAAATTGAATCATAATGAAGTCTTACCCATTTTGATACAAATAATCAAACTAAGAGTTTTGAAGGTAAACAAGATGCGCATAATCATTAAAGCTTTCACAAAGCTTATTGTGACTAGAAATAGTTGTTTTAAGCCTTAACTTCACATTGGAAACATTGAAAATCGAACTATTATGAAGTTTTACCCATTTTTATACAAATAATGAAACTAAGAGTTTTGAAAGTAAACTAGATGAGCATAATCATTAAAGCTTTCACAAAGCTTATTGTGCCTAGAAATAGTTGTTTTAAGCCTTAACTTCACGTTGAAAACGTGGGAAATCGAACTATAATAAAGTTTTTCCCATTTTGACATAAATATTCAAATTAAGAGTTTTGAAAGTAAACAAGCCGAGTATAATCATTAAAGCTTTCACAAAGCTTATTGTGACTAGAAATAGGTTTTTTAAGCCTTAACTTCACATTGGAAAGGTTGGAAATCGAACTATAATGAAGTCTTACCAATTTTGATACAAATAATCAAACTAAGAGTTTTGAAAGTAAACAAAATGAGCATAATCATTAAAAAGCTTTCACAAAGCTTATTGTGACTAGAAATAGTTGTTTTAGGCTTTAACTTCACCTTGAAAACGTAGGAAATCGAACTATAATGAAGTTTTACCCATTTTGACATAAATTATCAAACTAAGAGTTTTGAAAGTAAACAAACCGAGTATAATTATTAAAGCTTTCACAAAGCTTATTGTGACTAGAAATAATTGTTTTAAGCCTTAAATTCACATTGAAAACGTGGAAAATCGAACTATAATAAAGTTTTACCCATTTTGGCATAAATAATCAAACTAAGAGTTTTGAAAGTAAACAAGCCTAGTATAATCATTAAAGCTTTCACAAAGCTTATTGTGACTAGAAATAGTTGTTTTAAGCCTTAACTTCACATTGGAAAGGTTGGAAATCGAATTATAATGAAGTCTTACCAATTTTGATACAAATAATCAAACTAAGAGTTTTGAAAGTAAACAAAATGAGCATAATCATTAAAGCTTTCACAAAGCTTATTGTGACTAGAAATAGTTGTTTTAGGCCTTAACTTCACCTTGAAAACGTAGGAAATCGAACTATAATGAAGTTTTACCCATTTTGACATAAATTATCAAACTAAGAGTTTTGAAAGTAAACAAACCGAGTATAATTATTAAAGATTTCACAAAGCTTATTGTGACTAGAAATACTTGTTTTAAGCCTTAACTTTACATTCTAAAGTTGGAAATCGAACTACAATGATGTCTTACCCATTTTGATACAAATAATCAAACTAAGAGTTTTGAAAGTAAACAAGATGAGCATAGTCATTAAAGCTTTCACAAAGCTTATTGTGACTAGAAATTGTTGTTTTAAGCCTTAACTTCACATTCAAAACGTAGGAAATCGAACAATAATGAAGTTTTAACCATTTTGACATAAATAATCAAACTAAGAGTTTTGAAAGTAAACAAGCCGAGTATAATCATTAAAGCTTTCACAAAGCTTATTGTGACTAGAAATAATTGTTTTAAGCCTTAACTTCACATTGAAAACGTGGAAAATCGAACTATAATAAAGTTTTACCCATTTTGACATAAATAATCAAACTAAGAGTTTTGAAAGTAAACAAGCCTAGTATAATCATTAAAGCTTTCACAAAGCTTATTGTGACTAGAAATAGTTGTTTTAAGCCATAACTTCACATTGGAAAGGTTGGAAATCGAATTATAATGAAGTCTTACCCATTTTGATACAAATAATCAAAATAAGAGTTTTGAAAGTAAACAAGATGAACATAATCATTAAAGCTTTCACAAAGCTTATTGTGACTAGAAATAGTTGTTTTAAGCCTTAACTTCACATTGGAAAGGTTGGAAATTGAACTATAATGAAGTTTTACCCATTTTGATACAAATAATCAAACTAAGAGTTTTCAAAGTAAACAAGCCGAGCTTAATCATTAAAGCTTTGACAAAGCTAATTGTGACTAGAAATCGTTGTTTTAAGCCTTAACGTTACGTTGGAAACGTGGAAAATCGAACTATAATGAAGTTTTACCCATTTGATACAAATAATCAAACTAAGAGTTTTGAAAGTAAACAAGCCGAGTATAATCATTAAAGCATTCACAAAGCTTATTGTGACTAGAAATAGTTGTTTTAAGCCTTAACATCACATTGGAAACGTGGGAAATCGAACTATAATGAAGTTATACCCATTTTGACATAAATAATCAAACTAAGAGTTTTGAAAGTAAACAAGCCGAGTATAATCATTAAAGCTTTCACACAGCTTATTGTGACTAGAAATAGTTGTTTTAAGCCTTAACTTCACATTGGAAAGTTTGGAAATCGAATTATAATGAAGTCTTACCCATTTTGATACAAATAATCAAACTAAGAGTTTTGAAGGTAAACAAGATGCGCATAATCATTAAAGCTTTCACAAAGCTTATTGTGACTAGAAATAGTTGTTTTAAGCCTTAACTTCACATTGGAAACATTGAAAATCGAACTATTATGAAGTTTTACCCATTTTTATACAAATAATGAAACTAAGAGTTTTGAAAGTAAACTAGATGAGCATAATCATTAAAGCTTTCACAAAGCTTATTGTGCCTAGAAATAGTTGTTTTAAGCCTTAACTTCACGTTGAAAACGTGGGAAATCGAACTATAATAAAGTTTTTCCCATTTTGACATAAATATTCAAATTAAGAGTTTTGAAAGTAAACAAGCCGAGTATAATCATTAAAGCTTTCACAAAGCTTATTGTGACTAGAAATAGGTTTTTTAAGCCTTAACTTCACATTGGAAAGGTTGGAAATCGAACTATAATGAAGTCTTACCAATTTTGATACAAATAATCAAACTAAGAGTTTTGAAAGTAAACAAAATGAGCATAATCATTAAAGCTTTCACAAAGCTTATTGTGACTAGAAATAGTTGTTTTAGGCTTTAACTTCACCTTGAAAACGTAGGGAATCGAACTATAATGAAGTTTTACCCATTTTGACATAAATTATCAAACTAAGAGTTTTGAAAGTAAACAAACCGAGTATAATTATTAAAGCTTTCACAAAGCTTATTGTGACTAGAAATAATTGTTTTAAGCCTTAAATTCACATTGAAAACAAGGGAAATCGAACTATAATAAAGTTTTACCCATTTTGGCATAAATAATCAAACTAAGAGTTTTGAAAGTAAACAAGCCTAGTATAATCATTAAAGCTTTCACAAAGCTTATTGTGACTAGAAATAGTTGTTTTAAGCCTTAACTTCACATTGGAAAGGTTGGAAATCGAATTATAATGAAGTCTTACCAATTTTGATACAAATAATCAAACTAAGAGTTTTGAAAGTAAACAAAATGAGCATAATCATTAAAGCTTTCACAAAGCTTATTGTGACTAGAAATAGTTGTTTTAGGCCTTAACTTCACCTTGAAAACGTAGGAAATCGAACTATAATGAAGTTTTACCCATTTTGACATAAATTATCAAACTAAGAGTTTTGAAAGTAAACAAACCGAGTATAATTATTAAAGATTTCACAAAGCTTATTGTGACTAGAAATACTTGTTTTAAGCCTTAACTTTACATTCTAAAGTTGGAAATCGAACTACAATGATGTCTTACCCATTTTGATACAAATAATCAAACTAAGAGTTTTGAAAGTAAACAAGATGAGCATAGTCATTAAAGCTTTCACAAAGCTTATTGTGACTAGAAATTGTTGTTTTAAGCCTTAACTTCACATTCAAAACGTAGGAAATCGAACAATAATGAAGTTTTAACCATTTTGACATAAATAATCAAACTAAGAGTTTTGAAAGTATTTAAAAAGCCGAGTATATTCATTAAAGCTTTCACAAAGCTTATTGTGACTAGAAATAATTGTTTTAAGCCTTAACTTCACATTGAAAACGTGGAAAATCGAACTATAATAAAGTTTTACCCATTTTGACATAAATAATCAAACTAAGAGTTTTGAAAGTAAACAAGCCTAGTATAATCATTAAAGCTTTCACAAAGCTTATTGTGACTAGAAATAGTTGTTTTAAGCCTTAACTTCACATTGGAAAGGTTGGAAATCGAATCGATAATGAAGTTTTACCCATTTTGATACAAATAATCAAAATAAGAGTTTTGAAAGTAAACAAGATGAACATAATCATTAAAGCTTTCACAAAGCTTATTGTGACTAGAAATAGTTGTTTTAAGCCTTAACTTCACATTGGAAAGGTTGGAAATCGAACTATAATGAAGTTTTACCCATTTTGATACAAATAATCAAACTAAGAGTTTTCAAAGTAAACAAGCCGAGCTTAATCATTAAAGCTTTGACAAAGCTTATAGTGACTAGAAATAGTTGTTTTAAGCCTTAACTTCACATTGGAAAACGTGGAAAATCGAACTATAATGAAGTTTTACCCATTTGATACAAATAATCAAACTAAGAGTTTTGAAAGTAAACAAGCCGAGTATAATCATTAAAGCATTCACAAAGCTTATTGTGACTAGAAATAGTTGTTTTAAGCCTTAACATCACATTGGAAACGTGGAAATCGAACTATAATGAAGTTTTACCCATTTTGACATAAATAATCAAACTAAGAGTTTTGAAAGTAAACAAGCCGAGTATAATCATTAAAGCTTTCACAAAGCTTATTGTAACTAGAAATAGTTGTTTTAAGCCTTAACTTCACATTGGAAAGTTTGGAAATCGAATTATAATGAAGTCTTACCCATTTTGATACAAATAATCAAACTAAGAGTTTTGAAAGTAAACAAGATGAGCATAATCATTAAAGCTTTCACAAAGCTTATTGTGACTAGAAATAGTTGTTTTAAGCCTTAACTTCACATTGGAAACATTGAAAATCGAACTATTATGAAGTTTTACCCATTTTTATACAAATAATGAAACTAAGAGTTTTGAAAGTAAACTAGATGAGCATAATCATTAAAGCTTTCACAAAGCTTATTGTGCCTAGAAATAGTTGTTTTAAGCCTTAACTTCACGTTGAAAACGTGGGAAATCGAACTATAATAAAGTTTTACCCATTTTGACATAAATATTCAAATTAAGAGTTTTGAAAGTAAACAAGCCGAGTATAATCATTAAAGCTTTCACAAAGCTTATTGTGACTAGAAATAGGTTTTTTAAGCCTTAACTTCACATTGGAAAGGTTGGAAATCGAACTATAATGAAGTCTTACCAATTTTGATACAAATAATCAAACTAAGAGTTTTGAAAGTAAACAAAATGAGCATAATCATTAAAGCTTTCACAAAGCTTATTGTGACTAGAAATAGTTGTTTTAGGCTTTAACTTCACCTTGAAAACGTAGGGAATCGAACTATAATGAAGTTTTACCCATTTTGACATAAATTATCAAACTAAGAGTTTTGAAAGTAAACAAACCGAGTATAATTATTAAAGCTTTCACAAAGCTTATTGTGACTAGAAATAATTGTTTTAAGCCTTAAATTCACATTGAAAACGTGGGAAATCGAACTATAATAAAGTTTTACCCATTTTGGCATAAATAATCAAACTAAGAGTTTTGAAAGTAAACAAGCCTAGTATAATCATTAAAGCTTTCACAAAGCTTATTGTGACTAGAAATAGTTGTTTTAAGCCTTAACTTCACATTGGAAAGGTTGGAAATCGAATTATAATGAAGTCTTACCAATTTTGATACAAATAATCAAACTAAGAGTTTTGAAAGTAAACAAAATGAGCATAATCATTAAAGCTTTCACAAAGCTTATTGTGACTAGAAATAGTTGTTTTAGGCCTTAACTTCACCTTGAAAACGTAGGAAATCGAACTATAATGAAGTTTTACCCATTTTGACATAAATTATCAAACTAAGAGTTTTGAAAGTAAACAAACCGAGTATAATTATTAAAGATTTCACAAAGCTTATTGTGACTAGAAATACTTGTTTTAAGCCTTAACTTTACATTCTAAAGTTGGAAATCGAACTATAATGATGTCTTACCCATTTTGATACAAATAATCAAACTAAGAGTTTTGAAAGTAAACAAGATGAGCATAGTCATTAAAGCTTTCACAAAGCTTATTGTGACTAGAAATTGTTGTTTTAAGCCTTAACTTCACATTCAAAACGTAGGAAATCGAACAATAATGAAGTTTTAACCATTTTGACATAAATAATCAAACTAAGAGTTTTGAAAGTAAACAAGCCGAGTATAATCATTAAAGCTTTCACAAAGCTTATTGTGACTAGAAATAGTTGTTTTAAGCCTTAACTTCACATTGAAAACGTGGGAAATCGAACTATAATAAAGTTTTACCCATTTTGACATAAATAATCAAACTAAGAGTTTTGAAAGTAAACAAGCCTAGTATAATCATTAAAGCTTTCACAAAGCTTATTGTGACTAGAAATAGTTGTTTTAAGCCTTAACTTCACATTGGAAAGGTTGGAAATCGAATTATAATGAAGTTTTACCCATTTTGATACAAATAATCAAACTAAGAGTTTTGAAAGTAAACAAGATGAGTATAATCATTAAAGCTTTCACAAAGCTTATTGTGACTAGAAATAGTTGTTTTAAGCCTTAACTTCACATTGGAAAAATGTTGGAAATCGAACTATAATGAAGTTTTACCCATTTTGACATAAATAATCAAACTAAGAGTTTTGAAAGTAAACAAGCCGAGTATAATCATTAAAGCTTTCACAAAGCTTATTGTGACTAGAAATAGTTGTTTTAAGCCTTAACTTCACATTGGAAAGGTGGGAAATCGAACTATAATGAAGTTTTACCCATTTTGATACAAATAATCAAACTAAGAGTTTTGAAAGTAAACAAGCGAGTATAATCATTAAAGCTTTCACAAAGCTTATTGTGACTAGAAATAGTTGTTTTAAGCCTTAACTTCACATTGGAAAACGTTGGAAATCGAACTATAATGAAGTTTTACCCATTTTGACATAAATAATCAAACTAAGAGTTTTGAAAGTAAACAAGCCGAGTATAATCATTAAAGCTTTCACAAAGCTTATTGTGACTAGAAATAGTTGTTTTAAGCCTTAACTTCACATTGGAAAGTTGGAAATCGAACTATAATGAAGTTTTACCCATGTTGATACAAATAATCAAACTAAGAGTTTTGAAAGTAAACAAGATGAGCATAATCATTAAAGCTTTCACAAAGCTTATTGTGACTAGAAATAGTTGTTTTAAGCCTTAACTTCACATTGGAAACATTGAAAATCGAACTATAATGAAGTTTTACCCATTTTGATACAAATAATCAAACTAAGAGTTTTGAAAGTAAACAAGCCGAGCATAATCATTAAAGCTTTCACAAAGCTTATTGTGACTAGAAATAGTTGTTTTAAGCCTTAACTTCACATTGAAAACGTTGGGAAATCGAACTATAATGAAGTTTTACCCATTTTGACATAAATAATCAAACTAAGAGTTTTGAAAGTAAACAAGCCGAGTATAATCATTAAAGCTTTCACAAAGCTTATTGTGACTAGAAATAGTTGTTTTAAGCCTTAACTTCACATTGGAAAGGTTGGAAATCGAACTATAATGAAGTTTTACCCATTTTGATACAAATAATCAAACTAAGAGTTTTGAAAGTAAACAAGATGAGCATAATCATTAAAGCTTTCACAAAGCTTATTGTGACTAGAAATAGTTGTTTTAAGCCTTAACTTCACATTGAAAACGTTGGAAATCGAACTATAATGAAGTTTTACCCATTTTGACATAAATAATCAAACTAAGAGTTTTGAAAGTAAACAAGCCGAGTATAATCATTAAAGCTTTCACAAAGCTTATTGTGACTAGAAATAGTTGTTTTAAGCCTTAACTTCACATTGAAAACGTAGGAAATCGAACTATAATGAAGTTTTACCCATTTTGACATAAATAATCAAACTAAGAGTTTTGAAAGTAAACAAGCCTAGTATAATCATTAAAGCTTTCACAAAGCTTATTGTGACTAGAAATAGTTGTTTTAAGCCTTAACTTCACATTGGAAAGGTTGGAAATCGAACTATAATGAAGTCTTACCCATTTTGATACAAATAATCAAACTAAGAGTTTTGAAAGTAAACAAGATGAGCATAATCATTAAAGCTTTCACAAAGCTTATTGTGACTAGAAATAGTTGTTTTAAGCCTTAACTTCACATTGAAAACGTTGGAAATCGAACTATAATGAAGTTTTACCCATTTTGACATAAATAATCAAACTAAGAGTTTTGAAAGTAAACAAGCCGAGTATAATCATTAAAGCTTTCACAAAGCTTATTGTGACTAGAAATAGTTGTTTTAAGCCTTAACTTCACATTGAAGTTGGAAATCGAACTATAATGAAGTTTTACCCATTTTGACATAAATAATCAAACTAAGAGTTTTGAAAGTAAACAAGCCGAGCATAATCATTAAAGCTTTCACAAAGCTTATTGTGACTAGAAATAGTTGTTTTAAGCCTTAACTTCACATTGGAAAGTTTGGAAAATCGAACTATAATGAAGTTTTACCCATTTTGATAAATAATCAAACTAAGAGTTTTGAAAGTAAACAAGCCGAGTATAATCATTAAAGCTTTCACAAAGCTTATTGTGACTAGAAATAGTTGTTTTAAGCCTTAACTTCACATTGAAAAAGTAGGAAATCGAACTATAATGAAGTTTTACCCATTTTGACATAAATAATCAAACTAAGAGTTTTGAAAGTAAACAAACCGAGTATAATCATTAAAGCTTTCACAAAGCTTATTGTGACTAGAAATAGTTGTTTTAAGCCTTAACTTCACATTGAAAACGTGGGAAATCGAACTATAATGAAGTTTTACCCATTTTGACATAAATAATCAAACTAAGAGTTTTGAAAGTAAACAAGCCGAGTATAATCATTAAAGCTTTCACAAAGCTTATTGTGACTAGAAATAGTTGTTTTAAGCCTTAACTTCACATTGAAAATGTTGGAAATCGAACTATAATGAAGTTTTACCCATTTTGACATAAATAATCAAACTAAGAGTTTTGAAAGTAAACAAGATGAGTATAATCATTAAAGCTTTCACAAAGCTTATTGTGACTAGAAATAGTTGTTTTAAGCCTTAACTTCACATTGGAAAGGTTGGAAATCGAACTATAATGAAGTTTTACCCATTTTGATACAAATAATCAAACTAAGAGTTTTGAAAGTAAACAAGATGAACATAATCATTAAAGCTTTCACAAAGCTTATTGTGACTAGAAATAGTTGTTTTAAGCCTTAACTTCACATTGGAAAGGTTGGAAATCGAACTATAATGAAGTTTTACCCATTTTGATACAAATAATCAAACTAAGAGTTTTGAAAGTAAACAAGCCGAGTATAATCATTAAAGCTTTCACAAAGCTTATTGTGACTAGAAATAGTTGTTTTAAGCCTTAACTTCACATTGGAAAGGTTGGAAATCGAACTATAATGAAGTTTTACCCATTTTGATACAAATAATCAAACTAAGAGTTTTGAAAGTAAACAAGCCGAGTATAATCATTAAAGCTTTCACAAAGCTTATTGTGACTAGAAATAGTTGTTTTAAGCCTTAACTTCACATTGGAAAGTTGAAAATCGAACTATAATGAAGTTTTACCCATTTTGACACAAATAATCAAACTAAGAGTTTTGAAAGTAAACAAGCCGAGTATAATCATTAAAGCTTTCACAAAGCTTATTGTGACTAGAAATAGTTGTTTTAAGCCTTAACTTCACATTGAAAACGTTGGAAATCGAACTATAATGAAGTTTTACCCATTTTGATATAAATAATCAAACTAAGAGTTTTGAAAGTAAACAAGCCGAGTATAATCATTAAAGCTTTCACAAAGCTTATTGTGACTAGAAATAGTTGTTTTAAGCCTTAACTTCACATTGAAAAGGTTGGAAATCGAACTATAATGAAGTTTTACCCATTTTGATACAAATAATCAAACTAAGAGTTTTGAAAGTAAACAAGATGAGTATAATCATTAAAGCTTTCACAAAGCTTATTGTGACTAGAAATAGTTGTTTTAAGCCTTAACTTCACATTGGAAAGGTTGGAAATCGAACTATAATGAAGTTTTACCCATTTTGATACAAATAATCAAACTAAGAGTTTTGAAAGTAAACAAGATGAGTATAATCATTAAAGCTTTCACAAAGCTTATTGTGACTAGAAATAGTTGTTTTAAGCCTTAACTTCACATTGGAAAGGTTGGAAATCGAACTATAATGAAGTTTTACCCATTTTGACATAAATAATCAAACTAAGAGTTTTGAAAGTAAACAAGCCGAGTATAATCATTAAAGCTTTCACAAAGCTTATTGTGACTAGAAATAGTTGTTTTAAGCCTTAACTTCACATTGGAAAGGTTGGAAATCGAACTATAATGAAGTTTTACCCATTTTGATACAAATAATCAAACTAAGAGTTTTGAAAGTAAACAAGCCGAGTATAATCATTAAAGCTTTCACAAAGCTTATTGTGACTAGAAATAGTTGTTTTAAGCCTTAACTTCACATTGAAAACGTTAGGAAATCGAACTATAATGAAGTTTTACCCATTTTGACATAAATAATCAAACTAAGAGTTTTGAAAGTAAACAAGCCGAGTATAATCATTAAAGCTTTCACAAAGCTTATTGTGACTAGAAATAGTTGTTTTAAGCCTTAACTTCACATTGGAAAGGTTGGAAATCGAACTATAATGAAGTTTTACCCATTTTGATACAAATAATCAAACTAAGAGTTTTGAAAGTAAACAAGCCGAGTATAATCATTAAAGCTTTCACAAAGCTTATTGTGACTAGAAATAGTTGTTTTAAGCCTTAACTTCACATTGAAAGGTTGGAAATCGAACTATAATGAAGTTTTACCCATTTTGATATAAATAATCAAACTAAGAGTTTTGAAAGTAAACAAGCCGAGTATAATCATTAAAGCTTTCACAAAGCTTATTGTGACTAGAAATAGTTGTTTTAAGCCTTAACTTCACATTGGAAAGGTTGGAAATCGAACTATAATGAAGTTTTACCCATTTTGATACAAATAATCAAACTAAGAGTTTTGAAAGTAAACAAGCCGAGTGATATAATCATTAAAGCTTTCACAAAGCTTATTGTGACTAGAAATAGTTGTTTTAAGCCTTAACTTCACATTGGAAAGTGGAAAATCGAACTATAATGAAGTTTTACCCATTTTGACAAATAATCAAACTAAGAGTTTTGAAAGTAAACAAGCCGAGTATAATCATTAAAGCTTTCACAAAGCTTATTGTGACTAGAAATAGTTGTTTTAAGCCTTAACTTCACATTGGAAACGTTGAAATCGAACTATAATGAAGTTTTACCCATTTTGATATAAATAATCAAACTAAGAGTTTTGAAAGTAAACAAGCCGAGTATAATCATTAAAGCTTTCACAAAGCTTATTGTGACTAGAAATAGTTGTTTTAAGCCTTAACTTCACATTGGAAAGTTGGAAATCGAACTATAATGAAGTTTTACCCATTTTGATACAAATAATCAAACTAAGAGTTTTGAAAGTAAACAAGATGAGCATAATCATTAAAGCTTTCACAAAGCTTATTGTGACTAGAAATAGTTGTTTTAAGCCTTAACTTCACATTGGAAAGGTTGAAAATCGAACTATAATGAAGTTTTACCCATTTTGATACAAATAATCAAACTAAGAGTTTTGAAAGTAAACAAGATGAGCATAATCATTAAAGCTTTCACAAAGCTTATTGTGACTAGAAATAGTTGTTTTAAGCCTTAACTTCACATTGAAAGGTTGGAAATCGAACTATAATGAAGTTTTACCCATTTTGATATAAATAATCAAACTAAGAGTTTTGAAAGTAAACAAGCCGAGTATAATCATTAAAGCTTTCACAAAGCTTATTGTGACTAGAAATAGTTGTTTTAAGCCTTAACTTCACATTGGAAAGGTTGGAAATCGAACTATAATGAAGTCTTACCCATTTTGATACAAATAATCAAACTAAGAGTTTTGAAAGTAAACAAGATGAGCATAATCATTAAAGCTTTCACAAAGCTTATTGTGACTAGAAATAGTTGTTTTAAGCCTTAACTTCACATTGAAAACGTTGGAAATCGAACTATAATGAAGTTTTACCCATTTTGATAAAATAATCAAACTAAGAGTTTTGAAAGTAAACAAACCGAGTATAATCATTAAAGCTTTCACAAAGCTTATTGTGACTAGAAATAGTTGTTTTAAGCCTTAACTTCACATTGAAAGGTTGGAAATCGAACTATAATGAAGTTTTACCCATTTTGATACAAATAATCAAACTAAGAGTTTTGAAAGTAAACAAGCCTGTATAATCATTAAAGCTTTCACAAAGCTTATTGTGACTAGAAATAGTTGTTTTAAGCCTTAACTTCACATTGGAAAGGTTGGAAATCGAACTATAATGAAGTTTACCCATTTTGATACAAATAATCAAACTAAGAGTTTTGAAAGTAAACAAGCCGAGCATAATCATTAAAGCTTTCACAAAGCTTATTGTGACTAGAAATAGTTGTTTTAAGCCTTAACTTCACATTGGAAAGGTTGGAAATCGAACTATAATGAAGTTTTACCCATTTTGATACAAATAATCAAACTAAGAGTTTTGAAAGTAAACAAGCCGAGTATAATCATTAAAGCTTTCACAAAGCTTATTGTGACTAGAAATAGTTGTTTTAAGCCTTAACTTCACATTGGAAAGGTTGGAAATCGAACTATAATGAAGTTTTACCCATTTTGATACAAATAATCAAACTAAGAGTTTTGAAAGTAAACAAGCCGAGCATAATCATTAAAGCTTTCACAAAGCTTATTGTGACTAGAAATAGTTGTTTTAAGCCTTAACTTCACATTGGAAACGTTAGAAATCGAACTATAATGAAGTTTTACCCATTTTGATACAAATAATCAAACTAAGAGTTTTGAAAGTAAACAAGCCGAGTATAATCATTAAAGCTTTCACAAAGCTTATTGTGACTAGAAATAGTTGTTTTAAGCCTTAACTTCACATTGGAAAGGTTGGAAATCGAACTATAATGAAGTTTTACCCATTTTGATACAAATAATCAAACTAAGAGTTTTGAAAGTAAACAAGCCGAGTATAATCATTAAAGCTTTCACAAAGCTTATTGTGACTAGAAATAGTTGTTTTAAGCCTTAACTTCACATTGGAAAGGTTGGAAATCGAACTATAATGAAGTTTTACCCATTTTGATACAAATAATCAAACTAAGAGTTTTGAAAGTAACTAAGCCGAGTATAATCATTAAAGCTTTCACAAAGCATATTGTGACTAGAAATAGTTGTTTTAAGCCTTAACTTCACATCGGAAAGGTTAGAAATCGAACTATAATGATGTCTTACCCATTTTGATACAAATAATAAAACTAAGTTTTAAAAGTAAACAACCTGAGTATAATCATTAAAGCTTTCACAAAGCTTATTGTGACAAGAAATAGTTGTTTTAAGCCTTAACTTCACATTGGAAAGGTTGGAAATCGAACTATAATGAAGTTTTACCCATTTTGATACAAATAATCAAACTAAGAGTTTTGAAAGTAACTAAGCCGAGTATAATCATTAAAGCTTTCACAAAGCATATTGTGACTAGAAATAGTTGTTTTAAGCCTTAACTTCACATTGGAAAGGTTGGAAATCGAACTATAATGAAGTTTTACCCATTTTGATACAAATAATCAAACTAAGAGTTTTGAAAGTAAACAAGATGAGCATAATCATTAAAGCTTTCACAAAGCTTATTGTGACTAGAAATAGTTGTTTTAAGCCTTAACTTCATATTGGAAACGTGGGAAATCGAACTATAATGAAGTTTTACCCATTTTGACATAAATAATCAAACTAAGAGTTTTGAAAGTAAACAAGCCGAGTATAATCATTAAAGCTTTCACAAAGTTTATTGTGACTAGAAATAGTTGTTTTAAGCCTTAACATCACATCGTAAAGGTTCGAAATCGAACTATAATGAAGTCTTACCCATTTTGATACAAATAATCAAACTACGAGTTTTGAAAGTAAACCAGATGAGCATAATCATTAAAGCTTTTACAAAGCTTATTGTGACTAGAAATAATGGTTTTAAGCCTTAACTTCACATTGAAAACGTGGGAAATCGAACTATAATGAAGTTTTACCCATTTTGACATAAATAATCAAACTAAGTTTTGAAAGTAAACAACCCAGTATAATCATTAAAGCTTTCACAAAGCTTATTGTGACAAGAGATAGTTGTTTTAAGCCTTAACTTCACATTGGTAAGCCTTAACTTCACATTGGAAAGGTTGGAAATCGAACTATAATGAAGTTTTACCCATTTTGATACAAATAATCAAACTAAGAGTTTTGAAAGTAAACAAGCCGAGTATAATCATTAAAGCTTTCACAAAGCATATTGTGACTAGAAATAGTTGTTTTAAGCCTTAACTTCACATTGGAAAGGTTGGAAATCGAACTATAATGAAGTTTTACCCATTTTGATACAAATAATCAAACTAAGAGTTTTGAAAGTAAACAAGCCGAGTATAATCATTAAAGCTTTCACAAAGCTTATTGTGACTAGAAATAGTTGTTTTAAGCCTTAACTTCACATTGGAAAGGTTGGAAATCGAACTATAATGAAGTTTTACCCATTTTGATACAAATAATCAAACTAAGAGTTTTGAAAGTAAACAAGCCGAGTATAATCATTAAAGCTTTCACAAAGCTTATTGTGACTAGAAATAGTTGTTTTAAGCCTTAACTTCACATTGGAAAGGTTGGAAATCGAACTATAATGAAGTTTTACCCATTTTGATATAAATAATCAAACTAAGAGTTTTGAAAGTAAACAAGCCGAGTATAATCATTAAAGCTTTCACAAAGCTTATTGTGACTAGAAATAGTTGTTTTAAGCCTTAACTTCACATTGGAAAGGTTGGAAATCGAACTATAATGAAGTTTTACCCATTTTGATACAAATAATCAAACTAAGAGTTTTGAAAGTAAACAAGCCGAGTATAATCATTAAAGCTTTCACAAAGCTTATTGTGACTAGAAATAGTTGTTTTAAGCCTTAACTTCACATTGGAAAGGTTGGAAATCGAACTATAATGAAGTTTTACCCATTTTGATACAAATAATCAAACTAAGAGTTTTGAAAGTAAACAAGCCGAGTATAATCATTAAAGCTTTCACAAAGCTTATTGTGACTAGAAATAGTTGTTTTAAGCCTTAACTTCACATTGGAAAGGTTGGAAATCGAACTATAATGAAGTTTTACCCATTTTGATACAAATAATCAAACTAAGAGTTTTGAAAGTAAACAAGCCGAGTATAATCATTAAAGCTTTCACAAAGCTTATTGTGACTAGAAATAGTTGTTTTAAGCCTTAACTTCACATTGGAAAGGTTGGAAATCGAACTATAATGAAGTTTTACCCATTTTGATACAAATAATCAAACTAAGAGTTTTGAAAGTAAACAAGCCGAGTATAATCATTAAAGCTTTCACAAAGCTTATTGTGACTAGAAATAGTTGTTTTAAGCCTTAACTTCACATTGGAAAGGTTGGAAATCGAACTATAATGAAGTTTTACCCATTTTGATACAAATAATCAAACTAAGAGTTTTGAAAGTAAACAAGCCGAGTATAATCATTAAAGCTTTCACAAAGCTTATTGTGACTAGAAATAGTTGTTTTAAGCCTTAACTTCACATCGGAAAGGTTAGAAATCGAACTATAATGATGTCTTACCCATTTTGATACAAATAATCAAACTAAGAGTTTGAAAAGTAAACAACCGAGTATAATCATTAAAGCTTTCACAAAGCTTATTGTGACAAGAAATAGTTGTTTTAAGCCTTAACTTCACATTGGAAAGGTTGGAAATCGAACTATAATGAAGTTTTACCCATTTTGATACAAATAATCAAACTAAGAGTTTTGAAAGTAAACAAGCCGAGTATAATCATTAAAGCTTTCACAAAGCATATTGTGACTAGAAATAGTTGTTTTAAGCCTTAACTTCACATTGGAAAGGTTGGAAATCGAACTATAATGAAGTTTTACCCATTTTGATACAAATAATCAAACTAAGAGTTTTGAAAGTAAACAAGATGAGCATAATCATTAAAGCTTTCACAAAGCTTATTGTGACTAGAAATAGTTGTTTTAAGCCTTAACTTCATATTGGAAACGTGGGAAATCGAACTATAATGAAGTTTTACCCATTTTGACATAAATAATCAAACTAAGAGTTTTGAAAGTAAACAAGCCGAGTATAATCATTAAAGCTTTCACAAAGTTTATTGTGACTAGAAATAGTTGTTTTAAGCCTTAACATCACATCGTAAAGGTTCGAAATCGAACTATAATGAAGTCTTACCCATTTTGATACAAATAATCAAACTAAGAGTTTTGAAAGTAAACCGATGAGCATAATCATTAAAGCTTTTACAAAGCTTATTGTGACTAGAAATAATGGTTTTAAGCCTTAACTTCACATTGAAAACGTGGGAAATCGAACTATAATGAAGTTTTACCCATTTTGACATAAATAATAAAACTAAGAGTTTTGAAAGTAAACAAGCCGAGTATAATCATTAAAGCTTTCACAAATCTTATTGTGACAAGAGATAGTTGTTTTAAGCCTTAACTTCACATTGGTAAGCCTTAACTTCACATTGGAAAGGTTGGAAATCGAACTAGAATGAAGTTTTACCCATTTTGATACAAATAATCAAACTAAGAGTTTTGAAAGTAACTAAGCCGAGTATAATCATTAAAGCTTTCACAAAGCATATTGTGACTAGAAATAGTTGTTTTAAGCCTTAACTTCACATTGGAAAGGTTGGAAATCGAACTATAATGAAGTTTTACCCATTTTGATACAAATAATCAAACTAAGAGTTTTGAAAGTAAACAAGCCGAGTATAATCATTAAAGCTTTCACAAAGCTTATTGTGACTAGAAATAGTTGTTTTAAGCCTTAACTTCACATTGGAAAGGTTGGAAATCGAACTATAATGAAGTTTTACCCATTTTGATACAAATAATCAAACTAAGAGTTTTGAAAGTAAACAAGATGAGCATAATCATTAAAGCTTTCACAAAGCTTATTGTGACTAGAAATAGTTGTTTTAAGCCTTAACTTCACATTGAAAATGGTTGGAAATCGAACTATAATGAAGTTTTACCCATTTTGATATAAATAATCAAACTAAGAGTTTTGAAAGTAAAGAAGCCGAGTATAATCATTAAAGTTTTCACAAAGCTTATTGTGACTAGAAATAGTTGTTTTAAGCCTTAACTTCACATTGGAAAGGTTGGAAATCGAACTATAATGAAGTTTTACCCATTTTGATACTAATAATCAAACTAAGAGTTTTGAAAGTAAACAAGCCGAGCTATAATCATTAAAGCTTTCACAAAGCTTATTGTGACTAGAAATAGTTGTTTTAAGCCTTAACTTCACATTGGAAAGGTTGGAAATCGAACTATAATGAAGTTTTACCCATTTTGATACAAATAATCAAACTAAGAGTTTTGAAAGTAAACAAGCCGAGTATAATCATTAAAGCTTTCACAAAGCTTATTGTGACTAGAAATAGTTGTTTTAAGCCTTAACTTCACATTGGAAAGGTTAGAAATTGAACTATAATGATGTCTTACCCATTTTGATACAAATAATCAAACTAAGAGTTTTGAAAGTAAACAAGCCGAGTATAATCATTAAAGCTTTCACAAAGCTTATTGTGACAAGAAATAGTTGTTTTAAGCCTTAACTTCACATTGGAAAGGTTGGAAATCGAACTATAATGAAGTCTTACCCATTTTGATACAAATAATCAAACTAAGAGTTTTGAAAGTAAACAAGCCGAGTATAATCATTAAAGCTTTCACAAAGCTTATTGTGACTAGAAATAGTTGTTTTAAGCCTTAACTTCACATTGGAAAGGTTGGAAATCGAACTATAATGAAGTTTTACCCATTTTGATACAAATAATCAAACTAAGAGTTTTGAAAGTAAACAAGCCGAGTATAATCATTAAAGCTTTCACAAAGCATATTGTGAATAGAAATAGTTGTTTTAAGCCTTAACTTCACATCGGAAAGGTTAGAAATCGAACTATAATGATGTCTTACCCATTTTGATACAAATAATCAAACTAAGAGTTTTGAAAGTAAACAACCCGAGTATAATCATTAAAGCTTTCACAAAGCTTATTGTGACTAGAAATAGTTGTTTTAAGCCTTAACTTCACATTGGAAAGGTTGGAAATCGAACTATAATGAAGTTTTACCCATTTTGATACAAATAATCAAACTAAGAGTTTTGAAAGTAACTAAGCCGAGTATAATCATTAAAGCTTTCACAAAGCATATTGTGACTAGAAATAGTTGTTTTAAGCCTTAACTTCACATTGGAAAGGTTGGAAATCGAACTATAATGAAGTTTTACCCATTTTGATACAAATAATCAAACTAAGAGTTTTGAAAGTAAACAAGATGAGCATAATCATTAAAGCTTTCACAAAGCTTATTGTGACTAGAAATAGTTGTTTTAAGCCTTAACTTCATATTGGAAACGTGGGAAATCGAACTATAATGAAGTTTTACCCATTTTGACATAAATAATCAAACTAAGAGTTTTGAAAGTAAACAAGCCGAGTATAATCATTAAAGCTTTCACAAAGTTTATTGTGACTAGAAATAGTTGTTTTAAGCCTTAACATCACATCGTAAAGGTTCGAAATCGAACTATAATGAAGTCTTACCCATTTTGATACAAATAATCAAACTACGAGTTTTGAAAGTAAACCAAGATGAGCATAATCATTAAAGCTTTTACAAAGCTTATTGTGACTAGAAATAATGGTTTTAAGCCTTAACTTCACATTGAAAACGTTGGGAAATCGAACTATAATGAAGTTTTACCCATTTTGATATAAATAATCAAACTAAGTTTTGAAAGTAAACAACGCAAGTATAATCATTAAAGCTTTCACAAATCTTATTGTGACAAGAGATAGTTGTTTTAAGCCTTAACTTCACATTGGTAAGCCTTAACTTCACATTGGAAAGGTTGGAAATCGAACTATAATGAAGTTTTACCCATTTTGATACAAATAATCAAACTAAGAGTTTTTAAAGTAAACAAGCCGAGTATAATCATTAAAGCTTTCACAAAGCATATTGTGACTAGAAATAGTTGTTTTAAGCCTTAACTTCACATTGGAAAGGTTGGAAATCGAACTATAATGAAGTTTTACCCATTTTGATACAAAATAATCAAACTAAGAGTTTTGAAAGTAAACAAGCCGAGTATAATCATTAAAGCTTTCACAAAGCTTATTGTGACTAGAAATAGTTGTTTTAAGCCTTAACTTCACATTGGAAAGGTTGGAAATCGAACTATAATGAAGTCTTACCCATTTGATACAAATAATCAAACTAAGAGTTTTGAAAGTAAACAAACCGAGTATAATCATTAAAGCTTTCACAAAGCTTATTGTGACTAGAAATAGTTGTTTTAAGCCTTAACTTCACATTGGAAAGGTTGGAAATCGAACTATAATGAAGTTTTACCCATTTTGATACAAATAATCAAACTAAGAGTTTTGAAAGTAAACAAGCCGAGTATAATCATTAAAGCTTTCACAAAGCTTATTGTGACTAGAAATAGTTGTTTTAAGCCTTAACTTCACATTGGAAAGGTTGGAAATCGAACTATAATGAAGTTTTACCCATTTTGATACAAATAATCAAACTAAGAGTTTTGAAAGTAAACAAACAAGCCGAGTATAATCATTAAAGCTTTCACAAAGCTTATTGTGACTAGAAATAGTTGTTTTAAGCCTTAACTTCACATTGGAAAGGTTGGAAATCGAACTATAATGAAGTTTTACCCATTTTGATACAAATAATCAAACTAAGAGTTTTGAAAGTAAACAAGCCGAGTATAATCATTAAAGCTTTCACAAAGCTTATTGTGACTAGAAATAGTTGTTTTAAGCCTTAACTTCACATTGGAAAGGTTTGGAAATCGAACTATAATGAAGTTTTACCCATTTTGATACAAATAATCAAACTAAGAGTTTTGAAAGTAAACAAGCCGAGTATAATCATTAAAGCTTTCACAAAGCTTATTGTGACTAGAAATAGTTGTTTTAAGCCTTAACTTCACATTGGAAAGGTTGGAAATCGAACTATAATGAAGTTTTACCCATTTTGATACAAATAATCAAACTAAGAGTTTTGAAAGTAAACAAGCCGAGTATAATCATTAAAGCTTTCACAAAGCTTATTGTGACTAGAAATAGTTGTTTTAAGCCTTAACTTCACATTGGAAAGGTTGGAAATCGAACTATAATGAAGTTTTACCCATTTTGATACAAATAATCAAACTAAGAGTTTTGAAAGTAAACAAGCCGAGTATAATCATTAAAGCTTTCACAAAGCTTATTGTGACTAGAAATAGTTGTTTTAAGCCTTAACTTCACATTGGAAAGGTTGGAAATCGAACTATAATGAAGTTTTACCCATTTTGATACAAATAATCAAACTAAGAGTTTTGAAAGTAACAAAGCCGAGTATAATCATTAAAGCTTTCACAAAGCATATTGTGACTAGAAATAGTTGTTTTAAGCCTTAACTTCACATTGGAAAGGTTGGAAATCGAACTATAATGAAGTTTTACCCATTTTGATACAAATAATCAAACTAAGAGTTTTGAAAGTAAACAAGATGAGCATAATCATTAAAGCTTTCACAAAGCTTATTGTGACTAGAAATAGTTGTTTAAGCCTTAACTTCATATTGGAAACGTGGGAAATCGAACTATAATGAAGTTTTACCCATTTTGACATAAATAATCAAACTAAGAGTTTTGAAAGTAAACAAGCCGAGTATAATCATTAAAGCTTTCACAAAGTTTATTGTGACTAGAAATAGTTGTTTTAAGCCTTAACATCACATCGTAAAGGTTCGAAATCGAACTATAATGAAGTCTTACCCATTTTGATACAAATAATCAAACTACGAGTTTTGAAAGTAAACCAGATGAGCATAATCATTAAAGATTTTACAAAGCTTATTGTGACTAGAAATAATGGTTTTAAGCCTTAACTTCACATTGAAAACGTGGGAAATCGAACTATAATGATGTTTTACCCATTTTGACATAAATAATCAAACTAAGTTTTGAAAGTAAACAACCCAAGTATAATCATTAAAGCTTTTACAAAGCTTATTGTGACAAGAGATAGTTGTTTTAAGCCTTAACTTCACATTGGTAAGCCTTAACTTCACATTGGAAAGGTTGGAAATCGAACTATAATGAAGTTTTACCCATTTTGATACAAATAATCAAACTAAGAGTTTTGAAAGTAACTAAGCCGAGTATAATCATTAAAGCTTTCACAAAGCATATTGTGACTAGAAATAGTTGTTTTAAGCCTTAACTTCACATTGGAAAGGTTGGAAATCGAACTATAATGAAGTTTTACCCATTTTGATACAAATAATCAAACTAAGAGTTTTGAAAGTAAACAAGCCGAGTATAATCATTAAAGCTTTCACAAAGCTTATTGTGACTAGAAATAGTTGTTTTAAGCCTTAACTTCACATTGGAAAGGTTGGAAATCGAACTATAATGAAGTCTTACCCATTTTGATACAAATAATCAAACTAAGAGTTTTGAAAGTAAACAAGCCGAGTATAATCATTAAAGCTTTCACAAAGCTTATTGTGACTAGAAATAGTTGTTTTAAGCCTTAACTTCACATTGGAAAGGTTGGAAATCGAACTATAATGAAGTTTTACCCATTTTGATACAAATAATCAAACTAAGAGTTTTGAAAGTAAACAAGCCGAGTATAATCATTAAAGCTTTCACAAAGCTTATTGTGACTAGAAATAGTTGTTTTAAGCCTTAACTTCACATTGGAAAGGTTGGAAATCGAACTATAATGAAGTTTTACCCATTTTGATACAAATAATCAAACTAAGAGTTTTGAAAGTAAACAAGCCGAGTATAATCATTAAAGCTTTCACAAAGCATATTGTGAATAGAAATAGTTGTTTTAAGCCTTAACTTCACATCGGAAAGGTTAGAAATCGAACTATAATGATGTCTTACCCATTTTGATACAAATAATAAAACTAAGTTTTAAAAGTAAACAACCTGAGTATAATCATTAAAGCTTTCACAAAGCTTATTGTGACAAGAAATAGTTGTTTTAAGCCTTAACTTCACATTGGAAAGGTTGGAAATCGAACTATAATGAAGTTTTACCCATTTTGATACAAATAATCAAACTAAGAGTTTTGAAAGTAACTAAGCCGAGTATAATCATTAAAGCTTTCACAAAGCATATTGTGACTAGAAATAGTTGTTTTAAGCCTTAACTTCACATTGGAAAGGTTGGAAATCGAACTATAATGAAGTTTTACCCATTTTGATACAAATAATCAAACTAAGAGTTTTGAAAGTAAACAAGATGAGCATAATCATTAAAGCTTTCACAAAGCTTATTGTGACTAGAAATAGTTGTTTTAAGCCTTAACTTCATATTGGAAACGTGGGAAATCGAACTATAATGAAGTTTTACCCATTTTGACATAAATAATCAAACTAAGAGTTTTGAAAGTAAACAAGCCGAGTATAATCATTAAAGCTTTCACAAAGTTTATTGTGACTAGAAATAGTTGTTTTAAGCCTTAACATCACATCGTAAAGGTTCGAAATCGAACTATAATGAAGTCTTACCCATTTTGATACAAATAATCAAACTACGAGTTTTGAAAGTAAACCAGATGAGCATAATCATTAAAGCTTTTACAAAGCTTATTGTGACTAGAAATAATGGTTTTAAGCCTTAACTTCACATTGAAAACGTGGGAAATCGAACTATAATGAAGTTTTACCCATTTTGACATAAATAATCAAACGAAGTTTTGAAAGTAAACAACGCAAGTATAATCATTAAAGCTTTCACAAATCTTATTGTGACAAGAGATAGTTGTTTTAAGCCTTAACTTCACATTGGTAAGCCTTAACTTCACATTGGAAAGGTTGGAAATCGAACTAGAATGAAGTTTTACCCATTTTGATACAAATAATCAAACTAAGAGTTTTGAAAGTAACTAAGCCGAGTATAATCATTAAAGCTTTCACAAAGCATATTGTGACTAGAAATAGTTGTTTTAAGCCTTAACTTCACATTGGAAAGGTTGGAAATCGAACTATAATGAAGTTTTACCCATTTTGATACAAATAATCAAACTAAGAGTTTTGAAACTAAACAAGGCGAGTATAATCATTAAAGCTTTCACAAACTTTTTGTGACTAGAAATAGTTGTTTTAAGCCTTAACTTCACATCGGAAAGGTTGGAAATCGAACTATAATGAAGTCTTACCCATTTTGATACAAATAATCAAACTAAGAGTTTTGAAGGTAACTAAGCCGAGTATAATCATTAAAGCTTTCACAAAGCATATTGTGACTAGAAATAGTTGTTTTAAGCCTTAACTTCACATTGGAAAGGTTGGAAATCGAACTATAATGAAGTTTTACCCATTTTGATACAAATAATCAAACTAAGAGTTTTGAAAGTAACAAGCCGAGTATAATCATTAAAGCTTTCACAAAGCATATTGTGACTAGAAATAGTTGTTTTAAGCCTTAACTTCACATTGGAAAGGTTGGAAATCGAACTATAATGAAGTTTTACCCATTTTGATACAAATAATCAAACTAAGAGTTTTGAAAGTAAACAAGCCGAGTATAATCATTAAAGCTTTCACAAAAGCTTATTGTGACTAGAAATAGTTGTTTTAAGCCTTAACTTCACATTGGAAAGGTTGGAAATCGAACTATAATGAAGTTTTACCCATTTTGATACAAATAATCAAACTAAGAGTTTTGAAAGTAAACAAGCCGAGCATAATCATTAAAGCTTTCACAAAGCTTATTGTGACTAGAAATAGTTGTTTTAAGCCTTAACTTCACATTGGAAAGGTTGGAAATCGAACTATAATGAAGTTTTACCCATTTTGATACAAATAATCAAACTAAGAGTTTTGAAAGTAAACAAGCCGAGCATAATCATTAAAGCTTTCACAAAGCTTATTGTGACTAGAAATAGTTGTTTTAAGCCTTAACTTCACATTGGAAAGGTTGGAAATCGAACTATAATGAAGTTTTACCCATTTTGATACAAATAATCAAACTAAGAGTTTTGAAAGTAAACAAGCCGAGTATAATCATTAAAGCTTTCACAAAGCTTATTGTGACTAGAGAAATAGTTGTTTTAAGCCTTAACTTCACATTGGAAAGGTTGGAAATCGAACTATAATGAAGTTTTACCCATTTTGATACAAATAATCAAACTAAGAGTTTTGAAAGTAAACAAGCCGAGTATAATCATTAAAGCTTTCACAAAGCTTATTGTGACTAGAAATAGTTGTTTTAAGCCTTAACTTCACATTGGAAAGGTTGGAAATCGAACTATAATGAAGTCTTACCCATTTTGATACAAATAATCAAACTAAGAGTTTTGAAAGTAAACAAGCCGAGTATAATCATTAAAGCTTTCACAAAGCTTATTGTGACTAGAAATAGTTGTTTTAAGCCTTAACTTCACATTGGAAAGGTTAGAAATTGAACTATAATGATGTCTTACCCATTTTGATACAAATAATCAAACTAAGTTTTAAAAGTAAACAACCTGAGTATAATCATTAAAGCTTTCACAAAGCTTATTGTGACAAGAAATAGTTGTTTTAAGCCTTAACTTCACATTGGAAAGGTTGGAAATCGAACTATAATGAAGTTTTACCCATTTTGATACAAATAATCAAACTAAGAGTTTTGAAAGTAACTAAGCCGAGTATAATCATTAAAGCTTTCACAAAGCATATTGTGACTAGAAATAGTTGTTTTAAGCCTTAACTTCACATTGGAAAGGTTGGAAATCGAACTATAATGAAGTTTTACCCATTTTGATACAAATAATCAAACTAAGAGTTTTGAAAGTAAACAAGATGAGCATAATCATTAAAGCTTTCACAAAGCTTATTGTGACTAGAAATAGTTGTTTTAAGCCTTAACTTCATATTGGAAACGTGGGAAATCGAACTATAATGAAGTTTTACCCATTTTGACATAAATAATCAAACTAAGAGTTTTGAAAGTAAACAAGCCGAGTATAATCATTAAAGCTTTCACAAAGTTTATTGTGACTAGAAATAGTTGTTTTAAGCCTTAACATCACATCGTAAAGGTTCGAAATCGAACTATAATGAAGTCTTACCCATTTTGATACAAATAATCAAACTACGAGTTTTGAAAGTAAACCAGATGAGCATAATCATTAAAGCTTTTACAAAGCTTATTGTGACTAGAAATAATGGTTTTAAGCCTTAACTTCACATTGAAAACGTGGGAAATCGAACTATAATGAAGTTTTACCCATTTTGACATAAATAATCAAACGAAGTTTTGAAAGTAAACAACCCAAGTATAATCATTAAAGCTTTCACAAAGCTTATTGTGACAAGAGATAGTTGTTTTAAGCCTTAACTTCACATTGGTAAGCCTTAACTTCACATTGGAAAGGTTGAAATCGAACTAGAATGAAGCTTTACCCATTTTGATACAAATAATCAAACTAAGAGTTTTGAAAGTAACTAAGCCGAGTATAATCATTAAAGCTTTCACAAAGCATATTGTGACTAGAAATAGTTGTTTTAAGCCTTAACTTCACATTGGAAAGGTTGGAAATCGAACTATAATGAAGTTTTACCCATTTTGATACAAATAATCAAACTAAGAGTTTTGAAACTAAACAAGCCGAGTATAATCATTAAAGCTTTCACAAACTTTTTGTGACTAGAAATAGTTGTTTTAAGCCTTAACTTCACATCGGAAAGGTTGGAAATCGAACTAGAATGAAGCTTTACCCATTTTGATACAAATAATCAAACTAAGAGTTTTGAAAGTAAACTAAGCCGAGTATAATCATTAAAGCTTTCACAAAGCATATTGTGACTAGAAATAGTTGTTTTAAGCCTTAACTTCACATTGGAAAGGTTGGAAATCGAACTATAATGAAGTTTTACCCATTTTGATACAAATAATCAAACTAAGAGTTTTGAAAGTAACTAAGCCGAGTATAATCATTAAAGCTTTCACAAAGCATATTGTGACTAGAAATAGTTGTTTTAAGCCTTAACTTCACATTGGAAAGGTTGGAAATCGAACTATAATGAAGTTTTACCCATTTTGATACAAATAATCAAACTAAGAGTTTTGAAAGTAAACAAGATGAGCATAATCATTAAAGCTTTCACAAAGCTTATTGTGAGTAGAAATAGTTGTTTTAAGCCTTAACTTCACCTTGAAAACGTGGAAAATCGAACTATAATGAAGTTTAACCCATTTTGACATAAATAATCAAACTAAGAGTTTTGAAACTAAACAAGCCGATTATAATCATTAAAGCTATCACAAAGCTCATTGTGACTAGAAATAGTTGTTTTGAGACTTAACTTCACATTGGAAAGGTTGGAAATCGAACTATAATGAAGTTTTACCCATTTTGATACTAATAATCAAACTAAGAGTTTTCAAAGTAAACAAGCCGAGCTTAATCATTAAAGCTTTCACAAAGCTTATTGTGACTAGAAATAGTTGTTTTAAGCCTTAACTTCACATTGGAAAGGTTGGAAATCGAACTATAATGAAGTTTTACCCATTTTGATACAAATAATCAAACTAAGAGTTTTGAAAGTAAACAAGCCGAGTATAATCATTAAAGCTTTCACAAAGCTTTCAAAAGCTTATTGTGACTAGAAATAGTTGTTTTAAGCCTTAACTTCACATTGGAAAGGTTGAAAATCGAACTATAATGAAGTTTTACCCATTTTGATACAAATAATCAAACTAAGAGTTTTGAAAGTAAACAAGCCGAGTATAATCATTAAAGCTTTCACAAAGCTTATTGTGACTAGAAATAGTTGTTTTAAGCCTTAACTTCACATTGGAAAGGTTGGAAATCGAACTATAATGAAGTATTACCCATTTTGATACAAATAATCAAACTAAGAGTTTTGAAAGTAAACAAGCCGAGTATAATCATTAAAGCTTTCACAAAGCTTATTGTGACTAGAAATAGTTGTTTTAAGCCTTAACTTCACATTGGAAAGGTTGGAAATCGAACTATAATGAAGTATTACCCATTTTGATACAAATAATGAAACTAAGAGTTTTGAAAGTAAACAAGCCGAGTATAATCATTAAAGCTTTTACAAAGCTTATTGTGACTAAAAATAGTTGTTTTAAGCCTTAACTTCACATTGAAAACGTTGGAAATCGAACTATAATGAAGTTTTACCCATTTTGATATAAATAATCAAACTAAGTTTTGAAAGTAAACAACCTAAGTATAATCATTAAAGCTTTCACAAAGCTTATTGTGACAAGAAATAGTTGTTTTAAGCCTTAACTTCACATTGGAAAGGTTGGAAATCGAACTATAATGAAGTTTTACCCATTTTGATACAAATAATCAAACTAAGAGTTTTGAAAGTAACTAAGCCGAGTATAATCATTAAAGCTTTCACAAAGCATATTGTGACTAGAAATAGTTGTTTTAAGCCTTAACTTCACATTGGAAAGGTTGGAAATCGAACTATAATGAAGTTTTACCCATTTTGATACAAATAATCAAACTAAGAGTTTTGAAAGTAAACAAGCCGAGTATAATCATTAAAGCTTTCACAAAGCTTATTGTGACTAGAAATAGTTGTTTTAAGCCTTAACTTCACATTGGAAAGGTTGGAAATCGAACTATAATGAAGTTTTACCCATTTTGATACAAATAATCAAACTAAGAGTTTTGAAAGTAAACAAGCCGAGTATAATCATTAAAGCTTTCACAAAGCTTATTGTGACTAGAAATAGTTGTTTTAAGCCTTAACTTCATATTGGAAACGTGAGAAATCGAACTATAATGAAGTTTTACCCATTTTGACATAAATAATCAAACTAAGAGTTTTGAAAGTAAACAAGCCGAGTATAATCATTAAAGCTTTCACAAAGCTTATTGTGACTAGAAATAGTTGTTTTAAGCCTTAACTTCACATCGGAAAGGTTCGAAATCGAACTATAATGAAGTCTTACCCATTTTGATACAAATAATCAAACTACGAGTTTTGAAAGTAAACAAGATGAGCATAATCATTAAAGCTTTCACAAAGCTTATTGTGACTAGAAATAGTTGTTTTAAGCCTTAACTTCACATTGAAAACGTTGGAAATCGAACTATAATGAAGTTTTACCCATTTTGATATAAATAATCAAACTAAGAGTTTTGAAAGTAAACAACCCAGTATAATCATTAAAGCTTTCACAAAGCTTATTGTGACTAAAGAGATAGTTGTTTTAAGCCTTAACTTCACATTGGTAAGCCTTAACTTCACATTGGAAAGGTTTCACATTGGAAAGGTTGGAAATCGAACTATAATGAAGTTTTACCCATTTTGATACAAATAATCAAACTAAGAGTTTTGAAAGTAAACAAGCCGAGTATAATCATTAAAGCTTTCACAAAGCTATTGTGACTAGAAATAGTTGTTTTAAGCCTTAACTTCACATTGGAAAGGTTGGAAATCGAACTATAATGAAGTTTTACCCATTTTGATACAAATAATCAAACTAAGAGTTTTGAAAGTAAACAAGCCGAGTATAATCATTAAAGCTTTCACAAAGCTTTTTGTGACTAGAAATAGTTGTTTTAAGCCTTAACTTCACATTGGAAAGGTTGGAAATCGAACATAATGAAGTTTTACCCATTTTGATACAAATAATCAAACTAAGAGTTTTGAAAGTAAACAAGCCGAGCTTAATCATTAAAGCTTTCACAAAGCTTATTGTGACTAGAAATAGTTGTTTTAAGCCTTAACTTCACATTGGAAAGGTTGGAAATCGAACTATAATGAAGTTTTACCCATTTTGATACAAATAATCAAACTAAGAGTTTTGAAAGTAAAGAAGCCGAGTATAATCATTAAAGCTTTCACAAAGCTTATTGTGACTAGAAATAGTTGTTTTAAGCCTTAACTTCACATTGGAAAGGTTAGAAATTGAACTATAATGATGTCTTACCCATTTTGACAAATAATCAAACTAAGAGTTTTGAAAGTAAACAAGCCGAGTATAATCATTAAAGCTTTCACAAAGCTTATTGTGACAAGAAATAGTTGTTTTAAGCCTTAACTTCACATTGGAAAGGTTGGAAATCGAACTATAATGAAGTTTTACCCATTTTGATACAAATAATCAAACTAAGAGTTTTGAAAGTAAACAAGCCGAGTATAATCATTAAAGCTTTCACAAAGCTTATTGTGACTAGAAATAGTTGTTTTAAGCCTTAACTTCACATTGGAAAGGTTGGAAATCGAACTATAATGAAGTTTTACCCATTTTGATACAAATAATCAAACTAAGAGTTTTGAAAGTAAACAAGATGAGCATAATCATTAAAGCTTTCACAAAGCTTATTGTGACTAGAAATAGTTGTTTTAAGCCTTAACTTCATATTGGAAACGTGGGAAATCGAACTATAATGAAGTTTTACCCATTTTGACATAAATAATCAAACTAAGAGTTTTGAAAGTAAACAAGCCGAGTATAATCATTAAAGCTTTCACAAAGTTTATTGTGACTAGAAATAGTTGTTTTAAGCCTTAACATCACATCGTAAAGGTTCGAAATCGAACTATAATGAAGTCTTACCCATTTTGATACAAATAATCAAACTACGAGTTTTTGAAAGTAAACCGATGAGCATAATCATTAAAGCTTTTACAAAGCTTATTGTGACTAGAAATAATGGTTTTAAGCCTTAACTTCACATTGAAAACGTGGGAAATCGAACTATAATGAAGTTTTACCCATTTTGACATAAATAATCAAACGAAGTTTTGAAAGTTTTAAAAAAGCTTTAAACAACCCAAGTATAATCATTAAAGCTTTCACAAAGCTTATTGTGACAAGAGATAGTTGTTTTAAGCCTTAACTTCACATTGGTAAGCCTTAACTTCACATTGGAAAGGTTGGAAATCGAACTAGAATGAAGCTTTACCCATTTTGATACAAATAATCAAACTAAGAGTTTTGAAAGTAACTAAGCCGAGTATAATCATTAAAGCTTTCACAAAGCATATTGTGACTAGAAATAGTTGTTTTAAGCCTTAACTTCACATTGGAAAGGTTGGAAATCGAACTATAATGAAGTTTTACCCATTTTGATACAAATAATCAAACTAAGAGTTTTGAAAGTAAACAAGCAAGAGTATATAATCATTAAAGCTTTCACAAAGCTTTTTGTGACTAGAAATAGTTGTTTTAAGCCTTAACTTCACATCGGAAAGGTTGGAAATCGAACTATAATGAAGTCTTACCCATTTTGATACAAATAATCAAACTAAGAGTTTTGAAAGTAAACTAAGCCGAGTATAATCATTAAAGCTTTCACAAAGCATATTGTGACTAGAAATAGTTGTTTTAAGCCTTAACTTCACATTGGAAAGGTTGGAAATCGAACTATAATGAAGTTTTACCCATTTTGATACAAATAATCAAACTAAGAGTTTTGAAAGTAAACAAGCCGAGTATAATCATTAAAGCTTTCACAAAGCATATTGTGACTAGAAATAGTTGTTTTAAGCCTTAACTTCACATTGGAAAGGTTGGAAATCGAACTATAATGAAGTTTTACCCATTTTGATACAAATAATCAAACTAAGAGTTTTGAAAGTAAACAAGATGAGCATAATCATTAAAGCTTTCACAAAGCTTATTGTGACTAGAAATAGTTGTTTTAAGCCTTAACTTCACATTGAAAGGTTGGAAATCGAACTATAATGAAGTTTAACCCATTTTGACATAAATAATCAAACTAAGAGTTTTGAAAGTAAACAAGCCGATTATAATCATTAAAGCTTTCACAAAGCTTATTGTGACTAGAAATAGTTGTTTTAAGACTTAACTTCACATTGGAAAGGTTGGAAATCGAACTATAATGAAGTTTTACCCATTTTGATACTAAATAATCAAACTAAGAGTTTTCAAAGTAAACAAGCCGAGCTTAATCATTAAAGCTTTCACAAAGCTTATTGTGACTAGAAATAGTTGTTTTAAGCCTTAACTTCACATTGGAAAGGTTGGAAATCGAACTATAATGAAGTTTTACCCATTTTGATACAAATAATCAAACTAAGAGTTTTGAAAGTAAACAAGCCGAGTATAATCATTAAAGCTTTCACAAAGCTTATTGTGACTAGAAATAGTTGTTTTAAGCCTTAACTTCACATTGGAAAGGTTAGAAATTGAACTATAATGATGTCTTACCCATTTTGATACAAATAATCAAACTAAGAGTTTTGAAAGTAAACAAGCCGAGTATAATCATTAAAGCTTTCACAAAGCTTATTGTGAATAGAAATAGTTGTTTTAAGCCTTAACTTCACATCGGAAAGGTTAGAAATCGAACTATAATGATGTCTTACCCATTTTGATACAAATAATAAAACTAAGTTTTAAAAGTAAACAACCTGAGTATAATCATTAAAGCTTTCACAAAGCTTATTGTGACAAGAAATAGTTGTTTTAAGCCTTAACTTCACATTGGAAAGGTTGGAAATCGAACTATAATGAAGTTTTACCCATTTTGATACAAATAATCAAACTAAGAGTTTTGAAAGTAACTAAGCCGAGTATAATCATTAAAGCTTTCACAAAGCATATTGTGACTAGAAATAGTTGTTTTAAGCCTTAACTTCACATTGGGAAAGGTTGGAAATCGAACTATAATGAAGTTTTACCCATTTTGATACAAATAATCAAACTAAGAGTTTTGAAAGTAAACAAGATGAGCATAATCATTAAAGCTTTCACAAAGCTTATTGTGACTAGAAATAGTTGTTTTAAGCCTTAACTTCACATTGGAAAGGTTGGAAATCGAACTATAATGAAGTTTTACCCATTTTGATACAAATAATCAAACTAAGAGTTTTGAAAGTAAACAAGATGAGCATAATCATTAAAGCTTTCACAAAGCTTATTGTGACTAGAAATAGTTGTTTTAAGCCTTAACTTCACATTTGAAAACGTTGGAAATCGAACTATAATGAAGTTTTACCCATTTTGACATAAATAATCAAACTAAGAGTTTTGAAAGTAAACAAGCCGAGCATAATCATTAAAGCTTTCACAAAGCTTATTGTGACTAGAAATAGTTGTTTTAAGCCTTAACTTCACATTGGAAAGGTTGGAAATCGAACTATAATGAAGTTTTACCCATTTTGATACAAATAATCAAACTAAGAGTTTTGAAAGTAAACAAGCCGAGTATAATCATTAAAGCTTTCACAAAGCTTATTGTGACTAGAAATAGTTGTTTTAAGCCTTAACTTCACACTTCACATTGGAAAGGTTGGAAATCGAACTATAATGAAGTTTTACCCATTTTGATACAAATAATCAAACTAAGAGTTTTGAAAGTAAACAAGCCGAGTATAATCATTAAAGCTTTCACAAAGCTTATTGTGACTAGAAATAGTTGTTTTAAGCCTTAACTTCACATTGGAAAGGTTGGAAATCGAACTATAATGAAGTTTACCCATTTTGATACAAATAATCAAACTAAGAGTTTTGAAAGTAACTAAGCCGAGTATAATCATTAAAGCTTTCACAAAGCATATTGTGACTAGAAATAGTTGTTTTAAGCCTTAACTTCACATTGGAAAGGTTGGAAATCGAACTATAATGAAGTTTTACCCATTTTGATACAAATAATCAAAACTAAGAGTTTTGAAAGTAAACAAGGCGAGTATAATCATTAAAGCTTTCACAAAGCTTTTTGTGACTAGAAATAGTTGTTTTAAGCCTTAACTTCACATTGGAAAGGTTGGAAATCGAACTATAATGAAGTTTACCCATTTTGATACAAATAATCAAACTAAGAGTTTTGAAAGTAAACTAAGCCGAGTATAATCATTAAAGCTTTCACAAAGCATATTGTGACTAGAAATAGTTGTTTTAAGCCTTAACTTCACATTGGAAAGGTTGGAAATCGAACTATAATGAAGTTTTACCCATTTTGATACAAATAATCAAACTAAGAGTTTTGAAAGTAAACAAGCCGAGTATAATCATTAAAGCTTTCACAAAGCTTATTGTGACTAGAAATAGTTGTTTTAAGCCTTAACTTCACATTGGAAAGGTTGGAAATCGAACTATAATGAAGTTTTTACCCATTTTGATACAAATAATCAAACTAAGAGTTTTGAAAGTAAACAAGGAGTATAATCATTAAAGCTTTCACAAAGCTTATTGTGACTAGAAATAGTTGTTTTAAGCCTTAACTTCACATTGGAAAGGTTGGAAATCGAACTATAATGAAGTTTTACCCATTTTGATACAAATAATCAAACTAAGAGTTTTGAAAGTAAACAAGCCGAGTATAATCATTAAAGCTTTCACAAAGCTTATTGTGACTAGAAATAGTTGTTTTAAGCCTTAACTTCACATTGGAAAGGTTGGAAATCGAACTATAATGAAGTCTTACCCATTTTGATACAAATAATCAAACTAAGAGTTTTAAAAGTAAACAAGCCGTAAACAAGCTATAATCATTAAAGCTTTCACAAAGCTTATTGTGACTAGAAATAGTTGTTTTAAGCCTTAACTTCACATTGGAAAGGTTGGAAATCGAACTATAATGAAGTTTTACCCATTTTGATACAAATAATCAAACTAAGAGTTTTGAAAGTAAACAAGATGAGTATAATCATTAAAGCTTTCACAAAGCTTATTGTGACTAGAAATAGTTGTTTTAAGCCTTAACTTCACATTGGAAAGGTTGGAAATCGAACTATAATGAAGTTTTACCCATTTTGATACAAATAATCAAACTAAGAGTTTTGAAAGTAAACAAGCCGAGTATAATCATTAAAGCTTTCACAAAGCTTATTGTGACTAGAAATAGTTGTTTTAAGCCTTAACTTCACATCGGAAAGGTTGGAAATCGAACTATAATGAAGTTTTACCCATTTTGATACAAATAATCAAACTAAGAGTTTTGAAAGTAAACAAGATGAGCATAATCATTAAAGCTTTCACAAAGCTTATTGTGACTAGAAATAGTTGTTTTAAGCCTTAACTTCACATTGAAAAGGTTGGAAATCGAACTATAATGAAGTTTAACCCATTTTGATATAAATAATCAAACTAAGAGTTTTGAAAGTAAACAAGCCGAGTATAATCATTAAAGCTTTCACAAAGCTTATTGTGACTAGAAATAGTTGTTTTTTAGCCTTATAACTTCACATTGGAAAGGTTGGAAATCGAACTATAATGAAGTTTTACCCATTTTGATACAAATAATCAAACTAAGAGTTTTGAAAGTAAACAAGATGAGCATAATCATTAAAGCTTTCACAAAGCTTATTGTGACTAGAAATAGTTGTTTTAAGCCTTAACTTCACATTGGAAACGTTGGAAATCGAACTATAATGAAGTTTTACCCATTTTGACATAAATAATCAAACTAAGAGTTTTGAAAGTAAACAAGCCGAGTATAATCATTAAAGCTTTCACAAAGCTTATTGTGACTAGAAATAGTTGTTTTAAGCCTTAACTTCACATTCACATTGAAAACGTTGGAAATCGAACTATAATGAAGTTTTACCCATTTTGATATAAATAATCAAACTAAGAGTTTTGAAAGTAAACAAGCCGAGTATAATCATTAAAGCTTTCACAAAGCTTATTGTGACTAAGAAATAGTTGTTTTAAGCCTTAACTTCACATTGGAAAGGTTGGAAATCGAACTATAATGAAGTTTTACCCATTTTGATACAAATAATCAAACTAAGAGTTTTGAAAGTAAACAAGCCGAGTATAATCATTAAAGCTTTCACAAAGCTTATTGTGACTAGAAATAGTTGTTTTAAGCCTTAACTTCACATTGGAAAGGTTGGAAATCGAACTATAATGAAGTTTTACCCATTTTGATACAAATAATCAAACTAAGAGTTTTGAAAGTAAACAAGATGAGCATAATCATTAAAGCTTTCACAAAGCTTATTGTGACTAGAAATAGTTGTTTTAAGCCTTAACTTCACATTGGAAAGGTTGGAAATCGAACTATAATGAAGTTTTACCCATTTTGACATAATAATCAAACTAAGAGTTTTGAAAGTAAACAAGCGAGTATAATCATTAAAGCTTTCACAAAGCTTTATTGTGACTAGAAATAGTTGTTTTAAGCCTTAACTTCACATTGGAAAGGTTGGAAATCGAACTATAATGAAGTTTTACCCATTTTGATACAAATAATCAAACTAAGAGTTTTGAAAGTAAACAAGATGAGCATAATCATTAAAGCTTTCACAAAGCTTATTGTGACTAGAAATAGTTGTTTTAAGCCTTAACTTCACATTGAAAAGGTTGAAATCGAACTATAATGAAGTTTAACCCATTTTGACATAAATAATCAAACTAAGAGTTTTGAAAGTAAACAAGCCGAGTATAATCATTAAAGCTTTCACAAAGCTTATTGTGACTAGAAATAGTTGTTTTAAGCCTTAACTTCACATTGGAAAGGTTGGAAATCGAACTATAATGAAGTTTTACCCATTTTGATACAAATAATCAAACTAAGAGTTTTGAAAGTAAACAAGCCGAGCTATAATCATTAAAGCTTTCACAAAGCTTATTGTGACTAGAAATAGTTGTTTTAAGCCTTAACTTCACATTGGAAAGGTTGGAAATCGAACTATAATGAAGTTTTACCCATTTTGATACAAATAATCAAACTAAGAGTTTTGAAAGTAAACAAGCCGAGTATAATCATTAAAGCTTTCACAAAGCTTATTGTGACTAGAAATAGTTGTTTTAAGCCTTAACTTCACATTGGAAAGGTTAGAAATCGAACTATAATGATGTCTTACCCATTTTGATACAAATAATAAAACTAAGTTTTAAAAGTAAACAACCTGAGTATAATCATTAAAGCTTTCACAAAGCTTATTGTGACAAGAAATAGTTGTTTTAAGCCTTAACTTCACATTGGAAAGGTTGGAAATCGAACTATAATGAAGTTTTACCCATTTTGATACAAATAATCAAACTAAGAGTTTTGAAAGTAACTAAGCCGAGTATAATCATTAAAGCTTTCACAAAGCATATTGTGACTAGAAATAGTTGTTTTAAGCCTTAACTTCACATTGGAAAGGTTGGAAATCGAACTATAATGAAGTTTTACCCATTTTGATACAAATAATCAAACTAAGAGTTTTGAAAGTAAACAAGATGAGCATAATCATTAAAGCTTTCACAAAGCTTATTGTGACTAGAAATAGTTGTTTTAAGCCTTAACTTCATATTGGAAACGTGGGAAATCGAACTATAATGAAGTTTTACCCATTTTGACATAAATAATCAAACTAAGAGTTTTGAAAGTAAACAAGCCGAGTATAATCATTAAAGCTTTCACAAAGTTTATTGTGACTAGAAATAGTTGTTTTAAGCCTTAACATCACATCGTAAAGGTTCGAAATCGAACTATAATGAAGTCTTACCCATTTTGATACAAATAATCAAACTACGAGTTTTGAAAGTAAACCAGATGAGCATAATCATTAAAGCTTTTACAAAGCTTATTGTGACTAGAAATAATGGTTTTAAGCCTTAACTTCACATTGAAAACGTGGGAAATCGAACTATAATGAAGTTTTACCCATTTTGACATAAATAATCAAACTAAGTTTTGAAAGTAAACAACCCAAGTATAATCATTAAAGCTTTTACAAAGCTTATTGTGATGACTAGAGATAGTTGTTTTAAGCCTTAACTTCACATTGGAAAGGAAAGGTTGGAAATCGAACTATAATGAAGTCTTTACCCATTTTGATACAAATAATCAAACTAAGAGTTTTGAAAGTAAACAAGCCGAGTATAATCATTAAAGCTTTCACAAAGCATATTGTGACTAGAAATAGTTGTTTTAAGCCTTAACTTCACATTGGAAAGGTTGGAAATCGAACTATAATGAAGTTTTACCCATTTTGATACAAATAATCAAACTAAGAGTTTTGAAAGTAAACAAGATGAGTATAATCATTAAAGCTTTCACAAAGCTTATTGTGACTAGAAATAGTTGTTTTAAGCCTTAACTTCACATTGAAAGGTTGGAAATCGAACTATAATGAAGTTTACCCATTTTGACATAAATAATCAAACTAAGAGTTTTGAAAGTAAACAAGTCGAGTATAATCATTAAAGCTATCACAAAGCTTATTGTGACTAGAAATAGTTGTTTTAAGCCTTAACTTCACATTGGAAAGGTTGGAAATCGAACTATAATGAAGTTTTACCCATTTTGATACAAATAATCAAACTAAGAGTTTTGAAAGTAAACAAGTCGAGTATAATCATTAAAGCTTTCACAAAGCTTATTGTGACTAGAAATAGTTGATTTAATCCTTAACTTCACATTGGAAAGGTTGGAAATCGAACTATAATGAAGTTTTACCCATTTTGATATAAATAATCAAACTAAGAGTTTTGAAAGTAAACAAGCCGAGTATAATCATTAAAGCTTTCACAAAGCATATTGTGACTAGAAAAAGTTGTTTTAAGCCTTAACTTCACATTGGAAAGGTTGGAAATCGAACTATAATGAAGTCTTACCCATTTTGATACAAATAATCAAACTAAGAGTTTTGAAAGTAACTAAGCCGAGTATAATCATTAAAACTTTCACAAAGCATATTGTGACTAGAAATAGTTGTTTTAAGCCTTAACTTCACATTGGAAAGGTTGGAAATCGAACTATAATGAAGTTTTACCCATTTTGATACAAATAATCAAACTAAGAGTTTTGAAAGTAAACAAGATGAGCATAATCATTAAAGCTTTCACAAAGCTTATTGTGAGTAGAAATAGTTGTTTTAAGCCTTAACTTCACATTGAAAACGTTGGAAATCGAACTATAATGAAGTTTAACCCATTTTGACATTAATAATCAAACTAAGAGTTTTGAAACTAAACAAGCCGATTATAATCATTAAAGCTATCACAAAGCTCATTGTGACTAGAAATAGTTGTTTTGAGACTTAACTTCACATTGGAAAGGTTGGAAATCGAACTATAATGAAGTTTTACCCATTTTGATACTAATAATCAAACTAAGAGTTTTCAAAGTAAACAAGCCGAGCTTAATCATTAAAGCTTTCACAAAGCTTATTGTGACTAGAAATCGTTGTTTTAAGCCTTAACTTCACATTGGAAAGGTTGGAAATCGAACTATAATGAAGTTTTACCCATTTTGATACAAATAATCAAACTAAGAGTTTTGAAAGTAAACAAGCCGAGTATAATCATTAAAGCTTTCACAAAGCTTATTGTGACTAGAAATAGTTGTTTTAAGCCTTAACTTCACATTGGAAAGGTTAGAAATTGAACTATAATGATGTCTTACCCATTTTGATACAAATAATCAAACTAAGAGTTTTGAAAGTAAACAAGCCGAGTATAATCATTAAAGCTTTCACAAAGCTTATTGTGACAAGAAATAGTTGTTTTAAGCCTTAACTTCACATTGGAAAGGTTGGAAATCGAACTATAATGAAGTCTTACCCATTTTGATACAAATAATCAAACTAAGAGTTTTGAAAGTAAACAAGCCGAGTATAATCATTAAAGCTTTCACAAAGCTTATTGTGACTAGAAATAGTTGTTTTAAGCCTTAACTTCACATTGGAAAGGTTGGAAATCGAACTATAATGAAGTTTTACCCATTTTGATACAAATAATCAAACTAAGAGTTTTGAAAGTAACTAAGCCGAGTATAATCATTAAAGCTTTCACAAAGCATATTTTGACTAGAAATAGTTGTTTTAATCCTTAACTTCACATTGGAAAGGTTGGAAATCGAACTATAATGAAGTTTTACCCATTTTGATACAAATAATCAAACTAAGAGTTTTGAAAGTAAAGAAGATGAGTATAATCATTAAAGCTTTCACAAAGCTTATTGTGACTAGAAATTGCTGTTTAAAGCCTTAACTTCACATTGGAAAGGTTGGAAATTGAACTATAATGAAGTTTTACCCATTTTTATTCAAATAATCAAACTAAGAGTTTTCAAAGTAAACAAGCAGAGCTTTAATCATTAAAGCTTTCACAAAGCTAATGTGACTAGAAATAGTTGTTTTAAGCCTTAACTTCACATTGGAAACGTCGGAAATCAAACTATAATGAAGTTTTACCCATTTTGACATAAATAATCAAACTAATAGTTTTGAAAGTAAACAAGACGAGTATAATCATTAAAGCTTTCACAAACTTTATTGTGACTAGAAATAGTTGTTTTAAGCCTTAACTTCACATTGGAAAGGTTGGAAATCGAACTATAATGAAGTTTTACCCATTTTGATACAAATAATCAAACTAAGAGTTTTGAAAGTAAACAAGCCGAGTATAATCATTAAAGCTTTCACAAAGCATATTGTGACTAGAAATAGTTGTTTTAAGCCTTAACTTCACATTGGAAAGGTTGGAAATCGAACTATAATGAAGTTTTACCCATTTTGATACAAATAATCAAACTAAGAGTTTTGAAAGTAAACAAGATGAGCATAATCATTAAAGCTTTCACAAAGCTTATTGTGACTAGAAATAGTTGTTTTAAGCCTTAACTTCACATTGAAAAGTTGGAAATCGAACTATAATGAAGTTTTACCCATTTTGACATAAATAATCAAACTAAGAGTTTTGAAAGTAAACAAGATGAGCATAATCATTAAAGCTTTCACAAAGCTTATTGTGACTAGAAATAGTTGTTTTAAGCCTTAACTTCACATTGGAAACGTTGGAAATCGAACTATAATGAAGTTTTACCCATTTTGACATAAATAATCAAACTAAGAGTTTTGAAAGTAAACAAGCCGAGTATAATCATTAAAGCTTTTTCGCAAAGCTTATTGTGACTAGAAATAGTTGTTTTAAGCCTTAACTTCACATTGGAAAGGTTGGAAATCGAACTATAATGAAGTCTTACCCATTTTGATACAAATAATCAAACTAAGAGTTTTGAAAGTAAACAAGATGAGCATAATCATTAAAGCTTTCACAAAGCTTATTGTGACTAGAAATAGTTGTTTTAAGCCTTAACTTCACATTGAAAACGTTGGAAATCGAACTATAATGAAGTTTTACCCATTTTGACATAAATAATCAAACTAAGAGTTTTGAAAGTAAACAAGCCGAGTATAATCATTAAAGCTTTCACAAAGCTTATTGTGACTAGAAATAGTTGTTTTAAGCCTTAACTTCACATTGGAAAGGTTGGAAATCGAACTATAATGAAGTTTTACCCATTTTGATACAAATAATCAAACTAAGAGTTTTGAAAGTAAACAAAGCCGAGTATAATCATTAAAGCTTTCACAAAGCTATTGTGACTAGAAATAGTTGTTTTAAGCCTTAACTTCACATTGGAAAGGTTGGAAATCGAACTATAATGAAGTTTTACCCATTTTGATACAAATAATCAAACTAAGAGTTTTGAAAGTAAACAAGCCGAGTATAATCATTAAAGCTTTCACAAAGCTTATTGTGACTAGAAATAGTTGTTTTAAGCCTTAACTTCACATTGGAAAGGTTGGAAATCGAACTATAATGAAGTTTTACCCATTTTGATACAAATAATCAAACTAAGAGTTTTGAAAGTAAACAAGCCGAGTATAATCATTAAAGCTTTCACAAAGCTTATTGTGACTAGAAATAGTTGTTTTAAGCCTTAACTTCACATTGGAAAGGTTGGAAATCGAATATATAATGAAGTTTTACCCATTTTGATACAAATAATCAAACTAAGAGTTTTGAAAGTAAACAAGCCGAGTATAATCATTAAAGCTTTCACAAAAGCTTATTGTGACTAGAAATAGTTGTTTTAAGCCTTAACTTCACATCGGAAAGGTTGGAAATCGAACTATAATGAAGTTTTACCCATTTTGATACAAATAATCAAACGAAGAGTTTTGAAAGTAAACAAGCCGAGTATATTCATTAAAGCTTTCACAAAGCTTATTGTGACTAGAAATAGTTGTTTTAAGCCTTAACTTCACATTGGAAAGGTTGGAAATCGAACTATAATGAAGTTTTACCCATTTTGATACAAATAATCAAACTAAGAGTTTTGAAAGTAAACAAGATGAGTATAATCATTAAAGCTTTCACAAAGCTTATTGTGACTAGAAATAGTTGTTTTAAGCCTTAACTTCACATTGGAAAGGTTGGAAATCGAACTATAATGAAGTTTTACCCATTTTGATACAAATAATCAAACTAAGAGTTTTGAAAGTAAACAAGATGAGTATAATCATTAAAGCTTTCACAAAGCTTATTGTGACTAGAAATAGTTGTTTTAAGCCTTAACTTCACATTGGAAAGGTTGGAAATCGAACTATAATGAAGTTTTACCCATTTTGATACAAATAATCAAACTAAGAGTTTTGAAAGTAAACAAGCCGAGTATAATCATTAAAGCTTTCACAAAGCTTATTGTGACTAGAAATAGTTGTTTTAAGCCTTAACTTCACATTGGAAAGGTTGGAAATCGAACTATAATGAAGTTTTACCCATTTTGATACAAATAATCAAACTAAGAGTTTTGAAAGTAAACAAGCCGAGTATAATCATTAAAGCTTTCACAAAGCTTATTGTGACTAGAAATAGTTGTTTTAAGCCTTAACTTCACATTGGAAAGGTTGGAAATCGAACTATAATGAAGTTTTACCCATTTTGATACAAATAATCAAACTAAGAGTTTTGAAAGTAAACAAACGAGAGTATAATCATTAAAGCTTTCACAAAGCTTATTGTGACTAGAAATAGTTGTTTTAAGCCTTAACTTCACATTGAAAACGTGGAAATCGAACTATAATGAAGTTTTACCCATTTTGACATAAATAATCAAACTAAGAGTTTTGAAAGTAAACAAGCCGAGTAAAGTCATTAAAGCTATCACAATGCTTATTGTGACTAGAAATAGTTGTTTTAAGCCTTAACTTCACATTGGAAAGGTTGGAAATCGAACTATAATGAAGTTTTACCCATTTTGATACAAATAATCAAACTAAGAGTTTTGAAAGTAAACAAGCCGAGTATAATCATTAAAGCTTTCACAAAGCATATTGTGACTAGAAATAGTTGTTTTAAGCCTTAACTTCACATTGGAAAGGTTGGAAATCGAACTATAATGAAGTTTTACCCATTTTGATACAAATAATCAAACTAAGAGTTTTGAAAGTAAACAAGCCGAGTATAATCATTAAAGCTTTCACAAAGCTTATTGTGACTAGAAATAGTTGTTTTAAGCCTTAACTTCACATCGGAAAGGTTGGAAATCGAACTATAATGAAGTTTACCCATTTTGATACAAATAATCAAACTAAGAGTTTTGAAAGTAAACAAGCCGAGTATAATCATTAAAGCTTTCACAAAGCTTATTGTGACTAGAAATAGTTGTTTTAAGCCTTAACTTCACATTGGAAAGGTTGGAAATCGAACTATAATGAAGTTTTACCCATTTTGATACAAATAATCAAACTAAGAGTTTTGAAAGTAAACAAGGCGAGTATAATCATTAAAGCTTTCACAAAGCTTTTTGTGACTAGAAATAGTTGTTTTAAGCCTTAACTTCACATCGGAAAGGTTGGAAATCGAACTAGAATGAAGCTTTACCCATTTTGATACAAATAATCAAACTAAGAGTTTTGAAAGTAACTAAGCCGAGTATAATCATTAAAGCTTTCACAAAGCTTATTGTGACTAGAAATAGTTGTTTTAAGCCTTAACTTCACATTGGAAAGGTTGGAAATCGAACTATAATGAAGTTTTACCCATTTTGATACAAATAATCAAACTAAGAGTTTTGAAAGTAAACAAGGCGAGTATAATCATTAAAGCTTTCACAAACTTTATTGTGACTAGAAATAGTTGTTTTAAGCCTTAACTTCACATCGGAAAGGTTGGAAATCGAACTATAATGAAGTTTTACCCATTTTGATACAAATAATCAAACTAAGAGTTTTGAAAGTAAACAAGCCGAGTATAATCATTAAAGCTTTCACAAAGCATATTGTGACTAGAAATAGTTGTTTTAAGCCTTAACTTCACATTGGAAAGGTTGGAAATCGAACTATAATGAAGTTTTACCCATTTTGATACAAATAATCAAACTAAGAGTTTTGAAAGTAAACAAGGCGAGTATAATCATTAAAGCTTTCACAAAGCTTTTTGTGACTAGAAATAGTTGTTTTAAGCCTTAACTTCACATCGGAAAGGGGAAATCGAAATCGAACTATAATGAAGTTTTACCCATTTTGATACAAATAATCAAACTAAGAGTTTTGAAAGTAAACAAGCCGAGTATAATCATTAAAGCTTTCACAAAGCTTATTGTGACTAGAAATAGTTGTTTTAAGCCTTAACTTCACATTGGAAAGGTTGGAAATCGAACTATAATGAAGTTTTACCCATTTTGATACAAATAATCAAACTAAGAGTTTTGAAAGTAAACAAGCCGAGTATAATCATTAAAGCTTTCACAAAGCTTATTGTGACTAGAAATAGTTGTTTTAAGCCTTAACTTCACATTGGAAAACGGTTGGAAATCGAACTATAATGAAGTTTTACCCATTTTGACATAAATAATCAAACTAAGAGTTTTGAAAGTAAACAAGCCGAGTATAATCATTAAAGCTTTCACAAAGCTTATTGTGACTAGAAATAGTTGTTTTAAGCCTTAACTTCACATTGGAAAGGTTGGAAATCGAACTATAATGAAGTTTTACCCATTTTGATACAAATAATCAAACTAAGAGTTTTGAAAGTAAACAAGCCGAGTATAATCATTAAAGCTTTCACAAAGCTTATTGTGACTAGAAATAGTTGTTTTAAGCCTTAACTTCACATTGGAAAGGTTGGAAATCGAACTATAATGAAGTTTTACCCATTTTGATACAAATAATCAAACTAAGAGTTTTGAAAGTAAACAAGCCGAGTATAATCATTAAAGCTTTCACAAAGCTTATTGTGACTAGAAATAGTTGTTTTAAGCCTTAACTTCACATTGGAAAGGTTGGAAATCGAACTATAATGAAGTTTTACCCATTTTGATACAAATAATCAAACTAAGAGTTTTGAAAGTAAACAAGCCGAGTATAATCATTAAAGCTTTCACAAAGCTTATTGTGACTAGAAATAGTTGTTTTAAGCCTTAACTTCACATTGGAAAGGTTGGAAATCGAACTATAATGAAGTTTTACCCATTTTGATATAAATAATCAAACTAAGAGTTTTGAAAGTAAACAAGCCGAGTATAATCATTAAAGCTTTCACAAAGCTTATTGTGACTAGAAATAGTTGTTTTAAGCCTTAACTTCACATTGGAAAGGTTGGAAATCGAACTATAATGAAGTTTTACCCATTTTGATACAAATAATCAAACTAAGAGTTTTGAAAGTAAACAAGCCGAGTATAATCATTAAAGCTTTCACAAAGCTTATTGTGACTAGAAATAGTTGTTTTAAGCCTTAACTTCACATTGGAAAGGTTGGAAATCGAACTATAATGAAGTTTTACCCATTTTGATACAAATAATCAAACTAAGAGTTTTGAAAGTAAACAAGCCGAGTATAATCATTAAAGCTTTCACAAAGCTTATTGTGACTAGAAATAGTTGTTTTAAGCCTTAACTTCACATTGGAAAGGTTGGAAATCGAACTATAATGAAGTTTTACCCATTTTGATACAAATAATCAAACTAAGAGTTTTGAAAGTAAACAAGCCGAGTATAATCATTAAAAAGCTTTCACAAAGCTATTGTGACTAGAAATAGTTGTTTTAAGCCTTAACTTCACATTGGAAAGGTTGGAAATCGAACTATAATGAAGTTTTACCCATTTTGATACAAATAATCAAACTAAGAGTTTTGAAAGTAAACAAGCGAGTATAATCATTAAAGCTTTCACAAAGCTTATTGACTAGAAATAGTTGTTTTAAGCCTTAACTTCACATTGGAAAGGTTGGAAATCGAACTATAATGAAGTTTACCCATTTTGATACAAATAATCAAACTAAGAGTTTTGAAAGTAAACAAGCCGAGTATAATCATTAAAGCTTTCACAAAGCTTATTGTGACTAGAAATAGTTGTTTTAAGCCTTAACTTCACATTGGAAAGGTTGGAAATCGAACTATAATGAAGTTTTACCCATTTTGATACAAATAATCAAACTAAGAGTTTTGAAAGTAAACAAGCCGAGTATAATCATTAAAGCTTTCACAAAGCTTTTGTGACTAGAAATAGTTGTTTTAAGCCTTAACTTCACATCGGAAAGGTTGGAAATCGAACTATAATGAAGTTTTACCCATTTTGATACAAATAATCAAACTAAGAGTTTTGAAAGTAAACAAGATGAGTATAATCATTAAAGCTTTCACAAAGCTTATTGTGACTAGAAATAGTTGTTTTAAGCCTTAACTTCACATTGGAAAGGTTGGAAATCGAACTATAATGAAGTTTTACCCATTTTGATACAAATAATCAAACTAAGAGTTTTGAAAGTAAACAAGCCGAGTATAATCATTAAAGCTTTCACAAAGCTTATTGTGACTAGAAATAGTTGTTTTAAGCCTTAACTTCACATTGGAAAGGTTGGAAATCGAACTATAATGAAGTTTTACCCATTTTGATACAAATAATCAAACTAAGAGTTTTGAAAGTAAACAAGACGAGTATAATCATTAAAGCTTTCACAAAGCTTATTGTGACTAGAAATAGTTGTTTTAATTAACTTCACATTGGAAAGGTTGGAAATCGAACTATAATGAAGTTTTACCCATTTTGATACAAATAATCAAACTAAGAGTTTTGAAAGTAAACAAGCCGAGTATAATCATTAAAGCTTTCACAAAGCTTATTGTGACTAGAAATAGTTGTTTTAAGCCTTAACTTCACATTGGAAAGGTTGGAAATCGAACTATAATGAAGTTTTACCCATTTTGATACAAATAATCAAACTAAGAGTTTTGAAAGTAAACAAGCCGAGTATAATCATTAAAGCTTTCACAAAGCTTATTGTGACTAGAAATAGTTGTTTTAAGCCTTAACTTCACATTGGAAAGGTTGGAAATCGAACTATAATGAAGTTTTACCCATTTTGATACAAATAATCAAACTAAGAGTTTTGAAAGTAAACAAGCCGAGTATAATCATTAAAGCTTTCACAAAGCTTATTGTGACTAGAAATAGTTGTTTTAAGCCTTAACTTCACATTGGAAAGGTTGGAAATCGAACTATAATGAAGTTTTACCCATTTTGATACAAATAATCAAACTAAGAGTTTTGAAAGTAAACAAGCCGAGTATAATCATTAAAGCTTTCACAAAGCTATTGTGACTAGAAATAGTTGTTTTAAGCCTTAACTTCACATTGGAAAGGTTGGAAATCGAACTATAATGAAGTTTTACCCATTTTGATACAAATAATCAAACTAAGAGTTTTGAAAGTAAACAAGCCGAGTATAATCATTAAAGCTTTCACAAAGCTTATTGTGACTAGAAATAGTTGTTTTAAGCCTTAACTTCACATTGGAAAGGTTGGAAATCGAACTATAATGAAGTTTTACCCATTTTGATACAAATAATCAAACTAAGAGTTTTGAAAGTAAACAAGCCGAGTATAATCATTAAAGCTTTCACAAAGCTTATTGTGACTAGAAATAGTTGTTTTAAGCCTTAACTTCACATTGGAAAGGTTGGAAATCGAACTATAATGAAGTTTTACCCATTTTGATACAAATAATCAAACTAAGAGTTTTGAAAGTAAAACAAGCGAGTATAATCATTAAAGCTTTCACAAAGCTTATTGTGACTAGAAATAGTTGTTTTAAGCCTTAACTTCACATTGGAAAGGTTGGAAATCGAACTATAATGAAGTTTTACCCATTTTGATACAAATAATCAAACTAAGAGTTTTGAAAGTAAACAAGCCGAGTATAATCATTAAAGCTTTCACAAAGCTTATTGTGACTAGAAATAGTTGTTTTAAGCCTTAACTTCACATTGGAAAGGTTGGAAATCGAACTATAATGAAGTTTTACCCATTTTGATACAAATAATCAAACTAAGAGTTTTGAAAGTAAACAAGCCGAGTATAATCATTAAAGCTTTCACAAAGCTTATTGTGACTAGAAATAGTTGTTTTAAGCCTTAACTTCACATTGGAAAGGTTGGAAATCGAACTATAATGAAGTTTTACCCATTTTGATACAAATAATCAAACTCAACTAAGAGTTTTGAAAGTAAAAAGCCGAGTATAATCATTAAAGCTTTCACAAAGCTTATTGTGACTAGAAATAGTTGTTTTAAGCCTTAACTTCACATTGGAAAGGTTGGAAATCGAACTATAATGAAGTTTTACCCATTTTGATACAAATAATCAAACTAAGAGTTTTGAAAGTAAACAAGCCAGTATAATCATTAAAGCTTTCACAAAGCTTATTGTGACTAGAAATAGTTGTTTTAAGCCTTAACTTCACATTGGAAAGGTTGGAAATCGAACTATAATGAAGTTTTACCCATTTTGATACAAATAATCAAACTAAGAGTTTTGAAAGTAAACAAGCCGAGTATAATCATTAAAGCTTTCACAAAGCTTATTGTGACTAGAAATAGTTGTTTTAAGCCTTAACTTCACATTGGAAAGGTTGGAAATCGAACTATAATGAAGTTTTACCCATTTTGACATAAATAATCAAACTAAGAGTTTTGAAAGTAAACAAGCCGAGTATAATCAATCATTAAAGCTTTCACAAAGCTTATTGTGACTAGAAATAGTTGTTTTAAGCCTTAACTTCACATTGGAAAGGTTGGAAATCGAACTATAATGAAGTTTTACCCATTTTGATACAAATAATCAAACTAAGAGTTTTGAAAGTAAAAGCCGAGTATAATCATTAAAGCTTTCACAAAGCTTATTGTGACTAGAAATAGTTGTTTTAAGCCTTAACTTCACATTGGAAAGGTTGGAAATCGAACTATAATGAAGTTTTACCCATTTTGATACAAATAATCAAACTAAGAGTTTTGAAAGTAAACAAGCGAGTATAATCATTAAAGCTTTCACAAAGCTTATTGTGACTAGAAATAGTTGTTTTAAGCCTTAACTTCACATTGGAAAGGTTGGAAATCGAACTATAATGAAGTTTTACCCATTTTGATACAAATAATCAAACTAAGAGTTTTGAAAGTAAACAAGCCGAGTATAATCATTAAAGCTTTCACAAAGCTTATTGTACTAGAAATAGTTGTTTTAAGCCTTAACTTCACATTGGAAAGGTTGGAAATCGAACTATAATGAAGTTTTACCCATTTTGATACAAATAATCAAACTAAGAGTTTTGAAAGTAAACAAGCCGAGTATAATCATTAAAGCTTTCACAAAGCTTTTTGTGACTAGAAATAGTTGTTTTAAGCCTTAACTTCACATTGGAAAGGTTGGAAATCGAACTATAATGAAGTTTTACCCATTTTGATACAAATAATCAAACTAAGAGTTTTGAAAGTAAACAAGCCGAGTATAATCATTAAAGCTTTCACAAAGCTTATTGTGACTAGAAATAGTTGTTTTAAGCCTTAACTTCACATTGGAAAGGTTGGAAATCGAACTATAATGAAGTTTTACCCATTTTGATACAAATAATCAAACTAAGAGTTTTGAAAGTAAACAAGCCGAGTATAATCATTAAAGCTTTCACAAAGCTTATTGTGACTAGAAATAGTTGTTTTAAGCCTTAACTTCACATTGGAAAGGTTGGAAATCGAACTATAATGAAGTTTTTTACCCATTTTGATACAAATAATCAAACTAAGAGTTTTGAAAGTAAACAAGCCGAGTATAATCATTAAAGCTTTCACAAAGCTTATTGTGACTAGAAATAGTTGTTTTAAGCCTTAACTTCACATTGGAAAGGTTGGAAATCGAACTATAATGAAGTTTTACCCATTTTGATACAAATAATCAAACTAAGAGTTTTGAAAGTAAACAAACAAGGCGAGTATAATCATTAAAGCTTTCACAAAGCTTTTTGTGACTAGAAATAGTTGTTTTAAGCCTTAACTTCACATTGGAAAAGGTTGGAAATCGAACTATAATGAAGTTTTACCCATTTTGATACAAATAATCAAACTAAGAGTTTTGAAAGTAAACAAGCCGAGTATAATCATTAAAGCTTTCACAAAGCTTATTGTGACTAGAAATAGTTGTTTTAAGCCTTAACTTCACATTGGAAAGGTTGGAAATCGAAATCGAACTATAATGAAGTTTTACCCATTTTGATACAAATAATCAAACTAAGAGTTTTGAAAGTAAACAAGCCGAGTATAATCATTAAAGCTTTCACAAAGCTTATTGTGACTAGAAATAGTTGTTTTAAGCCTTAACTTCACATTGGAAATGTTGGAAATCGAACTATAATGAAGTTTTACCCATTTTGATACAAAAATCGAACTAAGAGTTTTGAAAGTAAACAAGCCGAGTATAATCATTAAAGCTTTCACAAAGCTTATTGTGACTAGAAATAGTTGTTTTAAGCCTTAACTTCACATTGGAAAGGTTGGAAATCGAACTATAATGAAGTTTTACCCATTTTGATACAAATAATCAAACTAAGAGTTTTGAAAGTAAACAAGATGAGTATAATCATTAAAGCTTTCACAAAGCTTATTGTGACTAGAAATAGTTGTTTTAAGCCTTAACTTCACATTGAAAATGTTGGAAATCGAACTATAATGAAGTTTTACCCATTTTGATACAAAATAAATAATCAAACTAAGAGTTTTGAAAGTAAACAAGATGAGCATAATCATTAAAGCTTTCACAAAGCTTATTGTGACTAGAAATAGTTGTTTTAAGCCTTAACTTCACATTGGAAAGGTTGGAAATCGAACTATAATGAAGTTTTACCCATTTTGACATAAATAATCAAACTAAGAGTTTTGAAAGTAAACAAGCCGAGTATAATCATTAAAGCTTTCACAAAGCTTATTGTGACTAGAAATAGTTGTTTTAAGCCTTAACTTCACATTGGAAAGGTTGGAAATCGAACTATAATGAAGTTTTACCCATTTTGATACAAATAATCAAACTAAGAGTTTTGAAAGTAAACAAGCCGAGTATAATCATTAAAGCTTTCACAAAGCTTATTGTGACTAGAAATAGTTGTTTTAAGCCTTAACTTCACATTGGAAAGGTTGGAAATCGAACTATAATGAAGTTTTACCCATTTTGATACAAATAATCAAACTAAGAGTTTTGAAAGTAAACAAGCCGAGTATAATCATTAAAGCTTTCACAAAGCTTATTGTGACTAGAAATAGTTGTTTTAAGCCTTAACTTCACATTGGAAAACGTTGGAAATCGAACTATAATGAAGTTTTACCCATTTTGACATAAATAATCAAACTAAGAGTTTTGAAAGTAAACAAGCCGAGTATAATCATTAAAGCTTTCACAAAGCTTATTGTGACTAGAAATAGTTGTTTTAAGCCTTAACTTCACATTGGAAAGGTTGGAAATCGAACTATAATGAAGTTTTACCCATTTTGATACAAATAATCAAACTAAGAGTTTTGAAAGTAAACAAGCCGAGTATAATCATTAAAGCTTTCACAAAGCTTATTGTGACTAGAAATAGTTGTTTTAAGCCTTAACTTCACATTGGAAAGGTTGGAAATCGAACTATAATGAAGTTTTACCCATTTTGATACAAATAATCAAACTAAGAGTTTTGAAAGTAAACAAGCGAGTATAATCATTAAAGCTTTCACAAAGCTTATTGTGACTAGAAATAGTTGTTTTAAGCCTTAACTTCACATTGGAAAGGTTGGAAATCGAACTATAATGAAGTTTTACCCATTTTGATACAAATAATCAAACTAAGAGTTTTGAAAGTAAACAAGCCGAGTATAATCATTAAAGCTTTCACAAAGCTTATTGTGACTAGAAATAGTTGTTTTAAGCCTTAACTTCACATTGGAAAGGTTGGAAATCGAACTATAATGAAGTTTTACCCATTTTGATACAAATAATCAAACTAAGAGTTTTGAAAGTAAACAAGCCGAGTATAATCATTAAAGCTTTCACAAAGCTTATTGTGACTAGAAATAGTTGTTTTAAGCCTTAACTTCACATTGGAAAGGTTGGAAATCGAACTATAATGAAGTTTTACCCATTTTGATACAAATAATCAAACTAAGAGTTTTGAAAGTAAACAAGCCGAGTATAATCATTAAAGCTTTCACAAAGCTTATTGTGACTATTGTGACTAGAAATAGTTGTTTTTTTAAGCCTTAACTTCACATTGGAAAGGTTGGAAATCGAACTATAATGAAGTTTTACCCATTTTGATACAAATAATCAAACTAAGAGTTTTGAAAGTAAACAAGCCGAGTATAATCATTAAAGCTTTCACAAAGCTTATTGTGACTAGAAATAGTTGTTTTAAGCCTTAACTTCACATTGGAAAGGTTGGAAATCGAACTATAATGAAGTTTTACCCATTTTGATACAAATAATCAAACTAAGAGTTTTGAAAGTAAACAAGCCGAGTATAATCATTAAAGCTTTCACAAAGCTTATTGTGACTAGAAATAGTTGTTTTAAGCCTTAACTTCACATTGGAAAGGTTGGAAATCGAACTATAATGAAGTTTTACCCATTTTGATACAAATAATCAAACTAAGAGTTTTGAAAGTAAACAAGATGAGTATAATCATTAAAGCTTTCACAAAGCTTATTGTGACTAGAAATAGTTGTTTTAAGCCTTAACTTCACTTGGAAAGGTTGAAAATCGAACTATAATGAAGTTTTACCCATTTTGATACAAATAATCAAACTAAGAGTTTTGAAAGTAAACAAGCCGAGTATAATCATTAAAGCTTTCACAAAGCTTATTGTGACTAGAAATAGTTGTTTTAAGCCTTAACTTCACATTGAAAACGTTGGAAATCGAACTATAATGAAGTTTTACCCATTTTGACATAAATAATCAAACTAAGAGTTTTGAAAGTAAACAAGCCGAGTATAATCATTAAAGCTTTCACAAAGCTTATTGTGACTAGAAATAGTTGTTTTAAGCCTTAACTTCACATTGGAAAGGTTGGAAATCGAACTATAATGAAGTTTTACCCATTTTGATATAAATAATCAAACTAAGAGTTTTGAAAGTAAACAAGATGAGTATAATCATTAAAGCTTTCACAAAGCTTATTGTGACTAGAAATAGTTGTTTTAAGCCTTAACTTCACATTGGAAAGGTTGGAAATCGAACTATAATGAAGTTTTACCCATTTTGATACAAATAATCAAACTAAGAGTTTTGAAAGTAAACAAGATGAGCATAATCATTAAAGCTTTCACAAAGCTTATTGTGACTAGAAATAGTTGTTTTAAGCCTTAACTTCACATTGAAAACGTTGGAAATCGAACTATAATGAAGTTTTACCCATTTTGACATAAATAATCAAACTAAGAGTTTTGAAAGTAAACAAGCCGAGTATAATCATTATTAAAGCTTTCACAAAGCTTATTGTGACTAGAAATAGTTGTTTTAAGCCTTAACTTCACATTGGAAAGGTTGGAAATCGAACTATAATGAAGTTTTACCCATTTTGATACTAATAATCAAACTAAGAGTTTTAAAAGTAAACAAGCCGAGCTTAATCATTAAAGCTTTCACAAAGCTTATTGTGACTAGAAATAGTTGTTTTAAGCCTTAACTTCACATTGGAAAGGTTGGAAATCGAACTATAATGAAGTATTACCCATTTTGATACAAATAATCAAACTAAGAGTTTTGAAAGTAAACAAGCCGAGTATAATCATTAAAGCTTTCACAAAGCTTATTGTGACTAGAAATAGTTGTTTTAAGCCTTAACTTCACATTGGAAAGGTTAGAAATCGAACTATAAATAATGAAGTTTTACCCATTTTGATACAAATAATCAAACTAAGAGTTTTGAAAGTAAACAAGATGAGCATAATCATTAAAGCTTTCACAAAGCTTATTGTGACTAGAAATAGTTGTTTTAAGCCTTAACTTCACATTGGAAAACGTTGAAAATCGAACTATAATGAAGTTTTACCCATTTTGACAAATAATAATCAAACTAAGAGTTTTGAAAGTAAACAAGATGAGCATAATCATTAAAGCTTTCACAAAGCTTATTGTGACTAGAAATAGTTGTTTTAAGCCTTAACTTCACATTGGAAACGTTGAAAATCGAACTATAATGAAATTTTACCCATTTTTATACAAATAATCAAACTAAGAGTTTTGAAAGTAAACAAGATGAGCATAATCATTAAAGCTTTCACAAAGCTTATTGTGACTAGAAATAGTTGTTTTAAGCCTTAACTTTCACATTGAAAACGTTGGAAATCGAACTATAATGAAGTTTTACCCATTTTGACATAAATAATCAAACTAAGAGTTTTGAAAGTAAACAAACAAGCCGAGTATAATCATTAAAACTTTCACAAAGCTTATTGTGACTAGAAATAGTTGTTTTAAGCCTTAACTTCACATTGGAAAGGTTGGAAATCGAACTATAATGAAGTTTTACCCATTTTGATACAAATAATCAAACTAAGAGTTTTGAAAGTAAACAAGATGAGCATATAATCATTAAAGCTTTCACAAAGCTTATTGTGACTAGAAATAGTTGTTTTAAGCCTTAACACATTGAAAACGTAGGAAATCGAACTATAATGAAGTTTTACCCATTTTGACATAAATAATCAAACTAAGAGTTTTGAAAGTAAACAAGCCGAGTATAATCATTAAAGCTTTCACAAAGCTTATTGTGACTAGAAATAGTTGTTTTAAGCCTTAACTTCACATTGGAAAGGTTGGAAATCGAACTATAATGAAGTTTTACCCATTTTGATACAAATAATCAAACTAAGAGTTTTGAAAGTAAACAAGATGAGCATAATCATTAAAGCTTTCACAAAGCTTATTGTGACTAGAAATAGTTGTTTTAAGCCTTAACTTCACATTGGAAACGTGGGAAATCGAACTATAATGAAGTTTTACCCATTTTGACATAAATAATCAAACTAAGAGTTTTGAAAGTAAACAAGCCGAGTATAATCATTAAAGCTTTCACAAAGCTTATTGTGACTAGAAATAGTTGTTTTAAGCCTTAACTTCACATTGGAAAGGTTGGAAATCGAACTATAATGAAGTTTTACCCATTTTGATACAAATAATCAAACTAAGAGTTTTGAAAGTAAACAAGATGAGCATAATCATTAAAGCTTTCACAAAGCTTATTGTGACTAGAAAAGTTGTTTTAAGCCTTAACTTCACATTGAAAACGTGGGAAATCGAACTATAATGAAGTTTTACCCATTTTGACATAAATAATCAAACTAAGAGTTTTGAAAGTAAACAAGCCGAGTATAATCATTAAAGCTTTCACAAAGCTTATTGTGACTAGAAATAGTTGTTTTAAGCCTTAACTTCACATTGGAAAGGTTGGAAATCGAACTATAATGAAGTTTTACCCATTTTGATACAAATAATCAAACTAAGAGTTTTGAAAGTAAACAAGATGAGCATAATCATTAAAGCTTTCACAAAGCTTATTGTGACTAGAAATAGTTGTTTTAAGCCTTAACTTCACATTGAAAATGTTGGGAAATCGAACTATAATGAAGTTTTACCCATTTTGACATAAATAATCAAACTAAGAGTTTTGAAAGTAAACAAGTTGAGCATAATCATTAAAGCTTTCACAAAGCTTATTGTGACTAGAAATAGTTGTTTTAAGCCTTAACTTCACATTGAAAACGTTGGAAATCGAACTATAATGAAGTTTTACCCATTTTGACATAAATAATCAAACTAAGAGTTTTGAAAGTAAAAGCCGCCGAGTATAATCATTAATTAAAGCTTTCACAAAAAGCTTATTGTGACTAGAAATAGTTGTTTTAAGCCTTAACTTCACATTGGAAAGTTGGAAATCGAACTATAATGAAGTTTTACCCATTTTGATACAAATAATCAAACTAAGTTTTTTGAAGTAAACAAGATAAGCATAATCATTAAAGCTTTCACAAAGCTTATTGTGACTAGAAATAGTTGTTTTAAGCCTTAACTTCACATTGAAAACATAGGAAATCGAACTATAATGAAGTTTTACCCATTTTGACATAAATAATCAAACTAAGAGTTTTGAAAGTAAACAAGCCGAGTATAATCATTAAAGCTTTCACAAAGCTTATTGTGACTAGAAATAGTTGTTTAAAGCCTTAACTTCACATTGGAAAGGTTGGAAATCGAACTATAATGAAGTCTTACCCATTTTGATACAAATAATCAAACTAAGAGTTTTGAAAGTAAACAAGATGAGTATAATCATTAAAGCTTTCACAAAGCTTATTGTGACTAGAAATAGTTGTTTTAAGCCTTAACTTCACATTGAAAACGTGGGAAATCGAACTATAATGAAGTTTTACCCATTTTGACATAAATAATCAAACTAAGAGTTTTGAAAGTAAACAAGCCGAGTATAATCATTAAAGCTTTCACAAAGCTTATTGTGACTAGAAATAGTTGTTTTAAGCCTTAACTTCACATTGGAAAGGTTGGAAATCGAACTATAATGAAGTTTTACCCATTTTGACATAAATAATCAAACTAAGAGTTTTGAAAGTAAACAAGCCGAGTATAATCATTAAAGCTTTCACAAAGCTTATTGTGACTAGAAATAGTTGTTTTAAGCCTTAACTTCACATTGGAAAGGTTGGAAATCGAACTATAATGAAGTTTTACCCATTTTGATACAAATAATCAAACTAAGAGTTTTGAAAGTAAACAAGCCGAGCTTAATCATTAAAGCTTTCACAAAGCTTATTGTGACTAGAAATAGTTGTTTTAAGCCTTAACTTCACATTGGAAAGGTTAGAAATCGAACTATAATGAAGTTTTACCCATTTTGATACAAATAATCAAACTAAGAGTTTTGAAAGTAAACAAGCCGAGTATAATCATTAAAGCTTTCACAAAGCTTATTGTGACTAGAAATAGTTGTTTTAAGCCTTAACTTCACATTGGAAAGGTTGGAAATCGAACTATAATGAAGTTTTACCCATTTTGATACAAATAATCAAACTAAGAGTTTTGAAAGTAAACAAGATGAGCATAATCATTAAAGCTTTCACAAAACTTATTGTGACTAGAAATAGTTGTTTTAAGACTTAACTTCACATTGGAAACGTGGGAAATCGAACTATAATGAAGTTTTACCCATTTTGACATAAATAATCAAACTAAGAGTTTTGAAAGTAAACAAGCCGAGTATAATCATTAAAGCTTTCACAAAGCTTATTGTGACTAGAAATAGTTGTTTTAAGCCTTAACTTCACATTGAAAACGTAGGAAATCGAACTATAATGAAGTTTTACCCATTTTGACATAAAATAATCAAACTAAGAGTTTTAAAAGTAAACAAGCCGAGTATAATCATTAAAGCTTTCACAAAGCTTATTGTGACTAGAAATAGTTGTTTTAAGCCTTAACTTCAACTTCACATTGGAAAGGTTGGAAATCGAACTATAATGAAGTTTTACCCATTTTGATACAAAATAATCAAACTAAGAGTTTTGAAAGTAAACAAGTTGAGTATAATCATTAAAGCTTTCACAAAGCTTATTGTGACTAGAAATAGTTGTTTTAAGCCTTAACTTCACATTGGAAAGGTTGGAAATCGAACTATAATGAAGTTTTACCCATTTTGATACTAATAATCAAACTAAGAGTTTTCAAAGTAAACAAGCCGAGCTTAATCATTAAAGCTTTCACAAAACTTATTGTGACTAGAAAATAGTTGTTTTAAGCCTTAACTTCACATTGGAAAGGTTGGAAATCGAACTATAATGAAGTTTTACCCATTTTGATACAAATAATCAAACTAAGAGTTTTGAAAGTAAACAAGCCGAATATAATCATTAAAGCTTTCACAAAGCTTATTGTGACTAGAAATAGTTGTTTTAAGCCTTAACTTCACATTGGAAAGGTTAGAAATCGAACTATAATGATGTCTTACCCATTTTGATACAAATAATCAAACTAAGAGTTTTGAAAGTAAACAAGCCGAGTATAATCATTAAAGCTTTCACAAAGCTTATTGTAACAAGAAATAGTTGTTTTAAGCCTTAACTTCACATTGGAAACGTTGGAAATCGAACTATAATGAAGTTTTACCCATTTTGATACAAATAATCAAACTAAGAGTTTTGAAAGTAAACAAGATGAGCATAATCATTAAAGCTTTCACAAAGCTTATTGTGACTAGAAATAGTTGTTTTAAGCCTTAACTTCACTTTGAAAACGTAGGAAATCGAACTATAATGAAGTTTTACCCATTTTGACATAAATAATCAAACTAAGAGTTTTGAAAGTAAACAAGCCGAGTATAATCATTAAAGCTTTCACAAAGCTTATTGTGACTAGAAATAGTTGTTTTAAGCCTTAACTTCACATTGGAAAGGTTGGAAATCGAACTATAATGAAGTTTTACCCATTTTGATACAAATAATCAAACTAAGAGTTTTGAAAGTAAACAAGATGAGCATAATCATTAAAGCTTTCACAAAGCTTATTGTGACTAGAAATAGTTGTTTTAAGCCTTAACTTCACATTGGAAACGTGGGAAATCGAACTATAATGAAGTTTTACCCATTTTGACATAAATAATCAAACTAAGAGTTTTGAAAGTAAACAAGCCGAGTATAATCATTAAAGCTTTCACAAAGCTTATTGTGACTAGAAATAGTTGTTTTAAGCCTTAACTTCACATTGGAAAGGTTGGAAATCGAACTATAATGAAGTTTTACCCATTTTGATACAAATAATCAAACTAAGAGTTTTGAAAGTAAACAAGATGAGCAGCAAAATCATTAAAGCTTTCACAAAGCTTATTGTGACTAGAAATAGTTGTTTTAAGCCTTAACTTCACATTGAAAACGTGGAAATCGAACTATAATGAAGTTTTACCCATTTTGACATAAATAATCAAATAAGAGTTTTGAAAGTAAACAAGCCGAGTATAATCATTAAAGCTTTCACAAAGCTTATTGTGACTAGAAATAGTTGTTTTAAGCCTTAACTTCACATTGGAAAGGTTGGAAATCGAACTATAATGAAGTTTTACCCATTTTGATACAAATAATCAAACTAAGAGTTTTGAAAGTAAACAAGATGAGCATAATCATTAAAGCTTTCACAAACTTATTGTGACTAGAAATAGTTGTTTTAAGCCTTAACTTCACATTGAAAATGTGGGAAATCGAACTATAATGAAGTTTTACCCATTTTGACATAAATAATCAAACTAAGAGTTTTGAAAGTAAACAAGTTGAGCATAATCATTAAAGCTTTCACAAAGCTTATTGTGACTAGAAATAGTTGTTTTAAGCCTTAACTTCACATTGAAAACGTGGGAAATCGAACTATAATGAAGTTTTACCCATTTTGACATAAATAATCAAACTAAGAGTTTTGAAAGTAAACAAGCCGAGTATAATCATTAAAGCTTTCACAAAGCTTATTGTGACTAGAAATAGTTGTTTTAAGCCTTAACTTCATTGAAAAGGTTGGAAATCGAACTATAATGAAGTTTTACCCATTTTGATACAAATAATCAAACTAAGAGTTTTGAAAGTAAACAAGATAAGCATAATCATTAAAGCTTTCACAAAGCTTATTGTGACTAGAAATAGTTGTTTTAAGCCTTAACTTCACATTGAAAACATAGAAATCGAACTATAATGAAGTTTTACCCATTTTGACATAAATAATCAAACTAAGAGTTTTGAAAGTAAACAAGCCGAGTATAATCATTAAAGCTTTCACAAAGCTTATTGTGACTAGAAATAGTTGTTTTAAGCCTTAACTTCACATTGGAAAGGTTGGAAATCGAACTATAATGAAGTCTTACCCATTTTGATACAAATAATCAAACTAAGAGTTTTGAAAGTAAACAAGATGAGCATAATCATTAAAGCTTTCACAAAGCTTATTGTGACTAGAAATAGTTGTTTTAAGCCTTAACTTCACATTGAAAACGTTGGAAATCGAACTATAATGAAGTTTTACCATTTTGACATAAATAATCAAACTAAGAGTTTTGAAAGTAAACAAGCCGAGTATAATCATTAAAGCTTTCACAAAGCTTATTGTGACTAGAAATAGTTGTTTTAAGCCTTAACTTCACATTGGAAAGGTTGGAAATCGAACTATAATGAAGTTTTACCCATTTTGACATAAATAATCAAACTAAGAGTTTTGAAAGTAAACAAGCCGAGTATAATCATTAAAGCTTTCACAAAGCTTATTGTGACTAGAAATAGTTGTTTTAAGCCTTAACTTCACATTGGAAAGGTTGGAAATCGAACTATAATGAAGTTTTACCCATTTTGATATAAATAATCAAACTAAGAGTTTTGAAAGTAAACAAGCCGAGTATAATCATTAAAGCTTTCACAAAGCTTATTGTGACTAGAAATAGTTGTTTTAAGCCTTAACTTCACATTGGAAAGGTTAGAAATCGAACTATAATGAAGTTTACCCATTTTGATACAAATAATCAAACTAAGAGTTTTGAAAGTAAACAAGCCGAGTATAATCATTAAAGCTTTCACAAAGCTTATTGTGACTAGAAATAGTTGTTTTAAGCCTTAACTTCACATTGGAAAGGTTGGAAATCGAACTATAATGAAGTTTTACCCATTTTGATACAAATAATCAAACTAAGAGTTTTGAAAGTAAACAAGATGAGCATAATCATTAAAGCTTTCACAAAGCTTATTGTGACTAGAAATAGTTGTTTTAAGCCTTAACTTCACATTGGAAACGTTGGAAATCGAACTATAATGAAGTTTTACCCATTTTGACATAAATAATCAAACTAAGAGTTTTGAAAGTAAACAAGCCGAGTATAATCATTAAAGCTTTCACAAAGCTTATTGTGACTAGAAATAGTTGTTTTAAGCCTTAACTTCACATTGAAAACGTTGGAAATCGAACTATAATGAAGTTTTACCCATTTTGACATAAATAATCAAACTAAGAGTTTTGAAAGTAAACAAGCCGAGTATAATCATTAAAGCTTTCACAAAGCTTATTGTGACTAGAAATAGTTGTTTTAAGCCTTAACTTCACATTGGAAAGGTTGGAAATCGAACTATAATGAAGTTTTACCCATTTTGATACAAATAATCAAACTAAGAGTTTTGAAAGTAAACAAGTTGAGCATAATCATTAAAGCTTTCACAAAGCTTATTGTGACTAGAAATAGTTGTTTTAAGCCTTAACTTCACATTGAAAACGTGGGAAATCGAACTATAATGAAGTTTTACCCATTTTGACATAAATAATCAAACTAAGAGTTTTGAAAGTAAAAGTAAACAAGTGAGTATAATCATTAAAGCTTTCACAAAGCTTATTGTGACTAGAAATAGTTGTTTTAAGCCTTAACTTCACATTGGAAAGGTTAGAAATCGAACTATAATGATAATTTTACCCATTTTGATACAAATAATCAAACTAAGAGTTTTGAAAGTAAACAAGCCGAGTATAATCATTAAAGCTTTCACAAAGCTTATTGTGACTAGAAATAGTTGTTTTAAGCCTTAACTTCACATTGGAAAGGTTGGAAATCGAACTATAATGAAGTTTTACCCATTTTGATACAAATAATCAAACTAAGAGTTTTGAAAGTAAACAAGATGAGCATAATCATTAAAGCTTTCACAAAGCTTGTGACTAGAAATAGTTGTTTTAAGCCTTAACTTCACATTGGAAACGTTGGAAATCGAACTAAATGAAGTTTTACCCATTTTGACATAAATAATCAAACTAAGAGTTTTGAAAGTAAACAAGCCGAGTATAATCATTAAAGCTTTCACAAAGCTTATTGTGACTAGAAATAGTTGTTTTAAGCCTTAACTTCACATTGAAAACGTTGAAATCGAACTATAATAAAGTTTTACCCATTTTGACATAAATAATGAAACTAAGAGTTTTGAAAGTAAACAAGATGAGTATAATCATTAAAGCTTTCACAAAGCTTATTGTGACTAGAAATAGTTGTTTTAAGCCTTAACTTCACATTGGAAAGGTTGGAAATCGAACTATAATGAAGTTTTACCCATTTTGATGCAAGTAATCAAACTAAGAGTTTTGAAAGTAAACAAGTTGAGCATAATCATTAAAGCTTTCAAAAAGCTTATTGTGACTAGAAATAGTTGTTTTAAGCCTTAACTTCACATTGGAAAGGTTGGAAATCGAACTATAATGAAGTTTTACCCATTTTGATACTAATAATCAAACTAAGAGTTTTCAAAGTAAACAAGCCGAGCTTAATCATTAAAGCTTTCACAAAGCTTATTGTGACTAGAAATAGTTGTTTTAAGCCTTAACTTCACATTGGAAAGGTTGGAAATCGAACTATAATGAAGTTTTACCCATTTTGATACAAATAATCAAACAAAGAGTTTTGAAAGTAAACAAGCCGAATATAATCATTAAAGCTTTCACAAACTTATTGTGACTAGAAATAGTTGTTTTAAGCCTTAACTTCACATTGGAAAGGTTAGAAATCGAACTATAATGATGTCTTACCCATTTTGATACAAATAATCAAACTAAGAGTTTTGAAAGTAAACAAGCCGAATATAATTATTAAAGCTTTCACAAAGCTTATTGTAACAAGAAATAGTTGTCTTAAGCCTTAACTTCACATTGGAAACGTGGGAAATCGAACTATAATGAAGTTTTACCCATTTTGATACTAATAATCAAACTAAGAGTTTTGAAAGTAAACAAGATGAGCATAGTCATTAAAGCTTTCACAAAGCTTATTGTGACTACAAATAGTTGTTTTAAGCCTTAACTTCACATTGAAAACGTAGGAAATCGAACTATAATGAAGTTTTATCCATTTTGACATAAATAATCAAACTAAGAGTTTTGAAAGTAAACAAGCCGAGTATAATCATTAAAGCTTTCACAAAGCTTATTGTGACTAGAAATAGTTGTTTTAAGCCTTAACTTCACGTTGGAAAGGTTGGAAATCGAACTATAATGAAGTTTTACCCATTTTAATACAAATAATCAAACTATGAGTTTTGAAAGTAAACAAGATGAGCATAATCATTAAAGCTTTCACAAAGCTTATTGTGACTAGAAATAGTTGTTTTAAGACTTAACTTCACATTGGAAACGTGGGAAATTGACCTATAATGAAGTTTTACCCATTTTGACATAAATAATCAAATAAGAGTTTTGAAAGTAAACAAGCCGAGTATAATAATTAAAGCTTTCAAAAAGTTTATTGTGACTAGAAATAGTTGTTTTAAGCCTTAACATCACATCGGAAAGGTTGGAAATCGAACTATAATGAAGTTTTACCCATTTTGATACAAATAATCAAACTAAGAGTTTTGAAAGTAAACCAAGATGAGCAAAATCATTAAAGCTTTCACAAAGCTTATTGTGACTAGAAATAGTTGTTTTAAGCCTTAACTTCACATTGAAAACGTGGGAAATCGAACTATAATGAAGTTTTACCCATTTTGACATAAATAATCAAATAAGAGTTTTGAAAGTAAACAAGCCGAGTATAATCATTAAAGCTTTCACAAAGTTTATTGTGACTAGAAATAGTTGTTTTAAGCCTTAACTTCACATCGGAAAGGTTGGAAATCGAACTATAATGAAGTCTTACCCATTTTGATACAAATAATCAAACTAAGAGTTTTGAAAGTAAACAAGATGAGCATAATCATTAAAGCTTTCAAAAAGCTTATTGTGACTAGAAATAGTTGTTTTAAGCCTTAACTTCACCTTGAAAATGTGGGAAATCGAACTATAATGAAGTTTTACCCATTTTGACATAAATAATCAAACTAAGAGTTTTGAAAGTAAACAAGTTGAGCATAATCATTAAAGCTTTCATAAAGCTTATTGTGACTAGAAATAGTTGTTTTAAGCCTTAACTTCACATTGAAAACGTGGGAAATCGAACTATAATAAAGTTTTACCCATTTTGACATAAATAATCAAACTAAGAGTTTTGAAAGTAAACAAGCCGAGTATAATCATTAAAGCTTTCACAAAGCTTATTGTGACTAAAAATAGTTGTTTTAAGCCTTAACTTCACATTGAAAGGTTGGAAATCGAACTATAATGAAGTTTTACCCATTTTGATACAAATAATCAAACTAAGAGTTTTGAAAGTAAACAAGATGAGCATAATCATTAAAGCTTTCACAAAGCTTATTGTGACTAGAAATAGTTGTTTTAAGCCTTAACTTCACATTGAAACATAGGAAATCGAACTATAATGAAGTTTTATCCATTTTGACATAAATAATCAAACTAAGAGTTTTGAAAGTAAACAAGCCGAGTATAATCATTAAAGCTTTCACAAAGCTTATTGTGACTAGAAATAGTTGTTTTAAGCCTTAACTTCACATTCTAAAGGTTGGAAATCGAACTATAATGAAGTCTTACCCATTTTGATACAAATAATGAAACTAAGAGTTTTGAAAGTAAACAAGATGAGCATAATCATTAAAGCTTTCACAAAGCTTATTGTGACTAGAAATAGTTGTTTTAAGCCTTAACTTCACATTGGAAAGGTTGGAAATCGAACTATAATGAAGTTTTACCCATTTTGACATAAATAATCAAACTAAGAGTTTTGAAAGTAAACAAGCCGAGTATAATCATTAAAGCTTTCACAAAGCTTATTGTGACTAGAAATAGTTGTTTTAAGCCTTAACTTCACATTGGAAAGGTTGGAAATCGAACTATAATGAAGTTTTACCCATTTTGACATAAATAATCAAACTAAGAGTTTTGAAAGTAAACAAGCCGAGTATAATCATTAAAGCTTTCACAAAGCTTATTGTGACTAGAAATAGTTGTTTTAAGCCTTAACTTCACATTGGAAAGGTTGGAAATCGAACTATAATGAAGTTTTACCCATTTTGATATAAATAATCAAACTAAGAGTTTTGAAAGTAAACAAGCCGAGTATAATCATTAAAGCTTTCACAAAGCTTATTGTGACTAGAAATAGTTGTTTTAAGCCTTAACTTCACATTGGAAAGGTTAGAAATCGAACTATAATGAAGTCTTACCCATTTTGATACAAATAATCAAACTAAGAGTTTTGAAAGTAAACAAGCCGAGTATAATCATTAAAGCTTTCACAAAGCTTATTGTGACTAGAAATAGTTGTTTTAAGCCTTAACTTCACATTGGAAAGGTTGGAAATCGAACTATAATGAAGTTTTACCCATTTTGATACAAATAATCAAACTAAGAGTTTTGAAAGTAAACAAGATGAGCATAATCATTAAAGCTTTCACAAAGCTTATTGTGACTAGAAATAGTTGTTTTAAGCCTTAACTTCACATTGGAAACGTTGTAAATCGAACTATAATGAAGTTTTACCCATTTTGACATAAATAATCAAACTAAGAGTTTTGAAAGTAAACAAGCCGAGTATAATCATTAAAGCTTTCACAAAGCTTATTGTGACTAGAAATAGTTGTTTTAAGCCTTAACTTCACATTGAAAAGGTTGGAAATCGAACTATAATGAAGTTTTACCCATTTTGATACAAATAATCAAACTAAGAGTTTTGAAAGTAAACAAGCCGAGTATAATCATTAAAGCTTTCACAAAGCTTATTGTGACTAGAAATAGTTGTTTTAAGCCTTAACTTCACATTGGAAAGGTTGGAAATCGAACTATAATGAAGTTTTACCCATTTTGATACAAAAATAATCAAACTAAGAGTTTTGAAAGTAAACAAGATGAGAGTATAATCATTAAAGCTTTCACAAAGCTTATTGTGACTAGAAATAGTTGTTTTAAGCCTTAACTTCACATTGGAAACGTTGAAATCGAACTATAATGAAGTTTTACCCATTTTGATATAAATAATCAAACTAAGAGTTTTGAAAGTAAACAAGCCGAGTATAATCATTAAAGCTTTCACAAAGCTTATTGTGACTAGAAATAGTTGTTTTAAGCCTTAACTTCACATTGGAAAGGTTAGAAATCGAACTATAATGAAGTTTTACCCATTTTGATACAAATAATCAAACTAAGAGTTTTGAAAGTAAACAAGCCGAGTATAATCATTAAAGCTTTCACAAAGCTTATTGTGACTAGAAATAGTTGTTTTAAGCCTTAACTTCACATTGGAAAGGTTGGAAATCGAACTATAATGAAGTTTTACCCATTTTGATACAAATAATCAAACTAAGAGTTTTGAAAGTAAACAAGATGAGCATAATCATTAAAGCTTTCACAAAGCTTATTGTGACTAGAAATAGTTGTTTTAAGCCTTAACTTCACATTGGAAACGTTGGAAATCGAACTATAATGAAGTTTTACCCATTTTGATAAATAATCAAACTAAGAGTTTTGAAAGTAAACAAGCCGAGTATAATCATTAAAGCTTTCACAAAGCTTATTGTGACTAGAAATAGTTGTTTTAAGCCTTAACTTCACATTGGAAAGGTTGGAAATCGAACTATAATGAAGTTTTACCCATTTTGATACAAATAATCAAACTAAGAGTTTTGAAAGTAAACAAGCCGAGTATAATCATTAAAGCTTTCACAAAGCTTATTGTGACTAGAAATAGTTGTTTTAAGCCTTAACTTCACATTGGAAAGGTTGGAAATCGAACTATAATGAAGTTTTACCCATTTTGATACAATAATCAAACTAAGAGTTTTGAAAGTAAACAAGATGAGCATAATCATTAAAGCTTTCACAAAGCTTATTGTGACTAGAAATAGTTGTTTTAAGCCTTAACTTCACATTGGAAAGGTTGGAAATCGAACTATAATGAAGTTTTACCCATTTTGATACTAAATAATCAAACTAAGAGTTTTGAAAGTAAACAAGCCGAGCTATAATCATTAAAGCTTTCACAAAGCTTATTGTGACTAGAAATAGTTGTTTTAAGCCTTAACTTCACATTGGAAAGGTTGGAAATCGAACTATAATGAAGTTTTACCCATTTTGATACAAATAATCAAACTAAGAGTTTTGAAAGTAAACAAGCCGAGTATAATCATTAAAGCTTTCACAAAGCTTATTGTGACTAGAAATAGTTGTTTTAAGCCTTAACTTCACATTGGAAAGGTTAGAAATCGAACTATAATGAAGTTTTACCCATTTTGATACAAATAATCAAACTAAGAGTTTTGAAAGTAAACAAGCCGAGTATAATCATTAAAGCTTTCACAAAGCTTATTGTGACTAGAAATAGTTGTTTTAAGCCTTAACTTCACACATTGAAAGGTTGGAAATCGAACTATAATGAAGTTTTACCCATTTTGATACAAATAATCAAACTAAGAGTTTTGAAAGTAAACAAGATGAGCATAATCATTAAAGCTTTCACAAAGCTTATTGTGACTAGAAATAGTTGTTTTAAGCCTTAACTTCACATTGGAAAGGTTGGAAATCGAACTATAATGAAGTTTTACCCATTTTGACATAAATAATCAAACTAAGAGTTTTGAAAGTAAACAAGCCGAGTATAATCATTAAAGCTTTCACAAAGCTTATTGTGACTAGAAATAGTTGTTTTAAGCCTTAACTTCACATTGAAAACGTTGGAAATCGAACTATAATGAAGTTTTACCCATTTTGACATAAATAATCAAACTAAGAGTTTTGAAAGTAAACAAGATGAGTATAATCATTAAAGCTTTCACAAAGCTTATTGTGACTAGAAATAGTTGTTTTAAGCCTTAACTTCACATTGGAAAGGTTGGAAATCGAACTATAATGAAGTTTTACCCATTTTGATATAAATAATCAAACTAAGAGTTTTGAAAGTAAACAAGCCGAGCATAATCATTAAAGCTTTCACAAAGCTTATTGTGACTAGAAATAGTTGTTTTAAGCCTTAACTTCACATTGGAAAGGTTGGAAATCGAACTATAATGAAGTTTTACCCATTTTGATACTAAATAATCAAACTAAGAGTTTTGAAAGTAAACAAGCCGAGCATAATCATTAAAGCTTTCACAAAGCTTATTGTGACTAGAAATAGTTGTTTTAAGCCTTAACTTCACATTGGAAAGGTTGGAAATCGAACTATAATGAAGTATTACCCATTTTGATACAAATAATCAAACTAAGAGTTTTGAAAGTAAACAAGCCGAGTATAATCATTAAAGCTTTCACAAAGCTTATTGTGACTAGAAATAGTTGTTTTAAGCCTTAACTTCACATTGGAAAGGTTAGAAATCGAACTATAATGAAGTCTTACCCATTTTGATACAATAATCAAACTAAGAGTTTTGAAAGTAAACAAGCCGAGTATAATCATTAAAGCTTTCACAAAGCTTATTGTGACTAGAAATAGTTGTTTTAAGCCTTAACTTCACATTGGAAAGGTTGGAAATCGAACTATAATGAAGTTTTACCCATTTTGATACTAATAATCAAACTAAGAGTTTTGAAAGTAAACAAGATGAGCATAATCATTAAAGCTTTCACAAAGCTTATTGTGACTAGAAATAGTTGTTTTAAGCCTTAACTTCACATTGAAAACGTTGGAAATCGAACTATAATGAAGTTTTACCCATTTTGACATAAATAATCAAACTAAGAGTTTTGAAAGTAAACAAGCCGAGTATAATCATTAAAGCTTTCACAAAGCTTATTGTGACTAGAAATAGTTGTTTTAAGCCTTAACTTCACATTGGAAAGGTTGGAAATCGAACTATAATGAAGTTTTACCCATTTTGATACAAATAATCAAACTAAGAGTTTTGAAAGTAAACAAGATGAGCATAATCATTAAAGCTTTCACAAAGCTTATTGTGACTAGAAATAGTTGTTTTAAGCCTTAACTTCACATTGGAAACGTGGGAAATCGAACTATAATGAAGTTTTACCCATTTTGACATAAATAATCAAACTAAGAGTTTTGAAAGTAAACAAGCCGAGTATAATCATTAAAGCTTTCACAAAGCTTATTGTGACTAGAAATAGTTGTTTTAAGCCTTAACTTCACATTGGAAAGGTTGGAAATCGAACTATAATGAAGTTTTACCCATTTTGATACAAATAATCAAACTAAGAGTTTTGAAAGTAAACAAGATGAGTATAATCATTAAAGCTTTCACAAAGCTTATTGTGACTAGAAATAGTTGTTTTAAGCCTTAACTTCACATTGAAAACGTTGGAAATCGAACTATAATGAAGTTTTACCCATTTTGATATAAATAATCAAACTAAGAGTTTTGAAAGTAAACAAGCCGAGTATAATCATTAAAGCTTTCACAAAGCTTATTGTGACTAGAAATAGTTGTTTTAAGCCTTAACTTCACATTGGAAAGGTTGGAAATCGAACTATAATGAAGTTTTACCCATTTTGATACAAATAATCAAACTAAGAGTTTTGAAAGTAAACAAGATGAGCATAATCATTAAAGCTTTCACAAAGCTTATTGTGACTAGAAATAGTTGTTTTAAGCCTTAACTTCACATTGGAAAGGTTGGAAATCGAACTATAATGAAGTTTTACCCATTTTGATACAAATAATCAAACTAAGAGTTTTGAAAGTAAACAAGTTGAGCATAATCATTAAAGCTTTCACAAAGCTTATTGTGACTAGAAATAGTTGTTTTAAGCCTTAACTTCACATTGGAAAGGTTGAAATCGAACTATAATGAAGTTTTACCCATTTTGATATAAATAATCAAACTAAGAGTTTTGAAAGTAAACAAGCCGAGTATAATCATTAAAGCTTTCACAAAGCTTATTGTGACTAGAATAGTTGTTTTAAGCCTTAACTTCACATTGGAAAGGTTGGAAATCGAACTATAATGAAGTTTTACCCATTTTGATACAAATAATCAAACTAAGAGTTTTGAAAGTAAACAAGATAAGCATAATCATTAAAGCTTTCACAAAGCTTATTGTGACTAGAAATAGTTGTTTTAAGCCTTAACTTCACATTGAAAACGTAGGAAATCGAACTATAATGAAGTTTTACCCATTTTGACATAAATAATCAAACTAAGAGTTTTGAAAGTAAACAAGCCGAGTATAATCATTAAAGCTTTCACAAAGCTTATTGTGACTAGAAATAGTTGTTTTAAGCCTTAACTTCACATTGGAAAGGTTGGAAATCGAACTATAATGAAGTTTACCCATTTTGATACAAATAATCAAACTAAGAGTTTTGAAAGTAAACAAGATGAGCATAATCATTAAAGCTTTCACAAAGCTTATTGTGACTAGAAATAGTTGTTTTAAGCCTTAACCTTAACTTCACATTGGAAAGGTTGGAAATCGAACTATAATGAAGTTTTACCCATTTTGATACAAATAATCAAACTAAGAGTTTTGAAAGTAAACAAGCCGAGTATAATCATTAAAGCTTTCACAAAGCTTATTGTGACTAGAAATAGTTGTTTTAAGCCTTAACTTCACATTGGAAAGGTTGGAAATCGAACTATAATGAAGTTTTACCCATTTTGATACAAAAATAATCAAACTAAGAGTTTTGAAAGTAAACAAGCCGAGCATAATCATTAAAGCTTTCACAAAGCTTATTGTGACTAGAAATAGTTGTTTTAAGCCTTAACTTCACATTGGAAAGGTTGGAAATCGAACTATAATGAAGTTTTACCCATTTTGATACAAATAATCAAACTAAGAGTTTTGAAAGTAAACAAGCCGAGTATAATCATTAAAGCTTTCACAAAGCTTATTGTGACTAGAAATAGTTGTTTTAAGCCTTAACTTCACATTGGAAAGGTTGGAAATCGAACTATATAATGAAGTTTTACCCATTTTGATACAAATAATCAAACTAAGAGTTTTGAAAGTAAACAAGCCGAGCATATAATCATTAAAGCTTTCACAAAGCTTATTGTGACTAGAAATAGTTGTTTTAAGCCTTAACTTCACATTGAAAACGTTGGAAATCGAACTATAATGAAGTTTTACCCATTTTGACATAAATAATCAAACTAAGAGTTTTGAAAGTAAACAAGATGAGTATAATCATTAAAGCTTTCACAAAGCTTATTGTGACTAGAAATAGTTGTTTTAAGCCTTAACTTCACATTGGAAACGTTGGAAATCGAACTATAATGAAGTTTTACCCATTTTGATATAAATAATCAAACTAAGAGTTTTGAAAGTAAACAAGCCGTATAATCATTAAAGCTTTCACAAAGCTTATTGTGACTAGAAATAGTTGTTTTAAGCCTTAACTTCACATTGGAAAGGTTGGAAATCGAACTATAATGAAGTTTTACCCATTTTGACATAAATAATCAAACTAAGAGTTTTGAAAGTAAACAAGCCGAGTATAATCATTAAAGCTTTCACAAAGCTTATTGTGACTAGAAATAGTTGTTTTAAGCCTTAACTTCACATTCTAAAGGTTGGAAATCGAACTATAATGAAGTCTTACCCATTTTGATACAAATAATCAAACTAAGAGTTTTGAAAGTAAACAAGATGAGCATAATCATTAAAGCTTTCACAAAGCTTATTGTGACTAGAAATAGTTGTTTTAAGCCTTAACTTCACATTGAAAACGTTGGAAATCGAACTATAATGAAGTTTTACCCATTTTGAAATAAATAATCAAACTAAGAGTTTTGAAAGTAAACAAGCCGAGTATAATCATTAAAGCTTTCACAAAGCTTATTGTGACTAGAAATAGTTGTTTTAAGCCTTAACTTCACATTGGAAAGGTTGAAATCGAACTATAATGAAGTTTTACCCATTTTGATACTAAATAATCAAACTAAGAGTTTTGAAAGTAAACAAGCCGAGTTAATCATTAAAGCTTTCACAAAGCTTATTGTGACTAGAAATAGTTTGTTTTAAGCCTTAACTTCACATTGGAAAGGTTGGAAATCGAACTATAATGAAGTTTTACCCATTTTGATACAAATAATCAAACTAAGAGTTTTGAAAGTAAACAAGCCGAATATAATCATTAAAGCTTTCACAAAGCTTATTGTGACTAGAAATAGTTGTTTTAAGCCTTAACTTCACATTGGAAAGGTTAGAAATCGAACTATAAAGATGTCTTACCCATTTTGATACAAATAATCAAACTAAGAGTTTTGAAAGTAAACAAGATGAGCATAATCATTAAAGCTTTCACAAAGCTTATTGTGACTATAAATAGTTGTTTTAAGCCTTAACTTCACATTGGAAACGTTGAAAATCGAACTATAATGAAGTTTTACCCATTTTGATACAAATAATCAAACTAAGAGTTTTGAAAGTAAACAATGAGCATAATCATTAAAGCTTTCACAAAGCTTATTGTGACTAGAAATAGTTGTTTTAAGCCTTAACTTCACATTGGAAACGTTGAAAATCGAACTATAATGAAGTTTTACCCATTTTGATACAAATAATCAAACTAAGAGTTTTGAAAGTAAACTAAGATGAGCATAATCATTAAAGCTTTCACAAAGCTTATTGTGACTAGAAATAGTTGTTTTAAGCCTTAACTTCACATTGAAAACGTGGAAATCGAACTATAATGAAGTTTTACCCATTTTGACATAAATAATCAAACTAAGAGTTTTGAAAGTAAACAAGCCGAGTATAATCATTAAAACTTTCACAAAGCTTATTGTGACTAGAAATAGTTGTTTTAAGCCTTAACTTCACATTGGAAAGGTTGGAAATCGAACTATAATGAAGTCTTACCCATTTTGATACAAATAATCAAACTAAGAGTTTTGAAAGTAAACAAGATGAGCATAATCATTAAAGCTTTCACAAAGCTTATTGTGACTACAAATAGTTGTTTTAAGCCTTAAATTCACATTGAAAACGTAGGAAATCGATCTATAATGAAGTTTTATCCATTTTGACATAAATAATCAAACTAAGAGTTTTGAAAGTAAACAAGCCGAGTATAATCATTAAAGCTTTCACAAAGCTTATTGTGACTAGAAATAGTTGTTTTAAGCCTTAACTTTACATTGGAAAGGTTAGAAATCGAACTATAATGAAGTTTTACCCATTTTGATACTAATAATCAAACTAAGAGTTTTCAAAGTAAACAAGCCGAGCTTAATCATTAGAGCTTTCACAAAGCTTATTGTGACTAGAAATCGTTGTTTTAAGCCTTAACTTCACATTAGAAAGGTTGGAAATCGAACTATAATGAAGTTTTACCCATTTTGATACAAATTATCAAACTAAGAGTTTTGAAAGTAAACAAGCCGAATATAATCATTAAAGCTTTCACAAAGCTTATTGTGACTAGAAATAGTTGTTTTAAGCCTTAACTTAACATTGGAAAGGTTGGAAATCGAACTATAATGAAGTTTTACCCATTTTGATACAAATAATCAAACTAAGAGTTTTGAAAGTAAACAAGATGAGCATAATCATTAAAGCTTTTACAAAGCATATTGTGACTAGAAATAGTTGTTTTAAGCCTTATCTTCACATTGGAAACGTGAGAAATCGAACTATAATGAAGTTTTACCCATTTTGACATAAATAATCAAACTAAGAGTTTTGAAAGTAAACAAGGCGAGTATAATCATTAACGCTTTCACAAACTTTATTGTGACTAGAAATAGTTGTTTTAAGCCTGAACTTCACATCGGAAAGGTTGGAAATCGAACTATAGTGAAGTCTTACCCATTTTGATACAAATAATCAAACTAAGAGTTTTGAAAGTAAACAAGATGAGCATAATCATTAAAGCTTTCACAAAGCTTATTATGACTAGAAATAGTTGTTTTAAGCTTTAACCTTAACTTCACCTTGAAAACGTGGGATATCGAACTATAATGAAGTTTAACCCATTTTGACATAAATAATCAAACTAAGTGTTTTGAAAGTAAACAGGGTGAGTATAATCATAAAAGCTATCACAAAGCTTATTGTGACTAGAAATAGTTGTTTTAAGCCTTAACTTCACATTGGAAAGGTTGGAAATCGAACTATAATGAAGTTTTACCCATTTTGATACTAATAATCAAACTAAGAGTTTTCAAAGTAAACAAGCCGAGCTTAATCATTAAAGCTTTCACAAAGCTTATTGTGACTAGAAATCGTTGTTTTAAGCCTTAACTTCACATTGGAAAGGTTGGAAATCGAACTATAATGAAGTTTTACCCATTTTGATACAAATAATCAAACAAAGAGTTTTGAAAGTAAACAAGCCGAATATAATCATTAAAGCTTTCACTAAACTTATTGTGACTAGAAATAGTTGTTTTAAGCCTTCACTTCACATTGGAAAGGTTAGAAATCGAACTATAATGATGTCTTACCCATTTTGATACAAATAATCAAACTAAAAGTTTTGAAAGTAAACAAGCCGAATATAATTATTAAAGCTTTCACAAAGCTTATTGTAACAAGAAATAGTTGTCTTAAGCCTTAACTTCACATTGGAAACGTGGGAAATCGAACTATAATGAAGTTTTACCCATTTTGATACTAATAATCAAACTAAGAGTTTTGAAAGTAAACAAGATGAGCATAGTCATTAAAGCTTTCACAAAGCTTATTGTGACTACAAATAGTTGTTTTAAGCCTTAACTTCACTTTGAAAACGTAGGAAATCGAACTATAATGAAGTTTTATCCATTTTGACATAAATAATCAAACTAAGAGTTTTGAAAGTAAACAAGCCGAGTATAATCATTAAAGCTTTCACAAAGCTTATTGTGACTAGAAATAGTGTTTTTAAGCCTTAACTTCACGTTGGAAAGGTTGGAAATCGAACTATAATGAAGTTTTACCCATTTTAATACAAATAATCAAACTATGAGTTTTGAAAGTAAACAAGATGAGCATAATCATTAAAGCTTTCACAAAGCTTATTGTGACTAGAAATAGTTGTTTTAAGACTTAACTTCACATTGGAAACGTGGGAAATTGACCTATAATGAAGTTTTACCCATTTTGACATAAATAATCAAATAAGAGTTTTGAAAGTAAACAAGCCAAGTATAATCATTAAAGCTTTCAAAAAGTTTATTGTGACTAGAAATAGTTGTTTTAAGCCTTAACATCACATCGGAAAGGTTGGAAATCGAACTATAATGAAGTTTTACCCATTTTGATACAAATAATCAAACTACGAGTTTTGAAAGTAAACCAGATGAGCAAAATCATTAAAGCTTTCACAAAGCTTATTGTGACTAGAAATAGTTGTTTTAAGCCTAACTTCACATTGAAAACGTGGGAAATCGAACTATAATGAAGTTTTACCCATTTTGACATAAATAATCAAATAAGAGTTTTGAAAGTAAACAAGCCGAGTATAATCATTAAAGCTTTCACAAAGTTTATTGTGACTAGAAATAGTTGTTTTAAGGCTTAACTTCACATCGGAAAGGTTGGAAATCGAACTATAATTAAGTCTTACCCATTTTGATACAAATAATCAAACTAAGAGTTTTGAAAGTAAACAAGATGAGCATAATCATTAAAGCTTTCACTATACTTATTGTGACTAGAAATAGTTGTTTTAAGCCTTAACTTCACCTTGAAAATGTGGGAAATCGAACTATAATGAAGTTTTACCCATTTTGACGTAAATAATCAAACTAAGAGTTTTGAAAGTAAACAAGTTGAGCATAATCATTAAAGCTTTCATAAAGCTTATTGTGACTAGAAATAGTTGTATTAAGCCTCAAATTCACATTGAAAACGTGGGAAATCGAACTATAATAAAGTGTTACCCATTTTGACATAAATAATCAAATGAAGAGTTTTGAAAGTAAACAAGCCGAGTATAATCATTAAAGCTTTCACAAAGCTTATTGTGACTAGAAATAGTTGTTTTAAGCCTTAACTTCACATTGGAAAGGTTGGAAATCGAACTATAATGAAGTTTTACCCATTTTGATACAAATAATCAAACTAAGAGTTTTGAAAGTAAACAAGATAAGCATAATCATTAAAGCTTTCACAAAGCTTATTGTGACTAGAAATAGTTGTTTTAAGCCTTAACTTCACATTGAAAACATAGGAAATCGAACTATAATGAAGTTTTACCCATTTTGACATAAATAATCAAACTAAGAGTTTTGAAAGTAAACAAGATGAGTATAATCATTAAAGCTTTCACAAAGCTTATTGTGACTAGAAATAGTTGTTTTAAGCCTTAACTTCACATTGGAAAGGTTGGAAATCGAACTATAATGAAGTTTTACCCATTTTGATACAAATAATCAAACAAAGAGTTTTGAAAGTAAACAAGATGAGCATAATCATTAAAGCTTTCACAAAGCTTATTGTGACTAGAAATAGTTGTTTTAAGCCTTAACTTCACATTGGAAACGTTGGAAATCGAACTATAATGAAGTTTTACCCATTTTGACATAAATAATCAAACTAAGAGTTTTGAAAGTAAACAAGCCGAGTATAATCATTAAAGCTTTCACAAAGCTTATTGTGACTAGAAATAGTTGTTTTAAGCCTTAACTTCACATTGGAAAGGTTGGAAATCGAACTATAATGAAGTTTTACCCATTTTGACATAAATAATCAAACTAAGAGTTTTGAAAGTAAACAAGCCGAGTATAATCATTAAAGCTTTCACAAAGCTTATTGTGACTAGAAATAGTTGTTTTAAGCCTTAACTTCACATTGGAAAGGTTGGAAATCGAACTATAATGAAGTTTACCCATTTTGATACAAATAATCAAACTAAGAGTTTTGAAAGTAAACTAGCCGAGTATAATCATTAAAGCTTTCACAAAGCTTATTGTGACTAGAAATAGTTGTTTTAAGCCTTAACTTCACATTGGAAAGGTTGGAAATCGAACTATAATGAAGTTTTACCCATTTTGATACAAATAATCAAACTAAGAGTTTTGAAAGTAAACAAGCCGAGTATAATCATTAAAGCTTTCACAAAGCTTATTGTGACTAGAAATAGTTGTTTTAAGCCTTAACTTCACATTGGAAAGGTTGGAAATCGAACTATAATGAAGTTTTACCCATTTTGATACAAATAATCAAACTAAGAGTTTTGAAAGTAAACAAGATGAGCATAATCATTAAAGCTTTCACAAAGCTTATTGTGACTAGAAATAGTTGTTTTAAGCCTTAACTTCACATTGGAAACGTTGAAAATCGAACTATAATGAAGTTTTACCCATTTTGATACAAATAATCAAACTAAGAGTTTTGAAAGTAAACAAGATGAGCATAATCATTAAAGCTTTCACAAAGCTTATTGTGACTAGAAATAGTTGTTTTAAGCCTTAACTTCACATTGGAAAGGTTGGAAATCGAACTATAATGAAGTTTTACCCATTTTGACATAATAATCAAACTAAGAGTTTTGAAAGTAAACAAGCCGAGTATAATCATTAAAGCTTTCACAAAGCTTATTGTGACTAGAAATAGTTGTTTTAAGCCTTAACTTCACATTGGAAAGGTTAAAATCGAACTATAATGAAGTTTTACCCATTTTGATACAAATAATCAAACTAAGAGTTTTGAAAGTAAACAAGCCGAGTATAATCATTAAAGCTTTCACAAAGCTTATTGTGACTAGAAATAGTTGTTTTAAGCCTTAACTTCACATTGCAAAAACGTTGGAAATCGAACTATAATGAAGTTTTACCCATTTTGATACAAATAATCAAACTAAGAGTTTTGAAAGTAAACAAGATGAGCATAATCATTAAAGCTTTCACAAAGCTTATTGTGACTAGAAATAGTTGTTTTAAGCCTTAACTTCACATTGGAAACTTGGTTGGAAATCGAACTATAATGAAGTTTTACCCATTTTGACATAAATAATCAAACTAAGAGTTTTGAAAGTAAACAAGCCAAGTATAATCATTAAAGCTTTCACAAAGCTTATTGTGACTAGAAATAGTTGTTTTAAGCCTTAACTTCACATTGGAAAGGTTGGAAATCGAACTATAATGAAGTTTTACCCATTTTGATACAAATAATCAAACTAAGAGTTTTGAAAGTAAACAAGCCGAGAGCATAATCATTAAAGCTTTCACAAAGCTTATTGTGACTAGAAATAGTTGTTTTAAGCCTTAACTTCACATTGGAAAGGTTGGAAATCGAACTATAATGAAGTTTTACCCATTTTGATACAAATAATCAAACTAAGAGTTTTGAAAGTAAACAAGATGAGCATAATCATTAAAGCTTTCACAAAGCTTATTGTGACTAGAAATAGTTGTTTTAAGCCTTAACTTCACATTGGAAAGGTTGGAAATCGAACTATAATGAAGTTTTACCCATTTTGATACTAATAATCAAACTAAGAGTTTTGAAAGTAAACAAGCCGAGCTATAATCATTAAAGCTTTCACAAAGCTTATTGTGACTAGAAATAGTTGTTTTAAGCCTTAACTTCACATTGGAAAGGTTGGAAATCGAACTATAATGAAGTATTACCCATTTTGATACAAATAATCAAACTAAGAGTTTTGAAAGTAAACAAGCCGAGTATAATCATTAAAGCTTTCACAAAAGCTTATTGTGACTAGAAATAGTTGTTTTAAGCCTTAACTTCACATTGGAAAGGTTAGAAATCGAACTATAATGAAGTTTTACCCATTTTGATACAAATAATCAAACTAAGAGTTTTGAAAGTAAACAAGATGAGCATAATCATTAAAGCTTTCACAAAGCTTATTGTGACTAGAAATAGTTGTTTTAAGCCTTAACTTCACGTTGAGAACGTTGGAAATCGAACTATAATGAAGTTTTACCCATTTTGACATTAATAATCAAACTAAGAGTTTTGAAAGTAAACAAGATGAGCATAATCATTAAAGCTTTCACAAAGCTTATTGTGACTAGAAATAGTTGTTTTAAGCCTTAACTTCACATTGAAAAGGTTGGAAATCGAACTATAATGAAGTTTTACCCATTTTGACATAAATAATCAAACTAAGAGTTTTGAAAGTAAACAAGCCGAGTATAATCATTAAAGCTTTCACAAAGCTTATTGTGACTAGAAATAGTTGTTTTAAGCCTTAACTTCACATTGGAAAGGTTGGAAATCGAACTATAATGAAGTTTTACCCATTTTGATACAAATAATCAAACTAAGAGTTTTGAAAGTAAACAAGATGAGCATAATCATTAAAGCTTTCACAAAGCTTATTGTGACTAGAAATAGTTGTTTTAAGCCTTAACTTCACATTGGAAACGTGGAAATCGAACTATAATGAAGTTTTACCCATTTTGACATAAATAATCAAACTAAGAGTTTTGAAAGTAAACAAGCCGAGTATAATCATTAAAGCTTTCAAAAAGCTTATTGTGACTAGAAATAGTTGTTTTAAGCCTTAACTTCACATTGGAAAGGTTGGAAATCGAACTATAATGAAGTTTTACCCATTTTGATACAAATAATCAAACTAAGAGTTTTGAAAGTAAACAAGATGAGCATAATCATTAAAGCTTTCAAAAGCTTATTGTGACTAGAAATAGTTGTTTTAAGCCTTAACTTCACATTGAAAACGTGGGAAATCGAACTATAATGAAGTTTTACCCATTTTGACATAAATAATCAAACTAAGAGTTTTGAAAGTAAACAAGCCGAGTATAATCATTAAAGCTTTCACAAAGCTTATTGTGACTAGAAATAGTTGTTTGAAGCCTTAACTTCACATCGGAAAGGTTGGAAATCGAACTATAATGAAGTCTTACCCATTTTGATACAATTAATCAAACTAAGAGTTTTGAAAGTAAACAAGATGAGCATAATCATTAAAGCTTTCACAAAGCTTATTGTGACTAGAAATAGTTGTTTTAAGCCTTAACTTCACCTTGAAAATGTGGGAAATCGAACTATAATGAAGTTTTACCCATTTTGACATAAATAATCAAACTAAGAGTTTTGAAAGTAAACAAGCCGAGCATAATCATTAAAGCTTTCACAAAAGCTTATTGTGACTAGAAATAGTTGTTTTAAGCCTTAACTTCACATTGAAAACGTGTTGGAAATCGAACTATAATGAAGTTTTACCCATTTTGACATAAATAATCAAACTAAGAGTTTTGAAAGTAAACAAGCCGAGTATAATCATTAAAGCTTTCACAAAGCTTATTGTGACTAGAAATAGTTGTTTTAAGCCTTAACTTCACATTGGAAAGGTTGGAAATCGAACTATAATGAAGTTTTACCCATTTTGATACAAATAATCAAACTAAGAGTTTTGAAAGTAAACAAGATAAGCATAATCATTAAAGCTTTCACAAAGCTTATTGTGACTAGAAATAGTTGTTTTAAGCCTTAACTTCACATTGAAAACATTGGAAATCGAACTATAATGAAGTTTTACCCATTTTGACATAAATAATCAAACTAAGAGTTTTGAAAGTAAACAAGCCGAGTATAATCATTAAAGCTTTCACAAAGCTTATTGTGACTAGAAATAGTTGTTTTAAGCCTTAACTTCACATTGGAAAGGTTGGAAATCGAACTATAATGAAGTCTTACCCATTTGATACAAATAATCAAACTAAGAGTTTTGAAAGTAAACAAGATGAGTATAATCATTAAAGCTTTCACAAAGCTTATTGTGACTAGAAATAGTTGTTTTAAGCCTTAACTTCACATTGAAAAGGTTGGAAATCGAACTATAATGAAGTTTTACCCATTTTGATATAAATAATCAAACTAAGAGTTTTGAAAGTAAACAAGCCGAGTATAATCATTAAAGCTTTCACAAAGCTTATTGTGACTAGAAATAGTTGTTTTAAGCCTTAACTTCACATTGGAAAGGTTGGAAATCGAACTATAATGAAGTTTTACCCATTTTGATATAAATAATCAAACTAAGTTTTGAAAGTAAACAAGCCGAGTATAATCATTAAAGCTTTCACAAAGCTTATTGTGACTAGAAATAGTTGTTTTAAGCCTTAACTTCACATTGGAAAGGTTGGAAATCGAACTATAATGAAGTTTTACCCATTTTGATATAAATAATCAAACTAAGAGTTTTGAAAGTAAACAAGCCGAGTATAATCATTAAAGCTTTCACAAAGCTTATTGTGACTAGAAATAGTTGTTTTAAGCCTTAACTTCACATTGGAAAGGTTAGAAATCGAACTATAATGAAGTTTTACCCATTTTGATACAAATAATCAAACTAAGAGTTTTGAAAGTAAACAAGCCGAGTATAATCATTAAAGCTTTCACAAAGCTTATTGTGACTAGAAATAGTTGTTTTAAGCCTTAACTTCACATTGGAAAGGTTGGAAATCGAACTATAATGAAGTTTTACCCATTTTGAATACAAATAATCAAACTAAGAGTTTTGAAAGTAAACAAGATGAGCATAATCATTAAAGCTTTCACAAAGCTTATTGTGACTAGAAATAGTTGTTTTAAGCCTTAACTTCACATTGGAAACGTTGGAAATCGAACTATAATGAAGTTTTACCCATTTTGACATAAATAATCAAACTAAGAGTTTTGAAAGTAAACAAGCCGAGTATAATCATTAAAGCTTTCACAAAGCTTATTGTGACTAGAAATAGTTGTTTTAAGCCTTAACTTCACATTGAAAAGGTTGGAAATCGAACTATAATGAAGTTTTACCCATTTTGATAAATAATCAAACTAAGAGTTTTGAAAGTAAACAAGATGAGAGTATAATCATTAAAGCTTTCACAAAGCTTATTGTGACTAGAAATAGTTGTTTTAAGCCTTAACTTCACATTGAAAACGTTGGAAATCGAACTATAATGAAGTTTTACCCATTTTGACATAAATAATCAAACTAAGAGTTTTGAAAGTAAACAAGCCGAGTATAATCATTAAAGCTTTCACAAAGCTTATTGTGACTAGAAATAGTTGTTTTAAGCCTTAACTTCACATTGGAAAGGTGGAAATCGAACTATAATGAAGTTTTACCCATTTTGACATAAATAATCAAACTAAGAGTTTTGAAAGTAAACAAGCCGAGTATAATCAGTAAAGCTTTCACAAAGCTTATTATGACTAGAAATAGTTGTTTTAAGCCTTAACTTCACGTTGGAAAGGTTGGAAATCGAACTATAATGAAGTTTACCCATTTTGATACAAATAATCAAACTAAGAGTTTTCAAAGTAAACAAGATGAGCATAATCATTAAAGCTTTCACAAAGCTTATTGTGACTAGAAATAGTTGTTTTAAGCCTTAACTTCACATTGAAAACGTAGGAAATCGAACTATAATGAAGTTTTACCCATTTTGACATAAATAATCAAACTAAGAGTTTTGAAAGTAAACAAGCCGAGTATAATCATTAAAGCTTTCACAAAGCTTATTGTGACTAGAAATAGTTGTTTTAAGCCTTAACTTCACATTGGAAAGGTTGGAAATCGAACTATAATGAAGTTTTACCCATTTTGATATAAATAATCAAACTAAGAGTTTTGAAAGTAAACAAGCCGAGTATAATCATTAAAGCTTTCACAAAGCTTATTGTGACTAGAAATAGTTGTTTTAAGCCTTAACTTCACATTGGAAAGGTTGGAAATCGAACTATAATGAAGTTTTACCCATTTTGATACAAATAATCAAACTAAGAGTTTTGAAAGTAAACAAGCCGAGTATAATCATTAAAGCTTTCACAAAGCTTATTGTGACTAGAAATAGTTGTTTTAAGCCTTAACTTCACATTGGAAAGGTTAGAAATCGAACTATAATGATGTCTTACCCATTTTGATACAAATAATCAAACTAAGAGTTTTGAAAGTAAACAAGCCGAGTATAATCATTAAAGCTTTCACAAAGCTTATTGTGACTAGAAATAGTTGTTTTAAGCCTTACCTTCACATTGGAAAGGTTGGAAATCGAACTATAATGAAGTTTTACCCATTTTGATACAAATAATCAAACTAAGAGTTTTGAAAGTAAACAAGATGAGCATAATCATTAAAGCTTTCACAAAGCTTATTGTGACTAGAAATAGTTGTTTTAAGCCTTAACTTCACATTGGAAACGTGGGAAATCGAACTATAATGAAGTTTTACCCATTTTGACATAAATAATCAAACTAAGAGTTTTGAAAGTAAACAAGCCGAGTATAATCATTAAAGCTTTCACAAAGCTTATTGTGACTAGAAATAGTTGTTTTAAGCCTTAACTTCACATTGAAAACGTGTTGGAAATCGAACTATAATGAAGTTTTACCCATTTTGACATAAATAATCAAACTAAGAGTTTTGAAAGTAAACAAGCCGAGTATAATCATTAAAGCTTTCACAAAGCTTATTGTGACTAGAAATAGTTGTTTTAAGCCTTAACTTCACATTGGAAAGGTTGGAAATCGAACTATAATGAAGTTTACCCATTTTGATACAAATAATCAAACTAAGAGTTTTGAAAGTAAACAAGATGAGCATAATCATTAAAGCTTTCACAAAGCTTATTGTGACTAGAAATAGTTGTTTTAAGCCTTAACTTCACATTGAAAACGTAGGAAATCGAACTATAATGAAGTTTTACCCATTTTGACATAAATAATCAAACTAAGAGTTTTGAAAGTAAACAAGCCGAGTATAATCATTAAAGCTTTCACAAAGCTTATTGTGACTAGAAATAGTTGTTTTAAGCCTTAACTTCACATTGGAAAGGTTAGAAATCGAACTATAATGAAGTTTTACCCATTTTGATACAAATAATCAAACTAAGAGTTTTGAAAGTAAACAAGCCGAGTATAATCATTAAAGCTTTCACAAAGCTTATTGTGACTAGAAATAGTTGTTTTAAGCCTTAACTTCACATTGGAAAGGTTGGAAATCGAACTATAATGAAGTTTTACCCATTTTGATACAAATAATCAAACTAAGAGTTTTGAAAGTAAACAAGATGAGCATAATCATTAAAGCTTTCACAAAGCTTATTGTGACTAGAAATAGTTGTTTTAAGCCTTAACTTCACATTGGAAAGGTTGGAAATCGAACTATAATGAAGTTTTACCCATTTTGACATAAATAATCAAACTAAGAGTTTTGAAAGTAAACAAGCCGAGTATAATCATTAAAGCTTTCACAAAGCTTATTGTGACTAGAAATAGTTGTTTTAAGCCTTAACTTCACATTGAAAACGTGGAAATCGAACTATAATGAAGTTTTACCCATTTTGACATAAATAATGAAACTAAGAGTTTTAAAAGTAAACAAGCTGAGTATAATCATTAAAGCTTTCACAAAGTTTATTGTTACTAGAAATAGTTGTTTTAAGCCTTAACTTCACATTGGAAAGGTTGGAAAACGAACTATAATGAAGTTTTACCCATTTTGATGCAAGTAATCAAACTAAGAGTTTTGAAAGTAAACAAGTTGAGCATAATCATTAAAGCTTTCAAAAAGCTTATTGTGACTAGAAATAGTTGTTTTAAGCCTTAACTTCACATTGGAAAGGTTGGAAATCGAACTATAATGAAGTTTTACCCATTTTGATACTAATAATCAAACTAAGAGTTTTCAAAGTAAACAAGCCGAGCTATAATCATTAAAGCTTTCACAAAGCTTATTGTGACTAGAAATCGTTGTTTTAAGCCTTAACTTCACATTGGAAAGGTTGGAAATCGAACTATAATGAAGTTTTACCCATTTTGATACAAATAATCAAACAAAGAGTTTTGAAAGTAAACAAGCCGAATATAATCATTAAAGCTTTCAATAAACTTATTGTGACTAGAAATAGTTGTTTTAAGCCTTAACTTCACATTGGAAAGGTTAGAAATCGAACTATAATGATGTCTTACCCATTTTGATACAAATAATCAAACTAAGAGTTTTGAAAGTAAACAAGCCGAGTATAATCATTAAAGCTTTCACAAAAGCTTATTGTGACAAGAAATAGTTGTTTTAAGCCTTAACTTCACATTGGAAAGGTTGGAAATCGAACTATAATGAAGTTTTACCCATTTTGATACTAAATAATCAAACTAAGAGTTTTGAAAGTAAACAAGATGAGCATAATCATTAAAGCTTTCACAAAGCTTATTGTGACTACAAATAGTTGTTTTAAGCCTTAACTTCACATTGAAAACGTAGGAAATCGAACTATAATGAAGTTTTACCATTTTGACATAAATAATCAAACTAAGAGTTTTGAAAGTAAACAAGCCGAGTATAATCATTAAAGCTTTCACAAAGCTTATTGTGACTAGAAATAGTTGTTTTAAGCCTTAACTTCACATTGGAAAGGTTGGAAATCGAACTATAATGAAGTTTTACCCATTTTAATACAAATAATCAAACTAAGAGTTTTGAAAGTAAACAAGATGAGCATAATCATTAAAGCTTTCACAAAGCTTATTGTGACTAGAAATAGTTGTTTTAAGCCTTAACTTCACATTGGAAACGTGGGAAATCGAACTATAATGAAGTTTTACCCATTTTGACATAAATAATCAAACTAAGAGTTTTGAAAGTAAACAAGCCGAGTATAATCATTAAAGCTTTCAAAAAGCTTATTGTGACTAGAAATAGTTGTTTTAAGCCTTAACTTCACAATGGAAAGGTTGGAAATCGAACTATAATGAAGTTTTACCCATTTTGATACAAATAATCAAACTAAGAGTTTTGAAAGTAAACAAGATGAGCAAAATCATTAAAGCTTTCACAAAGCTTATTGTGACTAGAAATAGTTGTTTTAAGCCTTAACTTCACATTGAAAACGTGGGAAATCGAACTATAATGAAGTTTTACCCATTTTGACATAAATAATCAAACTAAGAGTTTTGAAAGTAAACAAGCCGAGTATAATCATTAAAGCTTTCACAAAGCTTATTGTGACTAGAAATAGTTGTTTTAAGCCTTAACTTCACATTGGAAAGGTTGGAAATCGAACTATAATGAAGTCTTACCCATTTTGATACAAATAATCAAACTAAGAGTTTTGAAAGTAAACAAGATGAGCATAATCATTAAAGCTTTCACAAACTTATTGTGACTAGAAATAGTTGTTTTAAGCCTTAACTTCACATTGAAAATTGGAAAATCGAACTATAATGAAGTTTTACCCATTTTGACGTAAATAATCAAACTAAGAGTTTTGAAAGTAAACAAGTTGAGCATAATCATTAAAGCTTTCACAAAGCTTATTGTGACTAGAAATAGTTGTTTTAAGCCTTAAATTCACATTGAAAACGTGGAAATCGAACTATAATAAAGTTTTACCCATTTTGACATAAATAATCAAACTAAGAGTTTTGAAAGTAAACAAGCCGAGTATAATCATTAAAGCTTTCACAAAGCTTATTGTGACTAAGAAATAGTTGTTTTAAGCCTTAACTTCACATTAGAAAGGTTGGAAATCGAACTATAATGAAGTTTTACCCATTTTGATACAAATAATCAAACTAAGAGTTTTGAAAGTAAACAAGATAAGCATAATCATTAAAGCTTTCACAAAGCTTATTGTGACTAGAAATAGTTGTTTTAAGCCTTAACTTCACATTGAAAACATAGGAAATCGAACTATAATGAAGTTTTACCCATTTTGACATAAATAATCAAACTAAGAGTTTTGAAAGTAAACAAACCGAGTATAATCATTAAAGCTTTCACAAAGCTTATTGTGACTAGAAATAGTTGTTTTAAGCCTTAACTTCACATTGGAAAGTTGGAAATAGAACTATAATGAAGTTTTACCCATTTTGATACAAATAATCAAACTAAGAGTTTTGAAAGTAAACAAGCCGAGCTATAATCATTAAAGCTTTCACAAAGCTTATTGTGACTAGAAACAGTTGTTTTAAGCCTTAACTTCACATTGGAAAGGTTAGAAATCGAACTATAATGAAGTCTTACCCATTTTGATACAAATAATCAAACTAAGAGTTTTGAAAGTAAACAAGCCGAGTATAATCATTAAAGCTTTCACAAAGCTTATTGTGACTAGAAACAGTTGTTTTAAGCCTTAACTTCACATTGGAAAGGTTGGAAATCGAACTATAATGAAGTTTTACCCATTTTGAATACAAATAATCAAACTAAGAGTTTTGAAAGTAAACAAGATGAGCATAATCATTAAAGCTTTCACAAAGCTTATTGTGACTAGAAATAGTTGTTTTAAGCCTTAACTTCACATTGGAAACGTTGGAAATCGAACTATAATGAAGTTTTACCCATTTTGACATAAATAATGAAACTAAGAGTTTTAAAAGTAAACAAGCTGAGTATAATCATTAAAGCTTTCACAAAGCTTATTGTGACAAGAAATAGTTGTTTTAAGCCTTAACTTCACATTGAAAACGTTGGAAATCGAACTATAATAAAGTTTTACCCATTTTGACATAAATAATCAAACTAAGAGTTTTGAAAGTAAACAAGATGAGAGTATAATCATTAAAGCTTTCACAAAGCTTATTGTGACTAGAAATAGTTGTTTTAAGCCTTAACTTCACATTGAAAACGTTGGAAATCGAACTATAATGAAGTTTTACCCATTTTGACATAAATAATCAAAATAAGAGTTTTGAAAGTAAACAATGGGAGTATAATCATTAAAACTTTCACAAAGCTTATTGTAACTAGAAATAGTTGTTTTAAGCCTTAACTTCACATTGGAAACGTGGGAAATCAAACTATAATGTTGTTTTACCCATTTTGACATAAATAATCAAATAAGAGTTTTGAAAGTAAACAAGCCGAGTATAATCATTAAAGCTTTCACAAAGCTTATTGTGACTAGAAATAGTTGTTTTAAGCCTTAACTTCACATTCTAAAGGTTGGAAATCGAACTATAATGAAGTCTTACCCATTATGATACAAATAATGAAACTAAGAGTTTTGAAAGTAAACAAGATGAGCATAATCATTAAAGCTTTCACAAAGCTTATTGTGACTACAAATAGTTGTTTTAAGCCTTAACTTCACATTGAAAACGTAGGAAATCGAACTATAATGAAGTTTTATCCATTTTGACATAAATAATCAAACTAAGAGTTTTGAAAGTAAACAAGCCGAGTATAATCATTAAAGCTTTCACAATGCTTATTGTGACTAGAAATAGTTGTTTTAAGCCTTAACTTCACATTGGAAAGGTTAGAAATCGAACTATAATGAAGTCTTACCCATTTTGATACTAATAATCAAACTAAGAGTTTTCAAAGTAAACAAGCCGAGTTTAATCATTAGAGCTTTCACAAAGCTTATTGTGACTAGAAATCTTTGTTTTAAGCCTTAACTTCACATTGGAAAGGTTGGAAATCGAACTATAATGAAGTTTTACCCATTTTGATACAAATAATCAAACTAAGAGTTTTGAAAGTAAACAAGCCGAATATAATCATTAAAGCTTTCACAAAGCTTATTGTGACTAGAAATACTTGTTTTAAGCCTTAACTTCACATTGGAAAGGTTAGAAATCGAACTATAAAGATGTCTTACCCATTTTGATACAAATAATCAAACTAAGAGTTTTGAAAGTAAACAAGATGAGCATAATCATTAAAGCTTTCACAAAGCTTATTGTGACTAGAAATAGTTGTTTTAAGCCTTAACTTCACATTGGAAACGTTGAAAATCGAACTATAATGAAGTTTTACCCATTTTGATACAAATAATCAAACTAAGAGTTTTGAAAGTAAACTAGATGAGCATAATCATTAAAGCTTTCACAAAGCTTATTGTGACTAGAAATAGTTGTTTTAAGCCTTAACTTCACATTGGAAAGGTTGGAAATCGAACTATAATGAAGTTTTACCCATTTTGATACAAATAATCAAACTAAGAGTTTTGAAAGTAAACAAGATGAGCATAATCATTAAAGCTTTCACAAAGCTTATTGTGACTAGAAATAGTTGTTTTAAGCCTTAACTTCACATTGAAAACGTTGGAAATCGAACTATAATGAAGTTTTACCCATTTTGACATAAATAATCAAACTAAGAGTTTTGAAAGTAAACAAGCCGAGTATAATCATTAAAGCTTTCACAAAGCTTATTGTGACTAGAAATAGTTGTTTTAAGCCTTAACTTCACATTGGAAAGGTTGGAAATCGAACTATAATGAAGTTTTACCCATTTTGATACAAATAATCAAACTAAGAGTTTTGAAAGTAAACAAGATGAGCATATAATCATTAAAGCTTTCACAAAGCTTATTGTGACTAGAAATAGTTGTTTTAAGCCTTAACTTCACATTGAAAACGTTGGAAATCGAACTATAATGAAGTTTTACCCATTTTGACATAAATAATCAAACTAAGAGTTTTGAAAGTAAACAAGCCGAGTATAATCATTAAAGCTTTCACAAAGCTTATTGTGACTAGAAATAGTTGTTTTAAGCCTTAACTTCACATTGGAAAGGTTAGAAATCGAACTATAATGAAGTTTTACCCATTTTGATACAAATAATCAAACTAAGAGTTTTGAAAGTAAACAAGCCGAGCTATAATCATTAAAGCTTTCACAAAGCTTATTGTGACTAGAAATAGTTGTTTTAAGCCTTAACTTCACATTGAAAGGTTGGAAATCGAACTATAATGAAGTTTTACCCATTTTGATACAAATAATCAAACTAAGAGTTTTGAAAGTAAACAAGCCGAGCATAATCATTAAAGCTTTCACAAAGCTTATTGTGACTAGAAATAGTTGTTTTAAGCCTTAACTTCACATTGGAAAGGTTGGAAATCGAACTATAATGAAGTTTTACCCATTTTGATACAAATAATCAAACTAAGAGTTTTGAAAGTAAACAAGATGAGCATAATCATTAAAGCTTTCACAAAGCTTATTGTGACTAGAAATAGTTGTTTTAAGCCTTAACTTCACATTGGAAACGTTGGAAATCGAACTATAATGAAGTTTTACCCATTTTGATATAAATAATCAAACTAAGAGTTTTGAAAGTAAACAAGAGAGCATAATCAATAAAGCTTTCACAAAGCTTATTGTGACTAGAAATAGTTGTTTTAAGCCTTAACTTCACCTTGAAAATGTGGGAAATCGAACTATAATGAAGTTTTACCCATTTTGACATAAATAATCAAACTAAGAGTTTTGAAAGTAAACAAGCCGAGTATAATCATTAAAGCTTTCACAAAGCTTATTGTGACTAGAAATAGTTGTTTTAAGCCTTAACTTCACATTGGAAAGGTTAGAAATCGAACTATAATGAAGTTTTACCCATTTTGATACTAATAATCAAACTAAGAGTTTTCAAAGTAAACAAGCCGAGCTTAATCATTAAAGCTTTCACAAAGCTTATTGTGACTAGAAATCGTTGTTTTAAGCCTTAACTTCACATTGGAAAGGTTGGAAATCGAACTATAATGAAGTTTTACCCATTTTGATACAAATAATCAAACAAAGAGTTTTGAAAGTAAACAAGCCGAATATAATCATTAAAGCTTTCACAAAGCTTATTGTGACTAGAAATAGTTGTTTTAAGCCTTAACTTCACATTGGAAAGGTTGGAAATCGAACTATAATGAAGTTTTACCCATTTTGATACAAATAATCAAACTAAGAGTTTTGAAAGTAAACAAGATGAGCATAATCATTAAAGCTTTCACAAAGCTTATTGTGACTAGAAATAGTTGTTTTAAGCCTTAACTTCACATTGGAAACGTGGAAATCGAACTATAATGAAGTTTTACCCATTTTGACATAAATAATCAAACTAAGAGTTTTGAAAGTAAACAAGATGAGTATAGTCATTAAAGCTTTCACAAAGCTTATTGTGACTAGAAATAGTTGTTTTAAGCCTTAACTTCACATTGGAAAGGTTGGAAATCGAACTATAATGAAGTCTTACCCATTTTGATACAAATAATCAAACTAAGAGTTTTGAAAGTAAACAAGATGAGCATAATCATTAAAGCTTTCACAAAGCTTATTGTGACTAGAAATAGTTGTTTTAAGCCTTAACTTAACTTCATTGAAAACGGTTGGAAATCGAACTATAATGAAGTTTTACCCATTTTGACATAAATAATCAAACTAAGAGTTTTGAAAGTAAACAAGATGAGTATAATCATAAAGCTTTCACAAAGCTTATTGTGACTAGAAATAGTTGTTTTAAGCCTTAACTTCACATTGGAAAGGTTGGAAATCGAACTATAATGAAGTTTTACCCATTTTGATACTAATAATCAAACTAAGAGTTTTGAAAGTAAACAAGCCGAGCTTAATCATTAAAGCTTTCACAAAGCTTATTGTGACTAGAAATAGTTGTTTTAAGCCTTAACTTCACATTGGAAAGGTTGGAAATCGAACTATAATGAAGTTTTACCCATTTTGATACAAATAATCAAACTAAGAGTTTTGAAAGTAAACAAGCCGAGAGCATAATCATTAAAGCTTTCACAAAGCTTATTGTGACTAGAAATAGTTGTTTTCAGCCTTAACTTCACATTGGAAAGGTTGGAAATCGAACTATAATGAAGTTTTACCCATTTTGATACAAATAATCAAACTAAGAGTTTTGAAAGTAAACAAGCCGAATATAATCATTAAAGCTTTCACAAAGCTTATTGTGACTAGAAATAGTTGTTTTAAGCCTTAAATTCACATTGGAAAGGTTGGAAATCGAACTATAATGAAGTCTTACCCATTTTGATACAAATAATCAAACTAAGAGTTTTGAAAGTAAACAAGATGAGCATAATCATTAAAGCTTTCACAAAGCTTATTGTGACTAGAAATAGTTGTTTTAAGCCTTAACTTCACATTGAAAACGTAGGAAATCGAACTATATTGAAGTTTTACCCATTTTGACATAAATAATCAAACTAAGAGTTTTGAAAGTAAACAAGCCGAGTATAATCATTAAAGCTTTCACAAAGCTTATTGTGACTAGAAATAGTTGTTTTAAGCCTTAACTTCACATTGGAAAGGTTGGAAATCGAACTATAATGAAGTTTTACCCATTTTGATACAAATAATCAAACTAAGAGTTTTGAAAGTAAACAAGATGAGCATAATCATTAAAGCTTTCACAAAGCTTATTGTGACTAGAAATAGTTGTTTTAAGCCTTAACTTCACATTGGAAACGTTGGAAATCGAACTATAATGAAGTTTTACCCATTTTGACATAAATAATCAAACTAAGAGTTTTGAAAGTAAACAAGCCGAGCATAATCATTAAAGCTTTCACAAAGCTTATTGTGACTAGAAATAGTTGTTTTAAGCCTTAACTTCACATTGGAAAGGTTGGAAATCGAACTATAATGAAGTTTTACCCATTTTGATACAAATAATCAAACTAAGAGTTTTGAAAGTAAACAAGCCGAGCTTAATCATTAAAGCTTTCACAAAGCTTATTGTGACTAGAAATAGTTGTTTTAAGCCTTAACTTCACATTGGAAAGGTTGGAAATCGAACTATAATGAAGTTTTACCCATTTTGATACAAATAATCAAACTAAGAGTTTTGAAAGTAAACAAGCCGAGCTTAATCATTAAAGCTTTCACAAAGCTTATTGTGACTAGAAATAGTTGTTTTAAGCCTTAACTTCACATTGGAAAGGTTGGAAATCGAACTATAATGAAGTTTTACCCATTTTGATACAAATAATCAAACTAAGAGTTTTGAAAGTAAACAAGCCGAGCATAATCATTAAAGCTTTCACAAAGCTTATTGTGACTAGAAATAGTTGTTTTAAGCCTTAACTTCACATTGGAAAGGTTGGAAATCGAACTATAATGAAGTTTTACCCATTTTGATACAAATAATCAAACTAAGAGTTTTGAAAGTAAACAAGATGAGCATAATCATTAAAGCTTTCACAAAGCTTATTGTGACTAGAAATAGTTGTTTTAAGCCTTAACTTCACATTGAAAAGGTTGGAAATCGAACTATAATGAAGTTTTACCCATTTTGATACAAATAATCAAACTAAGAGTTTTGAAAGTAAACAAGCCGAGTATAATCATTAAAGCTTTCACAAAGCTTATTGTGACTAGAAATAGTTGTTTTAAGCCTTAACTTCACATTGGAAAGGTTGGAAATCGAACTATAATGAAGTTTTACCCATTTTGATACAAATAATCAAACTAAGAGTTTTGAAAGTAAACAAGATGAGCATAATCATTAAAGCTTTCACAAAGCTTATTGTGACTAGAAATAGTTGTTTTAAGCCTTAACTTCACATTGAAAAGGTTGGAAATCGAACTATAATGAAGTTTTACCATTTTGACATAAATAATCAAACTAAGAGTTTTGAAAGTAAACAAGCCGAGTATAATCATTAAAGCTTTCACAAAGCTTATTGTGACTAGAAATAGTTGTTTTAAGCCTTAACTTCACATTGAAAATGGTTGGAAATCGAACTATAATGAAGTTTTACCCATTTTGATATAAATAATCAAACTAAGAGTTTTGAAAGTAAACAAGCCGAGTATAATCATTAAAGCTTTCACAAAGCTTATTGTGACTAGAAATAGTTGTTTTAAGCCTTAACTTCACATTGAAAGGTTAGAAATCGAACTATAATGAAGTTTTACCCATTTTGATACTAATAATCAAACTAAGAGTTTTCAAAGTAAACAAGCCGAGCTTAATCATTAAAGCTTTCACAAAGCTTATTGTGACTAGAAATCGTTGTTTTAAGCCTTAACTTCACATTGGAAAGGTTGGAAATCGAACTATAATGAAGTTTTACCCATTTTGATACAAATAATCAAACTAAGAGTTTTGAAAGTAAACAAGCCGAATATAATCATTAAAGCTTTCACAAAGCTTATTGTGACTAGAAATAGTTGTTTTAAGCCTTAACTTCACATTGGAAAGGTTAGAAATCGAACTATAAAGATGTCTTACCCATTTTGATACAAATAATCAAACTAAGAGTTTTGAAAGTAAACAAGATGAGCATAATCATTAAAGCTTTCACAAAGCTTATTGTGACTAGAAATAGTTGTTTTAAGCCTTAACTTCACATTGGAAAGGTTGGAAATCGAACTATAATGAAGTTTTACCCATTTTGATACAAATAATCAAACTAAGAGTTTTGAAAGTAAACAAGATGAGCATAATCATTAAAGCTTTCACAAAGCTTATTGTGACTAGAAATAGTTGTTTTAAGCCTTAACTTCACATTGAAAACGTGGGAAATCGAACTATAATGAAGTTTTACCCATTTTGACATAAATAATCAAACTAAGAGTTTTGAAAGTAAACAAGCCGAGTATAATCATTAAAGCTTTCACAAAGCTTATTGTGACTAGAAATAGTTGTTTTAAGCCTTAACTTCACATTGGAAAGGTTGGAAATCGAACTATAATGAAGTTTTACCCATTTTGATACAAATAATCAAACTAAGAGTTTTGAAAGTAAACAAGATGAGCATAATCATTAAAGCTTTCACAAAGCTTATTGTGACTAGAAATAGTTGTTTTAAGCCTTAACTTCACATTGAAAACGTAGGAAATCGAACTATAATGAAGTTTTACCCATTTTGACATAAATAATCAAACTAAGAGTTTTGAAAGTAAACAAGCCGAGTATAATCATTAAAGCTTTCACAAAGCTTATTGTTACTAGAAATAGTTGTTTTAAGCCTTAACTTTACATTAGAAAGGTTAGAAATCGAACTATAATGAAGTTTTACCTATTTTGATACTAATAATCAAACTAAGAGTTTTCAAAGTAAACAAGCCGAGCTTAATCATTAGAGCTTTCACAAAGCTTATTGTGACTAGAAATCGTATTTTTAAGCCTTAACTTCACATTGGAAAGGTTGGAAATCGAACTATAATGAAGTTTTACCCATTTTGATACAAATAATCAAACAAAGAGTTTTGAAAGTAAACAAGCCGAATATAATCATTAAAGCTTTCACAAAGCTTATTGTGACTAGAAATAGTTGTTTTAAGCCTTAACTTTACATTGGAAAGGTTAGAAATCGAACTATAATGAAGTTTTACCCATTTTGATACTAATAATCAAACTAAGAGTTTTCAAAGTAAACAAGCCGAGCTTAATCATTAGAGCTTTCACAAAGCTTATTGTGACTAGAAATCGTTGTTTTAAGCCTTAACTTCACATTGGAAATGTGGGAAATCGAACTATAATGAAGTTTTACCCATTTTGATACTAATAATCAAACTAAGAGTTTTGAAAGTAAAAAAGATGAGCATAGTCGTTAAAGCTTTCACAAAGCTTATTGTGACTACAAATAGTTGTTTTAAGCCTTAACTTCACATTGAAAACGTAGGAAATCGAACTATAATGAAGTTTTATCCATTTTGACATAAATAATGAAACTAAGAGTTTTGAAAGTAAACAAGCCGAGTATAATCATTAAAGCTTTCACAAAGCTTATTGTGACTAGAAATAGTTGTTTTAAGCCTTAACTTCACGTTGGAAAGGTTGGAAATCGAACTATAATGAAGTTTTACCCATTTTAATGCAAATAATCAAACTATGAGTTTTGAAAGTAAACAAGATGAGCATAATAATTAAAGCTTTCACAAAGCTTATTGTGACTAGAAATATTTGTTTTAAGACTTAAATTCACATTGGAAACGTGGGAAATTGACCTATAATGAAGTTTTACCCATTTTGACATAAATAATCAAATAAGAGTTTTGAAAGTAAACAAGCCGAGTATAATCATTAAAGCTTTCAAAAAGTTTATTGTGACTAGAAATAGTTGTTTTAAGCCTTAACATCACATCGGAAAGGTTGGAAATCGAACTATAATGAAGTCTTACCCATTTTGATACAAATAATCAAACTACGAGTTTTGAAAGTAAACCAGATGAGCAAAATCATTAAAGCTTTCACAAAGCTTATTGTGACTAGAAATAGTTGTTTTAAGCCTAACTTCACATTGAAAACGTGGGAAATCGAACTATAAGGAAGTTTTACCCATTTTGACATAAATAATCAAACTAAGAGTTTTGAAAGTAAACAAGTTGAGCATAATCATTAAAGCTTTCATAAAGCTTATTGTGACTAGAAATAGTTGTATTAAGCCTTAAATTCACATTGAAAACGTGGGAAATCGAACTATAATAAATTGTTACCCATTTTGACATAAATAATCAAACTAAGAGTTTTGAAAGTAAACAAGCCGAGTATAATCATTAAAGCTTTCACAAAGCTTATTGTGACAAGAAATAGTTGTTTTAAGCCTTAAGTTCACATTGGATAGGTTGGAAATCGAACTATAATGAAGTCTTACCCATTTTGATACAAATAATCAAACTAAGAGTTTTGAAAGTAAACAAGATAAGCATAATCCTTAAAGCTTTCACAAAGCTTATTGTGACTAGAAATAGTTGTTTTAAGCCTTAACTTCACATTGAAAACATAGGAAATCGAACTATAATGAAGTTTTACCCATTTTGACATAAATAATCAAACTAAGAGTTTTGAAAGTAAACAAGCCGAGTATAATCATTAAAGCTTTCACAAAGCTTATTGTGACTAGAAATAGTTGTTTTAAGCCTTAACTTCACATTCTAAAGGTTGGAAATCGAACTATAATGAAGTCTTACCCATTTTGATACAAATAATCAAACTAAGAGTTTTGAAAGTAAACAAGATGAGCATAATCATTAAAGCTTTCACAAAGCTTATTGTGACTACAAAATAGTTGTTTTAAGCCTTAACTTTACATTGAAAACGTAGGAAATCGAACTATAATGAAGTTTTATCCATTTTGACATAAATAATCAAACTAAGAGTTTTGAAAGTAAACAAGCCGAGTATAATCATTAAAGCTTTCACAAAGCTTATTGTGACTAGAAATAGTTGTTTTAAGCCTTAACTTCACATTGGAAAGGTTGGAAATCGAACTATAATGAAGTCTTACCCATTATGATACAAATAATGAAACTAAGAGTTTTGAAAGTAAACAAGATGAGAGCATAATCATTAAAGCTTTCACAAAGCTTATTGTGACTAGAAATAGTTGTTTTAAGCCTTAACTTCACATTGGAAAGGTTAGAAATCGAACTATAATGAAGTCTTACCCATTATAATACAAATAATGAAACTAAGAGTTTTGAAAGTAAACAAGATGAGCATAGTCATTAAAGCTTTCACAAAGCTTATTGTGACTACAAATAGTTGTTTTAAGCCTTAAATTCACATTGAAAACGTAGGAAATCGATCTATAATGAAGTTTTATCCATTTTGACATAAATAATCAAACTAAGAGTTTTGAAAGTAAACAAGTCGAGTATAATCATTAAAGCTTTCACAAAGCTTATTGTGACTAGAAATAGTTGTTTTAAGCCTTAACTTTACATTAGAAAGGTTAGAAATCGAACTATAATGAAGTTTTACCCATTTTGATACTAATAATCAAACTAAGAGTTTTCAAAGTAAACAAGCCGAGCTTAATCATTAGAGCTTTCACAAAGCTTATTGTGACTAGAAATCGTATTTTTAAGCCTTAACTTCACATTGGAAAGGTTGGAAATCGAACTATAATGAAGTTTTACCCATTTTGATACAAATAATCAAACTAAGAGTTTTGAAAGTAAACAAGCCGAATATAATCATTAAAGCTTTCACAAAGCTTATTGTGACTAGAAATAGTTGTTTTAAGCCTTAACTTAACATTGGAAAGGTTGGAAATCGAACTATAATGAAGTTTTACCCATTTTGATACAAATAATCAAACTAAGAGTTTTGAAAGTAAACAAGATGAGCATAATCATTAAAGCTTTTACAAAGCATATTGTGACTAGAAATAGTTGTTTTAAGCCTTATCTTCACATTGGAAACGTGAGAAATCGAACTATAATGAAGTTTTACCCATTTTGACATAAATAATCAAACTAAGAGTTTTGAAAGTAAACAAGGCGAGTATAATCATTAACGCTTTCACAAACTTTATTGTGACTAGAAATAGTTGTTTAAGCCTTAACTTCACATCGGAAAGGTTGGAAATCGAACTATAATGAAGTCTTACCCATTTTGATACAAATAATCAAACTAAGAGTTTTGAAAGTAAACAAGATGAGAATAATCATTAAAGCTTTCACAAAGCTTATTATGACTAGAAATAGTTGTTTTAAGCCTTAACCTTAACTTCACCTTGAAAACGTGGGAAATCGAACTACAATGAAGTTTAACCCATTTTGACATAAATAATCAAACTAAGAGTTTTGAAAGTAAACAGGCTGAGTATAATCATAAAAGCTATCACAAAGCTTATTGTGACTAGAAATAGTTGTTTTAAGCCTTAACTTCACATTGGAAAGGTTGGAAATCGAACTATAATGTAGTTTTACCCATTTTGATACTAATAATCAAACTAAGAGTTTTCAAAGTAAACAAGCCGAGCTTAATCATTAAAGCTTTCACAAAGCTTATTGTGACTAGAAATCGTTGTTTTAAGCCTTAACTTCACATTGGAAAGGTTGGAAATCGAACTATAATGAAGTTTTACCCATTTTGATACAAATAATCAAACAAAGAGTTTTGAAAGTAAACAAGCCGAATATAATCATTAAAGCTTTCACTAAACTTATTGTGACTAGAAATAGTTGTTTTAAGCCTTAACTTCGCATTGGAAAGGTTAGAAATCGAACTATAATGATGTCTTACCCATTTTGATACAAATAATCAAACTAAGAGTTTTGAAAGTAAACAAGCCGAATATAATTATTAAAGCTTTCACAAAGCTTATTGTAACAAGAAATAGTTGTCTTAAGCCTTAACTTCACATTGGAAACGTGGGAAATCGAACTATAATGAAGTTTTACCCATTTTGATACTAATAATCAAACTAAGAGTTTTGAAAGTAAACAAGATGAGCATAGTCATTAAAGCTTTCACAAAGCTTATTGTGACTACAAATAGTTGTTTTAAGCCTTAACTTCACATTGAAAACGTAGGAAATCGAACTATAATGAAGTTTTATCCATTTTGACATAAATAATGAAACTAAGAGTTTTGAAAGTAAACAAGCCGAGTATAATCATTAAAGCTTTCACAAAGCTTATTGTGACTAGAAATAGTTGTTTTAAGCCTTAACTTCACGTTGGAAAGGTTGGAAATCGAACTATAATGAAGTTTTACCCATTTTAATGCAAATAATCAAACTATGAGTTTTGAAAGTAAACAAGATGAGCATAATCATTAAAGCTTTCACAAAGCTTATTGTGACTAGAAATAGTTGTTTTAAGACTTAACTTCACATTGGAAACGTGGGAAATTGACCTATAATGAAGTTTTACCCATTTTGACATAAATAATCAAATAAGAGTTTTGAAAGTAAACAAGCCGAGTATAATCATTAAAGCTTTCAAAAAGTTTATTGTGACTAGAAATAGTTGTTTTAAGCCTTAACATCACATCGGAAATGTTGGAAATCGAACTATAATGAAGTCTTACCCATTTTGATACAAATAATGAAACTAAGAGTTTTGAATGTAAACCAGATGAGCAAAATCATTAAAGCTTTTACAAAGCTTATTGTGACTAGAAATAGTTGTTTTAAGCCTAACTTCACATTGAAAACGTGGGAAATCGAACTATAATGAAGTTTTACCCATTTTGACATAAATAATCAAACTAAGAGTTTTGAAAGTAAACAAGTTGAGCATAATCATTAAAGCTTTCATAAAGCTTATTGTGACTAGAAATAGTTGCTTTAAGCCTTAACTTCACATTGGAAAGGTTAGAAATCGAACTATAATGATGTTTTACCCATTTTGATACAAATAATCAAACTAAGAGTTTTGAAAGTAAACAAGCCGAGTATAATCATTAAAGTTTTCACAAAGCTTATTGTGAATAGAAATAGTTGTTTTAAGCCTTAACTTCACATTGGAAAGGTTGGAAATCGAACTATAATGAAGTTTTACCCATTTTAATACAAATAATCAAACTAAGAGTTTTGAAAATAAACAAGATGAGCATAATCATTAAAGCTTTCACAAAGCTTATTGTGACTAGAAATAGTTGTTTTAAGCTTTAACTTCACATTGGAAACGTGGGAAATCGAACTATAATGAAGTTTTACCCATTTTGACATAAATAATCAAATAAGAGTTTTGAAAGTAAACAAGCCGAGTATAATCATTAAAGCTTTCACAAAGCTTATTGTGACTACAAATAGTTGTTTTAAGCCTTAACTTCACATTGGAAAGGTTGGAAATCGAACTATAATGAAGTTTTACCCATTTTGATACAAATAATCAAACTAAGAGTTTTGAAAGTAAACAAGCCGAGTATAATCATTAAAACTTTCACAAAGCTTATTGTGACAAGAAATAGTTGTTTTAAGCCTTAACTTCACATTGGAAAGGTTAGAAATCGAACTATAATGAAGTCTTACCCATTTTGATACTAATAATCAAACTAAGAGTTTTCAAAGTAAACAAGCCGAGTTTAATCATTAGAGCTTTCACAAAGCTTATTGTGACTAGAAATCTTTGTTTTAAGCCTTAACTTCACATTGGAAAGGTTGGAAATCGAACTATAATGAAGTTTTACCCATTTTGATACTAATAATCAAACTAAGAGTTTTGAAAGTAAACAAGCCGAGTATAATCATTAAAGCTTTCACAAGGCTTATTGCGACTAGAAATAGTTGTTTTAAGCCTTAACTTCACATTGGAAAGGTTGGAAATCGAACTATAATGAAGTTTTACCCATTTTAATGAAAATAATCAAACTAAGAGTTTTGAAAGTAAACAAGATGAGCATAATCATTAAAGCTTTCACAAAGCTTATTGTGACTAGAAATAGTTGTTTTAAGCCTTAACTTCACATTGGAAAGGTTAGAAATCGAACTATAATGATATTTTACCCATTTTGATACAAATAATCAAACTAAGTTTTGAAAGTAAACAACCCGAGTATAATCATTAAAGCTTTCACAAAGCTTATTGTGACAAGAAATAGTTGTTTTAAGCCTTAACTTCACATTGGAAAGGTTAGAAATCGAACTATAATGAAGTTTTACCGATTTTGATACAAATAATCAAACTAAGAGTTTTGAAAGTAACTAAGCCGAGTATAATCATTAAAGCTTTCACAAAGCATATTGTGACTAGAAATAGTTGTTTTAAGCCTTAACTTCACATTGGAAAGGTTGGAAATCGAACTATAATGAAGTTTTACCCATTTTGATACAAATAATCAAACTAAGAGTTTTGAAAGTAAACAAGATGAGCATAATCATTAAAGCTTTCACAAAGCTTATTGTGACTAGAAATAGTTGTTTTAAGCCTTATCTTCACATTGGAAACGTGGGTAATCAAACTATAATGAAGTTTGACCCATTTTGACATAAATAATCAAACTAAGAGTTTTGAAAGTAAACAAGGCGAGTATAATCATTAAAGCTTTCACAAACTTTATTGTGACTAGAAATAGTTGTTTTAAGCCTTAACTTCACATCGGAAAGGTTGGTAATCAAACTATAATGAAGTTTTACCCATTTTGATACAAATAATCAAACTAAGAGTTTTGAAAGTAAACAAGATGAGCATAATCATTAAAGCTTTCAAAAAGCTTATTGTGACTAGAAATAGTTGTTTTAAGCCTTAACTTCACATTGAAAACGTTGGAAATCGAACTATAATGAAGTTTTATCCATTTTGACATAAATAATCAAACTAAGAGTTTTGAAAGTAAACAAGCCGAATATAATCATTAAAGCTTTCACAAAGCTTATTGTGACTAGAAATAGTTGTTTTAAGCCTTAACTTCACATTGGAAAGGTTGGAAAACGAACTATAATGAAGTTTTACCCATTTTGATGCAAGTAATCAAACTAAGAGTTTTGAAAGTAAACAAGTTGAGCATAATCATTAAAGCTTTCAAAAAGCTTATTGTGACTAGAAATAGTTGTTTTAAGCCTTAACTTCACATTGGAAACGTTGAAAATCGAACTATAATGAAGTTTTACCCATTTTTATACAAATAATGAAACTAAGAGTTTTGAAAGTAAACTAAGAGTTTTGAGCATAATCATAATCATTAAAGCTTTCACAAAGCTTATTGTGACTAGAAATAGTTGTTTTAAGCCTTAACTTCACATTGAAAACATAGGAAATCGAACTATAATGAAGTTTTACCCATTTTGACATAAATAATCAAACTAAGAGTTTTGAAAGTAAACAAGCCGAGTATAATCATTAAAGCTTTCACAAAGCTTATTGTGACTAGAAATAGTTGTTTTAAGCCTTAACTTCACATTCTAAAGGTTGGAAATCGAACTATAATGAAGTCTTACCCATTTTGATACAAATAATGTAACTAAGAGTTTTGAAAGTAAACAAGATGAGCATAATCATTAAAGCTTTCACAAAGCTTATTGTGACTAGAAATAGTTGTTTTAAGCCTTAACTTCACATTGAAAACGTAGGAAATCGAACTATAATGAAGTTTTATCCATTTTTACATAAATAATCAAACTAAGAGTTTTGAAAGTAAACAAGCCGAGTATAATCATTAAAGCTTTCACAAAGCTTATTGTGACTAGAAATAGTTGTTTTAAGCCTTAACTTCACATTGGAAAGGTTGGAAATCGAACTATAATGAAGTTTTACCCATTTTGATACAAATAATCAAACTAAGAGTTTTGAAAATAAACAAGCCGAATATAATCATTAAAGCTTTCACAAAGCTTATTGTGACTAGAAATAGTTGTTTTAAGCCTTAACTTCACATTGGAAAGGTTAGAAATCGAACTATAAATATGTCTTACCCATTTTGATACAAATAATCAAACTAAGAGTTTTGAAAGTAAACAAGATGAGCATAATCATTAAAGCTTTCACAAAGCTTATTGTGACTATAAATAGTTGTTTTAAGCCTTAACTTCACATTGGAAACGTTGAAAATCGAACTATAATGAAGTTTTACCCATTTTCATACAAATAATGAAACTAAGAGTTTTGAAAGTAAACTAGATGAGCATAATCATTAAAGCTTTCACAAAGCTTATTGTGACTAGAAATAGTTGTTCTAAGCCTTAACTTTACGTTGAAAACGTGGGAAATCGAACTATAATGAAGTTTTACCCATTTTGACATAAATAATCAAAATAAGAGTTTTGAAAGTAAACAAGCCGAGTATAATCATTAAAACTTTCACAAAGCTTATTGTGACTATAAATAGTTGTTTTAAGCCTTAACTTCACATTCTAAAGGTTGGAAATCGAACTATAATGAAGTCTTACCCATTATGATACAAATAATGAAACTAAGAGTTTTGAAAGTAAACAAGATGAGCATAGTCATTAAAGCTTTCACAAAGCTTATTGTGACTACAAATAGTTGTTTTAAGCCTTAAATTCACATTGAAAACGTAGGAAATCGATCTATAATTAAGTTTTATCCATTTTGACATAAATAATCAAACTAAGAGTTTTGAAAGTAAACAAGCCGAGTATAATCATTAAAGCTTTCACAAAGCTTATTGTTACTAGAAATAGTTGTTTTAAGCCTTAACTTTACATTAGAAAGGTTAGAAATCGAACTATAATGAAGTTTTACCTATTTTGATACTAATAATCAAACTAAGAGTTTTCAAAGTAAACAAGCCGAGCTTAATCATTAAAGCTTTCACAAAGCTTATTGTGACTAGAAATCGTTGTTTTAAGCCTTAACTTCACATTGGAAAGGTTGGAAATCGAACTATAATGAAGTTTTACCCATTTTGATACAAATAATCAAACTAAGAGTTTTGAAAGTAAACAAGCCGAATATAATCATTAAAGCTTTCACAAAGCTTATTGTGACTAGAAATAGTTGTTTTAAGCCTTAACTTAACATTGGAAAGGTTGGAAATCGAACTATAATGAAGTTTTACCCATTTTGATACAAATAATCAAACTAAGAGTTTTGAAAGTAAACAAGATGAGCATAATCATTAAAGTTTTTACAAAGCATATTGTGACTAGAAATAGTTGTTTTAAGCCTTATCTTCACATTGGAAACGTGAGAAATCGAACTATAATGAAGTTTTACCCATTTTGACATAAATAATCAAACTAAGAGTTTTGAAAGTAAACAAGGCGAGTATAATCATTAAAGCTTTCACAAACTTTATTGTGACTAGAAATAGTTGTTTTAAGCCTTAACTTCACATCGGAAAGGTTGGAAATCGAACTATAATGAAGTCTTACCCATTTTGATACAAATAATCAAACTAAGAGTTTTGAAAGTAAACAAGATGAGCATAATCATTAAAGCTTTCACAAAGCTTATTATGACTAGAAATAGTTGTTTTAAGCCTTAACTTCACCTTGAAAACGTGGGAAATCGAACTATAATGAAGTTTAACCCATTTTGACATAAATAATCAAACTAAGAGTTTTGAAAGTAAACAGGCCGAGTATAATCATAAAAGCTATCACAAAGCTTATTGTGACTAGAAATAGTTGTTTTAAGCCTTAACTTCACATTGGAAAGGTTGGAAATCGAACTATAATGTAGTTTTACCCATTTTGATACTAATAATCAAACTAAGAGTTTTCAAAGTAAACAAGCCGAGCTTAATCATTAAAGCTTTCACAAAGCTTATTGTGACTAGAAATCGTTGTTTTAAGCCTTAACTTCACATTGGAAAGGTTGGAAATCGAACTATAATGAAGTTTTACCCATTTTGATACAAATAATCAAACAAAGAGTTTTGAAAGTAAACAAGCCGAATATAATCATTAAAGCTTTCACTAAACTTATTGTGACTAGAAATAGTTGTTTTAAGCCTTAACTTCACATTGGAAAGGTTAGAAATCGAACTATAAAGATGTCTTACCCATTTTGATACAAATAATCAAACTAAGAGTTTTGAAAGTAAACAAGCCGAATATAATTATTAAAGCTTTCACAAAGCTTATTGTAACAAGAAATAGTTGTCTTAAGCCTTAACTTCACATTGGAAATGTGGGAAATCGAACTATAATGAAGTTTTACCCATTTTGATACTAATAATCAAACTAAGAGTTTTGAAAGTAAAAAAGATGAGCATAGTCGTTAAAGCTTTCACAAAGCTTATTGTGACTACAAATAGTTGTTTTAAGCCTTAACTTCACATTGAAAACGTAGGAAATCGAACTATAATGAAGTTTTATCCATTTTGACATAAATAATGAAACTAAGAGTTTTGAAAGTAAACAAGCCGAGTATAATCATTAAAGCTTTCACAAAGCTTATTGTGACTAGAAATAGTTGTTTTAAGCCTTAACTTCACGTTGGAAAGGTTGGAAATCGAACTATAATGAAGTTTTACCCATTTTAATGCAAATAATCAAACTATGAGTTTTGAAAGTAAACAAGATGAGCATAATAATTAAAGCTTTCACAAAGCTTATTGTGACTAGAAATATTTGTTTTAAGACTTAACTTCACATTGAAAACGTGGGAAATCGAACTATAATGAAGTTTTACCCATTTTGACATAAATAATCAAATAAGAGTTTTGAAAGTAAACAAGCCGAGTATAATCATTAAAGCTTTCAAAAGTTTATTGTGACTAGAAATAGTTGTTTTAAGCCTTAACATCACATCGGAAAGGTTGGAAATCGAACTATAATGAAGTCTTACCCATTTTGATACAAATAATCAAACTAAGAGTTTTGAAAGTAAACCAGATGAGCAAAATCATTAAAGCTTTCACAAAGCTTATTGTGACTAGAAATAGTTGTTTTAAGCCTTAACTTCACATTGAAAACGTGGAAATCGAACTATAATGAAGTTTTACCCATTTTGACATAAATAATCAAACTAAGAGTTTTGAAAGTAAACAAGTTGAGCATAATCATTAAAGCTTTCATAAAGCTTATTGTGACTAGAAATAGTTGTATTAAGCCTTAAATTCACATTGAAAACGTGGGAAATCGAACTATAATAAATTGTTACCCATTTTGACATAAATAATCAAACTAAGAGTTTTGAAAGTAAACAAGCCGAGTATAATCATTAAAGCTTTCACAAAGCTTATTGTGACAAGAAATAGTTGTTTTAAGCCTTAAGTTCACATTGGATAGGTTGGAAATCGAACTATAATGAAGTCTTACCCATTTTGATACAAATAATCAAACTAAGAGTTTTGAAAGTAAACAAGATAAGCATAATCCTTAAAGCTTTCACAAAGCTTATTGTGACTAGAAATAGTTGTTTTAAGCCTTAACTTCACATTGAAAACATAGGAAATCGAACTATAATAAAGTTTTACCCATTTTGACATAAATAATCAAACTAAGAGTTTTGAAAGTAAACAAACCGAGTATAATCATTAAAGCTTTCACAAAGCTTATTGTGACTAGAAATAGTTGTTTTAAGCCTTAACTTCACATTTCTAAAGGTTGGAAATCGAACTATAATGAAGTTTTACCCATTTGATACAAATAATCAAACAAAGAGTTTTGAAAGTAAACAAGATGAGCATAGTCATTAAAGCTTTCACAAAGCTTATTGTGACTACAAAAAGTTGTTTTAAGCCTTAACTTTACATTGAAAACGTAGGAAATCGAACAATAACGAAGTTTTATCCATTTTTACATAAATAATCAAACTAAGAGTTTTGAAAGTAAACAAGCCGAGTATAATCATTAAAGCTTTCACAAAGCTTATTGTGACTAGAAATAGTTGTTTTAAGCCTTAACTTCACATTGGAAAGGTTGGAAATCGAACTATAATGAAGTCTTACCCATTATGATACAAATAATGAAATTAAGAGTTTTGAAAGTAAACAAGATGAGCATAGTCATTAAAGCTTTCACAAAGCTTATTGTGACTAGAAATAGTTGTTTTAAGCCTTAACTTCACATTGGAAAGGTTAGAAATCGAACTATAATGAAGTCTTACCCATTATAATACAAATAATGAAACTAAGAGTTTTGAAAGTAAACAAGATGAGCATAGTCATTAAAGCTTTCACAAAGCTTATTGTGACTACAAATAGTTCTTTTAAGCCTTAAATTCACATTGAAAACGTAGGAAATCGATCTATAATGAAGTTTTATCCATTTTGACATAAATAATCAAACTAAGAGTTTTGAAAGTAAACAAGTCGAGTATAATCATTAAAGCTTTCACAAAGCTTATTGTGACTAGAAATAGTTGTTTTAAGCCTTAACTTTACATTAGAAAGGTTAGAAATCGAACTATAATGAAGTTTTACCCATTTTGATACTAATAATCAAACTAAGAGTTTTCAAAGTAAACAAGCCGAGCTTAATCATTAAAGCTTTCACAAAGCTTATTGTGACTAGAAATCGTTTTTTAAGCCTTAACTTCACATTGGAAAGGTTGGAAATCGAACTATAATGAAGTTTTACCCATTTTGATACAAATAATCAAACTAAGAGTTTTGAAAGTAAACAAGCCGAATATAATCATTAAAGCTTTCACAAAGCTTATTGTGACTAGAAATAGTTGTTTTAAGCCTTAACTTAACATTGGAAAGGTTGGAAATCGAACTATAATGAAGTTTTACCCATTTTGATACAAATAATCAAACTAAGAGTTTTGAAAGTAAACAAGATGAGCATAATCATTAAAGCTTTTACAAAGCATATTGTGACTAGAAATAGTTGTTTTAAGCCTTATCTTCACATTGGAAACGTGAGAAATCGAACTATAATGAAGTTTTACCCATTTTGACATAAATAATCAAACTAAGAGTTTTGAAAGTAAACAAGGCGAGTATAATCATTAAAGCTTTCACAAACTTTATTGTGACTAGAAATAGTTGTTTTAAGCCTTAACTTCACATCGGAAAGGTTGGAAATCGAACTATAATGAAGTCTTACCCATTTTGATACAAATAATCAAACTAAGAGTTTTGAAAGTAAACAAGATGAGCATAATCATTAAAGCTTTCACAAAGCTTATTATGACTAGAAATAGTTGTTTTAAGCCTTAACCTTAACTTCACCTTGAAAACGTGGGAAATCGAACTATAATGAAGTTTAACCCATTTTGACATAAATAATCAAACTAAGAGTTTTGAAAGTAAACAAGCCGAGTATAATCATAAAAGCTTTCACAAAGCTTATTGTGACTAGAAATAGTTGTTTTAAGCCTTAACTTCACATTGGAAAGGTTGGAAATCGAACTATAATGTAGTTTTACCCATTTTGATACTAATAATCAAACTAAGAGTTTTCAAAGTAAACAAGCCGAGCTTAATCATTAAAGCTTTCACAAAGCTTATTGTGACTAGAAATCGTTGTTTTAAGCCTTAACTTCACATTGGAAAGGTTGGAAATCGAACTATAATGAAGTTTTACCCATTTTGATACAAATAATCAAACAAAGAGTTTTGAAAGTAAACAAGCCGAATATAATCATTAAAGCTTTCACTAAACTTATTGTGACTAGAAATAGTTGTTTTAAGCCTTAACTTCACATTGGAAAGGTTAGAAATCGAACTATAATGATGTCTTACCCATTTTGATACAAATAATCAAACTAAGAGTTTTGAAAGTAAACAAGCCGAGTATAATTATTAAAGCTTTCACAAAGCTTATTGTAACAAGAAATAGTTGTTTTAAGCCTTAACTTCACATTGGAAACGTGGGAAATCGAACTATAATGAAGTTTTACCCATTTTGATACAAATAATCAAACTAAGAGTTTTGAAAGTAAACAAGATGAGCATAATCATTAAAGCTTTCACAAAGCTTATTGTGACTAGAAATAGTTGTTTTAAGCCTTAACTTCACATTGAAAACGTAGGAAATCGAACTATAATGAAGTTTTATCCATTTTGACATAAATAATGAAACTAAGAGTTTTGAAAGTAAACAAGCCGAGTATAATCATTAAAGCTTTCACAAAGCTTATTGTGACTAGAAATAGTTGTTTTAAGCCTTACCTTCACATTGGAAAGGTTGGAAATCGAACTATAATGAAGTTTTACCCATTTTAATACAAATAATCAAACTAAGAGTTTTGAAAGTAAACAAGATGAGCATAATCATTAAAGCTTTCACAAAACTTATTGTGACTAGAAATAGTTGTTTTAAGACTTAACTTCACATTGGAAACGTGGGAAATCGAACTATAATGAAGTTTTACCCATTTTGACATAAATAATCAAATAAGAGTTTTGAAAGTAAACAAGCCGAGTATAATCATTAAAGCTTTCAAAAGTTTATTGTGACTAGAAATAGTTGTTTTAAGCCTTAACATCACATTGGAAATGTTGGAAATCGAACTATAATGAAGTCTTACCCATTTTGATACAAATAATGAAACTAAGAGTTTTGAAAGTAAACAAGATGAGCAAATCATTAAAGCTTTCACAAAGCTTATTGTGACTAGAAATAGTTGTTTTAAGCCTTAACTTCACATTGAAAACGTGGGAAATCGAACTATAATGAAGTTTTACCCATTTTGACATAAATAATCAAACTAAGAGTTTTGAAAGTAAACAAGTTGAGCATAATCATTAAAGCTTTCACAAAGCTTATTGTGACTAGAAATAGTTGTTTTAAGCCTTAACTTCACATTGGAAAGGTTAGAAATCGAACTATAATGATGTTTTACCCATTTTGATACAAATAATCAAACTAAGAGTTTTGAAAGTAAACAAGCCGAGTATAATCATTAAAGCTTTCACAAAGCTTATTGTGACTAGAAATAGTTGTTTTAAGCCTTAACTTCACATTGGAAAGGTTGGAAATCGAACTATAATGAAGTTTTACCCATTTTGAATACAAATAATCAAACTAAGAGTTTTGAAAGTAAACAAGATGAGCATAATCATTAAAGCTTTCACAAAGCTTATTGTGACTAGAAATAGTTGTTTTAAGCCTTAACTTCACATTGGAAACGTTGGGAAATCGAACTATAATGAAGTTTTACCCATTTTGACATAAATAATCAAACTAAGAGTTTTGAAAGTAAACAAGCCGAGTATAATCATTAAAGCTTTCACAAAGCTTATTGTGACTAGAAATAGTTGTTTTAAGCCTTAACTTCACATTGGAAAGGTTGGAAATCGAACTATAATGAAGTTTTACCCATTTTGATACAAATAATCAAACTAAGAGTTTTGAAAGTAAACAAGCCGAGTATAATCATTAAAGCTTTCACAAAGCTTATTGTGACTAGAAATAGTTGTTTTAAGCCTTAACTTCACATTGGAAAGGTTGGAAATCGAACTATAATGAAGTCTTACCCATTTTGATACTAATAATCAAACTAAGAGTTTTGAAAGTAAACAAGCCGAGTATAATCATTAAAGCTTTCACAAAGCTTATTGTTACTAGAAATAGTTGTTTTAAGCCTTAACTTCACATTGGAAAGGTTGGAAATCGAACTATAATGAAGTTTTACCCATTTTGATACAAATAATCAAACTAAGAGTTTTGAAAGTAAACAAGCCGAGTATAATCATTAAAGCTTTCACAAAGCTTATTGTGACTAGAAATAGTTGTTTTAAGCCTTAACTTCACATTGGAAAGGTTGGAAATCGAACTATAATGAAGTTTTACCCATTTTGATACAAATAATCAAACTAAGAGTTTTGAAAGTAAACAAGATGAGCATAATCATTAAAGCTTTCACAAAGCTTATTGTGACTAGAAATAGTTGTTTTAAGCCTTAACTTCACATTGGAAAGGTTAGAAATCGAACTATAATGAAGTTTTACCCATTTTGATACAAATAATCAAACTAAGAGTTTTGAAAGTAAACAAGCCGAGTATAATCATTAAAGCTTTCACAAAGCTTATTGTGACTAGAAATAGTTGTTTTAAGCCTTAACTTCACATTGGAAAGGTTAGAAATCGAACTATAATGAAGTTTTACCCATTTTGATACAAATAATCAAACTAAGAGTTTTGAAAGTAAACAAGCCGAGTATAATCATTAAAGCTTTCACAAAGCTTATTGTGACTAGAAATAGTTGTTTTAAGCCTTAACTTCACATTGGAAAGGTTGGAAATCGAACTATAATGAAGGTTTACCCATTTTGATACAAATAATCAAACTAAGAGTTTTGAAAGTAAACAAGATGAGCATAATCATTAAAGCTTTCACAAAGCTTATTGTTACTAGAAATAGTTGTTTTAAGCCTTAACTTCACATTGGAAATGTTGGAAATCGAACTATAATGAAGTTTTACCCATTTTGACATAAATAATCAAACTAAGAGTTTTGAAAGTAAACAAGCCGAGTATAATCATTAAAGCTTTCACAAACTTATTGTGACTAGAAATAGTTGTTTTAAGCCTTAACTTCACATTGGAAAGGTTGGAAATCGAACTATAATGAAGTTTTACCCATTTTGATACAAATAATCAAACTAAGAGTTTTGAAAGTAAACAAGATGAGCATAATCATTAAAGCTTTCACAAAGCTTATTGTGACTAGAAATAGTTGTTTTAAGCCTTAACTTCACATTGAAAACGTAGGAAATCGAACTATAATGAAGTTTTACCCATTTTGACATAAATAATCAAACTAAGAGTTTTGAAAGTAAACAAGCCGAGCATAATCATTAAAGCTTTCACAAAGCTTATTGTGACTAGAAATAGTTGTTTTAAGCCTTAACTTCACATTGGAAAGGTTGGAAATCGAACTATAATGAAGTTTTACCCATTTTGATAAAAATAATCAAACTAAGAGTTTTGAAAGTAAACAAGTTGAGCAGTATAATCATTAAAGCTTTCACAAAGCTTATTGTGACTAGAAATAGTTGTTTTAAGCCTTAACTTCACATTGGAAAGGTTGGAAATCGAACTATAATGAAGTTTTACCCATTTTGATACAAATAATCAAACTAAGAGTTTTGAAAGTAAACAAGATGAGCATAATCATTAAAGCTTTCACAAAGCTTATTGTGACTAGAAATAGTTGTTTTAAGCCTTAACTTCACATTGAAAACATAGGAAATCGAACTATAATGAAGTTTTACCCATTTTGACATAAATAATCAAACTAAGAGTTTTGAAAGTAAACAAGCCGAGTATAATCATTAAAGCTTTCACAAAGCTTATTGTGACTAGAAATAGTTGTTTAAAGCCTTAACTTCACATTGGAAAGGTTGGAAATCGAACTATAATGAAGTTTTACCCATTTTGATACAAATAATCAAACTAAGAGTTTTGAAAGTAAACAAGATGAGCATAATCATTAAAGCTTTCACAAAGCTTATTGTGACTAGAAATAGTTGTTTTAAGCCTTAACTTCACATTGAAAACGTAGGAAATCGAACTATAATGAAGTTTTACCCATTTTGACATAAATAATCAAACTAAGAGTTTTGAAAGTAAACAAGCCGAGTATAATCATTAAAGCTTTCACAAAGCTTATTGTGACTAGAAATAGTTGTTTTAAGCCTTAACTTCACATTGGAAAGGTTGGAAATCGAACTATAATGAAGTCTTACCCACTTTGATACAAATAATCAAACTAAGAGTTTTGAAAGTAAACAAGATGAGTATAATCATTAAAGCTTTCACAAAGCTTATTGTGACTAGAAATAGTTGTTTTAAGCCTTAACTTCACATTGGAAACGTTGGGAAATCGAACTATAATGAAGTTTTACCCATTTTGACATAAATAATCAAACTAAGAGTTTTGAAAGTAAACAAGCCGAGTATAATCATTAAAGCTTTCACAAAGCTTATTGTGACTAGAAATAGTTGTTTTAAGCCTTAACTTCACATTGGAAAGGTTGGAAATCGAACTATAATGAAGTTTTACCCATTTTGACATAAATAATCAAACTAAGAGTTTTGAAAGTAAACAAGCCGAGTATAATCATTAAAGCTTTCACAAAGCTTATTGTGACTAGAAATAGTTGTTTTAAGCCTTAACTTCACATTGAAAAGTTGGAAATAGAACTATAATGAAGTTTTACCCATTTTGATACAAATAATCAAACTAAGAGTTTTGAAAGTAAACAAGATGAGCATAATCATTAAAGCTTTCACAAAGCTTATTGTGACTAGAAATAGTTGTTTTAAGCCTTAACTTCACACCTTGAAAACGTGGAAATCGAACTATAATGAAGTTTTACCCATTTTGACATAAATAATCAAACTAAGAGTTTTGAAAGTAAACAAGCCGAGTATAATCATTAAAGCTTTCACAAAGCTTATTGTGACTAGAAATAGTTGTTTTAAGCCTTAACTTCACATTGGAAAGGTTGGAAATCGAACTATAATGAAGTTTTACCTATTTTGATACTAATAATCAAACTAAGAGTTTTGAAAGTAAACAAGCCGAGCTTAATCATTAAAGCTTTCACAAAGCTTATTGTGACTAGAAATCGTTGTTTTAAGCCTTAACTTCACATTGGAAAGGTTGGAAATCGAACTATAATGAAGTTTTACCCATTTTGATACAAATAATCAAACTAAGAGTTTTGAAAGTAAACAAGCCGAGCATAATCATTAAAGCTTTCACAAAGCTTATTGTGACTAGAAATAGTTGTTTTAAGCCTTAACTTCACATTGGAAAGGTTAGAAATCGAACTATAAAGATGTCTTACCCATTTTGATACAAATAATCAAACTAAGAGTTTTGAAAGTAAACAAGATGAGCATAATCATTAAAGCTTTCACAAAGCTTATTGTGACTATAAATAGTTGTTTTAAGCCTTAACTTCACATTGGAAACGTTGAAAATCGAACTATAATGAAGTTTTACCCATTTTGATACAAATAATCAAACTAAGAGTTTTGAAAGTAAACAAGATGAGCATAATCATTAAAGCTTTCACAAAGCTTATTGTGACTAGAAATAGTTGTTTTAAGCCTTAACTTCACATTGAAAACGTAGGAAATCGAACTATAATGAAGTTTTACCCATTTTGACATAAATAATCAAACTAAGAGTTTTGAAAGTAAACAAGCCGAGTATAATCATTAAAGCTTTCACAAAGCTTATTGTGACTAGAAATAGTTGTTTTAAGCCTTAACTTCACATTCTAAAGGTTGGAAATCGAACTATAATGAAGTCTTACCCATTATGATACAAATAATGAAACTAAGAGTTTTGAAAGTAAACAAGATGAGCATAGTCATTAAAGCTTTCACAAAGCTTATTGTGACTACAAATAGTTGTTTTAAGCCTTAAATTCACATTGAAAACGTAGGAAATCGATCTATAATGAAGTTTTATCCATTTTGACATAAATAATCAAACTAAGAGTTTTGAAAGTAAACAAGCCGAGTATAATCATTAAAGCTTTCACAAAGCTTATTGTGACTAGAAATAGTTGTTTTAAGCCTTAACTTTACATTGGAAAGGTTAGAAATCGAACTATAATGAAGTTTTACCCATTTTGATACTAATAATCAAACTAAGAGTTTTCAAAGTAAACAAGCCGAGCTTAATCATTAGAGCTTTCACAAAGCTTATTGTGACTAGAAATCGTTGTTTTAAGCCTTAACTTCACATAGGAAAGGTTGGAAATCGAACTATAATGAAGTTTTACCCATTTTGATACAAATAATCAAACTAAGAGTTTTGAAAGTAAACAAGCCGAGTATAATCATTAAAGCTTTCACAAAGCTTATTGTGACTAGAAATAGTTGTTTTAAGCCTTAACTTCACATTGGAAAGGTTGGAAATCGAACTATAATGAAGTTTTACCCATTTTGATACAAATAATCAAACTAAGAGTTTTGAAAGTAAACAAGATGAGCATAATCATTAAAGCTTTTACAAAGCATATTGTGACTAGAAATAGTTGTTTTAAGCCTTATCTTCACATTGGAAACGTGAGAAATCGAACTATAATGAAGTTTTACCCATTTTGACATAAATAATCAAACTAAGAGTTTTGAAAGTAAACAAGGCGAGTATAATCATTAACGCTTTCACAAACTTTATTGTGACTAGAAATAGTTGTTTTAAGCCTGAACTTCACATCGGAAAGGTTGGAAATCGAACTATAATGAAGTCTTACCCATTTTGATACAAATAATCAAACTAAGAGTTTTGAAAGTAAACAAGATGAGCATAATCATTAAAGCTTTCACAAAGCTTATTATGACTAGAAATAGTTGTTTTAAGCCTTAACCTTAACTTCACCTTGAAAACGTGGGAAATCGAACTATAATGAAGTTTAACCCATTTTGACATAAATAATCAAACTAAGAGTTTTGAAAGTAAACAGCCGAGTATAATCATAAAAGCTATCACAAAGCTTATTGTGACTAGAAATAGTTGTTTTAAGCCTTAACTTCACATTGGAAAGGTTGGAAATCGAACTATAATGTAGTTTTACCCATTTTGATACTAATAATCAAACTAAGAGTTTTCAAAGTAAACAAGCCGAGCTTAATCATTAAAGCTTTCACAAAGCTTATTGTGACTAGAAATCGTTGTTTTAAGCCTTAACTTCACATTGGAAAGGTTGGAAATCGAACTATAATGAAGTTTTACCCATTTTGATACAAATAATCAAACAAAGAGTTTTGAAAGTAAACAAGCCGAATATAATCATTAAAGCTTTCACTAAACTTATTGTGACTAGAAATAGTTGTTTTAAGCCTTCACTTCACATTGGAAAGGTTAGAAATCGAACTATAATGATGTCTTACCCATTTTGATACAAATAATCAAACTAAGAGTTTTGAAAGTAAACAAGCCGAATATAATTATTAAAGCTTTCACAAAGCTTATTGTAACAAGAAATAGTTGTCTTAAGCCTTAACTTCACATTGGAAACGTGGGAAATCGAACTATAATGAAGTTTTACCCATTTTGATACTAATAATCAAACTAAGAGTTTTGAAAGTAAACAAGATGAGCATAGTCATTAAAGCTTTCACAAAGCTTATTGTGACTACAAATAGTTGTTTTAAGCCTTAACTTCACATTGAAAACGTAGGAAATCGAACTATAATGAAGTTTTATCCATTTTGACATAAATAATCAAACTAAGAGTTTTGAAAGTAAACAAGCCGAGTATAATCATTAAAGCTTTCACAAAGCTTATTGTGACTAGAAATAGTTGTTTTAAGCCTTAACTTCACGTTGGAAAGGTTGGAAATCGAACTATAATGAAGTTTTACCCATTTTAATACAAATAATCAAACTATGAGTTTTGAAAGTAAACAAGATGAGCATAATCATTAAAGCTTTCACAAAGCTTATTGTGACTAGAAATAGTTGTTTTAAGACTTAACTTCACATTGGAAACGTGGGAAATTGACCTATAATGAAGTTTTACCCATTTTGACATAAATAATCAAATAAGAGTTTTGAAAGTAAACAAGCCGAGTATAATCATTAAAGCTTTCAAAAAGTTTATTGTGACTAGAAATAGTTGTTTTAAGCCTTAACATCACATCGGAAAGGTTGGAAATCGAACTATAAGAAGAAGTTTACCCATTTTGATACAAATAATCAAACTACGAGTTTTGAAAGTAAACCAGATGAGCAAAATCATTAAAGCTTTCACAAAGCTTATTGTGACTAGAAATAGTTGTTTTAAGCCTAACTTCACATTGAAAACGTGGAAAATCGAACTATAATGAAGTTTTACCCATTTTGACATAAATAATCAAACTAAGAGTTTTGAAAGTAAACAAGTTGAGCATAATCATTAAAGCTTTCATAAAGCTTATTGTGACTAGAAATAGTTGTTTTAAGCCTTAACTTCACATTGAAAAGGTTGGAAATCGAACTATAATGAAATTGTTACCCATTTTGATACAAATAATCAAACTAAGAGTTTTGAAAGTAAACAAGCCGAGTATAATCATTAAAGCTTTCACAAAGCTTATTGTGACTAGAAATAGTTGTTTTAAGCCTTAACTTCACATTGAAAATGTTGGAAATCGAACTATAATGAAGTTTTACCCATTTTGATGCAAATAATCAAACTAAGAGTTTTGAAAGTAAACAAGATGAGCATAATCATTAAAGCTTTCACAAAGCTTATTGTGACTAGAAATAGTTGTTTTAAGCCTTAACTTCACATTGAAAACGTGGGAAATCGAACTATAATGAAGTTTTACCCATTTTGACATAAATAATCAAACTAAGAGTTTTGAAAGTAAACAAGCCGAGTATAATCATTAAAGCTTTCACAAAGCTTATTGTGACTAGAAATAGTTGTTTTAAGCCTTAACTTCACATTGGAAAGGTTGGAAATCGAACTATAATGAAGTCTTACCCATTTTGATACAAATAATCAAACTAAGAGTTTTGAAAGTAAACAAGATGAGCATAATCATTAAAGCTTTCACAAAGCTTATTGTGACTAGAAATAGTTGTTTTAAGCCTTAACTTCACATTGAAAATGTGGGAAATCGAACTATAATGAAGTTTTACCCATTTTGACATAAATAATCAAACTAAGAGTTTTGAAAGTAAACAAGATGAGCATAATCATTAAAGCTTTCACAAAGCTTATTGTGACTAGAAATAGTTGTTTTAAGCCTTAACTTCACATTGAAAACGTTGGAAATCGAACTATAATGAAGTTTTACCCATTTTGACATAAATAATCAAACTAAGAGTTTTGAAAGTAAACAAGCCGAGTATAATCATTAAAGCTTTCACAAAGCTTATTGTGACTAGAAATAGTTGTTTTAAGCCTTAACTTCACATTCTAAAGGTTGGAAATCGAACTATAATGAAGTCTTACCCATTATGATACAAATAATGAAACAAAGAGTTTTGAAAGTAAACAAGATGAGCATAGTCATTAAAGCTTTCACAAAGCTTATTGTGACTACAAATAGTTGTTTTAAGCCTTAACTTTACATTGAAAACGTAGGAAATCGAACAATAACGAAGTTTTATCCATTTTTACATAAATAATCAAACTAAGAGTTTTGAAATTAAACAAGCCGAGTATAATCATTAAAGCTTTCACAAAGCTTATTGTGACTAGAAATAGTTGTTTTAAGCCTTAACTTCACATTGGAAAGGATGGAAATCGAACTATAATGAAGTTTTACCCATTTTGATACTAATAATCAAACTAAGAGTTTTCAAAGTAAACAAGCCGAGCTTAATCATTAAAGCTTTCACCAAGCTTATTGTGACTAGAAATCGTTGTTTTTTGCCTTAACTTCGCATTGGAAAGGTTGGAAATCGAACTATAAGGAAGTTTTACCCATTTTGATACAAATAATCAAACTAAGAGTTTTGAAAGTAAACAAGCCGACTATAATCATTAAAGCTTTCACAAAGCTTATTGTGACTAGAAATAGTTGTTTTAAGCCTTAACTTCACATTGGAAAGGTTAGAAATCGAACTATAATGATGTCTTACCCATTTTGATACAAATAATCAAACTAAGAGTTTTGAAAGTAAACAAGCCGAGTATAATCATTAAAGTTTTCACAAAGCTTATTGTGAATAGAAATAGTTGTTTTAAGCCTTAACTTCACATTGGAAAGGTTGGAAATCGAACTATAATGAAGTTTTACCCATTTTAATACAAATAATCATACTAAGAGTTTTGAAAGTAAACAAGATGAGCATAATCATTAAAGCTTTCACAAAGCTTATTGTGACTAGAAATAGTTGTTTTAAGCTTTAACTTCACATTGGAAACGTGGGAAATAGAACTATAGTGAAGTTTTACCCATTTTGACATAAATAATCAAATAAGAGTTTTGAAAGTAAACAAGCCGAGTATAATCATTAAAGCATTCACAATGCTTATTGTGACTAGAAATAGTTGTTTTAAGCCTTAACTTCACATTCTATAGGTTGGAAATCGAACTATAATGAAGTCTTACCCATTATGATACAAATAATGAAACTAAGAGTTTTGAAAGTAAACAAGATGAGCATAGTCATTAAAGCTTTCACAAAGCTTATTGTGACTACAAATAGATGTTTTAAGCCTTAAATTCACATTGAAAACGTAGGAAATCGATCTATAATGATGTTTTATCCATTTTGACATAAATAATCAAACTAAGAGTTTTGAAAGTAAACAAGCCGAGTATAATCATTAAAGCTTTCACAAATCTTATTGTGACTAGAAATAGTTGTTTTAAGCCTTAACTTTACATTGGAAAGGTTAGAAATCGAACTATAATGAAGTTTTACCCATTTTGATACTAATAATCAAACTAAGAGTTTTCAAAGTAAACAAGCCGAGCTTAATCATTAGAGCTTTCACAAAGCTTATTGTGACTAGAAATCGTTGTTTTAAGCATTAACTTCACATTGGAAAGGTTGGAAATCGAACTATAATGAAGTTTTACCCATTTTGATACAAATAATCAAACTAAGAGTTTTGAAAGTAACTAAGCCGAGTATAATCATTAAAGCGTTCACAAAGCATATTGTGACTAGAAATAGTTGTTTTAAGCCTTAACTTCACATTGGAAAGGTTGGAAATCGAACTATAATGAAGTTTTACCCATTTTGACATAAATAATCAAACTAAGAGTTTTGAAAGTAAACAAGCCGAGTATAATCATTAAAGCTTTCACAAAGCTTATTGTGACTACAAATAGTTGTTTTAAGCCTTAAATTCACATTGAAAACGTAGGAAATCGATCTATAATGAAGTTTTATCCATTTTGACATAAATAATCAAACTAAGAGTTTTGAAAGTAAACAAGCCGAGTATAATCATTAAAGCTTTCACAAAGCTTATTGTGACTAGAAATAGTTGTTTTAAGCCTTAACTTTACATTGGAAAGGTTAGAAATCGAACTATAATGAAGTTTTACCCATTTTGATACTAATAATCAAACTAAGAGTTTTCAAAGTAAACAAGCCGAGCTTAATCATTAAAGCTTTCACAAAGCTTATTGTGACTAGAAATAGTTGTTTTAAGCCTTAACTTCACATTGGAAACGTGGGAAATCGAACTATAATGAAGTTTTACCCATTTTGATACAAAAATAATCAAACTAAGAGTTTTGAAAGTAACTAAGCCGAGTATAATCATTAAAGCTTTCACAAAGCATATTGTGACTAGAAATAGTTGTTTTAAGCCTTAACTTCACATTTGAAAGGTTGGAAATCGAACTATAATGAAGTTTTACCCATTTTGATACAAATAATCAAACTAAGAGTTTTGAAAGTAAACAAGATGAGCATAATCAATAAAGCTTTAACAAAGCTTATTGTGACTAGAAATAGTTGTTTTAAGCCTTATCTTCACATTGGAAACGTGAGAAATCGAACTATAATGAAGTTTTACCCATTTTGACATAAATAATCAAACTAAGAGTTTTGAAAGTAAACAAGGCGAGTATAATCATTAAAGCTTTCACAAACTTTATTGTGACTAGAAATAGTTGTTTTAAGCCTTAACTTCACATCGGAAAGGTTGGAAATCGAACTATAATGAAGTCTTACCCATTTTGATACAAATAATCAAACTATGAGTTTTGAAAGTAAACAAGATGAGCATAATCATTAAAGCTTTCACAAAGCTCATTATGACTAGAAATAGTTGTTTTAAGCCTTAACCTTAACTTCACCTTGAAAACGTGGGAAATCGAACTATAATGAAGTTTAACCCATTTTGACATAAATAATCAAACTAAGAGTTTTGAAAGTAAACAGGCCGAGTATAATCATAAAAGCTATCACAAAGCTTATTGTGACTAGAAATAGTTGTTTTAAGCCTTAACTTCACATTGGAAAGGTTAGAAATCGAACTATAATGATGTCTTACCCATTTTGATACAAATAATCAAACTAAGAGTTTTGAAAGTAAACAAGCCGAATATAATTATTAAAGCTTTCACAAAGCTTATTGTAACAAGAAATAGTTGTCTTAAGCCTTAACTTCACATTGGAAACGTGGGAAATCGAACTATAATGAAGTTTTACCCATTTTGATACTAATAATCAAACTAAGAGTTTTGAAAGTAAACAAGATGAGCATAGTCATTAAAGCTTTCACAAAGCTTATTGTGACTACAAATAGTTGTTTTAAGCCTTAACCTCACATTGAAAACGTAGGAAATCGAACTATAATGAAGTTTTATCCATTTTGACATAAATAATCAAACTAAGAGTTTTGAAAGTAAACAAGCCAAGTATAATCATTAAAGCTTTCACAAAGCTTATTGTGACTAGAAATAGTTGTTTTAGGCCTTAACTTCACGTTGGAAAGGTTGGAAATCGAACTATAATAAAGTTTTACCCATTTTAATACAAATAATCAAACTATGAGTTTTGAAAGTAAACAAGATGAGCATAATCATTAAAGCTTTCACAAAGCTTATTGTGACTAGAAATAGATGTTTTAAGACTTAACTTCACATTGGAAACGTGGGAAATTGACCTATAATTAAGTTTTACCCATTTTGACATAAATAATCAAATAAGAGTTTTGAAAGTAAACAAGCCGAGTATAATCATTAAAGCTTTCAAAAAGTTTATTGTGACTAGAAATAGTTGTTTTAAGCCTTAACATCACATCGGAAAGGTTGGAAATCGAACTATAATGAAGTCTTACCCATTTTGATACAAATAATCAAACTACGAGTTTTGAAAGTAAACTAGATGAGCAAAATCATTAAAGCTTTCACAAAGCTTATTGTGACTAGAAATAGTTGTTTTAAGCCTAACTTCACATTGAAAACGTGGGAAATCGAACTATAATGAAGTTTTACCCATTTTGACATAAATAATCAAATAAGAGTTTTGAAAGTAAACAAGCCGAGTATAATCATTAAAGCTTTCAAAAAGTTTATTGTGACTAGAAATAGTTGTTTTAAGCCTTAACATCACATCGGAAAGGTTGGAAATCGAACTATAATGAAGTCTTACCCATTTTGATACAAATAATCAAACTACGAGTTTTGAAAGTAAACTAGATGAGCAAAATCATTAAAGCTTTCACAAAGCTTATTGTGACTAGAAATAGTTGTTTTAAGCCTAACTTCACATTGAAAACGTGGGAAATCGAACTATAATGAAGTTTTACCCATTTTGACATAAATAATCAAACTAAGAGTTTTGAAAGTAAACAGGCTGAGTATAATCATAAAAGCTATCACAAAGCTTATTGTGACTAGAAATAGTTGTTTTAAGCCTTAACTTCACATTGGAAAGGTTGGAAATTGAACTATAATGAAGTCTTACCCATTTTGATACAAATAATCAAACTAAGAGTTTTGAAAGTAAACAAGCCGAGTATAATCATTAAAGCTTTCACAAAGTTTATTGTGACTAGAAATAGTTGTTTTAAGGCTTAACTTCACATCGGAAAGGTTGGAAATCGAACTATAATGAACTCTTACCCATTTTGATACAAATAATCAAACTAAGAGTTTTGAAGGTAAACAAGATGAGCATAATCATTAAAGCTTTCACTATACTTATTGTGACTAGAAATAGTTGTATTAAGCCTTAAATTCACATTGAAAACGTGGGAAATCGAACTATAATAAAGCGTTACCCATTTTGACATAAATAATCAAACTAAGAGTTTTGAAAGTAAACAAGCCGAGTATAATCATTAAAGCTTTCACAAAGCTTATTGTGACAAGAAATAGTTGTTTTAAGCCTTAAGTTCACATTGGATAGGTTGGAAATCGAACTATAATGAAGTCTTACCCATTTTGATACAAATAATCAAACTAAGAGTTTTGAAAGTAAACAAGATAAACATAATCCTTAAAGCTTTCACAAAGCTTATTGTGACTAGAAATAGTTGTTTTAAGCCTTAACTTCACATTGAAAACATAGGAAATCGAACTATAATGAAGTTTTAACCATTTTGACATAAATAATCAAACTAAGAGTTTTGAAAGTAAACAAACCGAGTATAATCATTAAAGCTTTCACAAAGCTTATTGTGACTAGAAATAGTTGTTTTAAGCCTTAACTTCACATTCTAAAGGTTGGAAATCGAACTATAATGAAGTCTTACCCATTTTGATACAAATAATCAAACAAAGAGTTTTGAAAGTAAACAAGCCGAATATAATCATTAAAGCTTTCACTAAACTTATTGTGACTAGAAATAGTTGTTTTAAGCCTTAACTTCGCATTGGAAAGGTTAGAAATCGAACTATAATGATGTCTTACCCATTTTGATACAAATAATCAAACTAAGAGTTTTGAAAGTAAACAAGCCGAATATAATTATTAAAGCTTTCACAAAGCTTATTGTAACAAGAAATAGTTGTCTTAAGCCTTAACTTCACATTGGAAACGTGGGAAATCGAACTATAATGAAGTTTTACCCATTTTGATACTAATAATCAAACTAAGAGTTTTGAAAGTAAACAAGATGAGCATAATCATTAAAGCTTTTACAAAGCATATTGTGACTAGAAATAGTTGTTTTAAGCCTTATCTTCACATTGGAAACGTGAGAAATCGAACTATAATGAAGTTTTACCCATTTTGACATAAATAATCAAACTAAGAGTTTTGAAAGTAAACAAGGCGAGTATAATCATTAACGCTTTCACAAACTTTATTGTGACTAGAAATAGTTGTTTTAAGCCTGAACTTCACATCGGAAAGGTTGGAAATCGAACTATAATGAAGTCTTACCCATTTTGATACAAATAATCAAACTAAGAGTTTTGAAAGTAAACAAGATGAGCATAATCATTAAAGCTTTCACAAAGCTTATTATGACTAGAAATAGTTGTTTTAAGCCTTAACCTTAACTTCACCTTGAAAACGTGGGAAATCGAACTATAATGAAGTTTAACCCATTTTGACATAAATAATCAAACTAAGAGTTTTGAAAGTAAACAGGCCGAGTATAATCATAAAAGCTATCACAAAGCTTATTGTGACTAGAAATAGTTGTTTTAAGCCTTAACTTCACATTGGAAAGGTTGGAAATCGAACTATAATGTAGTTTACCCATTTTGATACTAATAATCAAACTAAGAGTTTTCAAAGTAAACAAGCCGAGCAATAATCATTAAAGCTTTCACAAAGCTTATTGTGACTAGAAATCGTTGTTTTAAGCCTTAACTTCACATTGGAAAGGTTGGAAATCGAACTATAATGAAGTTTTACCCATTTTGATACAAATAATCAAACAAAGAGTTTTGAAAGTAAACAAGCCGAATATAATCATTAAAGCTTTCACTAAACTTATTGTGACTAGAAATAGTTGTTTTAAGCCTTAACTTCGCATTGGAAAGGTTAGAAATCGAACTATAATGATGTCTTACCCATTTTGATACAAATAATCAAACTAAGAGTTTTGAAAGTAAACAAGCCGAATATAATTATTAAAGCTTTCACAAAGCTTATTGTAACAAGAAATAGTTGTCTTAAGCCTTAACTTCACATTGGAAACGTGGGAAATCGAACTATAATGAAGTTTTACCCATTTTGATACTAATAATCAAACTAAGAGTTTTGAAAGTAAACAAGTTGAGCATAATCATTAAAGCTTTCATAAAGCTTATTGTGACTAGAAATAGTTGCTTTAAGCCTTAACTTCACATTGGAAAGGTTAGAAATCGAACTATAATGATGTCTTACCCATTTTGATACAAATAATCAAACTAAGAGTTTTGAAAGTAAACAAGCCGAGTATAATCATTAAAGTTTTCACAAAGCTTATTGTGAATAGAAATAGTTGTTTTAAGCCTTAACTTCACATTGGAAAGGTTGGAAATCGAACTATAATGAAGTTTTACCCATTTTAATACAAATAATCAAACTAAGAGTTTTGAAAATAAACAAGATGTGCATAATCATTAAAGCTTTCACAAAGCTTATTGTGACTAGAAATAGTTGTTTTAAGCTTTAACTTCACATTGGAAACGTGGGAAATCGAACTATAATGAAGTTTTACCCATTTTGACATAAATAATCAAATAAGAGTTTTGAAAGTAAACAAGCCGAGTATAATCATTAAAGCATTCACAATGCTTATTGTGACTAGAAATAGTTGTTTTAAGCCTTAACTTCACATTCTAAAGGTTGAAAATCGAACTATAATGAAGTTTTACCCATTATGATACAAATAATGAAACTAAGAGTTTTGAAAGTAAACAAGATGAGCATAGTCATTAAAGCTTTCACAAAGCTTATTGTGACTACAAATAGTTGTTTTAAGCCTTAAATTCACATTGAAAACGTAGGAAATCGATCTATAATGAAGTTTTATCCATTTTGACATAAATAATCAAACTAAGAGTTTTGAAAGTAAACAAGCCGAGTATAATCATTAAAGCTTTCACAAAGCTTATTGTGACTAGAAATAGTTGTTTTAAGCCTTAACTTTACATTGGAAAGGTTAGAAATTGAACTATAATGAAGTTTTACCCATTTTGATACTAATAATCAAACTAAGAGTTTTCAAAGTAAACAAGCCGAGCTTAATCATTAGAGCTTTCACAAAGCTTATTGTGACTAGAAATCGTTGTTTTAAGCCTTAACTTCACATTGGAAAGGTTGGAAATCGAACTATAATGAAGTTTTACCCATTTTGATACAAATAATCAAACTAAGAGTTTTGAAAGTAACTAAGCCGAGTATAATCATTAAAGCTTTCACAAAGCATATTGTGACTAGAAATAGTTGTTTTAAGCCTTAACTTCACATTGGAAAGGTTGGAAATCGAACTATAATGAAGTTTTACCCATTTTGATACAAATAATCAAACTAAGAGTTTTGAAAGTAAACAAGATGAGCATAATCATTAAAGCTTTTACAAAGCATATTGTGACTAGAAATAGTTGTTTTAAGCCTTATCTTCACATTGGAAACGTGAGAAATCGAACTATAATGAAGTTTTACCCATTTTGACATAAATAATCAAACTAAGAGTTTTAGAAGTAAACAAGGCGAGTATAATCATTAACGCTTTCACAAACTTTATTGTGACTAGAAATAGTTGTTTTAAGCCTGAACTTCACATCGGAAAGGTTGGAAATCGAACTATAATGAAGTCTTACCCATTTTGATACAAATAATCAAACTAAGAGTTTTGAAAGTAAACAAGATGAGCATAATCATTAAAGCTTTCACAAAGCTTATTATGACTAGAAATAGTTGTTTTAAGCCTTAACCTTAACTTCACCTTGAAAACGTGGGAAATCGAACTGTAATGAAGTTTAACCCATTTTGACATAAATAATCAAACTAAGAGTTTTGAAAGTAAACAAGTAGAGAGTATAATCATAAAAGCTATCACAAAGCTTATTGTGACTAGAAATAGTTGTTTTAAGCCTTAACTTCACATTGGAAAGGTTGGAAATCGAACTATAATGAAGTTTTACCCATTTTGATACTAATAATCAAACTAAGAGTTTTCAAAGTAAACAAGCCGAGCTTAATCATTAAAGCTTTCACAAAGTTTATTGTTACTAGAAATCGTTGTTTTAAGCCTTAACTTCACATTGGAAAGGTTGGAAATCGAACTATAATGAAGTTTTACCCATTTTGATACAAATAATCCAACAAAGAGTTTTGAAAGTAAACAAGCCGAATATAATCATTAAAGCTTTCACTAAACTTATTGTGACTAGAAATAGTTGTTTTAAGCCTTAACTTCACATTGGAAAGGTTAGAAATCGAACTATAATGATGTCTTACCCATTTTGATACAAATAATCAAACTAAGAGTTTTGAAAGTAAACAAGCCGAATATAATTATTAAAGCTTTCACAAAGCTTATTGTAACAAGAAATAGTTGTCTTAAGCCTTAACTTCACATTGGAAACGTGGGAAATCGAACTATAATGAAGTTTTACCCATTTTGATACTAATAATCAAACTAAGAGTTTTGAAAGTAAACAAGATGAGCATAGTCATTAAAGCTTTCACAAAGCTTATTGTGACTACAAATAGTTGTTTTAAGCCTTAACTTCACATTGAAAACGTAGGAAATCGAACTATAATGAAGTTTTATCCATTTTGACATAAATAATCAAACTAAGAGTTTTGAAAGTAAACAAGCCGAGTATAATCATTAAAGCTTTCACAAAGCTTATTGTGACTAGAAATAGTTGTTTTGAGCCTTAACTTCACGTTGGAAAGGTTGGAAATCGAACTATAATGAAGTTTTTCCCATTTTAATACAAATAATCAAACTATGAGTTTTGAAAGTAAACAAGATGAGCATAATCATTAAAGCTTTCACAAAGCTTATTGTGACTAGAAATAGTTGTTTTAAGACTTAACTTCACATTGGAAACGTGGGAAATTGACCTATAATGAAGTTTTACCCATTTTGACATAAATAATCAAATAAGAGTTTTGAAAGTAAACAAGCCGAGTATAATCATTAAAGCTTTCACAAAGCTTATTGTGACTACAAATAGTTGTTTTAAGCCTTAAATTCACATTGAAAACGTAGGAAATCGATTTATAATGAAGTTTTATCCATTTTGACATAAATAATCAAACTAAGAGTTTTGAAAGTAAACAATCCGAGTATAATCATTAAAGCTTTCACAAAGCTTATTGTGACTAGAAATAGTTGTTTTAAGCCTTAACTTTACATTGGAAAGGTTAGAAATCGAACTATAATGAAGTTTTACCCATTTTGATACTAATAATCAAACTAAGAGTTTTCAAAGTAAACAAGCCGAGCTTAATCATTAGAGCTTTCACAAAGCTTATTGTGACTAGAAATCGTTGTTTTAAGCCTTAACTTCACATTGGAAAGGTTGGAAATCGAACTATAATGAAGTTTTACCCATTTTGATACAAATAATCAAACTAAGAGTTTTGAAAGTAACTAAGCCGAGTATAATCATTAAAGCTTTCACAAAGCATATTGTGACTAGAAATAGTTGTTTTAACCCTTAACTTCACATTGGAAAGGTTGGAAATCGAACTATAATGAAGTTTTACCCATTTTGATACAAATAATCAAACTAAGAGTTTTGAAAGTAAACAAGATGAGCATAATCAATAAAGCTTTAACAAAGCATATTGTGACTAGAAATAGTTGTTTTAAGCCTTATCTTCACATTGGAAACGTGAGAAATCGAACTATAATGAAGTTTTACCCATTTTGACATAAATAATCAAACTAAGAGTTTTGAAAGTAAACAAGGCGAGTATAATCATTAACGCTTTCACAAACTTTATTGTGACTAGAAATAGTTGTTTTAAGCCTGAACTTCACATCGGAAAGGTTGGAAATCGAACTATAATGAAGTCTTACCCATTTTGATACAAATAATCAAACTAAGAGTTTTGAAAGTAAACAAGATGAGCATAATCATTAAAGCTTTCACAAAGCTTATTATGACTAGAAATAGTTGTTTTAAGCCTTAACCTTAACTTCACCTTGAAAACGTGGGAAATCGAACTATAATGAAGTTTAACCCATTTTGACATAAATAATCAAACTAAGAGTTTTGAAAGTAAACAGGCCGAGTATAATCATAAAAGCTATCACAAAGCTTATTGTGACTAGAAATAGTTGTTTTAAGCCTTAACTTCACATTGGAAAGGTTGGAAATCGAACTATAATGAAGTTTTACCCATTTTGATACTAATAATCAAACTAAGAGTTTTCAAAGTAAACAAGCCGAGCTTAATCATTAAAGCTTTCACAAAGCTTATTGTGACTAGAAATCGTTGTTTTAAGCCTTAACTTCACATTGGAAAGGTTGGAAATCGAATTATAATGAAGTTTTACCCATTTTGATACAAATAATCAAACAAAGAGTTTTGAAAGTAAACAAGCCGAATATAATCATTAAAGCTTTCACTAAACTTATTGTGACTAGAAATAGTTGTTTTAAGCCTTAACTTCACATTGGAAAGGTTAGAAATCGAACTATAATGATGTCTTACCCATTTTGATACAAATAATCAAACTAAGAGTTTTGAAAGTAAACAAGCCGAATATAATTATTAAAGCTTTCACAAAGCTTATTGTAATAAGAAATAGTTGTCTTAAGCCTTAACTTCACATTGGAAACGTGGGAAATCGAACTATAATGAAGTTTTACCCATTTTGATACTAATAATCAAACTAAGAGTTTTGAAAGTAAACAAGCCGAGTATAATCATTTAAGCTTTCACAAAGTTTATTGTGACTAGAAATAGTTGTTTTAAGCCTTAACATCACATCGGAAAGGTTGGAAATCGAACTATAATGAAGTCTTACCCATTTTGATACAAATAATCAAACTACGAGTTTTGAAAGTAAACTAGATGAGCAAAATCATTAAAGCTTTCACAAAGCTTATTGTGACTAGAAATAGTTGTTTTAAGCCTAACTTCACATTGAAAACGTGGGAAATCGAACTATAATGAAGTTTTACCCATTTTGACATAAATAATCAAATAAGAGTTTTGAAAGTAAACAAGCCGAGTATAATCATTAAAGCTTTCACAAAGTTTATTGTGACTAGAAATAGTTGTTTTAAGGCTTAACTTCACATCGGAAAGGTTGGAAATCGAACTATAATGAACTCTTACCCATTTTGATACAAATAATCAAACTAAGAGTTTTGAAGGTAAACAAGATGAGCATAATCATTAAAGCTTTCACTATACTTATTGTGACTAGAAATAGTTGTTTTAAGCCTTAACTTCACCTTGAAAATGTGGGAAATCGAACTATAATGAAGTTTTACCCATTTTGACGTAAATAATCAAACTAAAAGTTTTGAAAGTAAACAAGTTGAGCATAATCATTAAAGCTTTCATAAAGCTTATTGTGACTAGAAATAGTTGTATTAAGCCTTAAATTCACATTGAAAACGTGGGAAATCGAACTATAATAAAGTGTTACCCATTTTGACATAAATAATCAAACTAAGAGTTTTGAAAGTAAACAAGCCGAGTATAATCATTAAAGCTTTCACAAAGCTTATTGTGACAAGAAATAGTTGTTTTAAGCCTTAAGTTCACATTGGATAGGTTGGAAATCGAACTATAATGAAGTCTTACCCATTTTGATACAAATAATCAAACTAAGAGTTTTGAAGTAAACAAGATAAACATAATCCTTAAAGCTTTCACAAAGCTTATTGTGACTAGAAATAGTTGTTTTAAGCCTTAACTTCACATTGAAAACATAGGAAATCGAACTATAATGAAGTTTTACCCATTTTGACATAAATAATCAAACTAAGAGTTTTGAAAGTAAACAAACCGAGTATAATCATTAAAGCTTTCACAAAGCTTATTGTGACTAGAAATAGTTGTTTTAAGCCTTAACTTCACATTCTAAAGGTTGGAAATCGAACTATAATGAAGTCTTACCCATTATGATACAAATAATGAAACAAAGAGTTTTGAAAGTAAACAAGATGAGCATAGTCATTAAAGCTTTCACAAAGCTTATTGTGACTACAAATAGTTGTTTTAAGCCTTAACTTTACATTGAAAACGTAGGAAATCGAACAATAACGAAGTTTTATCCATTTTTACATAAATAATCAAACTAAGAGTTTTGAAAGTAAACAAGCCGAGTATAATCATTAAAGCTTTCACAAAGCTTATTGTGACTAGAAATAGTTGTTTTAAGCCTTAACTTCACATTGCAAAGGTTGGAAATCGAACTATAATGAAGTTTTACCCATTTTGATACTAATAATCAAACTAAGAGTTTTCAAAGTAAACAAGCCGAGCTTAATCATTAAAGCTTTCACAAAGCTTATTGTGACTAGAAATCGTTGTTTTAAGCCTTAACTTCACATTGGAAAGGTTGAAAATCGAACTATAATGAAGTTTTACCCATTTTGATACAAATAATCAAACTAAGAGTTTTGAAAGTAAACAAGCCGAGTATAATCATTAAAGCTTTCACAAAGCTTATTGTGACTAGAAATAGTTGTTTTAAGCCTTAACTTCACATTGGAAAGGTTAGAAATCGAACTATAATGATGTCTTACCCATTTTGATACAAATAATCAGATTAAGAGTTTTGAAAGTAAACAAGCCGTGCTTAATCATTAAAGCTTTCACAAAGCTTATTGTGACTAGAAATCGTTGTTTTAAGCCTTAACTTCACATTGGAAACGTGGGAAATTGAACTATAATGAAGTTTTACCCATTTTGACATAAAAAATCAAATAAGAGTTTTGAAAGTAAACAAGCCGAGTATAATCATTAAAGCTTTCACAAAGCTTATTGTGACTAGAAATAGTAGTTTTAAGCCTTAACTTCACATTCTAAAGGTTGGAAATCGAACTATAATGAAGTCTTACCCATTATGATACAAATAATGAAACTAAGAGTTTTAAAAGTAAACAAGATGAGCATAGTCACTAAAGCTTTCACAAAGCTTATTGTGACTACAAATAGTTGTTTTAAGCCTTAACTTCACACTGAAAACGTAGGAAATCGAACTATAATGAAGTATTAACCATTTTGACATAAATAATCAAACTAAGAGTTTTATAAGTAAACAAGCTGAGTATAATCATTAAATCTTTCACAAAGCTTATTGTGACTAGAAATAGTTGGTTTTAAGCCTTAACTTCACATTGGAAAGGTTGGAAATCGAACTATAATGAAGTTTTACCCATTTTGATACAAATAATCAAACTAGGAGTTTTGAAAGTAAACAAGCCGAGTATAATCATTTAAGCTTTCACAAAGTTTATTGTGACTAGAAATAGTTGTTTTAAGCCTTAACATCACATCGGAAAGGTTGGAAATCGAACTATAATGAAGTCTTACCCATTTTGATACAAATAATCAAACTACGAGTTTTGAAAGTAAACCGGATGAGCACAATCATTAAAGCTTTCACAAAGCTTATTGTGACTAGAAATAGTTGTTTTAAGCCTTAACTTCACATTGAAAACGTGGGAAATCGAACTATAATGAAGTTTTACCCATTTTGACATAAATAATCAAATAAGAGTTTTGAAAGTAAACAAGCCGAGTATAATCATTAAAGCTTTCACAAAGTTTATTGTGACTAGAAATAGTTGTTTTAAGCCTTAACTTCACATCGGAAAGGTTGGAAATCGAACTATAATGACGTCTTTCCCATTTTGATACAAATAATCAAACTAAGAGTTTTGAAAGTAAACAAGATGAGCATAATCATTAAAGCTTTCACAATACTTATTGTGACTAGAAATAGTTGTTTTAAGCCTTAACTTCACCTTGAAAATGTGGGAAATTGAACTATAATGAAGTTTTACCCATTTTGACGTAAATAATCAAACTAAGAGTTTTAAAAGTAAACAAGATGAGCATTATCATTAAAGCTTTCACTAAACTTATTGTGACAAGAAATAGTTGTTTTAAGCCTTAACTTCACATTGAAAACATAGGAAATCGAACTATAATGAAGTTTTACCCATTTTGAAATAAATAATCAAACTAAGAGTTTTGAAAGTAAACAAACCGAGTATAATCATTAAAGTTTTCACAAAGCTTATTGTAACAAGAAATAGTTGTTTTAAGCCTTAACTTCACATTGGAAAGATTGGAAATCGAACTATAATGAAGTCTTACCCATTTTGATACAAATAATCAAACTAAGAGTTTTGAAAGTAAACAAGCCGAGTATAATCATTAAAGCTTTCACAAAGCTTATTGTGACTAGAAATAGTTGTTTTAAGCCTTAACTTCACATTGGAAAGGTTGGAAATCGAACTATAATGAAGTTTTACCCATTTTAATACAAATAATCAATCTAAGAGTTTTGAAAGTAAACAAGATGAGCATAATCATTAAAGCTTTCACAAAGTTTATTGTGACTAGAAATAGTTGTTTTAAGCCTTAACATCACATCGGAAAGGTTGGAAATCGAACTATAATGAAGTCTTACCCATTTTGATACAAATAATCAAACTACGAGTTTTGAAAGTAAACCAGATGAGCATAATCATTAAAGCTTTTACAAAGCTTATTGTGACTAGAAATTGTTATTTTAAGCCTTAACTTCACATTGGAAACGTGGGAAATCGAACTATAATGAAGTTTTACCCATTTTGACATAAATAATCAAATAAGAGTTTTGAAAGTAAACAAGCCGAGTATAATCATTAAAGCTTTCACAAAGTTTATTGTGACTAGAAATAGTTGTTTTAAGCCTTAACTTCACATTGGAAAGGTTGGAAATCGAACTATAATGAAGTCTTACCCATTTTGATACAAATAATCAAACTAAGAGTTTTGAAAGTAAACAAGATGAGCATAATCATTAAAGCTTTCACAAAGCTTATTGTGATTAGAAATAGTTGTTTTAAGCCTTAACTTCACATTGAAAACGTGGGAAATCGAACTATAATGAAGTTTTACCCATTTTGACATAAATAATCAAATAAGAGTTTTGAAAGTAAACAAGCCGAGTATAATCATTAAAGCTTTCACAAAGTTTATTGTGACTAGAAATAGTTGTTTTAAGCCTTAACTTCACATTGGAAAGTTGGAAATCGAACTATAATGAAATTTACCCATTTTGATACAAATAATCAAACTAAGAGTTTTGAAAGTAAACAAGATGAGCATAATCATTAAAGCTTTCACAATACTTATTGTGACTAGAAATAGTTGTTTTAAGCCTTAACTTCACCTTGAAAATGTGGGAAATCGAACTATAATGAAGTTTTACCCATTTTGACGTAAATAATCAACTTAAGAGTTTTGAAAGTAAACAAGATGAGCATAATTATGAAAGCTTTCACAAAGCTTATTGTGGCTAGAAATAGTTGTTTTAAGCCTTAAATTCACATTGAAAACGTGGGAAATCGAACTATAATAAAGTTTTACCCATTTTGACATAAATAATCAAACTAAGAGTTTTGAAAGAAACAAGCCGAGTATAATCATTAAAGCTTTCACAAAGCATATTGTGACAAGAAATAGTTGGTTAAAGCCTTAAGTTCACATTGGAAAGGTTGGAAATCGAACTATAATGAAGTCTTACCCATTTTGATACAAATAATCAAACTAAGAGTTTTGAAAGTAAACAAGATAAGCATAATCATTAAAGCTTTCACAAAGCTTATTGTGACAAGAAATAGTTGTTTTAAGCCTTAACTTCACATTGAAAACATAGGAAATCGAACTATAATGAAGTTTTACCCATTTTGACATAAATAATCAAACTAAGAGTTTTGAAAGTAAACAAACCGAGTATAATCATTAAAGCTTTCACAAAGCTTATTGTGACTAGAAATAGTTGTTTTAAGCCTTAACTTCACATTCTAAAGGTTGGAAATCGAACTATAATGAAGTCTTACCCATTATGATACAAATAATGAAACTAAGAGTTTTGAAAGTAAACAAGATGAGCATAATCATTAAAGCTTTCACAATACTTATTGTGACTAGAAATAGTTGTTTTAAGCCTTAACTTCACCTTGAAAATGTGGGAAATCGAACTATAATGAAGTTTTACCCATTTTGACGTAAATAATCAACTTAAGAGTTTTGAAAGTAAACAAGATGAGCATAATTATGAAAGCTTTCACAAAGCTTATTGTGGCTAGAAATAGTTGTTTTAAGCCTTAAATTCACATTGAAAACGTGGGAAATCGAACTATAATAAAGTTTTACCCATTTTGACATAAATAATCAAACTAAGAGTTTTGAAAGTAAACAAGCCGAGTATAATCATTAAAGCTTTCACAAAGCTTATTGTGACAAGAAATAGTTGTTTTAAGCCTTAACTTCACATTGGAAAGGTTGAAAATCGAACTATAATGAAGTCTTACCCATTTTGATACAAATAATCAAACTAAGAGTTTTGAAAGCAAACAAGCCGAGTATAATCATTAAAGCTTTCACAAAGCTTATTGTGACTAGAAATAGTTGTTTTAAGCCTTAACTTCACATTGGAAAGGTTGGAAATCGAACTATAATGTAGTTTTACCCATTTTGACATAAATAAGCAAATAAGAGTTTTGAAAGTAAACAAGCCGAGTATAATCATTAAAGCTTTCACAAAGCTTATTGTGACTAGAAATAGTTGCTTTAAGCCTTAACTTCACATTCTAAAGGTTGGAAATCGAACTATAATGAAGTCTTACCCATTATGATACAAATAATGAAACTAAGAGTTTTGAAAGTAAAAAAGATGAGCATAGTCATTAAAGCTTTCACAAAGCTTATTGTGACTACAAATAGTTGTTTTAAGCCTTAACTTCACATTGAAAACGTAGGAAATCGAACTGTAATGAAGTTTTATCCATTTTGACATAAATAATCAAACTAAAAGTTTTGAAAGTAAACAAGCCGAGTATAATCATTAAAGCTTTCACAAAGCTTATTGTGACTAGAAATAGTTGTTTTAAGCCTTAACTTCACATTGGAAAGGTTGGAAATCGAACTATAATGTAGTTTTACCCATTTTGATACTAATAATCAAACTAAGAGTTTTCAAAGTAAACAAGCCGAGCTTAATCATTAAAGCCTTCACAAAGCTTATTGTGACTAGAAATCGTTGTTTTAAGCCTTAACTTCACATTGGAAAGGTTGGAAATCGAACTATAATGAAGTTTTACCCATTTTGATACAAATAATCAAACTAAGAGTTTTGAAAGTAAATAAGCCGAATATAATCATTAAAGCTTTCACAAAGCTTATTGTGACTAGAAATAGTTGTTTAAGCCTTAACTTCACATTGGAAAGGTTAGAAATCGAACTATAATGATGTCTTACCCATTTAGATACAAATAATCAAACTAAGAGTTTTGAAAGTAAACTAGCCGAGTATAATCATTAAAGCTTTGACAAAGCTTATTGTAACAAGAAATAGTTTTTTTAAGCCTTAACTTCACATTGAAAAGGTTTGAAATCGAACTATAATGAAGTTTTACCCATTTTGATACAAATAATCAAACTAAGAGTTTTGAAAGTAAACAAGCCGAGTATAATCATTAAAGCTTTCACAAAGCTTATTGTGAGTAGAAATAGTTGTTTTACGCCTTAACTTCACATTGGAAAGGTTGGAAATCAAACTATAATGAAGTTTTACCCATTTTAATACAAATAATCAAACTAAGAGTTTTGAAAGTAAACAAGATGATCATAATCATTAAAGCTTTCACAAAGCTTATTGTGACTAGAAATAGTTGTTTTAAGCCTTAACTTCACATTGGAAACGTGGGAAATCGAACTATAATGATGTTTTACCCATTTTGACATAAATAATCAAATAAGAGTTTTGAAAGTAAACAAGCCGAGTATAATCATTAAAACTTTCACAAAGTTTATTGTGACTAGAAATAGTTCTTTTAAGCCTTAACATCATTTCGGAAAGGTTGGAAATCGAACTATAATGAAGTCTTACCCATTTTGATACAAATAATCAAACTACGAGTTTTGAAAGTAAACCAGATAAGCATAATCATTAAAGCTTTCACAATACTTATTGTGACTAGAAATAGTTGTATTAAGCCTTAACTTCACCTTGAAAATGTGGGAAATCGAACTATAATGAAGTTTTACCCATTTTGACGTAAATAATCAAACTAAGAGTTTTGAAAGTAAACAAGATGAGCATAATCATTAAAGCTTTTACAAAGCTTATTGTGACTAGAAATAGTTGTTTTAAACCTTAAATTCACATTGAAAACGTGGAAAATCGAACTATAATAAAGTTTTACCAATTTTGACATAAATAATCAAACTAAGAGTTTTGAAAGTAAACAAGCCGAGTATAATCATTAAAGCTTTCAAAAAGCTTATTCCGACAAGAAATAGTTGTTTTAAGCCTTAAGTTCACATTTGAAAGTTTGGAAATCGAACTATAATGAAGTCTTACCCATTTTGATACAAATAATCAAATTAAGAGTTTTGAAAGTAAACAAGCCGAGCTTAATCATTAAAGCTTTCACAAAGCATATTGTGACTAGAAATAGTTGTTTTAAGCCTTAACTTCACATTGGAAAGGTTAGAAATCGAACTATAATGATGTCTTACCAATTTTGATACAAATAATCAAACTAAGTGTTTTGAAAGTAAACAAGCCGAGTATAATCATTAAAGCTTTCACAAAGCTTATTGTAACAAGAAATAGTTGTTTTAAGACTAAACTTCACCTGAAAATGTGGGAAATCGAACTATAATGAAGTTTTACCCATTTTGACGTAAATAATCAAACTAAGAGTTTTGAAAGTAAACAAGATGAGCATAATCTTTAAAGCTTTCGCAATGCTTATTATGACTGGAAATAGTTGTTTTAAGACTTATCTTCAGATTGGAAAGGTTGGAAATCGAACTATATTGAAGTTTTACCCATTTTGACATAAATAATCAAATAAGAGTTTTGAAAGTAAACAAGCCGAGTATAATCATTAAAGCTTTCACAAAGTTTATTGTGACTAGAAATAGTCTTTTTAAGCCTTAACATCACATCGGAAAGGTTCGAAATCGAACTATAATGAAGTCTTACCCATTTTGATACAAATAATCAAACTACAAGTTTTGAAAGTAAACCAGATGAGCATAATCATTAAAGCTTTCACAAAGCTTATTGTGATTAGAAATAGTTGTTTTAAGCCTTAACTTCACATTGAAAACGTGGGAAATCGAACTATAATGAAGTTTTACCCATTTTGACATAAATAATCAAATAAGAGTTTTGAAAGTAAACAAGCCGAGTATAATCATTAAAGCTTTCACAAAGTTTATTGTGACTAGAAATAGTTGTTTTAAGCCTTAACTTCACATCGGAAAGGTTGGAAATCGAACTATAATGAAGTCTTACCCATTTTTATACAAATAATCAAACTAAGAGTTTTGAAAGTAAACAAGATGAGCATAATCATTAAAGCTTTCACAATACTTATTGTGACTAGAAATAGTTGTTTTAAGCCTTAACTTCACCTTGAAAATGTGGGAAATCGAACTATAATGAAGTTTTACCCATTTTGACGTAAATAATCAAACTAAGAGTTTTGAAAGTAAACAAGATGAGCATAATTATTAAAGCTTTCACAAAGCTTATTGTGACTAGAAATAGTTTTTTTAAGCCTTAACTTCACATTGAAAACGTGAGAAATCGAACTATAATGAAGTTTTATCCGTTTTGACATAAATAATCAAATAAGAGTTTTGAAATTAAACAAGCCGAGTATAATCATTAAGGCTTTCACAAAGTTTATTGTGACTAGAAATAGTTGTTTTAAGCCTTAAGTTCTCATTGGAAAAGTTGGAAATCGAACTATAATGAAGTCTCACCCATTTTGATACAAATAATAAACCTAAGAGTTTTGAAAGTAAACAAGATAAGCATAATCATTAAAGCGTTCACAAAGCTTCTTGTGACTAGAATTAGTTGTTTTAAGCCTTAACTTCACATTGAAAACATAGGAAATCGAACTATAATGAAGTTTTACCCATTTTGACATAAATAATCAAACTAAGAGTTTTGAAAGTAAACAAACCGAGTATAATCATTAAAGCTTTCACAAAGCTTATTATGACTAGAAATAGTTGTTTTAAGCCTTAACTTCACATTGGAAAGGTTGGAAATCGAACTATAATGAAGTTTTACCCATTTTGACGTAAATAAGCAAATAAGAGTTTTGAAAGTAAACAAGGCGAGTATAATCATTAAAGATTTCACAAAGCTTATTGTGACTAGAAATAGTTGTTTTAAGCCTTAACTTCACATTCTAAAGGTTGGAAATCGAACTATAATGAAGTCTTACCCATTATGATACAAATAATGAAACTAAGAGTTTTGAAAGTAAACAAGATGAGCATAGTCATTAAAGCTTTCACAAAGCTTATTGTGACTACAAATAGTTGTTTTAAGCCTTAACTTCACATTGAAAACGTAGGAAATTGAACTATAATAAAGTTTTATCCATTTTGACATAAATAATCAAACTAAGAGTTTTGAAAGTAAACAAGCCGAGTATAATCATTAAAGCTTTCACAAAGCTGATTGTGACTAGAAATAGTTGTTTTAAGCCTTAACTTCACATTGGAAAGGTTGGAAATCGATCTATAATGTAGTTTTACCTATTTTGATACTAATACTCAAACTAAGAGTTTTCAAAGTAAACAAGCCGAGCTTAATCATTAAAGCTTTCACAAAGCTTATTGTGACTAGAAATCGTTGTTTTAAGCCTTAACTTCACATTGGAAAGGTTGGAAATCGAACTATAATAAAGTTTTATCCATTTTGATACAAATAATCAAACTAAGAGTTTTGAAAGTAAACAAGCCGAATATAATCATTAAAGCTTTCACAAAGCTTATTGTGACTAGAAATAGTTGTTTTAAGCCTTAACTTCACATTGGAAAGGTTAGAAATCGAACTATAATGATGTCTTACCCATTTTGATACAAATAATCAAACTAAGAGTTTTGAAAGTAAACAAGCCAAGTATAATCATTAAAGCTTTCACAAAGCTTATTGTAACAAGACATAGTTGTTTTAAGCCTTAACTTCACATTGGAAAGGTTGGAAATCGAACTATAATGAAGCTTACCCATATTGATACAAATAATCAAACTAAGAGTTTTGAAAGTAAACAAGCCGAGTATAATTATTAAAGCTTTTACAAAGCTTATTGTGACTAGAAATAGTTGTTTTAAGCCTTAACTTCAAAATGGAAAGTTTGGAAATCGAACTATAATGAAGTCTTACCCATTTTGATACAAATAATCAAACTAAGAGTTTTGAAAGTAAACAAGATAAGCATAATCATTAAAGCTTTCACAAAGCTTATTGTGACTAGAAATAGTTGTTTTAAGCCTTAACTTCACCTTGAAAACATAGGAAATCGAACTATAATGAAGTTTTACCCATTTTGACATAAATAATCGAACTAAGAGTTTTGAAAGTAAACAAACAGAGTATAATCATTAAAGGTTTCACAAAGCTTATTGTGACTAGAAATAGTTGTTTTAAGCCTTAACTTCACATTCTAAAGGTTGGAAATCGAACTATAATGAAGTCTTACCCATTATGATACAAATAATGAAACTAAGAGTTTTGAAAGTAAACAAGATGAGCATAGACATTAAAGCTTTCACAAAGCTTATTGTGACTACAAATAGTTGTTTTAAGCCTTAACTTCACATTGAAAACGTTGGAAATCGAACTATAATGAAGTTTTATCCATTTTGACATAAATAATCAAACTAAGAGTTTTGAAAGTAAACAAGCCGAGTATAATCATTAAAGCTTTCACAAAGCTTATTGTGACTAGAAATAGTTGTTTTAAGCCTTAACTTCACATTGGAAAGGTTGGAAATCGAACTATAATGAAGTTTTACCCATTTTGATACTAATAATCAAACTAAGAGTTTTCAAAGTAAACAAGCCGAGCTTAATCATTAAAGCTTTCACAAAGCTTATTGTGACTAGAAATCGTTGTTTTAAGCCTTAACTTCACATTGGAAAGGTTGGAAATCGAACTATAATGATGTTTTACCCATTTTGATACAAATAATCAAACTAAGAGTTTTGAAAGTAAACAAGATGAGCATAATCAATAAAGCTTTCACAAAGCTTATTGTGACTAGAAATAGTTGTTTTAAGCCTTAACTTCATATTGGAAACGTGGAAAATCGAACTATAATGAAGTTTTACCCATTTTGACATAAATAATCAAACTAAGAGTTTTGAAAGTAAACAAGCTGAGTATAATCATTAAAGCTTTCAAAAAGTTTATTATGACTAGAAATAGTTGTTTTAAGCCTTAACTTCACATCGGAATGGTTGGAAATCGAACTATAATGAAGTCTTGTCCATTTTGATACAAATAATCAAACTAAGAGTTTTGAAAGTAAACAAGATGAGCATAATCATTAAAGCTTTCGCATAGCTTATTGTGACTAGAAATAGTTGTTTTAAGCCTTAACTTCACCTTGAAAATGTGGGAAATCGAACTATAATGAAGTTTTACCCATTTTGACGTAAATAATCAAACTAAGAGTTTTGAAAGTAAACAAGATGAGCATAATCAGTAAAGCTTTCACAAAGCTTATTGTGACTAGAAATAGTTGTTTTAATCCTTAACTTCACATTCTAAAGGTTGGAAATCGAACTATAATGAAGTCTTACCCATTATGATACAAATAATGAAACTAAGAGTTTTGAAAGTAAACAAGATGAGCATAGACATTAAAGCTTTCACAAAGCTTATTGTGACTACAAATAGTTGTTTTAAGCCTTAACTTCATATTGAAAACGTTGGAAATCGAACTATAATGAAGTTTTATCTATTTTGACATAAATAATCAAACTAAGAGTTTTGAAAGTAAACAAGCCGAATATAATCATTAAAGCTTTCACAAAGCTTATTGTGACTAGAAATAGTTGTTTTATGCCTTAACTTCACATTGAAAACGTGAGAAATTGATATATAATAAAGTTTTACCCATTTTGACATAAATAATCAAACTAAGAGTTTTAAAAGTAAACAAGCTGAGTATAATCATTAAAGCTTTCACAAAGCATATTGTGACTAGAAATAGTTGTTTTAAGCCTTAACTTCACATTGGAAAGGTTGGAAATCGAACTATAATGAAGTTTTACCCATTTTGATACAAATAAACAAACTAAGAGTTTTGAAAGTAAACAAGATGAGCATAATTATTAAAGCTTTCACAAAGCTTATTGTGACTAGAAATAGTTTTTTTAAGCCTTAACTTCACATTGAAAACGTGAGAAATCGAACTATAATGAAGTTTTATCCATTTCGACATAAATAATCAAACTAAGAGTTTTGAAAGTAAACAAACCGAGTATAATCATTAAAGCTTTCACAAAGCTTATTGTGACTAGAAATAGTTGTTTTAAGCCTTAACTTCACATTGGAAAGGTTGGAAATCTAACTATAATGAAGTTTTACCCATTTTGACGTAAATAAGCAAATAAGAGTTTTGAAAGTAAACAAGCCGAGTATAATCATTAAAGCTTTCACAAAGCTTATTGTGACTAGAAATAGTTGTTTTAAGCCTTAACTTCACATTTTAAAGGTTGGAAATCGAACTATAATGAAGTGTTTACCCATTTTGATACAAATAATGAAACTAAGAGTTTTGAAAGTAAACAAGATGAGCATAATCATTAAAGCTTTCACAAAGCTTATTGTGACTAAAAATAGTTGTTTTAAGCCTTAACTTCACATTGAAAACGTAGAAAATTGAACTATAATGTAGTTTTATCCATTTTGACATAAATAATCAAACTAAGAGTTTTGAAAGTAAACAAGCCGAGTATAATCATTAAAGCTTTCACAAAGCTTATTGTGACTAGAAATAGTTGTTTTAAGCCTTAACTTCACATTCTAAAGGTTGGAAATCGAACTATAATGAAGTCTTACCCATTATGATACAAATAATGAAACTAAGAGTTTTGAAAGTAAACAAGATGAGCATAAACATTAAAGCTTTCACAAAGCTTATTGTGACTACAAATAGTTGTTTTAAGCCTTAACTTCACATTGAAAACGTTGGAAATCGAACTATAATGAAGTTTTATCCATTTTGACATAAATAATCAAACTAAGAGTTTTGAAAGTAAACAAGCCGAGTATAATCATTAAAGCTTTCACAAAGCTTATTGTGACTAGAAATAGTTGTTTTATGCCTTAACTTCACATTGAAATCGTTGAGAAATTGAACTATAATAAAGTTTTACCCATTTTGACATAAATAATCAAACTAAGAGTTTTAAAAGTAAACAAGCCGAGTATAATCATTAAAGCTTTCACAAAGCTTATTGTGACTAGAAATAGTTGTTTTAAGCCTTAACTTCACATTGGAAAGGTTGGAAATCGAACTATAATGAAGTTTTACCCATTTTGAGGCAAGTAATCAAACTAAGAGTTTTGAAAGTAAACAAGCCGAGTATAATCATTAAAGCTTTCACAAAGCTTATTGTGACTAGAAATTGTTGTTTTAAGCCTTAACTTCACATTGGAAAGGTTAGAAATCGAACTATAATGATGTCTTACCCATTTTGATACAAATAATCAAACTAAGAGTTTTGAAAGTAAACAAGCCGAGTATAATCATTAAAGCTTTCACAAAGCTTATTGTAACAAGAAATAGTTGTTTTAAGCCTTAACTTCACCTTGAAAATGTGAGAAATCGAACTATAATGAAGTTTTACCCATTTTGATACAAATAATCAAACTAAGAGTTTTGAAAGTAAACAAGCCGAGTATAATCATTAAAGCTTTCTCAAAGCTTATTGTGACTAGAAATAGTTGTTTTAAGCCTTAACTTCACATTGGAAAGGTTAGAAATCGAACTATAATGATGTCTTACCCATTTTGATACAAATAATCAAACTAAGAGTTTTGAAAGTAAACAAGCCGAGTATAATCATTAAAGCTTTCACAAAGCTTATTGTAACAAGAAATAGTTGTTTTAAGCCTTAACTTCACCTTGAAAATGTGAGAAATCGAACTATAATGAAGTTTTACCCATTTTGATACAAATAATCAAACTAATAGTTTTGAAAGTAAACAAGCCGAGTATAATCATTAAAGCTTTCACAAAGCTTATTGTGACTAGAAATAGTTGTTTTAAGCCTTAACTTCACATTGGAAAGGTTGGAAATCGAACTATAATGAAGTTTTACCCATTTTGATACAAATAATCAAACTAAGAGTTTTGAAAGTAAACAAGATGAGCATAATCATTAAAGCTTTCACAAAGCTTATTGTGACTAGAAATAGTTGTTTTAAGCCTTAACTTCACATTGGAAACGTGGGAAATCGAACTATAATGAAGTTTTACCCATTTTGATATAAATAATCAAACTAAGAGTTTTGAAAGTAAACAAGCCGAGTATAATCATTAAAGCTTTCACAAAGCTTATTGTGACTAGAAATAGTTGTTTTAAGCCTTAACTTCACATTGGAAAGGTTGGAAATCGAACTATAATGAAGTTTTACCCATTTTGATACAAATAATCAAACTAAGAGTTTTGAAAGTAAACAAGATGAGCATAATCATTAAAGCTTTCACAAAGCTTATTGTGACTAGAAATAGTTGTTTTAAGCCTTAACTTCACATTGGAAAGGTTGGAAATCGAACTATAATGAAGTCTTACCCATTTTGATACTAATAATCAAACTAAGAGTTTTGAAAGTAAACAAGCCGAGTATAATCATTAAAGCTTTCACAAAGCTTATTGTTACTAGAAATAGTTGTTTTAAGCCTTAACTTCACATTGGAAAGGTTGGAAATCGAACTATAATGAAGTTTTACCCATTTTGATACAAATAATCAAACTAAGAGTTTTGAAAGTAAACAAGATGAGCATAATCATTAAAGCTTTCACAAAGCTTATTGTGACTAGAAATAGTTGTTTTAAGCCTTAACTTCACATTGGAAACGTGGGAAATCGAACTATAATGAAGTTTTACCCATTTTGACATAAATAATCAAACTAAGAGTTTTGAAAGTAAACAAGCCGAGTATAATCATTAAAGCTTTCACAAAGCTTATTGTGACTAGAAATAGTTGTTTTAAGCCTTAACTTCACATTGGAAAGGTTGGAAATCGAACTATAATGAAGTTTTACCCATTTTGATACAAATAATCAAACTAAGAGTTTTGAAAGTAAACAAGATGAGCATAATCATTAAAGCTTTCACAAAGCTTATTGTGACTAGAAATAGTTGTTTTAAGCCTTAACTTCACCTTGAAAATGTGAGAAATCGAACTATAATGAAGTTTTACCCATTTTGACGTAAATAATCAAACTAAGAGTTTTGAAAGTAAACAAGATGAGCATAATCATTAAAGCTTTCACAAAGCTTATTGTGACTAGAAATAGTTGTTTTAAGCCTTAACTTCACATTGGAAAGGTTGGAAATCGAACTATAATGAAGTTTTACCCATTTTGACATAAATAATCAAACTAAGAGTTTTGAAAGTAAACAAGACGAGTATAATCATTAAAGCTTTCACAAAGCTTATTGTGACTAGAAATAGTTGTTTTAAGCCTTAACTTCACATTGGAAAGGTTGGAAATCGAACTATAATGAAGTTTTACCCATTTTGATACAAATAATCAAACTAAGAGTTTTGAAAGTAAACAAGATGAGCATAATCATTAAAGCTTTCACAAAGCTTATTCTGACTAGAAATAGTTGTTTTAAGCCTTAACTTCACATTGAAAACGTAGGAAATCGAACTATAATGAAGTTTTACCCATTTTGACATAAATAATCAAACTAAGAGTTTTGAAAGTAAACAAGCCGAGTATAATCATTAAAGCTTTCACAAAGCTTATTGTGACTAGAAATAGTTGTTTTAAGCCTTAACTTCACATTGGAAAGGTTGGAAATCGAACTATAATGAAGTTTTACCCATTTTGATACAAATAATCAAACTAAGAGTTTTCAAAGTAAACAAGCCGAGCTATAATCATTAAAGCTTTCACAAAGCTTATTGTGACTAGAAATAGTTGTTTTAAGCCTTAACTTCACATTAAAACGTTGGAAATCGAACTATAATGAAGTTTTACCCATTTTGACATAAATAATCAAACTAAGAGTTTTGAAAGTAAACAAGCCGAGTATAATCATTAAAGCTTTCACAAAGCTTATTGTGACTAGAAATAGTTGTTTTAAGCCTTAACTTCACATTTGAAAGGTTGGAAATCGAACTATAATGAAGTTTTACCCATTTTGATACAAATAATCAAACTAAGAGTTTTGAAAGTAAACAAGCCGAGTATAATCATTAAAGCTTTCACAAAGCTTATTGTGACTAGAAATAGTTGTTTTAAGCCTTAACTTCACATTGGAAAGTTTGGAAATCGAACTATAATGAAGTTTACCCATTTTGATACAAATAATCAAACTAAGAGTTTTGAAAGTAAACAAGATAGCATAATCATTAAAGCTTTCACAAAGCTTATTGTGACTAGAAATAGTTGTTTTAAGCCTTAACTTCACATTGAAAACATAGAAAATCGAACTATAATGAAGTTTTACCCATTTTGACATAAATAATCAAACTAAGAGTTTTGAAAGTAAACAAGCCGAGTATAATCATTAAAGCTTTCACAAAGCTTATTGTGACTAGAAATAGTTGTTTTAAGCCTTAACTTCACATTGAAAGGTTGGAAATCGAACTATAATGAAGTTTTACCCATTTTGATACAAATAATCAAACTAAGAGTTTTGAAAGTAAACAAGATGAGCATAGACATTAAAGCTATAATCATTAAATAGCTTTCACAAAACTTATTGTGACTAAATCGAAATAGTTGTTTTAAGCCTTAACTTCACATTTTGAAAGTAAACAAGCCGAGTATAATCATTAAAATCAAAGAACTATAATGAAGTTTTACCCTTTTGAAATAAAAATAATCAAACTAAGAGTTTTGAAAGTAAACAAGAGTTTTAAAAGTAAACAAGATGAGTATAATCATTAAAGCTTTCACAAAGCTTATTGTGACTAGAAATAGTTGTTTTAAGCCTTAACTTCACATTGGAAAGGTTGGAAATCGAACTATAATGAAGTTTTACCCATTTTGATACAAATAATCAAACTAAGAGTTTTGAAAGTAAACAAGATGAGCATAATCATTAAAGCTTTCACAAAGCTTATTGTGACTAGAAATAGTTGTTTTAAGCCTTAACTTCACATTGAAAACGTAAGAAATCGAACTATAATGAAGTTTTACCCATTTTGACATAAATAATCAAACTAAGAGTTTTGAAAGTAAACAAGCCGAGTATAATCATTAAAGCTTTCACAAAGCTTATTGTGACTAGAAATAGTTGTTTTAAGCCTTAACTTCACATTGGAAAGGTTGGAAATCGAACTATAATGAAGTCTTAACCATTTTGATACAAATAATCAAACTAAGAGTTTTGAAAGTAAACAAGATGAGCATAATCATTAAAGCTTTCACAAAGCTTATTGTGACTAGAAATAGTTGTTTTAAGCCTTAACTTCACCTTGAAAATGTGGGAAATCGAACTATAATGAAGTTTTACCCATTTTGACATAAATAATCAAACTAAGAGTTTTGAAGGTAAACAAGATGAGCATAATCATTAAAGCTTTCACAAAGCTTATTGTGACTAGAAATAGTTGTTTTAATCCTTAACTTCACATTGAAAGGTTGGAAATCGAACTATAATGAAGTCTTACCCATTTTGATATAAATAATCAAACTAAGAGTTTTGAAAGTAAACAAGATGAGCATAACATTAAAGCTTTCACAAAGCTTATTGTGACTAGAAATAGTTGTTTTAAGCCTTAACTTCACATTGAAAACGTTGGAAATCGAACTATAATGAAGTTTTATCCATTTTGACATAAATAATCAAACTAAGAGTTTTGAAAGTAAACAAGCCGAGTATAATCATTAAAGCTTTCACAAAGCTTATTGTGACTAGAAATAGTTGTTTTAAGCCTTAACTTCACATTGAAAACGTGAGAAATCGAACTATAATAAAGTTTTACCCATTTTGACATAAATAATCAAACTAAGAGTTTTGAAAGTAAACAAGCCGAGTATAATCATTAAAGCATTCACAAAGCTTATTGTGACTAGAAATAGTTGTTTTAAGCCTTAACTTCACATTGGAAAGGTTGGAAATCGAACTATAATGAAGTTTTACCCATTTTGATACAAATAATCAAACTAAGAGTTTTGAAAGTAAACAAGCCGAGTATAATCATTAAAGCTTTCACAAAGCTTATTGTGACTAGAAATAGTTGTTTTAAGCCTTAACTTCACATTGGAAAGGTTGGAAATCGAACTATAATGAAGTTTTACCCATTTTGACATAAATAATCAAACTAAGAGTTTTGAAAGTAAACAAGCCGAGTATAATCATTAAAGCTTTCACAAAGCTTATTGTGACTAGAAATAGTTGTTTTAAGCCTTAACTTCACATTAAAGGTTGGAAATCGAACTATAATGAAGTTTACCCATTTTGATACAAATAATCAAACTAAGAGTTTTGAAAGTAAACAAGATGAGCATAATCATTAAAGCTTTCACAAAGCTTATTGTGACTAGAAATAGTTGTTTTAAGCCTTAACTTCACATTGAAAACGTAGGAAATCGAACTATAATGAAGTTTTACCCATTTTGACATAAATAATCAAACTAAGAGTTTTGAAAGTAAACAAGCCGAGTATAATCATTAAAGCTTTCACAAAGCTTATTGTGACTAGAAATAGTTGTTTTAAGCCTTAACTTCACATTGGAAAGGTTGGAAATCGAACTATAATGAAGTTTTACCCATTTTGATACTAAATAATCAAACTAAGAGTTTTGAAAGTAAACAAGCCGAGCTTAATCATTAAAGCTTTCACAAAGCTTATTGTGACTAGAAATAGTTGTTTTAAGCCTTAACTTCACATTGGAAAGGTTGGAAATCGAACTATAATGAAGTTTTACCCATTTTGATACAAATAATCAAACTAAGAGTTTTGAAAGTAAACAAGCCGAATATAATCATTAAAGCTTTCACAAAGCTTATTGTGACTAGAAATAGTTGTTTAAGCCTTAACTTCACATTGGAAAGGTTAGAAATCGAACTATAATGAAGTTTTACCCATTTTGAGATACAAATAATCAAACTAAGAGTTTTGAAAGTAAACAAGCAGTATAATCATTAAAGCTTTCACAAAGCTTATTGTGACTAGAAATAGTTGTTTTAAGCCTTAACTTCACATTGAAAAGGTTTGAAATCGAACTATAATGAAGTTTTACCCATTTTGATACAAATAATCAAACTAAGAGTTTTGAAAGTAAACAAGCCGAGTATAATCATTAAAGCTTTCACAAAGCTTATTGTGACTAGAAATAGTTGTTTTAAGCCTTAACTTCACATTGGAAAGGTTGGAAATCGAACTATAATGAAGTTTTACCCATTTTGATACAAATAATCAAACTAAGAGTTTTGAAAGTAAACAAGATGAGTATAATCATTAAAGCTTTCACAAAGCTTATTGTGACTAGAAATAGTTGTTTTAAGCCTTAACTTCACATTGGAAACGTGGGAAATCGAACTATAATGAAGTTTTACCCATTTTGACATAAATAATCAAACTAAGAGTTTTGAAAGTAAACAAGATGAGCATAATCATTAAAGCTTTCACAAAGCTTATTGTGACTAGAAATAGTTGTTTTAAGCCTTAACTTCACATTGAAAGGTTGTGAAATCGAACTATAATGAAGTTTTACCCATTTTGACATAAATAATCAAACTAAGAGTTTTGAAAGTAAACAAGCCGAGTATAATCATTAAAGCTTTCACAAAGCTTATTGTGACTAGAAATAGTTGTTTTAAGCCTTAACTTCACATTGGAAAAGTTGGAAATCGAACTATAATGAAGTTTTACCCATTTTGATACAAATAATAAAACTAAGAGTTTTGAAAGTAAACAAGATAAGCATAATCATTAAAGCTTTCACAAAGCTTATTGTGACTAGAAATAGTTGTTTTAAGCCTTAACTTCACATTGAAAACGTTGGAAATCGAACTATAATGAAGTTTTACCCATTTTGACATAAATAATCAAACTAAGAGTTTTGAAAGTAAACAAGCCGAGTATAATCATTAAAGCTTTCACAAAGCTTATTGTGACTAGAAATAGTTGTTTTAAGCCTTAACTTCACATTGGAAAGGTTGGAAATCGAACTATAATGAAGTTTTACCCATTTTGACGTAAATAATCAAACTAAGAGTTTTGAAAGTAAACAAGCCGAGAGCATAATCATTAAAGCTTTCACAAAGCTTATTGTGACTAGAAATAGTTGTTTTAAGCCTTAACTTCACATTGGAAAGGTTGGAAATCGAACTATAATGAAGTTTTACCCATTTTGATACAAATAATCAAACTAAGAGTTTTGAAAGTAAACAAGATGAGCATAATCATTAAAGCTTTCACAAAGCTTATTGTGACTAGAAATAGTTGTTTTAAGCCTTAACTTCACATTGAAAAGGTTGGAAATCGAACTATAATGAAGTTTTACCCATTTTGACATAAATAATCAAACTAAGAGTTTTGAAAGTAAACAAGCCGAGTATAATCATTAAAGCTTTCACAAAGCTTATTGTGACTAGAAATAGTTGTTTTAAGCCTTAACTTCACATTGGAAAGGTTGGAAATCGAACTATAATGAAGTTTTACCCATTTTGATACAAATAATCAAACTAAGAGTTTTGAAAGTAAACAAGCCGAGCATAATCATTAAAGCTTTCACAAAGCTTATTGTGACTAGAAATAGTTATTTTAAGCCTTAACTTCACATTGGAAAGGTTGGAAATCGAACTATAATGAAGTTTTACCCATTTTGATACAAATAATCAAACTAAGAGTTTTGAAAGTAAACAAGCCGAGTATAATCATTAAAGCTTTCACAAAGCTTATTGTGACTAGAAATAGTTGTTTTAAGCCTTAACTTCACATTGGAAAGGTTGAAATCGAACTATAATGAAGTTTTACCCATTTTGATACAAATAATCAAACTAAGAGTTTTGAAAGTAAACAAGCCAGTATAATCATTAAAGCTTTCACAAAGCTTATTGTGACTAGAAATAGTTGTTTTAAGCCTTAACTTCACATTGGAAAGGTTGGAAATCGAACTATAATGAAGTTTTACCCATTTTGATATAAATAATCAAACTAAGAGTTTTGAAAGTAAACAAGCCGAGTATAATCATTAAAGCTTTCACAAAGCTTATTGTGACTAGAAATAGTTGTTTTAAGCCTTAACTTCACATTGGAAAGTTGGAAATCGAACTATAATGAAGTTTTACCCATTTTGATACAAATAATCAAACTAAGAGTTTTGAAAGTAAACAAGATAAGCATAATCATTAAAGCTTTCACAAAGCTTATTGTGACTAGAAATAGTTGTTTTAAGCCTTAACTTCACATTGAAAACATTGGAAATCGAACTATAATGAAGTTTTACCCATTTTGACATAAATAATCAAACTAAGAGTTTTGAAAGTAAACAAGCAGAGTATAATCATTAAAGCTTTCACAAAGCTTATTGTGACTAGAAATAGTTGTTTTAAGCCTTAACTTCAGTTTGGAAAGGTTGGAAATCGAACTATAATGAAGTTTTACCCATTTTGATACAAATAATCAAACTAAGAGTTTTGAAAGTAAACAAGATGAGCATAATCATTAAAGCTTTCACAAAGCTTATTGTGACTAGAAATAGTTGTTTTAAGCCTTAACTTCACATTGAAAAGGTTGGAAATCGAACTATAATGAAGTTTTACCCATTTTGACATAAATAATCAAACTAAGAGTTTTGAAAGTAAACAAGCCGAGTATAATCATTAAAGCTTTCACAAAGCTTATTGTGACTAGAAATAGTTGTTTTAAGCCTTAACTTCACATTGGAAAGGTTGGAAATCGAACTATAATGAAGTTTTACCCATTTTGATACTAAATAATCAAACTAAGAGTTTTGAAAGTAAACAAGCCGAGTATAATCATTAAAGCTTTCACAAAGCTTATTGTGACTAGAAATAGTTGTTTTAAGCCTTAACTTCACATTGGAAAGGTTGGAAATCGAACTATAATGAAGTTTTACCCATTTTGATACAAATAATCAAACTAAGAGTTTTGAAAGTAAACAAGCCGAGCATAATCATTAAAGCTTTCACAAAGCTTATTGTGACTAGAAATAGTTGTTTTAAGCCTTAACTACACATTGGAAACGTGGAAAATCGAACTATAATGAAGTTTTACCCATTTTGATACATAATAATCAAACTAAGAGTTTTGAAAGTAAACAAGCCGAGTATAATCATTAAAGCTTTCACAAAGCTTATTGTGACTAGAAATAGTTGTTTTAAGCCTTAACTTCACATTGGAAAAAGTTGGAAATCGAACTATAATGAAGTCTTACCCATTTTGATACAAATAATCAAACTAAGAGTTTTGAAAGTAAACAAGATGCCGCATAAGCATAATCATTAAAGCTTTCACAAAGCTTATTGTGACTAGAAATAGTTGTTTTAAGCCTTAACTTCACATTGAAAACATGGAAATCGAACTATAATGAAGTTTTACCCATTTTGACATAAATAATCAAAAACTAAGAGTTTTGAACGTAAACAAGATGAGCATAATCATTAAAGCTTTCACAAAGCTTATTGTGACTAGAAATAGTTGTTTTAAGCCTTAACTTCACATTGGAAAGGTTGGAAATCGAACTATAATGAAGTCTTACCCATTTTGATACAAATAATGAAACTAAGAGTTTTGAAAGTAAACAAGATGAGCATAATCATTAAAGCTTTCACAAAGCTTATTGTGACTAGAAATAGTTGTTTTAAGCCTTAACTTCACATTGAAAACGTGGGAAATCGAACTATAATGAAGTTTTACCCATTTTGACATAAATAATCAAACTAAGAGTTTTGAAAGTAAACAAGCCGAGTATAATCATTAAAGCTTTCACAAAGCTTATTGTGACTAGAAATAGTTGTTTTAAGCCTTAACTTCACATTGGAAAGGTTGGAAATCGAACTATAATGAAGTTTTACCCATTTTGATACAAATAATCAAACTAAGAGTTTTGAAAGTAAACAAGATGAGCATAATCATTAAAGCTTTCACAAAGCTTATTGTGACTAGAAATAGTTGTTTTAAGCCTTAACTTCACATTGGAAAGGTTGGAAATCGAACTATAATGAAGTTTTACCCATTTTGACATAAATAATCAAACTAAGAGTTTTGAAAGTAAACAAGATGAGTATAATCATTAAAGCTTTCACAAAGCTTATTGTGACTAGAAATAGTTGTTTTAAGCCTTAACTTCACATTGGAAAGGTTGGAAATCGAACTATAATGAAGTTTTACCCATTTTGATACAAATAATCAAACTAAGAGTTTTGAAAGTAAACAAGATGAGCATAATCATTAAAGCTTTCACAAAGCTTATTGTGACTAGAAATAGTTGTTTTAAGCCTTAACTTCACATTGAAAATGGTTGGAAATCGAACTATAATGAAGTTTTACCCATTTTGATACAAATAATCAAACTAAGAGTTTTGAAAGTAAACAAGATGAGCATAATCATTAAAGCTTTCACAAAGCTTATTGTGACTAGAAATAGTTGTTTTAAGCCTTAACTTCACATTGAAAAGGTTGGAAATCGAACTATAATGAAGTTTTACCCATTTTGATACAAATAATCAAACTAAGAGTTTTGAAAGTAAACAAGATGAGCATAATCATTAAAGCTTTCACAAAGCTTATTGTGACTAGAAATAGTTGTTTTAAGCCTTAACTTCACATTGAAAGGTTGGAAATCGAACTATAATGAAGTTTTACCCATTTTGATACAAATAATCAAACTAAGAGTTTTGAAAGTAAACAAGATGAGCATAATCATTAAAGCTTTCACAAAGCTTATTGTGACTAGAAATAGTTGTTTTAAGCCTTAACTTCACATTGAAAAACGTTGGAAATCGAACTATAATGAAGTTTTACCCATTTTGACATAAATAATCAAACTAAGAGTTTTGAAAGTAAACAAGCCGAGCATAATCATTAAAGCTTTCACAAAGCTTATTGTGACTAGAAATAGTTGTTTTAAGCCTTAACTTCACATTGAAAACGTGAGAAATTGATATATAATAAAGTTTTACCCATTTTGACATAAATAATCAAACTAAGAGTTTTAAAAGTAAACAAGTGAGTATAATCATTAAAGCTTTCACAAAGCATATTGTGACTAGAAATAGTTGTTTTAAGCCTTAACTTCACATTGGAAAGGTTGGAAATCGAACTATAATGAAGTTTTACCCATTTTGATACAAATAAACAAACTAAGAGTTTTGAAAGTAAACAAGATGAGCATAATTATTAAAGCTTTCACAAAGCTTATTGTGACTAGAAATAGTTTTTTTAAGCCTTAACTTCACATTGAAAACGTGAGAAATCGAACTATAATGAAGTTTTATCCATTTCGACATAAATAATCAAATAAGAGTTTTGAAATTAAACAAGCCGAGTATAATCATTAAGGCTTTCACAAAGTTTATTGTGACTAGAAATAGTTGTTTTAAGCCTTAAGTTCACTTTGGAAAGGTTGGAAATCGAACTATAATGAAGTCTTACCCATTTTGATACAAATAATCAAACTAAGAGTTTTGAAAGTAAACAAGATAAGGATAATCATTAAAACTTTCACAAAGCTTATTGTGACTAGAAATAGTTGTTTTAAGCTTTAACTTCACATTGAAAACATAGGAAATCGAACTATAATGAAGTTTTACCCATTTTGACATAAATAATCAAACTAAGAGTTTTGAAAGTAAACAAACCGAGTATAATCATTAAAGCTTTCACAAAGCTTATTGTGACTAGAAATAGTTGTTTTAAGCCTTAACTTCACATTGGAAAGGTTGGAAATCGAACTATAATGAAGTTTTACCCATTTTGACGTAAATAAGCAAATAAGAGTTTTGAAAGTAAACAAGCCGAGTATAATCATTAAAGCTTTCACAAAGCTTATTGTGACTAGAAATAGTTGTTTTAAGCCTTAACTTCACATTTTAAAGGTTGGAAATCGAACTATAATGAGGTGTTACCCATTATGATACAAATAATGAAACTAAGAGTTTTGAAAGTAAACAAGATGAGCATAGTCATTAAAGCTTTCACAAAGCTTATTGTGACTAAAAATAGTTGTTTTAAGCCTTAACTTCACATTGAAAACGTAGAAAATTGAACTATAATGTAGTTTTATCCATTTTGACATAAATAATCAAACTAAGAGTTTTGAAAGTAAACAAGCCGAGTATAATCATTAAAGCTTTCACAAAGCTTATTGTGACTAGAAATAGTTGTTTTAAGCCTTAACTTCACATTCTAAAGGTTGGAAATCGAACTATAATGAAGTCTTACCCATTATGATACAAATAATGAAACTAAGAGTTTTGAAAGTAAACAAGATGAGCATAAACATTAAAGCTTTCACAAAGCTTATTGTGACTACAAATAGTTGTTTTAAGCCTTAACTTCACATTGAAAACGTTGGAAATCGAACTATAATGAAGTTTTATCCATTTTGACATAAATAATCAAACTAAGAGTTTTGAAAGTAAACAAGCCGAGTATAATCATTAAAGCTTTCACAAAGCTTATTGTGACTAGAAATAGTTGTTTTATGCCTTAACTTCACATTGAAATCGTGAGAAATTGATATATAATAAATTTTTACCCATTTTGACATAAATAATCAAACTAAGAGTTTTAAAAGTAAACAAGCTGAGTATAATCATTAAAGCTTTCACAAAGCTTATTGTGACTAGAAATAGTTGTTTTAAGCCTTAACTTCACATTGGAAAGGTTGGAAAACGAACTATAATGAAGTTTTACCCATTTTGAGGCAAGTAATCAAACTAAGAGTTTTGAAAGTAAACAAGCCGAGTATAATCATTAAAGCTTTCACAAAGCTTATTGTGACTAGAAATTGTTGTTTTAAGCCTTAACTTCACATTGGAAAGGTTAGAAATCGAACTATAATGATGTCTTACCCATTTTGATACAAATAATCAAACTAAGAGTTTTGAAAGTAAACAAGCTGAGTATAATCATTAAAGCTTTCACAAAGCTTATTGTAACAAGAAATAGTTGTTTTAAGCCTTAACTTCACATTGAAAAGGTGGGAAATCGAACTATAATGAAGTCTTACCCATTTTGATACAAATAATCAAACTAATAGTTTTGAAAGTAAACAAGCCGAGTATAATCATTAAAGCTTTCACAAAGCTTATTGTGACTAGAAATAGTTGTTTTAAGCCTTAACTTCACATTGGAAAGGTTAGAAATCGAACTATAATGATGTCTTACCCATTTTGATACAAATAATCAAACTAAGAGTTTTGAAAGTAAACAAGCCGAGTATAATCATTAAAGCTTTCACAAAGCTTATTGTAACAAGAAATAGTTGTTTTAAGCCTTAACTTCACATTGAAAAGGTGGGAAATCGAACTATAATGAAGTCCTACCCATTTTGATACAAATAATCAAACTAATAGTTTTGAAAGTAAACAAGCCGAGTATAATCATTAAAGCTTTCACAAAGCTTATTGTGACTAGAAATAGTTGTTTTAAGCCTTAACTTCACATTGGAAAGGTTGGAAATCAAACTATAATGAAGTTTTACCCATTTTAATACAAATAATCAAACTAAGAGTTTTGAAAGTCAACAAGATGAGCATAATCATTAAAGCTTTCATAAAGCTTATTGTGACTAGAAATAGTTGTTTTAAGCCTTAACTTCACATTGGAAACGTGGGAAATCGGACTATAATGAAGTTTTACCCATTTTGATATAAATAATCAAATAACAGTTTTGAAAGTAAACAAGCCGAGTATAATCATTAATGCTTTCACAAAGTTTATTGTGACTAGAAATAGTTGTTTTAAGCCTCAACATCATATCGGAAAGGTTGGAGATCGAACTATAATGAAGTCTTACCCATTTTGATACAAATAATCAAACTACGAGTTTTGAAAGTAAACCAGATGAGCATAATCATTAAAGCTTTCACAAAGCTTATTGTGACTAGAAATAGTTGTTTTAAGCCTTAACTTCACATTGGAAAGGTTGGAAATCGAACTATAATGAAGTTTTACCCATTTTGATACTAATAATCAAACTAAGAGTTTTCAAAGTAAACAAGCCGAGCTTAATCATTAAAGCTTTCACAAGGCTTATTGTGACTAGAAATCGTTGTTTTAAGCCTTAACTTCACATTGGAAAGGTTGGAAATCGAACTATTATGAAGTTTTACCCATTTTGATACAAATAATCAAACTAAGAGTTTTGAAAGTAAACAAGATGAGCATAATCATTAAAGCTTTCACAAAGCTTATTGTGACTATAAATAGTTGTTTTAAGCCTTAACTTCATATTGGAAACGTGGGAAATCGAACTATAAGGAAGTTTTACCCATTTTGACATAAATAATCAAACTAAGAGTTTTGAAAGTAAACAAGCCGAGTATAATCATTAAAGCTTTCAAAAAGTTTATTGTGACTAGAAATAGTTGTTTTAAGCCTTAACTTCACATCGGAATGGTTGGAAATCGAACTATAATGAAGTCTTATCCATTTTGATACAAATAATCAAACTAAGAGTTTTGAAAGTAAACAAGATGAGCATAATCATTAAAGCTTTCGCAAAGCTTATTGTGACTAGAAATAGTTGTTTTAAGCCTTAACTTCACCTTGAAAATGTGGGAAATCGAACTATAATGAAGTTTTACCCATTTTGACGTAAATAATCAAACTAAGAGTTTTGAAAGTAAACAAGATGAGCATAATCAGTAAAGCTTTCACAAAGCTTATTGTGACTAGAAATAGTTGTTTTACGCCTTAACTTCACATTGGAAACGTGGTAAATCGAACTATGATGAACTTTTACCCATTTTGACATAAATAATCAAACTAAGAGTTTTGAAAGTAAATAAGGCGAGTATAATCATTAAAGCTTTCAAAAACTTTATTGTGACTAGAAATAGTTGTTTTAAGCCTTAATTTCACATCGGAAAGGTTGGAAATTAAACTATAATAAAGTCTTACCCATTTTGATACAAATAATCAAACTAAGAGTTTTGAAAGTAAACAAGATGAGCATAATCATTAAAGCATTCACAAAGCTTATTGTGACTAGAAATAGTTGTTTTAAGCCTTAACTTCACCTTGAAAACGTGGGAAATCGAACTATAATGAAGTTTAACCCATTTTGACATAAATAATCAAACTAAGAGTTTTGAAAGTAAACAAGCCGAGTATAGTCATTAAAGCTATCACAATACAATGCTTATTGTGACTAGAAATAGTTGTTTTAAGCCTTAACTTCACATTGGAAAGGTTGGAAATCGAACTATAATGAAGTTTTACACATTTTGATACAAATAATCAAACTAAGAGTTTTCAAAGTAAACAAGCCGGGCTTAATCATTAAAGCATTCACAAAGCTTATTGTGACTAGAAATAGTTGTTTTAAGCCTTAACTTCACCTTGAAAACGTGGGAAATCGAACTATAATGAAGTTTAACCCATTTTGACATAAATAATCAAACTAAGAGTTTTGAAAGTAAACAAGCCGAGTATAGTCATTAAAGCTATCACAATACAATGCTTATTGTGACTAGAAATAGTTGTTTTAAGCCTTAACTTCACATTGGAAAGGTTGGAAATCGAACTATAATGAAGTTTTACCCATTTTGATACAAATAATCAAACTAAGAGTTTTCAAAGTAAACAAGCCGGGCTTAATCATTAAAGCATTCACAAAGCTTATTGTGACTAGAAATCGTTGTTTTAAGCCTTAACTTCACATTAGAAACGTGGGAAATCGAACTATAATGAAGTTTTACCCATTTCGACATAAATAATCAAATTAAGAGTTTTGAAAGTAAACAAGCCGAGTATAATCATTAAAGCTTTCACAAAGCTTATTGTGATTAGAAATTGCTGTTTAAAGCCTTAACTTCACATTTGAAAGGTTGGAAATTGAACTATAATGAAGTTTTACCCATTTTTATACAAATAATCAAACTAAGAGTTTTGAAAGTAAACAAGCCGAGTATAATCATTAAAGCTTTCACAAAGCTTATTGTAACAAGAAATAGTTGTTTTAAGCCTTAACTTCACATTGGAAAGTTTGGAAATCGAACTATAATGAAGTCTTACCCATTTTGATACAAATAATCAAACTAAGAGTTTTGAAAGTAAACAAGATAAGCGTAATCATTAAAGCTTTCACAAAGCTTATTGTGACTAGAAATAGTTGTTTTAAGCCTTAACTTCACATTGAAAACATAGGAAATCGAACTATAATGAAGTTTTACCCATTTTGACATAAATAATCAAACTAAGAGTTTTGAAAGTAAACAAACCGAGTATAATCATTAAAGCTTTCACAAAGCTTATTGTGACTAGAAATAGTTGTTTTAAGCCTTAACTTCACATTCTAAAGGTTGGAAATCGAACTATAATGAAGTCTTACCCATTATGATACAAATAATGAAACTAAGAGTTTTGAAAGTAAACAAGATGAGCATAGACATTAAAGCTTTCACAAAGCTTATTGTGACTACAAATAGTTGTTTTAAGCCTTAACTTCACATTGAAAACGTTGGAAATCGAAATATAATGAAGTTTTATCCATTTTGACATAAATAATCAAACTAAGTGTTTTGAAAGTAAACAAGCCGAGTATAATCATTAAAGCTTTCACAAAGCTTATTGTGACTAGCAATAGTTGTTTTATGCCTTAACTTCACATTGAAAACGTGAGAAATTGATATATAATAAAGTTTTACGCATTTTGACATAAATAATCAAACTAAGAGTTTTAAAAGTAAACAAGATGAGTATAATCATTAAAGCTTTCACAAAGCATATTGTGACTAGAAATAGTTGTTTTAAGCCTTAACTTCACATTGGAAAGGTTGGAAATCGAACTATAATGAATTTTTACCCATTTTGATACAAATAATCAAACTAAGAGTTTTGAAAGTAAACAAGATGAGCATAATTATTAAAGCTTTCACAAAGCTTATTGTGACTAGAAATAGTTTTTTTAAGCCTTAACTTCACATTGAAAACGTAAGAAATCGAACTATAATGAAGTTTTATCCATTTTGACATAAATAATCAAACTAAGAGTTTTGAAAGTAAACAAGCTGAGTATAATCATTAAAGCTTTCAAAAAGTTTATTATGACTAGAAATAGTTGTTTTAAGCCTTAACTTCACATCGGAATGGTTGGAAATCGAACTATAATGAAGTCTTGTCCATTTTGATACAAATAATCAAACTAAGAGTTTTGAAAGTAAACAAGATGAGCATAATCATTAAAGCTTTCGCAAAGCTTATTGTGACTAGAAATAGTTGTTTTAAGCCTTAACTTCACCTTGAAAATGTGGGAAATCGAACTATAATGAAGTTTTACCCATTTTGACGTAAATAATCAAACTAAGAGTTTTGAAAGTAAACAAGATGAGCATAATCAGTAAAGCTTTCACAAAGCTTATTGTGACTAGAAATAGTTGTTTTAATCCTTAACTTCACATTCTAAAGGTTGGAAATCGAACTATAATGAAGTCTTACCCATTATGATAGAAATAATGAAACTAAGAGTTTTGAAAGTAAACAAGATGAGCATAGACATTAAAGCTTTCACAAAGCTTATTGTGACTACAAATAGTTGTTTTAAGCCTTAACTTCATATTGAAAACGTTGGAAATCGAACTATAATGAAGTTTTATCCATTTTGACATAAATAATCAAACTAAGAGTTTTGAAAGTAAACAAGCCGAGTATAATCATTAAAGCTTTCACAAAGCTTATTGTGACTAGAAATAGTTGTTTTATGCCTTAACTTCACATTGAAAACGTGAGAAATTGATATATAATAAAGTTTTACCCATTTTGACATAAATAATCAAACTAAGAGTTTTAAAAGTAAACAAGTTGAGTATAATCATTAAAGCTTTCACAAAGCATATTGTGACTAGAAATAGTTGTTTTAAGCCTTAACTTCACATTGGAAAGGTTGGAAATCGAACTATAATGAAGTTTTACCCATTTTGATACAAATAATCAAACTAAGAGTTTTGAAAGTAAACAAGATGAGCATAATTATTAAAGCTTTCACAAAGCTTATTGTGACTAGAAATAGTTTTTTTAATCCTTAACTTCACATTGAAAACGTGAGAAATCGAACTATAATGAAGTTTTATCCATTTTGACATAAATAATCAAATAAGAGTTTTAAAATTAAACAAGCCGAGTATAATCATTAAGGCTTTCACAAAGTTTATTGTGACTAGATATAGTTGTTTTAAGCCTTAAGTTCACTTTGGAAAGGTTGGAAATCGAACTATAATGAAGTCTTACCCATTTTGATACAAATAATCAAACTAAGAGTTTTGAAAGTAAACAAGATAAGCATAATCATTAAAGCGTTCACAAAGCTTATTGTGACTAGAAATAGTTGTTTTAAGCCTTAACTTCACATTGAAAACATAGGAAATCGAACTATAATGAAGTTTTACCCATTTTGACATAAATAATCAAACTAAGAGTTTTGAAAGTAAACAAACCGAGTATAATCATTAAAGCTTTCACAAAGCTTATTGTGACTAGAAATAGTTGTTTTAAGCCTTAACTTCACATTGGAAAGGTTGGAAATCGAACTATAATGAAGTTTTACCCATTTTGACGTAAATAAGCAAATAAGAGTTTTGAAAGTAAACAAGCCGAGTATAATCATTAAAGCTTTCACAAAGCTTATTGTGACTAGAAATAGTTGTTTTAAGCCTTAACTTCACATTCTAAAGGTTGGAAATCGAACTATAATGAAGTCTTACCCATTATGATACAAATAATGAAACTAAGAGTTTTGAAAGTAAACAAGATGAGCATAGTCATTAAAGCTTTCACAAAGCTTATTGTGACTAAAAATAGTTGTTTTAAGCCTTAACTTCACATTGAAAACGTAGAAAATTGAACTATAATGAAGCTTTATCCATTTTGACATAAATAATCAAACTAAGAGTTTTGAAAGTAAACAAGCCGAGTATAATCATTAAAGCTTTCACAAAGCTTATTGTGACTAGAAATAGTTGTTTTAAGCCTTAACTTCACATTTTAAAGGTTGGAAATCGAACTATAATGAAGTCTTACCCATTTTGATACAAATAATCAAACTAATAGTTTTGAAAGTAAACAAGCCGAGTATAATCATTAAAGCTTTCACAAAGCTTATTGTGACTAGAAATAGTTGTTTTAAGCCTTAACTTCACATTAGAAAGGTTGGAAATCAAACTATAATGAAGTTTTACCCATTTTAATACAAATAATCAAACTAAGAGTTTTGAAAGTAAACAAGATGAGCATAATCATTAAAGCTTTCACAAAGCTTATTGTGACTAGAAATAGTTGTTTTAAGCCTTAACTTCACATTGAAAACATAGGAAATCGAACTATAATGAAGTTTTACCCATTTTGACATAAATAATCAAACTAAGAGTTTTGAAAGTAAACAAACCGAGTATAATCATTAAAGCTTTCACAAAGCTTATTGTGACTAGAAATAGTTGTTTTAAGCCTTAACTTCACATTGAAAACATAGGAAATCGAACTATAATGAAGTTTTACCCATTTTGACATAAATAATCAAACTAAGAGTTTTGAAAGTAAACAAGCCGAGTATAATCATTAAAGCTTTCACAAAGCTTATTGTGACTAGAAATAGTTGTTTTAAGCCTTAACTTCACATTTTAAAGGTTGGAAATCGAACTATAATGAAGTCTTACCCATTTTGATACAAATAATCAAACTAATAGTTTTGAAAGTAAACAAGCCGAGTATAATCATTAAAGCTTTCACAAAGCTTATTGTGACTAGAAATAGTTGTTTTAAGCCTTAACTTCACATTGGAAAGGTTGGAAATCAAACTATAATGAAGTTTTACCCATTTTAATACAAATAATCAAACTAAGAGTTTTGAAAGTAAACAAGATGAGCATAATCATTAAAGCTTTCACAAAGCTTATTGTGACTAGAAATAGTTGTTTTAAGCCTTAACTTCACATTGGAAACGTGGGAAATCGGACTATAATAAAGTTTTACCCATTTTGATATAAATAATCAAATAACAGTTTTGAAAGTAAACAAGTCGAGTATAATCATTAATGCTTTCACAAAGTTTATTGTGACTAGAAATAGTTGTTTTAAGCCTCAACATCATATCGGAAAGGTTGGAGATCGAACTATAATGAAGTCTTACCCATTTTGATACAAATAATCAAACTACGAGTTTTGAAAGTAAACCAGATGAGCATAATCATTAAAGCTTTCACAAAGCTTATTGTGACTAGAAATAGTTGTTTTAAGCCTTAACTTCACATTGGAAAGGTTGGAAATCGAACTATAATGAAGTTTTACCCATTTTGATACTAATAATCAAACTAAGAGTTTTCAAAGTAAACAAGCCGAGCTTAATCATTAAAGCTTTCACAAGGCTTATTGTGACTAGAAATCGTTGTTTTAAGCCTTAACTTCACATTGGAAAGGTTGGAAATCGAACTATTATGAAGTTTTACCCATTTTGATACAAATAATAAAACTAAGAGTTTTGAAAGTAAACAAGATGAGCATAATCATTAAAGATTCCACAAAGCTTATTGTGACTAGAAATAGTTGTTTTAAGCCTTAACTTCATATTGGAAACGTGGGAAATCGAACTATAATGAAGTTTTACCCATTTTGACATAAATAATTAAACTAAGAGTTTTGAAAGTAAACAAGCCGAGTATAATCATTAAAGCTTTCAAAAAGTTTATTTTGACTAGAAATAGTTGTTTTAAGCCTTAACTTCACATCGGAATGGTTGGAAATCGAACTATAATGAAGTCTTATCCATTTTGATACAAATAATCAAACTAAGAGTTTTGAAAGTAAACAAGATGAGCATAATCATTAAAGCTTTCGCAAAGCTTATTGTGACTAGAAATAGTTGTTTTAAGCCTTAACTTCACCTTGAAAATGTGGGAAATCGAACTATAATGAAGTTTTACCCATTTTGATGTAAATAATCAAACTAAGAGTTTTGAAAGTAAACAAGATGAGCATAATCAGTAAAGCTTTCACAAAGCTTATTGTGACTAGAAATAGTTGTTTTAAGCCTTAACTTCACATTGGAAACGTGGCAAATCGAACTATGATGAAGTTTTACCCATTTTGACATAAATAATCAAACTAAGAGTTTTGAAAGTAAATAAGGCGAGTATAATCATTAAAGCTTTCAAAAACTTTATTGTGACTAGAAATAGTTGTTTTAAGCCTTATTTTCACATCGGAAAGGTTGGAAATTAAACTATAATAAAGTCTTACCCATTTTGATACAAATAATCAAACTAAGAGTTTTGAAAGTAAACAAGATGAGCATAATCATTAAAGCATTCACAAAGCTTATTGTGACTAGAAATAGTTGTTTTAAGCCTTAACTTCACCTTGAAAATGTGGGAAATCGAACTATAATGAAGTTTTACCCATTTTGACGTAAATAATCAAACTAAGAGTTTTGAAAGTAAACAAGATGAGCATAATCATTAAAGCTTTCACAAAGCTTATTGTGACTAGAAATAGTTGTTTTAAGCCTTAACTTCACATTGGAAACGTGGCAAATCGAACTATGATGAAGTTTTACCCATTTTGACATAAATAATCAAACTAAGAGTTTTGAAAGTAAATAAGGCGAGTATAATCATTAAAGCTTTCAAAAACTTTATTGTGACTAGAATAGTTGTTTTAAGCCTTAATTTCACATCGGAAAGGTTGGAAATTAAACTATAACAAAGTCTTACCCATTTTGATACAAATAATCAAACTAAGAGTTTTGAAAGTAAACAAGATGAGCATAATCATTAAAGCATTCACAAAGCTTATTGTGACTAGAAATAGTTGTTTTAAGCCTTAACTTCACCTTGAAAACGTGGGAAATCGAACTATAATGAAGTTTAACCCATTTTGACATAAATAATCAAACTAAGAGTTTTGAAAGTAAACAAGCCGAGTATAGTCATTAAAGCTATCACAATACAATGCTTATTGTGACTAGAAATAGTTGTTTTAAGCCTTAACTTCACGTTGGAAAGGTTGGAAATCGAACTATAATGAAGTTTTACCCATTTTGATACAAATAATCAAACTAAGAGTTTTCAAAGTAAACAAGCCGGGCTTAATCATTAAAGCATTCACAAAGCTTATTGTGACTAGAAATAATTGTTTTAAGCCTTAACTTCACATTGGAAAGGTTAGAAATCGAACTATAATGATGTCTTACCCATTTAGATACAAATAATCAAACTAAGAGTTTTGAAAGTAAACAAGCCGAGTATAATCATTAAAGCTTTCACAAAGCTTATTTTAACAAGAAATAGTTGTTTTAAGCCTTAACTTCACATTGAAAAGGTTTGAAATCGAACTATAATGAAGTTTTACCCATTTTGATACAAATAATCAAACTAAGAGTTTTGAAAGTAAACAAGCCGAGTATAATCATTAAAGCTTTCACAAAGCTTATTGTGACTAGAAATAGTTGTTTTAAGCCTTAACTTCACATTAGAAAGGTTGGAAATCAAACTATAATGAAGTTTTACCCATTTTAATACAAATAATCAAACTAAGAGTTTTGAAAGTAAACAAGATGAGCATAATCATTAACGCTTTCACAAAGTTTATTGTGACTAGAAATAGTTGTTTTAAGCCTTAACTTCACATTGGAAACGTGGGAAATCGAACTATAATGATGTTTTACCTATTTTGATATAAATAATCAAATAAGAGTTTTGAAAGTAAACAAGCCGAGTATAATCATTAAAGCTTTCACAAAGTTTATTGTGACTAGAAATAGTTGTTTTAAGCCTTAACACATATCGGAAAGGTTAAAAATCGAACTATAATGAAGTCTTACCCATTTTGATACAAATAATCAAACTACGAGTTTTGAAAGTAAACCAGATGAGCATAATCATTAAAGCTTTCACAAAGCTTATTGTGACTAGAAATAGTTGTTTTAAACCTTAAATTCACATTGAAAACGTGGGAAATCGAACTATAATAAAGTTTTACCAATTTTGACATAAATAATCAAACTAAGAGTTTTGAAAGTAAACAAGCCGAGTATAATCATTAAACCTTTCAAAAAGCTTATTGTGACAAGAAATAGTTGTTTTAAGCCTTAAGTTCACATTTGAATGTTTGGAAATCGAACTATAATGAAGTCTTACCCATTTTGATACAAATAATCAAACTAAGAGTTTTGAAAGTAAACAAGCCGAGCTTAATCATTAAAGCTTTCACAAAGCTTATTGTGACTAGAAATAGTTGTTTTAAGCCTTAACTTCACATTGGAAAGGTTAGAAATCGAACTATAATGATGTCTTACCAATTTTGATACAAATAATCAAACTAAGAGTTTTGAAAGTAAACAAGCCGAGTATAATCATTAAAGCTTTCACAAAGCTTATTGTAACAACAAATAGTTGTTTTAAGACTAAACTTCACCTTGAAATGTGGGAAATCGAACTATAATGAGGTTTTACCCATTTTGACGTAAATAATCAAACTAAGAGTTTTGAAAGTAAACAAGATGAGCATAATCTTTAAAGCTTTCACAATGCTTATTATGACTAGAAATAGTTGTTTTAAGCCTTAACTTCACATTGGAAAGGTTGGAAATCGAACTATAATGAAGTTTTACCCATTTTGACATAAATAATCAAATAAGAGTTTTGAAAGTAAACAAGCCGAGTATAATCATTAAAGCTTTCACAAAGTTTATTGTGACTAGAAATAGTTGTTTTAAGCCTTAACATCACATCGGAAAAGTTCGAAATCGAACTATAATGAAGTCTTACCCATTTTGATACAAATAATCAAACTACGAGTTTTGAAAGTAAACCAGATGAGCATAATCATTAAAGCTTTCACAAAGCTTATTGTGATTAGAAATAGTTGTTTTAAGCCTTAACTTCACATTGAAAACGTGGGAAATCGAACTATAATGAAGTTTTACCCATTTTACATAAATAATCAAATAAGAGTTTTGAAAGTAAACAAGCCGAGTATAATCATTAAAGCTTTCACAAAGTTTATTGTGACTAGAAATAGTTGTTTTAAGCCTTAACTTCACATCGGAAAGGTTGGAAATCGAACTATAATGAAGTCTTACCCATTTTGATACAAATAATCAAACTAAGAGTTTTGAAAGTAAACAAGATGAGCATAATCATTAAAGCTTTCACAATACTTATTGTGACTAGAAATAGTTGTTTTAAGCCTTAACTTCACCTTGAAAATATGGGAAATCGAACTATAAAGAAGTTTTACCCATTTTGACGAAAATAATCAATCTAAGAGTTTTGAAAGTAAACGAGATGAGCATAATTATTAAAGCTTTCACAAAGCTTATTGTGACTAGAAATAGTTGTTTTAAGCCTTAAATTCACATTGGAAACGTGGGAAATCGAACTATAATGAAGTTTTACCCATTTTGACATAAATAATCAAATAAGAGTTTTGAAAGTAAACATGCCGAGTATAATCATTAAAGCTTTCACAAAGCTTATTGTGACTAGAAGTAGTGGTTTTAAGCCTTAACTTCACATTCTAAAGGTTGGAAATCGAACTATAATGAAGTCATACCCATTATGATACAAATAATGAAATTAAGAGTTTTGAAAGTAAACAAGATGAGCATAGTCATTAAAGCTTTCACAAAGCTTATTGTGACTACAAATAGTTGTTTTAAGCCTTAACTTCACATTGAAAACGTAGGAAATCGAACTATAATGAAGTTTATCCATTTTGACATAAATAATTAAACTAAGAGTTTTGAAAGTAAACAAGCCGAGTATAATCATTAAAGCTTTCACAAAGCTTATTGTGACGAGAAATAGTTGTTTTAAGCCTTAACTTCACATTGGAAAGGTTGGAAATCGAACTATAATGAAGTTTTACCCATTTTGATACTAATAATGAAACTAAGAGTTTTCAAAGTAAACAAGCCGAGCTTAATCATAAAAGCTTTCACAAAGCTTATTGTGACTAGAAATAGTTGTTTTAAGCCTTAACTTCACATTCTAAAGGTTGGAAATCGAACTATAATGAAGTCTTACCCATTATGATACAAATAATGAAACTAAGAGTTTTGAAAGTAAACAAGATGAGCATTGTCATTAAAGCTTTCACAAAGCTTATTGTGACTACAAATAGTTGTTTTAAGCCTTAACTTCACATTGAAAACGTAGAAAATTGAACTATAATGAAGTTTTATCCATTTTGACATAAATAATCAAACTAAGAGTTTTGAAAGTAAACAAGCCGAGTATAATCATTAAAGCTTTCACAAAGCTTATTGTGACTAGAAATAGTTGTTTTAAGCCTTAACTTCACATTGGAAAGGTTGGAAATCGAACTATAATGTAGTTTTACCCATTTTGATACTAATACTCAAACTAAGAGTTTTCAAAGTAAACAAGCCGAGCTTAATCATTAAAGCTTTCACAAAGCTTATTGTGACTAGAAATCGTTGTTTTAAGTCTTAACTTCACATTGGAAAGGTTAGAAATCGAACTATAATGATGTCTTACCCATTTTGATACAAATAATCAAACTAAGAGTTTTGAAAGTAAACAAGCCAAGTATAATCATTAATGCTTTCACAAAGCTTATTGTAACAAGAAATAGTTGTTTTAAGCCTTAACTTCACATTGGAAAGGTTGGAAATCGAACTATAACGAAGTCTTACCCATTTTGATATAAATAATCAAACTAAGAGTTTTGAAAGTAAACAAGCCGAGTATAATCATTAAAGCTTTCACAAAGCTTATTGTGACAAGAAAAAGTTGTTTTAAGCATTAACTTCACATTGGAAAGTTTGCAAATCGAACTATAAGGAAGTCTTACCCATTTTGATACAAATAATCAAACTAAGAGTTTTGAAAGTAAACAAGATAAGCATAATCATTAAAGCTTTCACAAAGCTTATTGTGACTAGAAATAGCTGTTTTAAGCATTAACTTCACATTGAAAATATAGGAAATCGAACTATAATGAAGTTTTACCCATTTTGACATAAATAATCAAACTAAGAGTTTTGAAAATAAACAAACCGAGTATAATCATTAAAGGTTTCACAAAGCTTATTGTGACTAGAAATAGTTGTTTTAAGACTTAACTTCACATTGAAAAGGTAGGAAATCGAACTATAATGAAGTTTTAACCATTTTGACATAAATAATCAAACTAAGAGTTTTGAAAGTAAACAAGCCAAGTATAATCATTAAAGCTTTCACAAAGTTTATTGTGACTAGAAATGTTTTAAGCCTTAACTTCACATTGAAAACGTAGGAAATCGAACTACATTGAAGTCTTACCCATTTTGATACAAACAATCAAACTAAGAGTTTTGAAAGTAAACAAGCCGAATATAAACATTAAAGCTTTCACAAAGCTTATTGTGACTAGAAATAGTTGTTTTAAGCCTTAACTTCAAATTGGAAAGGTTAGAAATCGAACTATAATGATGTCTTACCCATTTTGATACAAATAATCAAACTAAGAGTTTTGAAAGTAAACAAGCCAAGTATAATCATTAAAGCTTTCACAAAGCTTATTGTAACAAGAAATAGTTGTTTTAAGCCTTAACTTCACATTGGAAAGGTTGGAAATCGAACTATAATGAAGTCTTACCCATTTTGATACAAATAATCAAACTAAGAGTTTTGAAAGTAAACAAGCCGATTATAATCATTAAAGCTTTCACAAAGCTTATTGTGACTAGAAATAGTTGTTTTAAGCCTTAACTTCACATTGGAAAGTTTGGAAATCGAACTATAATGAAGTCTTACCCATTTTGATACAAAGAATCAAACTAAGAGTTTTGAAAGTAAACAAGATAAACATAATCATTAAAGCTTTCACAAAGCTTATTGTGACTAGAAATAGTTGTTTTAAGCCTTAACTTCACATTGAAAACATAGGAAATCGAACTATAATGAAGTTTTACCCATTTTGACATAAATAATCAAACTAAGAGTTTTGAAAGTAAACAAACCGAGTATAATCATTAAAGCTTTCACAAAGCTTATTGTGACTAGAAATAGTTGTTTTAAGCCTTAACTTCACATTCTAATGTTTGGAAATTGAACTATAATGAAGTCTTACCCATTATGATACAAATAATGAAACTAAGAGTTTTGAAAGTAAACAAGATGAGCATAGACATTAAAGCTTTCACAAAGCTTATTGTGACTACAAATAGTTGTTTTAAGCCTTAACTTCACATTGAAAACGTTGAAATCGAACTATAATGAAGTTTTATCCATTTTGACATAAATAATCAAACTAAGAGTTTTGAAAGTAAACAAGCCGAGTATAATCATTAAAGCTTTCACAAAGCTTATTGTGACTAGAAATAGTTGTTTTATGCCTTAACTTCACATTGAAAACGTGAGAAATTGATATATAATAAAGTTTTACCCATTTTGACATAAATAATCAAACTAAGAGTTTTAAAAGTAAACAAGCTGAGTATAATCATTAAAGCTTTCACAAAGCTTATTGTGACTAGAAATAGTTGTTTTAAGCCTTAACTTCACATTGGAAAGGTTGGAAAACGAATTATAATGAAGTTTTACCCATTTTGAGGCAAGTAATCAAACTAAGAGTTTTGAAAGTAAACAAGCCGAGTATAATCATTAAAGCTTTCCCAAAGCTTATTGTGACTAGAAATAGTTGTTTTAAGCCTTAACTTCACATTGGAAAGGATCGAAATCGAACTATAATGATGTCTTACCCATTCTGATACAAATAATCAAACTAAGAGTTTTGAAAGTAAACAAGATGAGCATATTCATTAAAGCTTTCACAAAGCTTATTGTGACTAGAAATAGTTGTTTTAAGCCTTAACTTCACATTGAAAACATGGGAAATCGAACTATAATGAAGTTTTACCCATTTTGACATAAATAATCAAACTAAGAGTTTTGAAAGTAAACAAGCCGTGTATAATCATTAAAGCTTTCACAAAGCTTATTGTGACTTGAAATAGTTGTTTTAAGCCTTAACTTCACATTGGAAACATTGGAAATCGAACTGTAATTAAGTTTTACCTATTTTGATACAAATAATCAAACTAAGAGTTTTGAAAGTAAACAAGATGAGCATACTCATTAAAGTATTCACAAAGCTTATTGTGACTAGAAATAGTTTTTTTAAGCCTTAACTTCACATTGAAAACGTGGGAAATCGAATTATAATAAAGTTATACCCATTTTGATTTAAATAATGAAACTAAGAGTTTTGAAAGTAAACAAGCCGAGTATAATCATTAAAGCTTTCACAAAGCTTATTGTGACTAGAAATAGTTGTTTTAAGCCTTAACTTCACATTGAAAACGTGGAAAATCGAACTATAATGAAGTCTTACCCATTTTGACATAAATAATCAAACTAAGAGTTTTAAAAGTAAACAAGCCGAGTATAATCATTAAAGCTTTCACAAAGTTTATTGTAACTAGAAATAGTTGTTTTAAGCCTTAACTTCACATTGGAAACATTGGAAATCGAACTATAATTAAGTTTTACCCATTTTGATACAAATAATCAAACTAAGAGTTTTGAAAGTAGACAAGATGAGCATAATCATTAAAGTATTCACAAAGCTTATTGTGACTAGAAATAGTTGTTTTAAGCCATAACTTCACGTAGGGAACGTGGGACATATGAAGATAATGAAGTTTTAATGATTTTGTATAAAATTATAATTCTAAGAGTTTTAAAATTTAACACTACGAGCATAAACATATTTTAACTACAAATGCTTATTTTGAATAGAAATTGTTGTTTTAAGCCTTAACTTCCCATTGGAAACCTAGGAAATCGAACTGTAATGAAGTTTTACCCATTTTGTCATAAATAATCAAACTAAGAGTTTTGAAAGTAAACAAGGCGAGTATGATCATTAAGATGTCACAAAGCCTATTGTGACTAGAAATCATTGTTTTCAGCCTTAACTTCATGTAGGGAACGTGGGAAATAAGTCGATAATGAAGTTTCAATGATTTTGTATAATATCATAATTGTAAGAGTTTTAAAATTTAAAAAGCCGAGAGTAAACATATTTTATCTACAAACACTTATTTTGAATAGTAATTGTTGTTTTAAGCCTTAACTTCACATTGGAAACGTGGGAAATCGAACTATAATGAAGTGTTACCCATTTTGACATAAATAATCAAACTAAGAGTTTTGAAAGTAAACAAGCCGAGTATGATCATTAAGATGTCACAAAGCCTATTGTGACTAGAAATCATTGTTTTCAGCCTTAACTTCACGTAGGGAACGTGGGAAATAAGTCGATAATGAAGTTTCAACGATTTTGTATAATATCATAATTGGAAAAGTTTGAAAATTTAAAAAGCCGAGCGTAAACATATTTTATCTACAAACACTTATTTTGAATAGAAATCATTGTTTTAAGCCTTAACCTCACATTCGAAATGTTGGAAATCGAACTATAATTAAGTTTTACACATTTTGATACAAATAATCAAACTAGGAGTTTTGAAAGTAACAAGCCGAGTATGATCATTAAGAAGTCATAAAGCTTATTGGAACTAGAAATCGTTGTTTTCTGCCTTAACATCACGTAGGGAACGTGGGACATAGGAAGATAATGAAGTTTTAACGATTTTGTATAAAATTATAATTCTAAGAGTTTTAAAATTTAACACTACGAGCATAAACATATTTTAACTACAAACGCTTATTTTGAATAGAAATTGTTGTTTTGAGCCTTAACTTCCCATTGGAAACCTGGGAAATCGAACTATAATGAAGTTTTATCCATTTTGACATAAATAATCAAACTAAGAGTTTTGAAAGTAAATAAGCCGAGTATAGTCATTAATCACAAAACTTATTGTGACTAGAAATCGTTGTTATTAGCCTTAACTTCACGTAGGGAACGTGAGACATAGGAAGATAATGAAGTTTTAACGATTTTGTATAAAATTATAATGTTAAGAGTTTTAAAATTTAACAAGACGAGCATATACATATTTTATCTACAAACGCTTATTTTGAATTGTAATTGTTGTTTTAAGGCTTAACTTCACATTGGAAACGTGGGAAATCGAACTATAATGAAGTTTACCCATTTTGACATAAATAATCAAACTAAGAGTTTTGAAAGTAAACAAGCCGAGTATGATCATTAAGATGTCACAAAACCTATTGTGACTAGAAATCTTTGTTTTCAGCCTTAACTTCACGTAGGGAACGTGGGAAATAAGTCGATAATGAAGTTTCAATGATTTTGTATAATATCATAATTGTAAGAGTTTTAAAATTTAAAAAGCCGAGCGTAAACAAATTTTATCTACAAACACTTATTTTGAATAGAAATCGTTGTTTTAAGCCTTAACCTCACATTCAAAATGTTGGAAATCGAACTATAATTAAGTTTTGCACATTTTGATACAAATAATCAAATTAAGAGTTTTGAAAGTAAACAAGCCGAGTATAGTCATTAAGATATCAGAAAGCTTATTGTGAGTAGAAATCATTATTTTCCGCCTTAACTTCACGTAGGGAACGTAGGACATAGGATGATAATGAAGTTTTAACGATTTTGTATAAAATCATAATTCTAATACTTTTTAAATTTAACAAGACGAGCATAAACATATTTTATCTACAAAACTCTTATTTTTAATAGAAATCGTTGTTTTAAGACTTAACTTCACATTTGAAACGTGGGAAATCGAACTATAATGAAGTTTTACACATTTTGTCATAAATAATCAAACTAAGAGTTTTGAAAGTAAACAAGCCGAGTATAATCATTAAAGCTTTCACATTGTGACTAGAAATAGTTGTTTTAAGCCTTAACTTCACATTGGAAACGTTGGAAATCGAACTATAATGAAGTTTTACCCATTTTGATACAAGTAATCAAACTTATAGTTTTGAAAGTAAACAAGATGAGCATAATCATTAAAGCTTTCACAAAGCTTATTGTGACGAGAAATAGTTGTTTTAAGCCTTAACTTCACATTGAAAACGTGGGAAATCGAACTATAATGATGGTTTACCCATTTTGACATAAATAATCAAACTAAGAGTTTTGAAAGTAAACAAGCCGAGTATAATCATTAAATCTTTCACAAAGCTTATTGTGACTAGAAATAGTTGGTTTAAGCCTTAACTTCACATTGGAAACATTGGAAATCGAACTATAATTAAGTTTTACCCATTTTGATACAAATAATCAAACTAAGAGTTTTGAAAGTAAACAAGATGAGCATAATCATTAAAGTATTCACAAAGCTTATTGTGACTAGAAATAGTTTTTTTAAGCCATAACTTCTCGTAGGGAACGTGGGACATAGGAAGATAATGAAGTTTTAACGATTTTGTATAAAATTATAATTCTAAGAGTTTTAAAATTTAACACTACGAGCATAAACATATTTTAACTACAAACGCTTATTTTGAATAGAAATTGTTGTTTTACGCCTTAACTTCCCATTGGAAACCTGGGAAATCGAACTGTAATGAAGTTTTACCCATTTTGTCATAAATAATCAAACTAAGAGTTTTGAAAGTAAACAAGCAGAGTATGATCATTAAGATGTCACAAAGCCTATTGTGACTAGAAATCATTGTTTTCAGCCTTAACTTCATGTAGGGAACGTGGGAAATAAGTCGATAATGAAGTTTCAACGATTTTGTATAATATCATAATTGTAAGAGTTTTAAAATTTAAAAAGCTGAGAGTAAACATATTTTATCTACAAACACTTATTTTGAATAGTAATTGTTGTTTTAAGCCTTAACTTCACATTGGAAACGTGGGAAATCGAACTATAATGAAGTGTTACCCATTTTGACATAAATAATCAAACTAAGAGTTTTGAAAGTAAACAAGCCGAGTATGATCATTAAGATGTCACAAAGCCTATTGTAACTAGAAATCATTGTTTTCAGCCTTAACTTCACGTAGGGAACATGGGAAATAAGTCGATAATGAAGTTTCAACGATTTTGTATAATATCATAATTGTAAAAGTTTGAAAATTTAAAAAGCCGAGCGTAAACATATTTTTTCTACAAACACTTATTTTGAATAAAAATCGTTGTTTTAAGCCTTAACCTCACATTCGAAACGTTGGAAATCGAACTATAATTAAGTTTTACACATTTTGATACAAATAATCAAACTAAGAGTTTTGAAAGTAACAAGCCGAGTATGATCATTAAGAAGTCATAAAGCTTATTGGAACTAGAAATCGTTGTTTTTTGCCTTAACTTCACGTAGGGAACGTGGGACATAGGAAGATAATGAAGTTTTAACGATTTTGTATAAAATTATAATTCTAAGAGTTTTAAAATTTAACACTACGAGCATAAACATATTTTAACTACAAACGCTTATTTTGAATAGAAATTGTTGTTTTGAGCCTTAACTTCCCATTGGAAACGTGGGAAATCGAACTATAATGAAGTTTTACCCATTTTGACATAAATAACCAAACTAAGAGTTTTGAAAGTAAACAAGCCGAGTATAATCATTAAGATGTCGCAAAGCTTATTGTGACTAGAAATCGTTGTTATTAGCCTTAATTTCACGTAGGGAACGTGGGACATAGGACGATAATGAAGTTTTAACGATTTTGTATAAAATTATAATTCTAAGAGTTTTAAAATTTAACAAGACGAGCATAAACATATTTTATCTACAAACGCTTATTTTGACTAGTGACTGTTGTTTTAAGCCTTAACTTCACATTGGAAACGTTGGAAATCGAACTATAATGAAGTTCTACCAATTTTGACATAAATAATCAAACTAAGAGTTTTGAAAGTAAACAAGCCGAGTATAATCAATAAGATGTCACAAAGCTTTTTGTGACCAGAATTCGTTTTTATTAGCCTTAACTCCACGTAGGGAACGTGGGAAATACGTCGATAATGAAGTTTCAATGATTTTGTATAATATCATAATTGTAAGAGTTTTAAAATTTAACAAGCCGAGCATGAACATATTTTATCTACAAACGCTTATTTTGAATAGAAATCGTTATTTTTAGCCTTAACCTTACGTTGGAAACGTTGGAAATAGAACTATAATGAAGTTTTACCCATTTTGATACGAATAATCAAACTAAGAGTTTTGAAAGTAAACAAGCCGAGTATAGTCATTAAGATGTCAGAAAGCTTATTGTGACTAGAAATAGTTGTTTTCAGCCTTAACTTCACGTAGGGAACGTGGGACATAGGATGATAATGAAGTTTTAACGATTTTGTATAAAATCAAAATTCTAAGAGTTTTCAAATTTAACAAGAGGAGCATAAACATATTTTATCTACAAACGCTTATTTTGAATATAAATCGTTGTTTTAAGCCTTAACTTCATATTGGGAACGTTGGAAATCGAATTACAATGTAGTTTTACCCATTTTGATACAAATAATATAACTAAGAGTTTTAAAAATAAACAAGCCGAGTTTAATCATTAAAGTTTTCACAAAACTTATTGTGACTAGAAATAGTTTTTTAAGCCTTAACTTCACATTGAAAACGTGGGAAATCGAACTATAATGAAGTTTTACTAATTTTGCCTAAGATAATCAAACTAAAAGTTTTGAAAGTAAACAAGCCGAGTATAATCATTAAGATGTCACAAACTTTATTGTGACTAGAAATCGTTGTTTTCATCCTTAACTTCACATAGGGAACGTGGGACATAGGACGATAATGACGTTTTAACGATTTTGTATAAAATCATAATTCTAATAGTTTTTAATTTTAACAAGACGAGCATAAACATATTTTATCTACAAACACTTATTTTTAATAGAAATCGTTGTTTTAAGACTTAACTTCACATTGGAAACGTGGGAAATCGAACTATAATGTAGTTTTACCCATTTTGACATAAGTAATCAAACTAAGAGTTTTGAAAGTAAACAAGCCGAGTATAATCATTAAAGCTTTCACAAAGCTTATTGTAACTAGAAATAGTTGTTTTCAGCATTAACTTCCCGTAGGGAACTTGGGAAATAGGTCGATAATGAAGTTTCAACGATTCTGTATAAAATCATAATTATAAGAGTTTTAAAATTGAACAAGCCGAGCATAAACATATTTTATCTAGAAACGCTTATTTTGAATAGAAATCGCTGTTTTAAACCATAACTTCACATTGGAAATGTTGGAAATCGAACTATAATGAAGTATTACCCATTTTGATACAAATAATCAAACTAAGAGTTTTCAAAGTAAACAAGCCGAGTTTAATCATTAAAGCTTTCACAAAGCTTATTGTGACTAGAAATAGTTGTTTTAAGCCTTAACTTCACATTGAAAACATGAGAAATCGAACTATAATGAAGTTTTACTAATATTGACTAAAATAATCAAACTAAGAGTTTTGAAAGTAAACAAGCCGAGTATAATCATTAAGATGTCACAAAGCTTATTGTGACTAGAAATCGTTGTTTTCAGCCTTAACTTCACGTACGAAACGTGGGACATAGGATGATACTGAAGTTTTAACAATTTTGTATAAAATCATAATTCTAAGAGTTTTAAAATTTAACAACACGAGCATAAACATATTTTAGCTATAAACGCTTATTTTGAAACGAAATCGTTGTTTTAAGCCTTAACCTCACATTGGGAACGTTGGAAATCGAACTATAATGAAGTTTTACCCATTTTGATACAAATAATCAAACTAAGAGTTTTCAAAGTGAACAAGCCGAGTTTAATCATTAAAGCTTTCACAAAGCTTATTGTGACTAGAAATAGTTGTTTTAAGCCTTAACTTCACATTGAAAACGTGGGAAATAGAACTATAATAAAGTTTTACTAATTTTGACTAAAATAATCAAACGAAGAGTTTTGAAAGTAAACAAGCCGAGTATAATCATTAAGATGTCACAAAGCTTATTGTGACAAAAAATCGTTGTTTTCAGCCATAACTTAACGTAGGGAACGTGAGACATAGGACGATAATGAAGTTTTAACGATTTTGAATAAAATCATAATTCAAATAGTTTTTAAATTTAACAAGACGGGCATAAACATATTTTATCTACAAACGCTTATTTTTAATGGAAATAATTGTTTTAAGACTTAACTTCATATTTGAAACGTGGGAAATCGAACTATAATGAAGTCTTACCCATTTTGACATAATAATCAAACTAAAAGTTTTGAAAGTAAACAAGCCGCGTACAATCATTAAAGCTTTCACAAATCTTATTGTGACTAGAAATAGTTGTTTTAAGCCTTAACTTCACGTTGAAAACGTTGGAAATCGAACTATAATGAAGTCTTACCCATTTTGATACAAATAATCAAACTAAGAGTTTTGAAAGTAAACAAGCCGAGTATAATCATAAAGATGTCAAAAAGCTTATTGTGAATAGAAATCGTTGTTTTCAGCCTTAACTTCACTTAGGGAACGTGGGACATAGGACGATAATGAAGTTTCAACTATTTATTATAAAATTATAATTCTAAGAGTTTTAAAATTTAACAAGACGAGCATAAACATATTTTATCTACAAATGCTTATTTTGAATAGAAATCGTTGTTTTATGCGTTAACTTCACATTGGAACGATGGAAATCGAATTATAATGAAGTTTTACCCATTTTGATACAAATAATCAAACAAAGAGTTTTGAAAGTAAACAAGCCGAGTATAATCATTAAGATGTCACAAAGCTTATTGTGACTAGATATCGTTGTTTTCAGCATTAACTTCCCGTAGGGAACGTGGGAAATAAGTCGATAATGAAGTTTCAACGATTCTATATAAAATCATAATTATAAGAGTTTTAAAATTGAACAAGCCGAGCATAAACATGTTTTATCTACAAACGCTTATTTTGAATAGAAATCGTTGTTTTAAACCTTAACTTCACATTGGAAACGTTAGAAATCGAACTATAATGACGTTTTACCAATTTTGACTAAAATAATCAAACTAAGAGTTTTGAAAGAAAACAAGCCGAGTATAATCATTAAGATGTCACAAAGCTTATTGTGACTAGAAATCGTTGTTTTCCGCCTTAACTTCACGTAGGAAACGTGGGACATAGGACGATAATGAAGTTTTAACGATTTTGTATAAAATCATAATTCTAATAGTTTTTAAATTTAACAAGACGATCATAAACATATTTTATCTACAAACGCTTATTTTTAATAGAAATCGTTGTTTTAAGACTTAACTTCACATTTGAAACGTGGGAAATCGAACTATAATGAAGTTTTACCCATTTTGATTCAAATAATCAAACTAAAAGTTTTGAAAGTAAACAAGCCGAGTATAGTCATTAAGATGTAAGAAAGCTTATTGTGACTAGAAATCGTTGTTTTCAGCCTTAACTTCACGTAGGGAACGTGGGACATAGGATGATTATGAAGTTTTAACGATTTTGTATAAAATCATAATTCTAAGAGTTTTAAAAGTTAACAAGATGAGCATAAACATATTTTATCAACAAACGCTTATTTTGAATAGAAATCATTGTTTTAAACCTTAACTTTACATTGGTAACGTTGGAAATCGAATTATAATGAAGTTTTACCCATTTTGATACTAATAATCAAACTAAGAGTTTTGAAAGTAAACAAGCTGAGTATAATCATTATGATGTCAAAAAGCTTATTGTGACTAGAAATCGTTGTTTTCACCCTTAACTTCACGTAGGGAACGTGGGACATAGGACGATAATGAAGTTTTAACGATTTTGTATAAAATCATAATTCTAATAGTGTTTAAATTTAACAAGACGAGCATAAATATATTTTATCTGCAAACGCATATTTTTAATAGAAATCGTTGTTTTAAGACTTAACTTCACATTTGAAACATGGGAAATCGAACTATATTGATGTTTTACCCATTTTGACAGAAATAATCAAACTAAGAGTTTTGAATGTAAACAAGCCGAGTATAATCATTAAAGCTTTCACAAAGCTTATTGTGACTAGAAATAGTTGTTTTAAGCCTTAACTTCACATTGAAAACGTGAGAAATCGAACTATAATGAAGTTTTACCCATTTTGATACAAATAATCAAACTAAGAGTTTTGGAAAGTAAACAAGCCGAGTATAATCATAAAGATGTCAAAAAGCTTATTGTGAATAGAAATCGTTGTTTTCAGCCTTAACTTCACTTAGGGAACGTGGGACATAGGAGGATAATGACGTTTCAACTATTTATTATAAAATTATAATTCTAAGAGTTTTAAAATTTAACAAGACGAGCATAAACATATTTTATCTACAAACGCTTATTTTGAATAGAAATCGTTGTTTTAAGCCTTAACTTCACATTGGGAACGTTGGAAATCGAATTATAATGAAGTTTTACCCATTTTGATACAAATAATCAAACAAAGAGTTTTGAAAGTAAACAAGCCGAGTATAATCATTAAGATGTCACAAAGCTTATTGTGACTAGATATCATTGTTTTCAGCATTAACTTCCCGTAGGGAACGTGGGAAATAAGTCGATAATGAAGTTTCAACGATTCTATAGAAAATCATAATTATAAGAGTTTTAAAAATGAACAAGTCGAGCATAAACAAGTTTTATCTACAAACGCTTATTTTGAATAGAAATCGTTGTTTTAAACCTTAACTTCACATTGGAAACGTTGGAAATCGAACTATAATGATGTTTTACCCATTTTGACTAAAATAATCAAACTAAGAGTTTTGAAAGTAAACAAGCCGAGTATAATCTTAAGATGTCACAAAGCTTATTGTGACTAGAAATCATTGTTTTCAGCCTTAACTTCACGTAGGGAATGTGGGAAATAGGTGTCGATAATGAAGTTTCAACGATTTTGTATAAAATCATAATTATAAGAGTTTTAAAATTTTAGCAAGCCGAGCATAAACATATTATATCTACAAACGCTTATTTTGAATAGAAATTGTTGTTTTAAACCTTAACTTCCAATTGGAAACGTGGAAAATCGAACTATAATGAAGTTTTACCCATTTTGACATAAATAATAAAACTAAGAGTTTTGAAATTAAACAAGCCGGTATAATCATTAAGATGTCACAAAGTTTATTGTGATTAGAAATCAATGTTTTCAACCTTAAATTCACGTATGGAACGTGGGAAATAGATCGATAATGAAGTTTGAACGATTTTGTATAAAATCATAATTCTAAAAGTTTTAAAATTTGACAAGACGAACATAAAAATATTTTATCTACAAACGCTTATTTTGAATTGAAATCGTTGTTTTAAGCCTTAACTTCACATTGAGAACGTTGGAAATCAAATTATAATGAAGTATTACTCATTTTTATACAAATAATCAAACTAAGAGTTTTGAAAATAAACAAGCCGAGTATAATTATTAAGATGTCCGAAAGCTTATTGTGACTAGAAATTGTTGTTTTCTGCCTTAACTTCACGTAGGGAACGTGGGAAATAGGCCAATAATGAAGTTTTAACGATTTTGTATAAAATCATAATTATAGGAGTTTTAAAATTTTACAAGTCGAGCACAAACATATTTTATCTGCAAACGCTTCTTTTGAATAGAAATCGTTGTTTTAAGCCTTAACTTCACATTGGGAACGTTGGAAATCGAATTATTGAAGTTTTATTCGTTTTCATACAAATAATCAAACT